>CP050224.2:3728902-4348388 GCA_012066045.3 Morus alba
AGATTTCAGAACCTTGAAAATAATTAAGGGAGAGAATAAGAGTTTGAAGATGAGTGAGAAGGAACAAACTATTGTTGGAGTGGATAATGCCTTGAAGCCCGCTGCATCCAAGTTCAAGACTAAAGACATGACCTGTGACTTCATCACATGTGAGTCCACTCCATGTGTAGCAATCCCTGCTCACATTCCAAGACATTGTACTATTATGATTAGTAATTCAATCCTCACAATAAGACACATGTGATTAAGTCCCTAGAATTTAATAATAATAATAATAATAATTTAATTTGTCCTTGGTTCAGATAAGAATGGAATTTTACGGCTAATCCGGATGAGAAATGAGACGTAAAATTCCAAATCTATCTAACCGTCTAAAATGAGAATGAGTTAGGGTTATGAAAAAAAATCCTCAATTTAGAGAAAAAAAATATAACTCTCGTATTTAAATCTTAAAAATTTAAATTTCCTTATTACAATAATTAAAGTGGTTGTTTATACTCCACAACAAACTAATAATAAAATAAAGTTAACTTAATGAACGATAATGCAGTTAAAATTAACTACTATCTAAATCTCCCTACATCAGGGGCTAACAGAAAACATAGAGAAGTCCGAGCTAAACAGGCAAAACAGAGATAAACAGGGCAAGACAGGGCTAAACAGGGGAAAACAGAGGAAAAAAAAAAAAAAAAAAAAAAAAAAAAAAAAAACAGGTCTAAAGAAGGAAAACGAATCAAAACAAAGGGAATATTAATCTGTTTGGAAGTTGAGAATGTCTGATTAATGTGAGTTTCCAAACGGGTTTTGCATAAATGAAGGAATTGCGTATTAAAACTCCTAGCCGTAAACATCCCAAGTCTAATTATAAATTATCGACTAGGAAGTAGGAACTGAGAACTGACTGCAAAGCAGGCGTTTTTATATGCGCATGAAAGATAGACAACTGACTAATTAATATCGCTATAGGAACTCACCAAAACCGTGTCAACTTCGTCTTCTACATAGTATATGGCGTGCCTTTCAAGAGCTTTCTGGTGCAGAATAACGATGAAATGTTTTGATCTTCAACAGTTAGTTACAATTGGTTGGAAGAACCTCAAAGAGCAGACATGGAAGTGAGAGAAGAGGAGGTACTTCAACTGAACCTTTTAGTTTGAGAGCTGCCATATTAAAAAAAAATTAAAAAAAGAGAGTATTTCTTTCTTTCTGTATAATGAGATGAAGAAATTAAGAAGTTTATATTGGTGTTACTTTTATACAAGGTGTCAGCATAAATACCAATGACCAATGACCTACTTTGAAGTGGAGAGAGAGAGAGAGAGAGAGAGAGAGAGAGAGAGAGAGAGAGAGAGAGAGAGAGAGAGAGAGAGAGAGAGAGAGAGAGAGAGAGAGAGAGAGAGAGAGAGAGAGAGAGAGAGAGAGAGAGAGAGAGAGAGAGAGAGAGAGAGAGAGAGAGGATGCCTTCTTAAGACTTTAAAAAAAAAAATGAAAGGTCTGTTTTGGTTACTAGTATAACAGAAAGTGTTACAACACTTTTCTGTAACACTGTTATAACGGAAATGTCAATATTAAACCAAGAAATCAAATGCAAGAATCTAAGTACAAAACGAAAGGACACCAAAAAAGTGATATCGCAGCCTCGATGCGCACACCTACTCAAGGGTCACGCCCGCATGCTGATCAATCCACTAAGTTCAAAAGATTACAAGAACCGAAACGGTCTTACACACTCAACGACTCCTCTTTGAAGATGTTACCGCTGTTCGAATCTCCTTAGAAGACTTGATCACGAAAGCACCACTCATCTTGATGGATTCCTCCCGAAATCTATGAATTCTTCTTGTGAAGAACCAATACAAAATATTTTCTCACACTGTTTCACTCGCTCTCATGTACACGGGTAATTTTCCAAAAACAAAGACACACTCATTCACAAATGCACATTCCGTGGTTATCCCTTCCGCCATGTGATCCACAATCAAAAGACCATCTCCAACATCAAATCCACCCATTAATTCACTAAGTCAACTATCAACTTTCAGCAACCAAATCAATCCATTTCTGTGCCTCCAAAACTTTCCATAAGAACCTCCCAAAACAATGGTGCGCCAGCCAAAGTTACTACCTATTACAACCAATCAACCAATCTGCCTAAAAATGGTTTTTACAAAAAGTTTACCAAAAATAAGCCAATAACCAAATACACTAACAATCTCCCCCTTTGGCTATTTTTGGCTAAACTAACAAAACAAGTTGCAAACAAGTTGCTGATTACACAAAAGAACTTAATAAAAGAACTTAAGAGGTAAGAGGATAAATGTTCTCCCCCTTTTTGACAATGAAATAGCCAAAGATAACAAATAAAGCAGCAAATTAGCAAGCAACAAAAACAGAAAAGACAGAAACACTACTGTGATGTACCACCATGCGCATCAGCACCCGAGGAAGACTGAAGATCTCCAAGCAAAGCAGTGATTTCCTTCTTCTTGTGTCCGACCCTCTTCACTTCCCGAAGAAGATGAGACTCATATGCTGATAGATTTATCAACTCCTTGGACAGAAATTGCACGATTTTTGCATGTAAAACCGCTGCAGTGGACTGTGACGAACTTGTTAGACCACCACCAGAGACACTCAGAGCAATACTTGGTTCATCATTATCATCTTCATCGAACTCATCTCCCCCGAACGTCATCTACATGCTTTCCCGAATGCGGTTCTTCAAATTTGAATTAACCCCGACGCCTTCTCGAACAACTCATCCGCCTTCTTGACATCACGTTGCTTTGTCGAATCCCTTAAATGAGGGAGGAAAAGGAAGAACCGGATGAGTGATTGTGGCTTCGCGTTCTTTGTGATCCGTCAAACACTAACCGCCCAAAATCAAATGAAGTAGCAAGTACCAATCAAGAAAAGTAGCTTTGCCAAAGGTTTCTTAACTCCTATGACATGCATACTTGGCATCCAATTCTTGAGCAATCTTATGAAGGGCGTAGTATTTCGTGCTTAACTCTCTTTCTGAAAGGACTTTGCAGGAGGCCATTTACGGGACATTGGCGGTTATTTCGGAGATAATGGCATCAAAGTCAACTTCTCTCGCTCAAAATCGGCCGATTGCTCTCATAGAATTCATTGATCACACTAGGAGAGAAATTAAACACATGATCTCTTACTTTCACTTTGTGATACATATCGATATGTAATTATTTATCCCTTCCACCAAATTCGATAAAATTCATAAACCACGTGTTTCACATATGGTCGCACCTTAGTCACCGTGCCAAGTAGATGTTGTGATTTTAGAAGTTCAAAAAAGCTAACTTTCTAAAGTCGGCTTCATGTATCATTCGCTCGATAAAATCTTTCGTTGCAATATTGAGTCCCATACTTTCTTATCTAAGCCGAGAGGAAAAAGTAGAATATGTATCGTGCGTTAGATGTGGTTGTGTCCGCTTGGGTGAACCCGAACTTATCGAAAGGTGGGAAGCGGAAGACTTTGTTCGCAGACCATGTGACTCGCTTGGCAGCGAGTGACCTTTTCTTTACTCTTCTTTGTTGATTGCAGAGACGCCTTCTCCTTTTCACTTTGGTTTCACGGGTTCCAAAGGAGCTTTTTCCTCATCATCCGAAGAAAGAACAAATGGGTTTTGTGAATCTTCACTAAAGGGTCGTGGACCGCTTCTTTGAGGAAGACTGAGGTTTCTGATTATCAACTCTTGGTGTAAACTGAGGCCTCAAACCTTGATTGAATGCATGAGAATGAGAACTCCATGATGGAAAACCCGGTCGTGCAGCAAATTGCATTAAATCTGGAAGATTATTTCTCTGAGGCATTTCATCAAACATCTTATCCGCAGCAACCTTCGAAAGCTTGGGCGAGTTGGTGGGTGTCCGATTTTCACTCAAATTCGGCACGCCGGGAGACGGGGATTAAGGGGCACTGGCAGCAATATTTTCTTGCTCGGAAGACCCACGTGGAGTCGAGAAAACCTCATCTCCTTCGTCGCAAAACGGAGCCTTGGAGTAAGGAACAATGGCCAATGGAGGAAGACAAGCAAGAGGAACAGGCTCGTTCTCATCGGAGGTGTGAGCAGTTCTCCGTAGGGCAGAAAACTTCACTTTCTTCGAAGCCACGGAAGATTTCTTGGACGGAAACCGATTGAACACTCGATTGCTTCGGGTCCTCACCATTTTGGAGAAAATTCAGAGATAAGTGGAGAGGAAATTTTTTTCGGAGGCAAGGAAAGAATTGTTTGGAACCAGAATTTCAAATGAAGGGGCTGAAATTTCAAATGCAAGGGACGGTTATTTGAACACTCCAATCCCACCCAAAACGCAATGTCGTTTTTTTTTTTTTTTTTTTTTTTTTTTTTAAAAAATTACATTACACAGATGCCCAAAGTCATCTGTAATGTCTCAAACCGAACGAAGATCCGTGAGGCTTTGTAAAGATATCTGCTAGTTGCTTCTCTCAGAAGTTACATACTCTAACACTACGCTTTGTCCTCCACCAATTCTCGGATAAAATGATGCCGTATATCGATGTGCTTCGCTCGAGAGTGTTGAACAGATTCTTTGAAATATTAATAGCACCGGTGTTATCACGAGCATCTCGTTAGTACATCTTGTATAATTCCATAGTCTTCCAACATCTGTTTCATCCACAACAATTGAGTGCAACAACTTCCAGCCCGCTATATATTCAAAATTTCCCAGCTTGATAAGGAGATCGAATTTCATTTTCTTCGAACCAGAAACCCATTATTACTTAAGTAAAAACATCCTCCTCGAGGTGCTCTTCCTCATCATCGCATTCCCTGCCCAATCAGCATCGCTAAACCCTGCAAGACTAGAATTTGTATCACTTGAGAACCAAATCCCATGATCCACTGTTCCACTAACATATCGAATAATTCTCTTCACAGCAGCCAAATGTGATTTTTTGGGGTTTGCCTGATATCTAGCACACACGCCAACACTAAAACTTATATCAGGCCTACTTGCAGTTAAATACAAGAGGCTTCCAATCATGCTTCGATAGAGAGTTGGATCGACAGCGACTCAATTTTCATCTTTAATCAACTTCTCATTGGTGCCCATCGGTGTTCTCATGTGCCTTGCCTTTACTAGACCAAATTTCTGAACTAAGTTTCTTGCATACTTACTTTGTAAAATAAAGATTTCATTTTTCATTTGTTTCACCTGCAATCCAAGAAAGTAAGTCAGTTCTCCTACCATGCTCATCTCAAACTCATTTTTCATTTGTTCAACAAATTCCTCCACTTTTGCCTGTGATGTTGATCCAAACACAATGTCATCCACATAAATCTGAGCTATGATGATCCCATTTCCAAATTGCTTGATAAACAAGGTCTTGTCTACTCCCCCTCTCTTGTAGCCCTTCTTGTTCAATAACTCAGTCAGTCGTTCATACCAAGCTCTTGGTGCTTGTTTAAGCACATATAGTGCCTTCTTCAGTTTATACACATAGTTGGAGTGTTGTGGATCTTCAAAACCTTTGGGTTGTTCAACAAAGACCTCTTCATCCAGAAAACCATTCAAGAATGCACTCTTAACATCCATCTGGAACATTTTTATACCCATAAGATAAGCAAATGATAGCAAAAGCCGTATTGACTCAAGCCTTGCTACCGAGCAAATGTCTCATCAAAATCCACCCTTCTACTTGAGTATACCCCTGAGCTACAAGTCTGGCTTTGTTTCTCGTAACATTTCCATGCTCATTTGTCTTGTTCTTGAAGATCCATTTAGTGCCAATAACATTGGAGTTACTTGGTCATGGAACTAAGTCCCACACATCATTCCTCTCGAACTGTCCCAATTCTTCCTGCATGGCATTTATCGAGAGCTCATCTTCTAAAGCTTCTTTCACGTTCTTCGGTTCCACTTTGGATGTATAGCACACATATCTCACAATGTCACGGTAGTTCAATCTAGGCTTGTCTCTAGTGCGAATCCCTTCATCAATGTTGCCAATAATCCCTTCAACTGGATGATTCTTTTTAATTCTGGAGGATGGTTCTCTAGTGGTAGTATCTGCAGCATCAAACACTTCTGCCTCGTCTTCTGTTGAATCTGTCACACCCGGTGTCACAAAATCTGTTGTAACACTTTCTTCAACAGATTGTTTTTCAGTATCTTGATCGTTAATCCCAATATCTTCAAAAATTTCATCATCATAGGCTCTTCTAACTTCCTCCTTAAGATCATCCACCACTACATTCACAGATTCCATGATCTTCTGTGTTCTCTTGTTGTAAACTCGATAAGCTCGGCTACTAGTAGAGTAACCAAGAAACACTCCCTCATCACTTTTAGCATCAAGCTTACCACGCTGATCCCGATCATTTAGAATATAGCACACACTACCAAAAAAAATGTGGAAATAGTTAAGATTTGGCTTTCTACCCTTCCAGTTTCATAAGGAGTAAGCTTTGTATGTGATATGAGATACACCCACGTTGATTGTATAGCGTATAAAGATTCATTGCTTCGCCCCCATAGTCCTAAAAGATTTTCTTGAATTCAAAGATCACCCTTGCCATCTCTTGAATAGTTCTATTTTTCCTTTCTACCACACCGTTTTGCTGAGGTGTTTTCAGAGCAGAAAATTCATGAGCTATACCGTGCTTGTTACAAAAATCAGCAAACACTGAGTTTTCAAATTCCTTTCCATGGTCACTTCTGATTCTTACTATTTTTCCAATGTTGCAATCTTTTTCCCTTTTCAACCTTGTGCACAGATTTTTGAAGACTTCAAACGTATCTGATTTTTCTCTAATGAAGTCCACCCACGTGTACTGAGAATAATCATCAACACACACAAACACATATTTCTTTCCAGCAATGCTCTCCACCTGCATTGGCCCTATAAGATCCATGTGGAGCAATTCAAGAACCTGTGTTGTAGAAATCCGTTGCAACACCTTGTGTGACACTTTCTTCTGTTTGCCGATCTGACACAGACCACAGATTCCATTAGACTCTGGTTTCAGCTTGGGTACTCCTCGTACAGCTCCAATGTTCACAATCTTCCTTACATTTCTATAGTTCAGATGACCAAGTTTTTCATGCCATAGTTTCGTGTCATCCAAACTTGTTTTGAGACATGCTACTGGGAACGTCAACATGTAGCAATTATCTGATGATCTTGAACCCTCCATAACACACCTTTCTGACTTGTCAAAGACTAGACATTTTTTCTTGGAGAACTTCACCTGAAGATCTTGGTCGCACAGTTGACTGATGCTAATCAAGTTTGCTTTTAATCCTTCAACAAGCAAAACATTCTTGAGTCTTGGAAATCCATCTAAATCCAGCACTCCTTTTCCCAGAACTCTTCCTTTTACACCATCTCCAAACGTAACATGTCCTTTAGTGCAGGTTTGAACATTTTTCAGAAACTTGCTTTCCCCCGTCATATGTTTGGAGCAACCACTATCAAAATACCATGAATCGACCGAACTTGCTTTCAAGGAAGTGTAAGCCACATGACACAATAGATCAGTTTTTCTTACCCAAACACGACGAGTAGATCTGTTTTTTGTAATCATTTTTCTTGTGGGACATGATGAGGCAAGAACCATTCCTTTTCTGAAATCATTATGAAGTTTATAGCAATGTGGTCTAATGTGTACTAAGACGCTACAGTAGTGACAAACAGGAATAAATCTCCTACGACCCTGTTGAACACCTGAAACTCGCTTTCCAATCACAGGTTGTGGTTCCTGTGTGACTTGCTCCTTCACAAAGACTGTTTTGGACGTAGAACATTTTCCAGAAAATCCAAGTCCATGATGATCACCATTAGTTTTTCCCATAATCAGAATATGGTCCAGTTTAGACGTTCCCAAGTTCATCTTTTTCAACGTCTTCTGAGCATGCTCCAGATTCAAATTTTCATCTCAAATTTCTCCTTCGTCTCTTTTTCACCGATCAACAATTTAAGATCATCCATGTTCCTTTTCAAACCTTCCTTTTGTCTAAGAAGGTCATTTACACGATCCTCCAAAGCCTTGTTCGGTTTGCATACTTTAACCCATTTTTCAAACATGGTTTTATAAGCTTCCTGTATAGCATCTTCCGTGAATTCTTCACCATCAACATTGTGTCGATTCTAAGTCGACTGTATTTTTCCTCAGTACTAGGCGATTTTGTCGCAGCAGTTGTTGTGACACCATCTGCAGCAACACTTGTGACACTTTCGGCTGAGGCGCACTTATCAGACAAAACATTAAAAGCAACATAGTTGCTCACATGATCATCTTCTTCTTGACTCCCCTCTGATTCCTCGTCACTCCAAGTTGCATTGAAGGACTTCTTTTTCTTCTTAAGAGTGTTGGCGCACTCGGCTTGAATGTGCCCGTATCCATCACACTCCCGACATTGGATACCCTTGTTCTTCATTTTCACGTCAGTGTTATTTGCTGCGGTTTTTTTCTTTGAAAGTTGCTGGTGTTGGGATAATTAATGTTCCGATTGTTGGTGTTGCCAAAACTTGGACTCCGGTTCTTCTTGTTGAATTTTTTCATAACTCTGTTGAAGTTTTTTGTCAATAAGGCAAGAGTCTCTGCCAAGTCTTCATGATCATCTGAATCTTCTTCATGATGAGACTTTTGTACCTCTGCTTGTAACGCTATCTCTTTTTCTTTCTTGTCCTCATTTAGGTTCATCTCAAATGTGCGTAGAGAACCCATTAACTCATCAAGTTTCATGGCTCGAACATCCTTGGCTTCCTCGATTGCAGTCACCTTGTAAGCAAACCTCCATGGTAGAGACCTCAAAGTTTTCCTCACAAGCGTCTCCTCCTCCAAATCTTCTCACCAAGGGCAAATGCCTCATTGGCTATATCACGCTTTTGAGTTAAACATAGAAATAGATTCATGTTCTTGCATCCGGAGATTCTAAACCTTGTAGTAAGGATTTGAGTTTTGAGAGTCTCACGGCAGCCGCTTCCTTCATGCGCCGCTTGCAGTATCTCCCAAGCATCCTTGGCTGTTTCACACGTTGAAATAAGCTTGAATTGGCTTGCATCTACCCCATTAAAAATGGCGTTCAGTGCTCTAGAATTGTTGTTTACCAACTTGTCCTCTTCGGTAGACCATGAAAGCTCGGGCTTCAATTTTTCTACTCCCTCAGTATCCTTTGTCACTGGATGATCCCAGCCAGTTAGGACAACCCTCCAAGCCTTTTCATCTATAGCTTTGATGAATGCCTTCATGTGTGCTTTCCAATAGGAGTAGTTTGAACCATCTAGAAGAGGAGGTCGTGAAACTGAGCCACCTTCTTTCAAGAAATCCATACCTGACATAACAGACCAAATCGCAAAATCTCACCAAACAAAAGGTTAGTGAACCGCTCTAATACCAATTGAAAGGTCTCTTTTTGTTATCGGTGTAATGTAAGTGTTACAACACTTTCCTGTAAATAATCGTTATAACGAAATGTCAATATTAAACCAAAGAAATCGTAATGCAAGAATCTAAGTGCAAAACGTAAAGGACACCGTAAAGTGATATCGCAGTTCGGTGCACACCTACTCTACGGGCCACGCCCGCCGATATAGTGATCAATCCACTAAGTTCAAAAGATTACAAGAACCGAAACGGTCTTACACACTCAACGAATCCCTCTTTGAAGATGTTGCATTGCTCGGAATCTCCTTAGAAGACTTGATCGTGAGCACCACTGCCTTGATGGATTCCTCCCGAAATCTATGAATTCTTCTTGCGAAGAATCAATACAAAATATTTTCTCACACTTTGTTTCACTCACTCTCATGTACACGGCAGCGTTTTCAAAAAAAAAGCACACACTCATTCACAAATGCACATTCCGTGTTATCCCTTCTGCCATGTGATCCACAATCAAAAGACCATCTCCAACATCAAATCCGTCAGCCATTAATTCACTAAGTCAACTATCAACTTTCAGCAACCAAATTAATCCATTTGCTGTGCCTCCAAAACTTTCCATAAGAACCTCCCAAAACAATGGTGCGCCAGCCAAAATTACTACCTATTACAACCAATCAACTAATCTGCCTAAAAATGGTTTTTACAAAAAGTTTACCAAAAATAAGCTAATAACCAAATACACTAACAATAAATAAATAAAGGTGATCAAATTGTCACGTGCTTACAATGAGGGCAATGACATTGATATCTTCTATACTCTTCCTTTGGTTGGCGCCTATAACAATTAATTGTTGCTTAACGCTTGAGACAACACCTCCTTTTTATATAATAAACTCATAAAACTTGTTCATTACTTCATGAAATTCTTTGTCGGCCTCTTTTTGATTCATTATGTCATTAAGTTCTGGCCCTACTTTCTCATTTTACAAATCAAGTGCATTCGGTGAGGAAAAAAATGTCTCGAGTAATAAAGTGCGCCTTTCTTTTCTCTAGTTCTGGCGATGTTTTTTTTTACCTGCTTTATTTTGAACTCAGAATGGATACTTATGGTCCGTGAGAAATTTGTTTGGCATATTCATCACTGTGGTCCTGTTGCTAGTAGATAATTTAACATACAGTACGTTTGCAATATTGGACTACAACAAGGTTACTTTGAACTTTAGCATTATCCAAAATATTCGACTATGATGATCTAAGGAGTAAATTATACTCAGTTTTCCAATAACAACAAAAAGAAAATCTTTTGACGAGATCCTTAAAAGTAGTTAAAAAGTGGTGGGGTTGCGACCTTAGTGTTAGATCATTTTGATTTCTCTTTCCCCTTTTCTTCTCAGTTTCATTTTCCCATTGCGCTTTTCAACCAAAGAAAAAGAACAAAGAACAAAAAATCAAAAAAGGACAAACAAAAATGGAAAATCAAAATGGAAATAGGTGGTGGTTCCATAATGGAAAAGGCAGTCTCCATCACCATAACATCTTCCATTGTTAAAAAGAGAAAAAAAAAAGATGAATAAAAAGTTATAATTTTATAAACTTGATGCATGATGTAGCTAGGAGGTTGTCTATATGTCTATATGTCTATGATACGAGCTTGTAAAATAAGGCCATGTTCAGTGCACTAATTCAAGTTTAGAATTCAAGTTTTGTTACAGTAAAAAGCTCTTAGAAACAATCACATCTAACTTTTTTGTTACAGTAAAAAGCTCTCACATAAAGTCACATCTCAACTCAAATTAAAAACTCAAATTAACGAACTAAACGGGCCCAAAAATTTAGATTTGTCCTTTCTATGAAGTTTTGGTGCAATGCACAATCTATATTACAATTTACAACCTTTTTTTGTTGTTGCCTGAAATGAAAGGTCAAAGGAGGTAGTTTAAGGGGTTACTTCAGATGTACAAGAAATTTTAATGGATTACAATATTGGTACATAATTCCATTTGATTGCACAGGCAGCAGTTTACAACATTGCATGGAAATCATAATAATAAGGAAAATTCTATGGTAGAGCACGTTGTTTAACCCTACCGGTAGAGCAAGTGATTTTCTAGCCATTTTAGGTGTAAAAGTAAAAAATGCTTTAAGCCGAGTTTCCAAATAGTTTTAAGTTGAAATAACACATTTTGTTTCGATTGTTTCCTTCATAATTGGTTAGTTTTTGTTATTTTTTAGTTTAGGATTAATTTTAAAAATTCTCCTCGAATTATGAGCATTTTAATACTTGTTCAGGAGTCTGTGTTTCAATGATTGCTTTGTTGAGGTTGATCTCTTCTCTGCAATTTGTGGGCTCCGCGGCATCGGAGAGTTGGAATTGCGAAAGCTTGTGAACCAGCTCCTCCATAGTCTTCTCTTTCTTTTGTTCGAACATTTTGGAGAGCATTTTTTTTAGAGCAAATGTACAGATGATATGAGAGAGTGAGAAGAATAAGAGAGAGAAAACATTAAATAAGTAACATGTGTCGATTTTCATCACTTATTGTAATAGAATGATAAAACTTGTTAATGGAATAAAATTTGGAGAGAATAAAATTCAGGAGGAACAAATATTACTTTTCAAAATTCGAGGGAAGAAATGTTAAAATAGTTATAATTCGGAGGGAATTTTTGAAATTAATCTTTTAGTTTACTTTTCTACTCGTATTAGTTTCTTATTCTTGTGATTTTCTTCTTTATATAAATAAGCATAGAAATTATAATTTCAATTCAGATCTTTGATGATTGATTAACAAGAGTGAGAGTGTTCAAAAATCTTTTCCCTGTTGTGCTTCTTCTCTTCCTCTTCTCTTTTTGTCTCTTTCTTCACGGTCTTGCATCAAAAGTACTCTAATTGCGTATTAGAAAATATAGAAGACACTATACTAGTAAAGTAATAGTAACCAAGTTGGGGAAAACAAAAGGAAACTAAGAGGAAGTGGTTGTATGCAGAGCTACCAAAGAAGCATAGATTCCATCCTTAATAGCCATCAAAGTTTCATGCTTCCCCTTCTCTGCAATGACTCCATTTTTCACCACAGCAATTAAATCCGCGCCCTTGATGGTGGACAGGCGGTGGGCCACCACCACGGTGGTCCGGTCCACCATAACCCGATCAAGTGCATCTTGAACCACTCGTTCCGATTCAGCATCTAGGGCACTGGTGGCTTCATCTAGGAGCAGTATTTTTGGTGTTTTCACTGTGGCTCTTGCAATTGCCACCCTCTGCTTCTGCCCTCCTGACAATTGTATACCGCGCTCTCCTACTATTGTGTCATATCCCTGCGGGAAGTTTTTCGAATTATATATATATATATATATATATATATATATATTACACAAATAATATTAAAATCGAGATCGAAAGAAGGAAAGGGAAAAATGAGCTTAATTAGCCAAAGGAATATGCTCTACTCAACTCGAGGCAAAGAAAAAAAGAGTTTTTGTACACTCTAGTATTACCTGTTGTAAACTACTAATGAAGTTGTGGGCGTTAGCCAACTGTGCTGCAGAGAGAATTTCAGACTCAGTGGCGTTGCCTTGCTTGCCATAAGCAATGTTGGCTCTGATTGTGTCGTTGAAGAGAACGGGCTCTTGGCTTACAAGCCCCATCTGTTGTCTGAACCACTTGAGTTGTAGGTTTTGAATTTCTATTCCATCAAGTGTGATTTTGCCTGAATCAGGGTCGTAAAACCTTTCCAGCATTGAGATCACTGTTGATTTCCCACTCCCACTTTCTCCCACCAGAGCAACCGTCTGATATACACATACATACATATATATATATATATGTATGTATATATTCATGTTCATGTAAAATTGTTAAGGATTAACTGTGGTGAGTACTACTAAACTACATATTATGTCAAAAAATGAATTTACCTTGCCGGAGTGGATAGCCAAGCAAAGATCTTGGAATATTTGGACATCAGGTCTTGTTGGGTACTTGAAACTCACATGACGAAATTCAATCTCTCCTTTCACTCTCTCTAATACAGTTCCTTTGTCATCACTTGTGTCTATCTTTGATTTTCTGTCAAGGATTGCAAACACAGAAGCAGCTGCACTCTTTGTCTTGTTTATATCTGGACTCAATGACTCTGATTGTGACATTCCTATGGCTGCCATGCTCAGCGCAAAGAACACCTGCCAAAATTCGACCGCGACGACACTCCGCAATTGAGATCATGTCATCGGAAAAATGATGAAGAAAATTCCAAGTAGAACAAGAAAACTAAATAACAAATATTACCCGAAAAACTTCGGAGAAGCCCGCCTTGCCATCTGCGACAAGTCGGGCTCCGGCGTAGAAGGTGCAAGCATATATACTGAAAAGCATGAACAATGACAATCCAAAACCCGCACCGCTAACTAGTCCTTGCCTGATCCCCGCCTTTATAGGCCCTTCACATTTCTTCTGGTACAATTCCATCACCTTCTCTTCCGCACAAAATGAGGCCACTGTTCTGATACTTCCTACTGCATCATTTGCTATCTTACTCGCTTCCTCGTACATTTTCTGCGAACATAAAAGAATTATAATAATCTCAGCAACATTCTATTAGAAAAACAATTATTCATCTCTGAATCTGCAAGGTGTGTTCAAATTCAAGTAACAGATCACCTTACCTTTGCATCAGCGCTGAATCCTTTCATGAACTTCATTTGAACATATCCATTTACTCCTATTAGAGGCAGCAAAACAAGGACTATAAGAGCCATTTGCCAATTTGCCTCGAAAGCAATAACCAAGCCAGCGACAGCGGTCGCAATATTCTGAACTAGCAAGCCAAGAGCATCTCCAACTAGGCCTCGAACCGAGGCTGCATCAGTGGAAAGCCTTGCGCCGATTGCGCCGCTCGAGTGCTCGCCTTCATCGAACCAACTTACTTCCATGTAAACCACTTTCTCAAAGCACATTGACCGCATTCGCTTTATTAACTTACAACCAGCCACAGCAAAGAAGTATCCCCTTGAAGGGCTAACCAACATAGTCGTCACACCTAGACCCACAAATACCAATGCCCAAAACTCTGAATCTTTTCTTAGCTCATGCGGCGGCTCAAAGAAGGTTTTGACTATGCCAGACAGAAGTAATCCAAAAACGGGCAATATCACGCCATTCACAGCTGCAGCTATAGTGCCAAGAAGTAGAACTGGGGCCTCGGGTTTGTTGAGAAGTGCGAGGCGGCAAAGTGAGACTTCTTGTGGAGCTTGTGGCGGCCGTGGTGGTGTTGAAGCTACAAGAGTGTTGGATTCTGCCGGCAGTGTTTCAATCGCGGAGGGGACGCCAAACGAGACAGAAAATGAATGACGGCTGCTATTGCCAGTTCCAGATGACCCTCGGCTTATAGAACGCATTGAAGAAAATCTTTGACTTGAATGCCTCCCAGAATTGACTATTAGTTCTGCTCTGTCTTGACCATTTGCACCACCTGACTGTTCTGATGCTCGGTAAATTTGTTGTAACCTTATCAGCTGGCTATATGCTCCTTCCGGATCCTTAATTAGCTCTGAATGTGGACCTGCTCAGTTGAAAAAGAATATTAAAAAAATATATATATTTTCCTTTTGTTTTCAAAGTTACAAAAAAAGTTGTTTCATTTCCATTGAAAAGATGTAACCTTTTTCAACAACTTTTCCTTGGTGTATAACAGCAATGGTATCGGCATTCCTTATCGTGCTGAGGCGATGTGCTACGACGAGGGTGGTTCGGTTTACCATGATTCTGTCAAGAGCCTCCTGTACAATCCTCTCAGATTCTGCATCAAGAGCACTTGTGGCTTCATCTAGAAGTAGAATTTTTGGATCTTTCAGAATTGCTCTGGCTATGGCTACTCTCTGCTTTTGTCCCCCGGATAGCTGAGTTCCATGCTCTCCAACCATCGTGTCCATTCCCTAATGTTTACATATAGCTATCAAAATGTTCATAATCCACGAGCATTTTGTTGTGTGCTGAAACGAGCTTTTGAGAATTAAAAATAGTAAATCCATTAAGGTGTAAAACAAATACCAAACTGGCACTAACCTGGCGAAGTTTATCTATAAATTTAACAGCATTGGCAAGCTCAGCAGCTGCTCTTGTCTCTTCGTCAGTTGCACCATCCTTGCCATACCCAATATTATCTTTAATGCTTGATGTAAACAAAACTGGTTCCTGGCTCACAAGCCCTATTTTCTGTCTTATCCATTTCAGCTGGATCTCTTTGAGATTAACTCCATCAATCAGGACTTCACCTGATTGAGGGTCATAGAATCTCTCGATCAAGCTGATCACTGTGGATTTTCCGCTCCCACTCTGTCCAACCAAAGCTGCAGTCGTTCCACCCTGTATCAAGAGAGAAAAGCCGCTGAATATCTGTTCATCCGGCCTTGCAGGGTAACTAAAAGAAACATCCCTTAGTTCTATGTCACCATGAATATCCTCTAATATCCTCCCACTGGTGTCATAAGCATCTATCTGTGGCTTCCGGTTAATTGCATCGAACATCTTAAAGGCAGCTGCTCTACCGGCAGCAAAAGCCGTCATGCATGGTGATGCCTGTCCAAGAGACCTGAAAAAATAATGAAGAAAATGAGAATATCAAATTTCATTAGTGTGGAGTATGGAAGGAAGGTAAAGTATTTGGAGTGAAAAAAAGCCTACATGGAGCCAGTGAGCACAGCAAAAATGATATTAATGACATCTCCTCCAGTATAGCCTTTCTCAATTATCATTTTTGCACCAATCCAAACAGCCAAACCGTAGCTGCTGAGCACAATTAACATAACAACACCAATTCCCAATCCACTAGCCAACCCCTCTTGCACCCCAGAGTTGTAAGCTTCTGCCAATGACTTGTTGTACTCGTCTATTGCTAGCTTCTCCCCTGTGAATGAAGCAACCTGAGCACGTAGTTAACCTCTTATTTTTTTATTATTTATTATTCACACCCAAAAAAAAAAAAGAAGAAAAAAGTAATGGTTCCAACTATGATCCCAACTTTCTAATACTAACTTGCACGATAAATAATTTGGCATCATTGTCTTGGTAAGTGACAATTTTTTATCATTGACAACTCACTTGTCATGTCAGTTGATATCAAAAAGTTGAGATAAGAGTTGAGATAAGAGTTGAGACCCCTAGCATTTTTTTTTAATTTTTTTTAAAAAACAAAGAAAGAAAAAAAAAAAAAAAAAAAAGAGGATAAGCTGAGGAGATTATTTGCAAAGTACACATACGGTTCTGATTGAACCTATAGTTTGCTCCACCACGACTGCAGCCAGCGAATAGGCAGTTTGTCCGCGGGTCGAGAGCTTTGCTATAGTGATGCTAATGACTACACCGGAGATAATAAGAGCAGGGATTGCGGATAGCATGACAAGTGTGAGAAGCCATCCCTTGATTAATGCCACGACGAAGCCTCCGAGGAATGTCGCGACTAATTGAATGAACTTTCCTACCTGCAATTCCGAAATCAAAGAAAAAGTGGCAATCAACACTAGAAACCTTAGATTGGATTGGAACAAACAAATGAGGGCTTTCATTGGTTGAAGAAATGATACCTTCTCACCCATTGCATCTTGAATAAGCACAGTGTCTCCTGACATTCTCTCAATGACTTCTCCAGTGTTGGTCTCCATATCAAAGAAGCCAATGTCTTGCCTCAATATTGTTTTTAAGTATATACTTCTCATTCTCGCTGACTGTCTTTCCCCTGTGACCATCCAGCAAGCCACCTCTGCCACATTCCCCAATAAAACATGGGATTGCTTAACTTGAAGGGACATATGTGTTGTAATTTTTATTTATCATTTCCTTTTTTGTATGTAAAGTTCCTGTAAAATTTATTATATTTTCATATTCCACTGCATGTTTTTTTTTTTCTAAACTTGTCTTAAATCGAGGGAGGATTAGATGTACTACTTACGTAAAAGTGCACAAGTAGCAGACCCCAACGCCAAGTACACGTAATATAGACAAACCTGCTATGATGCCAAATTAAAATTGATCGAGTCAGTACTTGTCAAATGCACAATCATTGTCTGATTAGAAGTATATATTGTGGTTGAGTATATCAATTATTTAAACACGATTAAAGATTGCAAATAGAGAGAGTTGTTAAATGTACTAATTTTTCGCAAGTTGATTCTTTTTCCTCCCATTTTGCAAGTGGAATCAAGTTGTAATAATAACTAGCATCACCGTTGGTAAGAAAAAAAAAAAAAAAAAAAAAAAGTTACCTCGGAAACATTAGGAAGAACTTCTTTGGTGTTCACAGATTCTCCAAATGAATCGACCATAGTTCCAAAGATAACCGTCATAAGCGGAAGACTGATTCCATTTCCAACGGCGCCGACCGCACCAACGAGCATTAGCAAGTAATCCATAGAGTCAGCAAAGGAGAAGAGCTTCTGAAATGGCACTGTACTAGTTGTGCCGCTCTCTTCCTTCCCTCTGCCTCTGCTTGTATCTTCTTTCTTGTCAGTCCTTTCTTCATCTTTCTCGCCATCTGGTGCCGCCACGTGAGTGCTCGATGAAGCTGCATCCTCCGTCTTAACATCTTCATCCAAAAATTTTTCCTCAGCCATGTTTTAATGGGATCAAAGCTGCATGAGAAACATCATGGCTGGTTTGCATTAGCAACTGATCATTACAAAAGGCTAGATCAAGACTAAAACATAGTTGCAACAGAAAATGATAAAAACATATCAAGCAAGAAAACCATACATTTATTGTTGAGAAGAAACCGAATGATACAAAATAACTCAAATATGAAGGCTATAGGAGCTGATAATAATATGAATATGAAAGGTTAAAGAATCTTCACACAATCCGGCATGAAAGTGCACAAATGATATGTATTTTGTCTTGTCATGGGAAGGTATAAAATGTGACATAAAGCTGTACTATATTCATATAGAAAATATATAGTTCAAAAGAATCAATAAATGCGAAATAAATAAATGGATAAAAGTTTCGTCATGCATATTGATTTTTCCGTACGGGCACTCAACATAAAAGAAGAACGAGAATATAAACTTTACAACCTCAAAAGCAGAAAAACAGAAAACTGATATGAAAAAAAAAAAAAAAAAAAAAAAAACGGAAGTTTCCAGCTAATATGAAGTTAAGAACCCCTTAAAATACCTCACGAAGAAAACATTGGAGATTAATTTCAACAGGGTTTTTGCCATCTGTTCTTCAGAATTATTTAGTGTTTTTTTTCCCTCCTTTTTTTGCGACTAATAGAGGTCAAATGTCAACTTGCCTTGCCCCACCAATTACAGATAGTTTAAACAAGAGAAATCTGAAAGCTCAGTATTTGGAAGATAGACAAGACAAGAGAGAGCTCCACCAAACGAACCTCGTCATATTGGTTGTCATGTAGTGAATTTATATGTTTCACAAACTGCCATATGTCTCCATCTTCTTACTTACTATCCGTCCTCTTATTTTGTTGGCATTCTTATTGGTGTTTTCTTAATGTCAGTTATCTTTCATGATCTAAACCTTTAGCAAGTTTATGATTTTTTTTTTTTCCCCACCAGAATCTGCTTCTGGAAAGATCAGGAAAATCATCCATTATAACTGATTCGGTGTTGCTTTTCGAGGCCCTGAAAATTTTTTGCACATAACACGATATAAATAGTGTTTACTACTGTTTGGTAAAATTGCATACAAATATTTTGCAGTTTGCTTATATAGACACTAACGCACTTGTATAATATAGACACTAACGCACTTGTATAATTGTTATTTTGAGAAGCCAGATGTTTTAAGTTTTCAATCCTACTTCTGCTTCTCCTCTTACTGTGAGTAAATGAATTTTATTTATTTATTTATTTATTTTTTAAAGAATGCAATCCTAAACTATCTAAGCAGGGAATTTTTTTATTATTATTATTTTGTTTTTTTTTTTTTTGGTGGTTTTTGATATATATGTGTGTGTATATGTGACGACTCTGCTGAGTTGGTCGTCACTGAACTAACTTTTACATGTAATTTCTGAAACTCTCAAAATTTGAGATTTTTTTTAAATGCTACCTAGAATGCAGCAGTATTTTTTTTTTTTAAATGCTGTATGAATGTTGTAGCATTTTTTTAAAAAAAATGTTATATTAAATGCTGTAGTATCTTCCTTAAATGCTGTGGTATTTTCCTTAATATGTTGTATAGAATACTGTAGCATTCTGAGCATAAGTTTCTTTCTCTTAAAAGAACTATATATATATATATATATATATATTTAAAACTTATTATAACGGCATAAATTCTGTCAGTTTATACAAACTTAGCATTATACTACAAACTTTCAAAATACAAGTTCATAGACATACTCATCATAAAACTTCATATAGAATTTAAGAATGCTGATATTAATTTTATAAATCCTACAGTTACAAAATATGACAGTAAGTTACTGAAGAAAATCATTGACTTAAATAATTAAATTTACATTATTTAATTATAAGATTTTCTCGATCATTACAATATATATAGTATTATAAGAGTTATCATTCGATCACTTACGTATACACACGCAGGGTGATGAATGAACAGCAGTGGTGTCATTAATTGATAATTAAATAGGTGTGTTGGGAGGAAAGACGTATGGTTTTGTTAGTTGGGGGAGTGTCTTTGGCATCTGCGGAAAAGAGAAGAGTGAAGTGCAAATGGGACAATAGTATTAGAGAGAGAGAGAGAGAGAGAGAGAGAGAGAGAGAGAGAGAGAGAGAGAGAGAGAGAGAGAGAGATGATATGATATTAGTAGTATATATTTGGTAAATGTTAAGATATAAGAATATCATGTATGTATTCATAATTAGGACATTGTACGAAGTCGCAAGCAAAGATGGCAGCAAATTTGGAGATTGCAATATTGGTTGGGTACGTACTATGTTTACGACAGATTCTTTTTTCTCCAATAATTAATTCTACGTTCATGAGTTCCATTAAATTAATTTACATTTCGTTTTTATAGTATAATATGATGCTAATATGCACGGCTCTAGTCTAGATCGTTGCTTACTGAAAAAACTTTCATCTCCTAATTAAAAGAAGGCCACGCCAGTGAAGCCAAACTAATTGGGTGCATGTCCTTTAATTTGTTGATTTTTTTTTTTTTTTTTTTTTCTGTAGCATGAATATTGAATAATTAGCAGTTTTGAAATTGTTTTGTTACTAGCTAATTTATTGTACGGTTATCTTACCCTCCTACCTCTAATAAGCAATAAGTTAAATAACCCTCTAAAATTCGGTGTCTTATTGCCACCTGTCCCCCAATATATAACATTTGTTTTCTTAATTTCCTTCTTTCTTTCTTCTAAACCATTATTTATTGTATAAAAACATATAATAATAAGAATAATAATAATAATTTAATTTGTCCTTGGTTCAGCGCTATAATAGTTTCCTTGTGAACCAAGGCAATAGCTTTGCCTCAACAGTGTTCTCAAGTATAAAACTTGCAGAGGCTTTCCATATCCTTTTGTAATGATATTAATGTAATCATCCACACTTCCATTCCATGCATGACAATATGACATGATAGTTGATAAGAATGGAATTTAATTCTAGGTACTTCATCTTGCATGTGCACATGGGTATGTTTGAAAGCTGCATTTGCACATTTATATAACAGAATGTATTGTCCGCCATAAATTAGGAGTATTATCACCCATTTAAAATTTTAAGGGATATGAAAAGAAAATGAGAATGGATCTCGTAGTTGAAATAAGTTTTTATTTAATTAATAAATAATAAATGTTAATATAGATGATTATAATTCACTAGTGATTATCGAACCTTATGAAAAAGAAGGACCAACCAAGATACAAAACTATATTTTTTTGTATGCTAAAACACAACACATGATCTATCTCTGCTGAGAAAGTCTGAAAAGTAGTCCATTAAATTGGTTGACGTTTTATTTTTTATATTTAATGGTGTACACATCAAATATAATGTACTTTCATCAATATATATATATATATAAATATATATATATTTTTTCTGTTTTAGATCTCCTAATTCTTCCTCAGCCAAGCGGGGAAGCAGGATGCCAAGTAAGTACAAGTATTAGTAGCATAGTAAAAATGCATTTTTCGTCATTAATATCTTTTTCCATGCCATCATATGCACTAAATTTCCAAAGATAACTTGATTATCTCCTAACTCATCAGGCAAGTAATATGGAGAAATTTGTAATAACAAATAAAAAATTTTCCCTAAAAAAATATGGAAAATTTGGTCATGAAAAATCAATAAATTCGAGCCACCAATTCTTCTTTTTGACGAGTAGTATATTCTTCTTTCAGTCCTTCTAAAGGTACCGTTTCTTTAACATAATATGTAGTTATGAAAACGTAACATGATAATTATTAAACGTAAAATTGACGTTAGGGAGAAATTTGGATGACTAAATTTTTTTAGTGTTATTTTTATCTAACATTATATTACGTTTAATAATTATTATGTTATATTTTTATAACTAGTGTTACGTTAGAGAGCCGAAAAAGTCCATCTATATATATATATATATATATATATATATATATATAATGAATACAAGTCAAAGTCTAGAAGTCTTTCTAGTGAGACAAAAAGTTCGTATTTACTGTGTTTACTACTAGTGCTACTAGAAATCAGTGCAACTTATTCTTTGTGCTAAACATTTTTCCTTTTCTTCATCTAAATTTGCCCACTTCCTAAGCAATGGAGAGGTACATTTGCTCTAATTTCCAACTGTCAGTAATCAAGTAGTCCATGGTTGAATACAAGTCAATGTCTTTCTAATGAGACAAAAAGTTCGTGTTTACTGTGCTTAATACTAGTACTACTAAAAATCAGTGCAACTTATTCTATGGGCTAGACTTTTTTTTTTCTTCGTCTGAATTTGCCCACTTCCCATGCAATGGAGAGCTACATTTGCTCTAATTTTCAACTGTCAGTAATCAGGTGGTCCATGGTTGAATACAAGTCAAAGTCTTTTTAGTGAGATAAAAAGTTAACCTATTAAGACGAGTAGCTAAAGCCCCTTTAAATCCATTATTATTAATTTCAGTTCTGTTAATACATTCTTAACAATCCATTCTCCCTCTCCCTCAATGAAGCTGACAGTCATAAACCCCCTCAAACAATGATCCATCTATCTTCCTCAAATGGGAAACCAGGAAAATCACAATTTGACGGGGCTCATCTTGCACGTACACGTGGGTATGTCTGGGAAGTTGCATTTGCACCTTTAAATAACAGATTGTACGGTCATCTATCAACTAAGAGTATTAGCACCCATTTAAAATTTTAGGGATATTAAAACAAAATGATAATAGATCTCGTTGTTGAAACAAGTTTTTATTTAATTAATAAATAATAAATGTTAATATAGATGATTATAAATCATTACTCTGATCAGAGAACTTTATGATAAAGAAGAAAAGGACCAACCGAGATATAAAATTATATGCTACAACACAACACATATCTCAGAAAGTTTGAAAAGTAAATGATCAAATTGGTTGGCATTATATTTCTTATCTTTAATGGCGTAAACTTTGAATAAAATATACTTTCATCAATATATATATATATATATATATATATCTTTTAGGTCTCGTAATTCTTCCTCATGCTAGGCGGGGAAGCAAAAAACTAAATAAGTACAAGTATTAGTAGCTTAACAAAAATGCATTCTTCGCCATTAATATCTTTTCCACCGACGTATGCCATCATATATATGTACTAAATTTCTAAAGATAACTTGATTATCTCCTAACTCATCAGGCACGTTTTGTAATAACAAATAAAAAAATATCCGTAAAAAAATATGGAAAATTCGGTCATAAAAAATCAAAAAAATTCGAGCCACTAAATATTCTTCTTTTTTGACGAGTAGTATATATAGGCTTCATTTTTCAGTCTCTCCAAAAGAAACTGTTCTTCTAACGTAAAACATATAGTTATAAAAATGTAAAATGATAATTATTAAATTTAATATCGACGTTAAAAAAAATAATATAATTTTTAAATAATTAAATTTTTTTAGTATTATTTTTTAATGTTAATGTTATGTTTAATAATTATTATGTTACATTTTCATAATTAATGTTACGTTAGAAGGATCTCTCACTAAAGAAAAGTCTATATATATATATATATATATAATGAATACAAGTCAAAGTCTTTTTAGTGAGATAAAAAGTTCATGTCTTCCGTGTTTACAACTAGTACGATTGGAAATCATTCCAACTTATTCTTTGGGCTAGACTTTTTTTTTTTCTTCATCTGAATTTGCCCACTTCCTACGCAATGGAGAGCTACATTTGCTATAATTTTCAACTGTCACTAATCAGGTGGTCCATGGTTGAATACAATTCATAGTCTTTTGAGTGAAACAAAAAGTTTGTGTCTTCCGTGTTTACAATTAGTACTACCTGAAATCATTGTAATATAAGATTTGTTTAGTTCGTTGATTTAGTTTATAATTTAAATTGAGATGTGACTTTATGTGAAAACTTTTTACTGTAGTAAAAATATTAGATGTGATTATTTCTAAGAGCTTTTTACTGTAATGAAATTCAAATTCTAAACTTAAATATGTAAAGTGAACGGGGTCTTATTCTATGGGCTAGACTTTTTTTTTTCTTCATCTGAATTTGCCCACTTCCTACGCAATGGAGAGGTACATTTGCTCTAATTTCCAACTGTCATTAATCAACAGTGATCTTTAACCATGTTCCGTATAGAAATTTCACAACTAATTATTTTCATTTTGTAATTAGTACTTCTAAAAGGAGATCAAACGATTAAATTGAAGCATAAAAATTAAAAATGTGCTTCACTTTTTCTAAATGTTAATTAAATCCAATAAAATATATTAACTTCGTTAGACCATCCGTTCTATATGTGACAACATTCGTTAATTATTGTCAATAGAATAAAGAGTAATTATTTATTTAAAAAAGAAAAGAAAAAGTGTAGCATCTTCTCGTTAAATATGAAGTTGATCTTTTCCTTACGTAGAAGATATTTTGTATGAATGGTGTATTATTAAATGATAGATAGTGAATAATTATATAAGACACAAACGAATAATTTAGTAGAAAGATGTGTAATTATTTTTTTTCCAGTTTCTGGACTACTCTATTTAGTACTAGTCATAGTTTGTTTTGTGTTATTGGGATCAGAGCCTGATTACTACAAAAAGTTTAAAAATAAGGGGAAGACTTGGTAAAACAATCTTTTAATTTCTCTTCATGAATCACTCATTGAAGTGAAAAAAAAGGTCAAAGTCATTTTGGTGAAACAAAATATCAATTTTTACAGCTTGTCATTCTATTTCACTTTTATTGTCTATGTTAGAAAGATCTAAAAGTGTTTAGTACGTATAGAAATTGAGTAACTCTAGTTGAGAGGAATTCTTACGGTAATTGTGTGGTTCGTTGTCACTGTGGCCACACACGAGTGGACATCGAAGTAATCGTGTGCAAAGATTAGCATGAATTTTGGATTTTGGGGGCATTCGTATTGGAGAAACTTTAATCTCTTATTCAAAAGTGAAATTAAAGGGAAAGGTTCCACAAGGATTACGATATCCAAAAAGTTCGGAAGGGCAATTAAAGGATAACTAACGCATTTATTAACTATTTCTTGTAGTCACGAATTCTTCTTGTTCGTGAAATTCTACAGTCAACAGCTCTAATCTGCTCATATATATTTAAGAGAAGTCTCGTATGAGCAAAGATGATATAATTACACTGCAAGAAGAGGAGCACAATGAACACATATATAAAATTTGAGAACTAAGTTTGGTGATACTTAGCAAGCTAAATCTTATTTGTCTATCAATAGATTTACATAACTGGATCCATAATTTCACAACAAATTGCGCAATAATATTGTTTTACGAATATTAGTGATTAAATATGCCATCAATATGTGACACATATGAGAATGAAGACTTTTCTTCTTACGTATGTATACCATCAACTACTAAATTTCAAAGCTTATCTTGTTGATTGTAACTTATCTGATGGAAAAGTTTGTAATAGCAAATCAACAATTTCTAACCACTAATTGTTCTTTTTCATGAGTAGTCATGCAAGGAAACAGATAAAAAGAAAAAGGAATAAAAGTCAAAAGTCTTTCTAATGAGACAAATAATGTGTCTATTGTGTTTAACATTACGAAAATCATTAATGTAACTTATTCCTTGGGTTAGAAATTTTATTCTTTGTCTACTCCATTTTCAAGTGTCAGCAATCAGGTAGTCCAAGATTTGAACTGATCAACAGAGCCAAAATCAATGATAGAACTCGTGATTTCGATCTTTCAGTCCCATGTTGTTTACTTGACTGACTAGATTAATAGTCTTTGTCTCGTGTGGACTTGTTATACGTTGCGTACAGAATATAAAATAATAGTACCAAAAAGTGTGAAATGAGGAAATTCCTTTTTCATCCCTCATTAATTTTTTTTTTTTTCCAATTGTACCGAAACGTAGCTCAATTGTCGCACATCATGTTGTTATTGTTCGAGCATTTGTGTAATAATCTTTATAGGAAACGAAGATCGTGGAGGGTGAGGGAGTGATGAAATTACTAATCTTTTTTAGGATTTGTTGATTTATTCATTTTAGGGGAAATGAATTTTGTTCTCTCTCTGTATTTTTTTAGATTATTTTCTAGAAATCTTCATATTTATTCTTTCGTGACTTATGATTCTTTCACAGTAATGCTTTAAGTTGTTTTATAAAGATTGAGAAGGGTAATCATAAAAAATAAAAAAATAAAAAATAAAAAAATAAATCATTTGTTTCCGGATGTATTTTTAGTCTGATTGTTTACACACAAATATTTTGGACATTTGCATAATAAGAAATTTTCATTTTCTTTCGCTAGTTAATCAGTGCAGTCTTCCTTCCGTGCTTTCTAAAAATGGCTTGACAAAGGAGAACTTTGGTCTAATTATACTATTTTAGTCATTTTCTAACTTCTCTTTTTTGAAAAAAGAAATAAAATTCTAAACCATCCTTTTACCTTTAATTACAACCATGCCATGAGGCTTTTTAATTAAAACACATGACGCTATGTAAATTTATAATAATGTCTTGCGTATTTTTTATTCTTTTTTTTTTTTTTTTACTCTTAAATGGTTATGTTAAAATATTAAACTTTTATTGGAAATCAAAAACAAAGTCGGTATACAAAAAATAAATAAAATATGTAAACAAAGTACTTGTGCATAAAAAAATAAATAAAATCATTGCCAATGGGCATTGTTGTACAGCAACGCTAGAAAGTTAAAACAAACAATTGTTTTTTTTTTTTTTAACAAACAGATTAAATAAATATAAGTCGATAGATATTTTTATGAATAAATAAGTTAAATAATTAGAATTTTCAAAATAAAAGACATTTACACAATGGTCTAGTGCTTTACATAGTACATGTAAAAACCCTTAAAAAAATACATGTAAAAGAATCAACATGATAGTTTTTTTTTTATTAAAAAGAGACGAAACTAATTAAATGGCACTACCATAACTTCTTGCTTTTAAATTAAATTGCTTCATTCAGTACTGGCATGGTTGTAATAAAGAGTAAAAAAAAGATGGTTTGGAATTTTGTTTCTTTTTCCAAAAGGAGAAGCTATAGAGTGACAGAGGGTTGAGAGTGACCTTAACATTTCTCTGATTAGAATTCAATGATGCTGAGATAATTAACCCATTTCTACTATGCATACTAGAATGTTTCATTAGATTGACTTTTGGCCTACATATTTGGGGAACGGGAAATTAAGGCCTCGTTCACTTCACCGATTCGAGTTTTTAGTTTTAGGTTTCTACAGTAAAAAAACTCTCAGAAAATATCACATCAAAATTTTCTGCTACAGTAAAAAGTTCTCAGAAAATGTCACATCTCAGCTCGAATCGAAAACTCGAATCCGCGAAGTGAACGAGGCCTAGTAAAAGATGAGAATTTGGTGTACCACAATGGAGCTCTATCTGCAATTTTTGAGATTATTTTCCTCAATTAATCTTCATGTTTATTCATTCGTGACTTGGCACTTTTAATAAGATCTAAGGACGTGAATAAACTCCTCCAATTTTTGTAGGCAAAGAACAAAGAAGATCGAAGTTCTCCTTTGTTGTGCCTTTCTTTTTTTTTTTTTTTTGATAATTTTGTTATGCCACTTTTTTGAAAGTATTGAATGAAAACTACACTTTTTTACTAGCGAAAGAAAATGCACATTTTTTATTATGCAAATGTCCAAAACACTTATGTGTATAATATCCAACTCAAAATACCTTATGAAACAAATGATTTTTTTTTTTTTTTTACATACTATAATTACCCTTCCCAACCTTCATTCAATACAACTTGATAGTTTTAAAAATAACAAAAATTTCACTTAAACTATGATCCTTGTAACACCTTACCCATAATACTTAAAATGTGCTCTCCAAAAAACAAAACATAAACCAAAGAGCTCATCCTGTTAACATTTTGGGCAGAATGACATGTGTCATACAAGTAGTAGTATTTTTATGTATTTAGTTCTAGCCAACAACCCATTTTTTATTGAAAAAAAAAAAAAAAAAAAAAAAAAAAAACTCAAGATTTCTTACTACTCAAAATTAATCAGATATTAAAACATCTAATTGAAAAATTTTATTAGGAGGTTAACAAAACCAATCATAGAGCGACTTTAAAAAAAAAAAATATAGTATTTTTTTAATTTTTTATTTCATTAGTATTAATTTCTTTTAAAATTATTCTCATGACTTTTTGACGTCTCAAGAGGCCACAAGAGAAGATTTGTCTGGAGATTTTTTTTTTCTTAGGGGTGAATGTCAAATAAAAATTTAAACAAGAGAAGATAACTAAAATACCTAAAATTTAAGTACCACAAATCAATCACATTTCTATTTTCTTCTAAACTTCTTATGGAATGACCATTTTTCTTAACGCTTCATCCTTGAGTACAAATTTTACGTTTTGAAGGTCAAAAGGATCATATTGTTTAGAGATAACTTTTATAATTAATACTTAATTTCTTCATATTGGTTCCAAGTTAAATCCACCATTTGCCCAAATAAGAACCGATTTGTCACATGATTTCTTATTATATATACATATATATATATATATATATATATATCAGTATCAACACACTTGCAATTTCTATCCTCTGGTTTTATCATCTACTTAGATCGATGTTGGAAAGTTGTCAAAATTTGGAATCGCTTACCTTTACAGGAAGAACGAATACTGCACACGAGTCTCTGATCAATTCCTTGTCCATATACGATTGCAAGAATTTCAGGTCATTGCCAGAACACATGCACAGGCTTCTTCCATCTCTTTCTTATTTGGAAATGGATGGTTGTCCAGAAATTAAGTCATTTCCTAAAAGAAGGATTGCCCTCAAGTCTAAAGTGACATTTTGTTCATAATTTTAATTTTTAAAATTTAATTTTTTTATGAAAAAAACACTGTACTAAAATTAGAAACCATAATTTTAAACCAGACAGAACCCTTAAAATAAACGTCACCTAAAAGATCTTAAATTACGGGACTTTTGCAAACTAATCGCACAACACAAGCATTGGGATCTGCAAAAGCTGACTTCCTTGAGATCATTAAGAACTGCTCATTGTGAAGACATACACCGTGTTTGGAACCAATTCCATTTTTGTTTTCACGTTTTTCTAGACAAGAAAATGAGATTGATGGAGAAAACGTGTTTGGAGGAAAAAATGTAAGAAAACCAAAAACATTTCCATTTTTTAGTTTAGTGTAAAATCACTTAGAAAATGAAAACGATTTGAAGTCGTTTCTCACGTACATTTACTAATTTATTTATATCTATTATTTCAAAACAAAACAAAAAATAATGACAATTAATGAGATTAGATTTTTATCATGTAACGTCATTAAATTTCTATAATTGGTACTAACCATCGATTTAAAATAACTACTAACAAACTCATCCATCCACACACACACACACACACACATATATATAAATATATATATATATATATATATATATATATATCCCTTTCAAAATGCTATTCTCCCTTTTAATAAGATCCATTGTACTTGTTTCTAGCGGGTACGGTACTCGGTTTTTACTTTTATATTTTGGAGATTCAATATTTATAACTTAAACTTATACCTAATAACAAGTTGGACAAATTTCTGATTTTTGTTGTGATGGAGATAACAAGTATTGTTGAGTCAAATTATCTCTCAATTGCAACCAAAAACTAATTTGCATATATTGTGATATGTTCTAACCTTGTGCTTTTATTATTTCCATGTTTTTGCCCCTTCCCCTCAATCAAGTTGGTAAATGGAAAGAGAAAACAAGAGGGTTCTACATCTGCAGTTGTTAAAAAGATGTCACAGCTATCACCCAGCAAATACAGCAAACAGATAAACAATGTAAATTCTTACCAAATGTGATATTCCCTGTAACATTGTTTATACAAAAACAAATCTTTTTACTCTTAGCCGCAACCAAAATGCAACACCATTAGTTACAATCATACAATCAAGGTCTGCTATAAAAACTTAACAAGATCAGGATTGTTGATCTAAAAATGATTAAATTATTTTAAAATCACTTTAATTTGTCAAATTTTTTCCCCTTTTTGAGCTTGTTCTGCATATCAAGATTTCAAACTTGATATGCAACTCTCTCTCTCTTTGTTCTCTTTTCCTCTTTCCGCAATTTTTAAATCACTTCTCAGTGAATGATAGAAGTAGAGTTGACAGCCATGCACAGGCAAGCAGAAAGAGATCGTGATCAGCATAAATATATATGACAAAATATTTTCCAAACATGCTACTGACAAAACTTGTCATATATACGTGATAAAGCTTTGTAATAGAAATGCATTTTCGCTTGTCTGTTGCAGAGTTTGTTAATCCAACACCAAAAACACAACACTATTCATTTTCATCATCGTCAAGGGTACTATCTCAACAGACCAGTTCTTATTTTAGAAAATTTTTCAAAAATCTGTATTTGATCTGACGGTGTACTCTGCCACGAGCTGTGCAAAAGATGATGATTTGTTCTCAAGCAATCTTGTCGGAGAATCATATTCCTCAATAAGCCCTGCATGAAAAATCGAGAGACAGTGATCAGAACACTATAAAATAAAATGGTAACTTAAGAAGTGGAATAAAGTCATATGGCCGTTGAATACTAACCATGACTAAGAAGCAAAACCATGTCACTGTCAAGAACGGAAGTTATGCGATGAGCAATGGTGATAACCGTGGAATCAGAAAAGTGTTGTTGAAGTGTTTGCTGAATTAGATTGTCGGTAGCTGTGTCGACAGATGCTGTGGCTTCATCAAGCACCAGAACCTTGCTTTTCTTGAGTAGCACCCTGCCAAGGCAGACAAGTTGCCTCTGACCCATACTCCAATTCTCTCCATTCTCAGTAACTGTAAAATCCGCATTAACATAAAGGAAACAATTAATTTATATGTAGGTTAGAAAATAAGCTTATATTTTAATCTTATGGAATAGCCATGTAAACAAACCTGCAGAATCTAGCTTTCCTTCTTTCTTCCTAACTTCATCTCCAAGTTGGCACTTATCCAAAGCCTAAACCATGTAAGGGAGATATTAAGAATCAACCATAGAAGATTAGAACTTACCATAAATAAATAAATAACATAGAAGATTAGTTGGAAGGGAAAAAAGAAAAAAAAAAAAAAAAAAAAAAAAACCCACCTCCCATATTTGTTCATCTGTGTATTCTTCGAGCGGATCCAAGTTGCTTCTCACAGTCCCTTCAAACATGGTCGGATCCTGAGGTATAATGCTCAACCTTAATCTCAAATTGTGCAGGCCAATCGAAGATATGTCGATGCCATCTATCAAAATCTGACCGGCAGCAGGGTCGACAATCCGGAAAAGTGTTTGTATGAGAGTTGATTTACCACTGCCTGTTCTCCCTACAATGCCGGTCTTCATTCCTCCCAGGAAAGTGCACGTGAGACCTCGCAACACAAGTGGCAAGTGTGGGGCATATCGAACCTATAAATATATATTTATCCATCATACACAAGAAGAGCTCTGTATAAGATTTAAAAATATCGTTTGGTGTCAGGCAAGTGGAAGATCAATTAGAAACTAGCAACTACCTGAAGATCACGAATGGCAACTTCTCCATGTGATGGCCAAGAGTGATCGGGCCGATTTGATTCTATAACAAGAGGAGGTTCACTTGGGATAGTGGTGTATTGCAGAATTCTTTCCACTGATATTATTTTGTTCTCCATATTGCAAAGATTCCAAACAAACCAAGTTTGTTGCATATTCAGATTAAGTCCATATGTGACAGCTAATCCCGCAATAGCTTTAGTTAAAAGGGAAAAAAAGAAAAGAAAAAAAGATTTAGTATCCTCTGCCTTTTTCTTGCAAGAATAAAGCTATAAATTTTTTGAATGGTAATAACTTGCCTGGATCAATCACTCCCTCTGGAAGAGTGATCAAGAAAACCAAAGAAATGACAAATGTAATAACAGACAGCACATCCAAGCGAAAGCATAGCCATTCCATTGCACCCGCAATGCTGAACTTAGGCCGGGAATATCCATCTGCCAATTTCAAGTTTGTGTCCTGGAATCTCGATGCGTGATCAAAACTCCTTATGGTTGTTGCTCCTGAAATTGTCTCTGCAAAATGTTGTATGACTGGAGCTTTGCAGACGCCAACTAACCGTGATAGTTCTCGTGCTGAAGGTATGTAGTATTGCTGCACAATTATAAACGGTAAGGACCTCCCAGTCACATTCATAAGCTCATAGTACCTTCGCTTTAGCATAATTAATAAACCATTCTTCCCACTTTCCGTCCAAAAACTTTTCAGAATTAAGTCCAAAGAACCTTCAATAGATAGTTTCAATGTAGCATCTTAACAAGGTCAAAAGCAATACCTGATACCATATAGAGGTTGCAATGACAGGAATGAATACAATAAAGACTTGCCATGCAACTTGGGACATCACTGCAATAATTCCGATAAGTTGGATCATCGAGAATGCAACGGCAGCAACTTGACTGAAAATGGTCTGATCCACAGAACTTTGGTCAGTAGAAGCCTGCAAGAAAATGAAGAAATGTATATTCAATGAAATTATTGCATAGAATATAGTTATCCTGAATGAAGTATATACATCCAATTAAGAACTATGCTACGGAAATTTTTTCATTTACCCTATTTAAGATTCTTCCACTTGGGGTGGCATCAAAGAACGACATGGGAGCGCGGAAAATGCATTGATGCATTTTATTGAAGAGTAAAGTAGCTGTCTTATATCCAGCTGTTACGAGAAGCGTAGCTCTCAAGAGGACACAAAATGAACTTCCAATGGCCAAAGCAACATATACAAGTATAAGTGTAGTGCCACTGACAGCAGGCGCTTCACCCTCCGAAACAGGACTTGCCCAGGCCATCCAATAGTTGCTCCCAATTTGGAAAACCTGAAATAAAATCTGCGCAAGCAGTATAAGAGGTACAAGAGCTCCTCCATATGCTGTTGTCATGTATTTCCAATACACCCTAAAGCCGACTCTACCCTTCTCTCTTTCTTCTTCTTGAACAAGCTGTCCATTTGGTCCTGCTGCACCGTCGGTTTTACTTTCTTCTTTCTTCAAAACCCCACTTGTACTCGCCGACTTTTCATCATTCTCATCAATACACGTCCTTTCAGCTGAGCTAGATTCTATAGAATTAAGCGTGGACAATGCTTCCTTGTGGGCGCCAACAAGTTCCATAAAATCAGTCCCTGAATTCAAAATTTCATCGTACTTTCCAGCTTGGGTAATCCTTCCATCTTTCATGACCTAATAGTTGATGATGATATTATCTTAAATAATCAAAAAACTATATATATATATATATATATATATATATATATATATAATAAAAACAAAAACACAGAAAAATGGAGTTTATATGAAGACAAGACAGAAAGACCTATGACTTTCTTACCAGTATCAAATCAGCAGTGGGTAAGAATTCAACTTGATGAGTGACATAAATCACGGTTTTTGAACTCAATAGGCCCAATAAGCATTCCTGTTATTAAAAGAAAATACACTATTGGTAAATGCATTCAGTTATCTCAAATAATGCTTGCACTAATACCTTCAAATGCTTTAATGTTTAAAGACAAGAAATTTGGTTTACCTTGAAGAGGTGAGATCCTGTGTGAGCATCCACAGCACTAAAAGGATCATCAAACAGATAGATATCGGCATCTTGATACAAGGCACGTGCAATTTGTATTCTCTGCTTTTGTCCACCACTCAAATTGATTCCTCTTTCCCCGATGACTGTCTGATCACCAAATGGGAGGATCTCCAGGTCCTTCTTCAGTGAACAAGCTTCTAGAACCCTCTCATACCTTTCTCTGTCCATCTCCTCACCAAACAATATGTTCTCCTCTATCTTGCCACTCTGAATCCATGGTGACTGCGCAACATAGGCCTTCGTCCCACACAACTTAATGGTCCCGGAAATCTTTGGAATCTCTCCTAGGATACTGGAAAGCAAGCTTGACTTGCCTGAGCCAACGGTACCACAAACAGCAACTCTCATACCGTGGGACACTTTGAACCTAATATCATTCAGCGTTGGATTTTGGGAAGATACATCCCAAGAGAAATTACCATTAACTATCTCAATAGCTGTATCTGAACTACCTCTTGGAAGCTTCTCGATAATATCGGGCTGCAAGTCATCAAGACGAAGGAAAGATGATATTCGGTCTAAGGAAACCTTCGTCTGTACTGCCATCCCAATTGTGTCTGGCAGAATGTAGATAGGCTGCTGAAGAATCCTGAATGTTGCAAGCGCAGATAAGATCTTCCCGGAGTCAAGTGGAATCCCGAGAAGCATACAAGTACCAAAAGTGACCACAGACACAAATGTAGGAGCACCCCAGAAGACAAATACGGTCATAGCCCAAGTGTAAAGATATGTTCTCAATGACCCTTCCTCGATTTTCCGGAGCTCAGTGATCTTGGACAGGAACTTCATCTCCCAACCTTGTAACTTGAGAATCCTCATGTTCCTCAATATCTCAGACGTCGCCTTCATCCTAACATCTTTTGACGCCATCAACTTGTCTTGAAACTTCTCTTGCAACTTCCCCAAAGGAATATTCACCAACATAACTAACACAGTCGCCACAAACGTCGAGATTGCAGCGAGACCAAGACTCTTGTACAGAATCAACAGTGCTAAAGCGACTTGCACAATTACCATCCATGGATCGTGCATATACCAAATGAAGTCTCCAACTCTTTCAGCATCAACAGTCATGAAATTGATAATCTCCCCGCTGGTATGCCCCTGCTTGGACTGGCACGAAAGCGTCAAGCCCTTGTTGTAAATTAGCGCGACAAGCACTGAGCGGACCCTAATTCCAATCTGTTGCGTCTTGAAAAACAATTGCCTCAGCGAGAGGCACTCCACAATCTTCGCCAAGCAAAATGTAGAAACCAGCATATAGCCCTCGTTTTTTAACTCACGACGCCCGTTAAGGTATTGAACTAAAGTGTCAATAAGATAAGGACCAACATAGCATGCCATGGTGTATAGAAGTGTAAGCAAGCCTGCCAAGAGAATGTCTTTCCAAAGAGACAAGAGAAGTGCTTTCACCAACTTAAGCGTGGTAACTCTGCTAACGTCTCCGCAATCAGAATCAATTTTACTCTTTAAAGTCGAAAAGATTCCAACCACACTATCTCCAACATCAAGTTGAGGAACATCCTCAAGGTCTAAAGTCTTCTTATTGCCAAGGGCAATTAGAGGACCAATCCAAGAGAAACTAAGAATGCTGAAAATCCCAGCATTCGAATAGGGGGTTAAAGTTTCTTCCCCCTTGGGCTTGTTTGACACTACATCACTGCCTACACCACTATTACCATTCAAAAGGGGCTCTTCAAGAAGAGTTTCTTGATCTTCCACCTTCCCGAAAAACCCGACAAATATGAAAAACAAACCCGAAATAACGGATACGACATCCGAAACCAAGGACTGAACTGGTAAGGAAACATGTTTCTTGTACAGAACAATGTCAATAACAAGGCAATAACAAGAAACAAAGAAGTAGAAACCCCACCAAAGTCTCAACAAATACGGGTATTTTGATTGACCAAAATTGGAAAATTGGGCGTGCAAATAGACAGAAATTACACCCCAAGCAAGTGTTCTAATGGCTAAATCCAAAACGGTCACTACATTTTCTTCAGACCAATCATTTCTATACCAAAAAAAAAGCAACTCAACAAACACAAAACCAGGTTAAACAGAGAAAGGCCAAAGCAAAGAAACAAAGTCTGTTTATGATACAGACTTTTCGTGTTTTTTGACCTCTCTTTTGGACCCTCCCTATTACTTCCCTTCAATTTATGACACACCCACGAGATAAACAGCACAAATAACAACATAAAATGCAAAGAACCAGAAACTCCACGAAGGAAAACTGATTTTAGAAGGAAATTAGTACTTGGGTATGAAAAAAAGTTTGATGACAAGAAGGTTGACATGACCTGTTTCGATGAAGCTAAGAATTCCATTTTCTGTGGAGCTTCTGTTGAGCAACTTCTTAGAGTGAAGTGGTGTTTTGTGTGTGTGTGTGTGTGTGTGTGTGTGTGTGTGTGTGTGTGTGTGTCTGTATATATATGTAAAAAGTACGTATTAATGTTGGAGAGTTTTAGTCAACGGAAAGAGTCAATGGTGGAATTTCTTTGGAGGCAGTTAACGTGATGCGCAAGATTCATGGGACGAAGAATCCTAAAGCAGATTGCAAAGGAGATTTTTCCAGGAAACAGGGGAAGCCGAGTGAGACAGACACTGTGCGATGGAGAAAGGATCAAGTGGACTCTACTTTTTGGCGAATATTTATATGGGATCTGATTTTTCTTTTTTCTTTTTTTTTTTTTCCTTTTGATCCCTTTTTTTTTTTGAAATTTTTATCAAATTCATTTATAAAACACAAAAATAAAAAATATCAAGTAATACTATTTTATTTATATCACTGTTATAAATATATGGAATTATTTTTTATCAGACACTTAAAAAGTATTGATCAGTCAGATACTTATATAATTGTGTATAAATTATATATATTTATACGTAAATCATGTATATTTACATGTAAAATCGTGTATATTTAACATAAAATACAACAAATCAGTCAATATACATATTTTCATGCTATGTGTTCACTAATTGCTATAAAAAAACATGTTTTGATGATTAATATACATTATCGTTTCTTATAACTTAACATACTTGATTTATATGTAAATATACACGATTGTACAATTATACAAGTGTCATGTAAATATACACAACTTACTTGTAAATATACATAACTTACTGTAAATATACATACTTCATATAAAAATGTACAAGTGTCATTCTGGTCAGACACTTGAAAAGTGTTTGACCAGAGACTTTGCCTATAAATATATCTTTTACTACGAATAATTTATAAGTTATTTTTTTATAACTAGTGAATCTTATAATAGAGTTGAAAAAAAAAATAATAGCTAAACTTAACATTTTTTCAATTGTTGATAACTAATAAAAGTGAAATTGTACCCAAATTTTTAAAAAATAATATTGATTTTTAAGAAAAAAATATTTCTAATTTTTTTTTTTTTTTGATAATTTTGATCCTGACATTAAACTATGACAATGATTTCAGTTATTATGCTATGGGGATGTATTTATTTACGTTACATTTCAAAAAATTCTTATGTTCATTACCAAAACTATTAAACACAATAATTTAGTGAGTAATTTACTAGAATTAATAGTTCAAAAAGAAAGTTTTACTGTCTTCGTAGCTTACAAGACTATCATGGCTTATTTGTTTGTTTTTTTTTTTTTTTTTTTTTATGCTTTTGCTTCAATTTTCTGCTACTTTTTTTAGTTTTTGAAATTCTGTTAACTGACACGTGGCAATCTGTATAGTGTCCCCCCATGAGTCACGGAACAGTTTGAAGACGCTCTCTAAAGTCTTATCAACAAATCTTGATGTTGAAAGCCACCACAAGAAACGCCAAATTTTCCTCCGAGATGCTAGGCCCGTTCACTTCGCTGATTCGAATTTTTAATTTGAGTTGAGATTTAATTTTATGTGAGAGTTTTTTACTGTAGCAAAAAAGTTAAATGTGATTGTTTATGAGAGCTTTTTACTGTAGCAAAACTCAAATTCTAAACTCGAATAAGCGAAATGAACGGAGCCTTAATTATTACGAAAATAGTAAAAAATAGGTTAATATAAAAAGTTTAAGAAAGTATATTGATTAATTTTTAATTATAAAAATTAATAAGTCATAATTTATTAAATTATGGTTTATAATTAAATAAATTATGAATAAATTTATCAAGTTATGATTCATAGTCAAATAAATTATGAATAAAAACAGTAATTTAATCTATTTATTAATTTATATAAATTATTAATTTATTAATTTTAATTCATCTCAAATCTTAACATATTTTTTTCTTTTTTCCTAATCTGGTCCCACAACCAAGACTTTTGATTTGCAGTATGTAGCCCAAGTTGGACTATTGGTCACACCAATCCAAAAATTGGTGGCAGCCAAATGTATCTTTAGCCCCAAGTAAGAATTTTGTGTTAAAAAGATACATCAAAATATTCAACATGATTGAGAAAAGTAAGCAACAAAATCATTCAAATTAAGGTCTCGTTTGGTTTGTAATTTTAACCACAATTCAAATAATTTTTTTATTACATTGTTTTATTTCATGAAAGTTTGAGGCCTCATTCATTTTGAGGGTTCGAATTGATAATTTAAAAAGTAAATTTATGTGATAAAAAATACTATAGTATCAAAAATGGAACTTAAATTTTTATGAGAGAAAATACAATCATAAAAAACTTGTAATGTGATTTAAATTGTGAAATAAATGAGACCTAAAATCTGTTCATATTTTCTATTTAAATTTGTGAACCAAACAAGCCATAAAAAATATGATAATTTAATAGTAGTTTGTTGTCCTATGTTATTCTAATATTCTATTTAAGGAGATTCTCTCGCATACTAATTTTTTTTAATTATTAAATCTACGTATTATTTAATTTTTACGTGATTTTATACATATCTCACGTATAACAAACTTGACCTCCTGGTAGAGAAGGTCTCTTCTCTTTATTCCATTCATGTAAAAAGTCTGCCATTTTCCATCCACATGTTTTTGACTTGTTTTATAGTCTGTGTCATATGTCAATCCCTTCACTATATATGATTTTGCTCTTGCTTAATTTCTCATATTAAAAGGAGGACACCAAAAAAAAAAAAAAAAAAAAAAAAAAAAAAAAAACCGGAATGTGATTGCGTTCATGCCATCTCCAGCCCAATATTCCATTTTTAAGTTGTTCTATTTTAAAAAAGAAGTAATTTCACGCAACTCAAAAAATACATCTTCAACTCATTTATTTTGAACTTTATTCTAAAAGAATATTCATAGTATAATTCTTTTTATATAATTTTTTATATTCCTTTTTTTACTTACTATAATACTTCCCAACATTAGTCTATTAACCAAATATTAATTTAGGTCATTTTCACAAATATTTAAATTAAACTAAAATCATTTAGAAAATTAAAAACTGTGATACCTAAAGGTAGATTTTCAAATATTTTATCATGTTTTTAAACTTCGGGGTAAAATTTAGGAAATAAAAAATACGAATATAGTAGAAAATATGCCAATTTGAAAAGTTTAAGAAAGTATATAGGCTAACTATTAGTTATAGAAATTAATAGGCCATAACTTATCAAGTTATAGTTCATAACCAGATAAGTTATAGACAAACTTGTCAAGTTATGCTTCATAGCCAGACAAGTTAAGGACAAAAACTGTAAATTATGAACAATAACTTGTCAAGTTATGGTTCATAATCAAACAAGTTGTGGACGAAAACAGTAATTTGGCCTATTCATTAACTTATGTAACTATTGGCCTATTTTAATTTATCTCAAGTCTTAGTCTATTTCCCTCTTTCTCCCTCAAAAAATATACAAATGGGCTTCTATTTCAATTAACAAAAGTAAAAAAAAAAAAAAAAAAAAAAAAAAAAAAAAAAGAGAGACAAATCAATTTTGCAGCGGAGAAATTGTGCTTGGTTGGAGTGCAAATCAAGCTTCAAAATGAATAAATGCCGCTTGGTTGGAGACGCCCTGAGATATCGTTTTGCTTTAATTAAGATATCGTTTGTTTCATATTTTAATCATATGATATAATCTTTTTACAACTTAAATTATAACTAAAATTTTTTTACCACAGTATTTTTTTATAAAAATTCAAATTCAATTATTTTGTTCAGTATTTTTTTCATATAAAACTTACTTTTAACTTAAATTGTGAAAAAAATGTCATTTCTAACTCAAATTTCCGAATCACCTTCAGAAGAGGCTTAGACATTTCTTGCAATAACATTAATGTAGCAGGAGTCTTCATACTTAAGGCATCAGCTACCCTGTTCGCCATCCCTAGATGGTAAAGAATTTCACAATTGTAATCCTTTACCAGTTCTAGCCACCTCCTCTGCCTTATATTCAGATCCTTCTGAGTGAATAAGTACCTCAGACTTTGATGATCGGTGAATATTTGGGATCCAACACTATACAAATAGTGCCTCCATATCTTCAATGCAAAAGCTACGGCAGTCAACTCTAGGTCATGAGTAGGATAGTTCTTCTCATAATCCTTCAATTGCCTTGATGCATAGGCAATTACCTTCCCATTCTACATTAAAACTGCACTGAGTCCCATCTTAGAAGCATCACTGTATATTACAAAACCTTTGTCCCCTTCTGGAATGGGTAAGATCGAGGCACTGGTGAGTCTCTTCTTAAGCTCTTAGAAGCTCTTCTCACAGTCTTCAGTCCATTCAAACTTCTTCCCTTTGCAGGTAAGCGTCGTAAGTGGCATGGCAAGCTTCAAAAAATTTGCTACAAACTTCTAGTAATATCCAGCTAGACCAAGAAAACTTCTGATCTCACTTACATTGGTTGGGTCTTTTCTAATTGCTAATGGCTTCAATCTTTGCAGGATCCACCATCACCCCTCTTTGGAAATCACATGGCCGAGGAATGCCACACGATCCAGCTAAAATTCACACTTAAAATTTTTTTTGCATACAACTTTTGCTTCTTTAATGTTTGCAACACCATTCTCAAATGCCTTTCGTGTTCTCCTTGAGTTTTTTAATAGATGAGGATATCATCGATAAATACTATCACAAACTTATCTAAAAACTCCTTGAACACTTTGTTCATCAAGTCCATGAATGCAGTAGGGGCGTTGGTTAATCCAAATAGCATGACCACAAACGCATAATAGCAGTAACGAATTCTAAAAGTGGACTTAGGAATATCTTCTTACTTAATCTTTAACTGGTGGTAACCGGACCTGTAACACCCTGAAGAATTAATTGAGATTAATTAAGGTAATTGAGATTATTAGTGTGCCTAATATGATTTAATTAATTGAGTTTAAATAATTTCAAGGTATTTAAATTATTCACAGTAATTTATCTTAATCCAGAAGTGTGTATGGGTACATTTCTGGACTGTTATTTTAAAATATTGTACACATGTCATTTTCATTTTCTTTTTCCTTTTCTTTTCTTTTTCCTTTTTCTTTTCTTTCTTTTCTTTCTTTTCTTCCTTCCCGTGCGTTTTCTCTCTCTCTCCTTCACTCTCACTCCCGCTCACTCACTCTCTCTCTTTCTCCGGTTTTTGTGTCCCAAATCAAATAGATTTTGAGCCAACGACGAATTTCAAAGTGTTTTCAACATCAAGAGAAGGATTCGAGGTAAGATTACTGAAAGAACTTCTCTTGAATCTCAAGTTTTTGAATTTCAAAACTTATTTTGGTTCAAACCGGATTTTTGATGATTTTGAGTAAAACTAGAGTAGAAATTGGAGATCTTGGGTTCTTTGGACTTGTCTTAGGACCTACAACCAGGATCTAGTGGTTTCCCTTTGAAATATTTAGATTTGAGACTGGATTTGTAGGTTTTTGGACTGATTTCCGCGAGCTTCTCTCGCGCAGTCGATTCCACCGGTCGACCTGTGCGGTCGACCGGATTGCAGGCTGACTGGTCGATCGGTCTGATCGACCGGTGTGCACACTACCGGTCGACCGGTAGTGTTGGACTGCTCTGTCACCAGTCGACCGGTGCACACGGGTTTGACCCTGTTTGGCCTGAAAAGTGTTGTTTTGACCATTGTTTTCGGGGAGAACCCAAATTAGCTTCATTTGGGGACTTGGGATGAAAGGATTAACATCTTTAATCCCTGATTTAACATTTAAAACCCTTGGAATGAAATTTGAAATATGGAAATGGATTAGGGCACACTAATTGAAAATCTTGGTATATAAGTGAGATTGGATTGCTTTAGGAATGAGAATTGATCCTAAAGTATTGTCTTGCATCAGTGATCGCTCAGGATTCAGACTGAAGGGGCTTGAGGAAGTGGAAGCCGGAAAAGGCAACTCTAGTCCCAGGTTTGATTGTGCGAGGTAGGATTTCTATCCCTTTTTTTGTGAGCCTGTTTTCAAAAAGGATTTTGGCCTTGAAAATGTTTTAAAGAAAGAGATTGGTTTGCGAAAGAAAAAGGTTTTAAAAACCATGGCTTGTTAGTTTATGGAAATCATTGGCTTGTCCTGTCCATGGAATCCATAGCTTGTCTAGTCAATGAACCTCATAGCTTGCCCAGTCATGGGGCCCGCGGCTTGAGTAGTTCGTGGGGTCATATGAACGATTTCATAATGTTAAATGGATGATTTCTTAAGATAAGAGATCTTGTGAACTGATAATAGAGTCTATTGCTGTAAGCCTAGATAGGATGCGGAGAGTGCATCCTCGGAGGCAAAACCCGAAACCGGTCCGGGTATGCGAGGCACTTGGTTAGGTGAGTAATTTGTACTAATTACTTGCTGAAGCCTGTAATATGATTATTTTCAGTTATATTTCCTTTGAGAAAAAGGATGTAAGGTTTCGACTGTTCTGTCGGGACTGAATGTCTTGCTTATTTACTTATTCATTTATTATTAATTTATTTTAATCATTTCAAATTATATCCTACTGGGCCTTTCGCTCATGTTTTATGTTTTAAATGTAAACCCCTCTTAGGAGACTCAAGGAGCGGTGCATCGTAGATGAGTCATGCTACGGATTGATCAAGTGAGGATTGTGTTCATCCTCTGATATAAAGTGTAAGGAATTGAGAAATTTTGTAAACTCATTTAATATTTGGATTTACTAGACTGTGGTTGATGTCTGTTGTAATGATTATTTACATGAGCATGTATGTACGATATTGTATGTCCTGTGGGGTGGAGCCCTGTGTGTCAGAGACTCCAGGATTATATAATTTATTTATATTTTAATGCAGCTAAGTGTGGGACCCGGTTGGGAATCTGCTTTATTAATCCCAAATCGAGTTCCACGTCACCCACCGGGCGTGACAGGACCGCAAATCAATATTCGAGAATACCATCGCACTTTGCAGTTGATCAAACAAATCATCAATTCTTGGCAATGGGTATTTATTTCTTATAGTCACCTTGTAAAGCTCCCTATAATCGATGCAAAGCCTCATTGTTCCATCCTTCTTTTTTACAAACAACACCAAAGCTCCCTATGGTGAATGACTGGGGCGGATGAAACCTTTATTCAATAGCTCATGAAGTTGCTTATGCAGTTCTTTCAATTCAGTAAGTGCCATGCAATATTGAGCCTTAGAGATTGGCCCAGAGCCAGTTGTCAGCTCAACCTCGAATTCAATTTCTCTATCGGGTGGCAAACCTAGCAAATCATCAGTGAAACACCTTACTAAAATCTCGTACGACAAACACATCTTTAATTTCTAACTTATCTTCTTTCTTTTTATCAATGATGTTGGCTAAGAAACCGGTACAACCACTAGCTAGCATCTTTTAGGCCTTCATTGATGACAGAAATAACTTTGTCTTCTTTCTCAGTTCACTAATGAATTCGAATTGAGTCTCTCCTTCGAGGCTAAATATGACCTTACATCTTCGGCACTCAATAGATGCGTTGTATTTTTCTAGAAAATCCATACCTAATATTAGGTCATAGTCATACATTTGGATCATTATCAGATCACTATAGAGTTCCCTATCAACAATCCTCATAAGCACTGCTCCCAGCCTATGTGTAGACATCATCATTTCCCCCGAGGGTAGTGTTGTATTGAATCCATGACTCAAGACATCTAGGCCTCATCGTATTCTTTTGGCAAAAGAAGAAGACACAAAAGAGTATGTGGCTTTTAGAGGCTTCATTCTAGTGGGTATATTCTTCATTACACTTGTTTAAGTGGTACTCAGCACAAATGGCACCTTTGACACATTCAGCTGTGGTGGTAGGCGGAGTGATTCCATTGTCAACAATTAATTCAATCTCAGGTCTAAGCATCGCAATCATCTACCTTAGTCGCTCATCCTCAGTTGGCACCATAGTGGGGCATAGTCATGCCAGTCGATTAAACTGACTAATAGCTGCATTCACAAATAAATCCCCTTGGCGGAAATTATTGAACTCATCATAATACTTCCTGGTCACAGACATGTTGAAGTATTACTCGTTAAACTCTTGAAGAAAGTCTTTCAAAGTCATCTGATCTACATCTTTACTCAACTCTAATCCTTAATTCCCACAAGATCCTAGCATCATCTAGCAAAGAGTAAGAAGCACACTTTACTTTCTTATTCTCAATTAAGTCCATAAACCTTAGTACTACCTTAATAAACTTTAACCACCCTTGAGCTACCAAAGAGTCAGCTGAACCATTGAATTCTTTAGGTTTCATCCCCTTTAACCTTAGGTATAGAGGGTCGAGATCCCTTACGGTCTAAACTCTTTTGTGTTGCCCTGGTTGTGGAACCCGTGGATTAGTTGAAACTTCAACTCTGTTCCTATTGGCTTGCAAACTATTGATAAGCACCTGTTGTTCTTGCAGTTATCTCTATAATTGTGCTACCACTTCTACCAAATAATTCTCCTTGCTATCTCACCTTCAGCTTGCCCATGGCCATTACCACGGCCACGAGCTCCGTGTCCTCGTCCGCGTGCCATCTTATCTTAATCGTCTATTAATAATTAAATTTTAACTAATAAGAAAACTCTCTATTTCAAGAGATCGAATAAGGATCCACACTTCCATAATTTGAAAACTTAACCTCATAAAAATTTACATTTCATCTAAAGAAATTAAATAACTACTTACTTGGTGAATTTTGGAGCAAATGCGTGGCAACACATGATAGGAAATAGAAAACCGCTCTGATACCATATCTGTAACAACCCCTCATGGATCGTTACAGTTATCTTAACTTTCAAACATTTACCTCTTAAATAATGTGAAAAATAGTTAAGCTTGAAACACTTTATTTTGAATGACTTAAAGAAAAGCCTAGGTTGTTTTGTTAAACATATTATCTTTAAAAATTTTGAACTTCCTCAAAGAAAAATAAAATAACCTTTCAGTTCAACTTAATTATTAAAATCTATACCGTGAAATAAACTTAAAAAAAAGTCTAAAATATTCTTCAAATCAAAACCACCATAGACCATAGTTCCAAAACAATAAAAATAAAAACTGAAAACTTTGTTTAACATTAAACACTTTCATCCTATGATCATTTCACTCGTTTTCCTATCACGCTTAGCTCGCATCCACTCCAATATTCTCCATGACTACATCTTACCCTTTAGATTGTCTGCAACATGAAATAACTTATCTAAGCAAGGGATTAGTAAGACACTAATTCTCACAAAGTTAAATGAACATTTTTACTCATCAACAATAAACATCATCATGAGAATAATAAGTTTTGAACATGTTTAAACTTTAAAATCCATCATATATTGGGCCCGCTGTTGTACCATCATAGCGCGCTAGCCACGGAGAGCATTGGGTAGTAAATCCCATACCAACCGTGATAATAAGACCGCTCACCGATCACCATCAAAGGTGTACAACACCATTTAAAAACATAAAACTACATACATATATATATATATATATATTTTTTTTCTTCAAAACATCATCATATGAGAAACATTAAAGGTATCATAACATCATCATAAACATCAAAATCATATACTTCTCAATTCTTCAATTCATGTTGCAGGTGAGAGTGTACTTACTTGAGCGCCTTACTTAACATTTTTAAATTTCACAACGATGACGCGACGAATGAGGTCCTTGGGTGCTCGTCTCTAGAACCGTTCAGCCATAAATCGTAAATAAGATTACTAAATGGCCTTAAAATCTCATCAAATACATTAATCATGTTAAAATAACATTTAATATACCATTTTCACTATTCATTAACATCAAGACATAAAAACCCACTGATTACACAAAACCACAAAACTTTATAAAAAGTGGCAGCCTGACCTTTATTCCTTTTAAAACTCATAACAATTCACATAGAACTTCAAATGACCTAAAACTAATTTTAAATTAAAGTAGACATCTAGAGTTTTCCAACGGTATCTAATTTGCTAAAAACGGAGTTCGTTTGCTGCCTTAAACACAGTTTCAAACTCAAATCATAATAGCTAGAAAATTACAGCACAGTAACCTCCGAAAATACCAAAATAAATTCATTAAAGATAAAATCAATTCCAACCATATGTATACTTTAACCAGCCCTAAAACATGTTCCTAAAACATTCAAATTACACATTCTATAAAAATTCTCATGGCAAAGCGAACTAGAAACATCAACATGACCATCAAAATTCACATATCTTGCAAAACTCGAATCCAAAAATAATATGCTAACTCATGTTTATATGAAATCACAATTTATAACATAAAAAGGAAACAACAATATAAGCAAATAGCATAATTCCTAACATGTCTCTCTAGAATTTATCAAATTATGAAGACACCAAAACAATAACCGGGTCATACATGATTATCTAAAAATAAAAGCGGACATTAAAACCTCACCTAGTTCACATATATCCTTCCTCAATCGTCAACCAAGGAAAATTATTCATCATCTTCTTAAACCAGTAGCTAACACCAAAAGAAATCGCCTAATAATCAGGAATACCAAATTAGAGATGGAATATACTTTGAAATCTTCTTAATTGTGGCTTGGAGGAACCAAATGTTTACAAAAGGGGTTAGAATAATGGAGGTTTGATGGCTGGTCTTGGAGACTCTCTGTGGTGTTTTTTTTTTTTTTTTCAACGTGAGGGAAAGAAAAGAAAGAGGGAGAGAGAGAGAGAGAGTGTGTGTGAGTGTAGGAGTTGAAAATACATATTGATTCATAAATCATGTAAAATTAAAAAGGATTGATTTGGCATTAATTTGGGGTTGAATTCTTTGATTAAATGACCCTTAACAGCTGGAGAAATGGTTGTCATTAGGGTGTAAAATCGTGTGGAAGATTAGGTCAACTTCTAGAATTTCCGTTCTTGTTCGGGTGCAGTAATCAGGTCGGAGACTTCTGGATATCCGGACGGTATACTGACGACATCTTCTTACTCCGATGTCCAATTTGCGCAAATAAGTAGGCGTTGGAAAGCTTATGAAAGGATCTACATTTTTCTATAAATTAGAGGAATAATTTCAGAATTTTAAAGGTCCAAAATAGAGCTGGAAATTAACATTATGGAAATGGTTCTTTTGTCTAAAAGGAAAAATCAAAGAAAACATAGAATTTTCCTAAAGACACTTAATTTCATGCAATATAACATGAAGTACATCATATCATGAACATATATTCATTTATCAAATCATAAAAAAAATAAACATATATATATATATATAATTTCTATAAAATGGCATGAACTTGTTCTTAGCACCTCGAGTTCTCGTCGCGTTCACCTGTAAAATATAACTCAACGTGATATTAGAATTCACTAAATATAATACCATAAGATGATTCAAGTTAATTCCTAACGTCTATTTATAGGAATTTTATCAGTTAAAAAAATGAGTGTTACACTTTCGCTTTAACAATTTTCTCCAAGTAATTCCCACCAAAAACTTCAATCAATCAATCAAATAATACTATACGCAAGTGACCCGTTTGGTTCACAAGACAGGACAACATTGCTTAGGATAGTCTTAGGGGATTTGGGTGTATAGGAAATGATAGAGTTTAGTTTTTGTTTAATCCGATACTCTGTGTGGTGTTATGTTATAGGATAGTCTTTTTTGAAAATATTTAAAACTTAGTCGGATTGTAGTTTTACAAATTTAAAGGGTAAAAATGTAGTTGTCAAAAATAATTTGTCTCATAATTGCTGCATTTCAATCCATCAGTTTTTGAAAAATTCTTCAAAATTATTTTTTATTTTATTTATTTATTTATGTCTGTATCTTTGCAAATATGTACATAATTTTTTTACAATAAGGTCCAATTAATAATGTTTTGTGTTTAATCCCATGTTTCACCAAGCATAGAGTATTAGAATTTGATTCTATCCGGTCTATCCTAATCTTGTGCATAAAAAAAAAAAAAAAAAAAAACTGAAATGAATAACTAGCCTTTAGAAATTTAGAATTATGATGTCACACATTTATAACCACAAATTATAGATATTAACGTGAAGACATTAGCTCTGCTTTGCTTCACTTCAAAAACTCCTTTTCCACAGTCATTGATAATTTGCAGGCAGGAATTGCGGTACCAAGAACGACTTACCGTCCGAAAAGGACAACGACCACAGAACGACTTACCCAAGTTGAAAAAGGAAAAAACTTGAGAAAGGAGTGGTAGCAAGGTAATTTCTTATAAAAAAACAAAAATGAGAATACCTGTGCCTATTAAGCATTATTTATATATGTAAAAGAAACAAAAATGGACTTTTTGTCGCATTACTCTATTTTTTTTTTTTTTTATAAGTAAAAAAAAAGTACTTAATGAATGGAACATAATTCCAGTTTTCTAATATAATGAGAATAGCCACCATCTTAGACAAAAGCATAAATGATTATTACAATGAACAGGCACGTAAAATACAAACTACAGAACGCACACTCCATTATGTAAATAGTCTAGAATAAATGATTATTACAAACTATTTATTATGCACTCTGGCTATAGATTAAGGGAACAAGATAATGGTGTCGTCGGAGCTACGCCTCAGTCCAGGGCACAGCAGCAGTTGCATCCAATCATCAACACTCATTCTCTTTCCGATACAAGAACAAAAAATTGTCAAACAAAAAAAAAAAAAAAAAACATTATGTAGCTGATAAAATACAAAGAAATTACGAACTTACGTTTCCAGACTTCCCATGAGACTTCATTTTCCTTTGCTTGCTAGTTTGATCTTCTCCTCCCTCTTGAGCACGCTCTTCTTCTACGACGTCCTCCTCCTCCAAACTTTTTAAGAAACCAATAATCGAAGCTTCTACTGAAAAGCACCGTGTATCCAATAGATATTCCGGTTACCATTCCACTTGCATATCCCATCATCACCACTTTCCAATAAATCATTCCCTTGTTGTGATCTCCATCATCATCATCATTACCTTGATTGTGCTTTGGCTCATCATTGGTGCATGATTTGGGCAGAGGGAATCCACATAATCCCTGGTTTCCACTGTATGAATCACTGTTGAATGTATTGAATTGCGTCCCGCGAGGTATTGGCCCCTCCAATCTGTTGCCGGAAAGATTTAAGTTTGCAAGTTGACTCAAATCTGTTGCTAATTGCGATGGAATATTTCCGGACAGCTTGTTTGAGGAGAGGTCTAACCATTCGAGATTGCTCAAGTTTCCCAACGATGGAGGAATGAGACCAGAGAGCTTGTTGTGGGAGAAATTCAATCCTTTCAGTGAATTGAGCTTTCCAATCACCTTTGGAATCTCTCCTGTGAAGTTATTCATTGAGAAATCAATTAACATGAGCATTGTTTGGATTTTTGGCACCTCGATGGAGTTTCCTTTGATATCCATTATCACAGAATAATAGTATGCACCATACCCACTGTAGATTACCATGTATATTAGAACATCTGTATGAGCATTCATCATGGCCATAAAATTCTCAAAATATTTTTCCGGCAAAAGACCCGTAAGTTCGTTGTTGGAGAGGTCCATGATTTTCAACTTTTGAAAGGGAAATCTCACTTTTGGATTACTTATTTGACCATGGAATCTATTAGACCTCAAGACAAGAACTTGCCGCTCGGGAAGAGACTCCAACCAATAAGGAAAGGATCCGTTCAGCTTGTTGTTCCCGACATCTAAAATTTCCAGATTTTGGCAATGGAGCAACCAAAGTGGCAGTGACCCTTCCAACTGATTTCCATTAAGTTTCAAGATCGTCAAGAAGTTTTCGATCGTAACTGTTGAGAGGTTGTGATTGTATTTTTCTGGTGGAATTTTCCCAGTCAAACTATTGTGTGACAAATCAAGAACCCAAATATCAAAAAGGTTGCAAAACTGAGAAGGTATCTCTCCAACCAATTGATTGTTTGAGATTGAAAATAGATGAGCTGAAGGTGGTGGAATTGGAAGATGACCTTGAAGCCTGTTGGAGCTAAGGTCAATATACAATAGACTTTTCCATGGAATTTTTCCAATATGAGTTAAGTGGTTGTGAGAAATATTCAGAGACCCCAATGAATCCTTCCCAACTGAAAGGTCTGTTTTCGTTGCTGGTGTCATAGAAAGCGTTACAACACTTTTCTGTAACACTGTTATAACAGAATTGACAGTATTAAACCAGTAAACCAGAAACGCAGGAAATTAATGCGAAAATGTAAAGGACACCAGAAAGTGGTATCGCAGTTCGGTGCGCACACCTACTCAAGGGGCCACGCCCGACAATGATCAATTCACTAAGTTCAAAAAAAGATTACAAAGGACCGAACGGTCTTACACACTCAACGACTCCTCCTTGACAATGTTGCGTTGCCTCGAATCTCCTTAGGAAGCTTGATCGTGAGCACCACTTTCGACTTGACGGTTTCCTCCCGAAACCAAAGAAATCTTCTCCCAAAGAACCAACTCAAAAGTGTTCTAACAATTCGTCGCAACACATCAAGCGACACTTAACATTACAATCTCATTCACACACGAACAGATGCAACTTTTCTGTTTTCAGCCTAGTGTGTTTATTACACATTCTCCTGCATATCAAAACCTTCATGCCACTATATATACTATCACAGAATCACATTTAGCCAATACACTCTCTGCCGTGACTACCTACACCAAAAACGTCTCCAAGCTTGAAGATCTTCCAAAGTACAAACCCAAGGTCAACTTTCCATCTCTGCAATCATCTCCCCAAAACTTTTGCTTTGTGCCATCAAAACTTTCCTTAAGAGGCTCACCTAATTCTTTGTGCCATCAAAACTTTCCTTAAGAGGCTCATCTAATTCTTTGTGCCACCACAACTTTCCGTAAGAGGCTGCCATAATGCTCCGTAAAGTCCACTCTTGATTTTCAGCCAATAAACATGACAACCAAATTGCCAAAAATAGTTTTCAACTAAATTGCCAAAAATAAGCCAATCACAAAATACACTAACAATCTCCCCTTTGGCTATTTTTGGCAAAACTAACAAAACAAACTGATTACATGATAAAAGATAAAAAACCAACTAAAGAGTTCTCCCCCTTTTTGACAAAAGACAGCCAAAGTTAAAAAATAATACTACTCCAGTTCAATCCGAAGCTGTTGCTCCCCCTGAGTCCTCTACGAGTGTTACTCCCCCTGAATGTAACACTCTCTTAAACTTGATATTATCACCTGTCAAATGCTTGGACCAGCCACCATGACTACACACACAACCATTAGTACATGCTTCTAAAGAAGTATAAGTCCTATGACACCTTAAATCAGATTTCCTTACCCAAACACGTCTAGGAAATTTATTTTGCACATCAATCCTTGCTTTAGGTGTCCTTCTTGAGTTTATGGAATTTGGTGGATTCATGAGCATACCTCTCTTCAAAGCATTCAAATACTTATAGCATCTTGGTCTTATATGGCCAATTAAACCGCAATAATGACATATAGGAACAAACTTTTTTTATCGTGGGGTGAGATAATACCTTTCTTCTTTGGGGACAATTTGAGGCTTAGGTGCAGGTGTCTCCTTCACAAATACTGTCTTGGACGTTGAGCATTCACTAGTATAACCAAGTCCATGACGATCACAACTAGCTTTTCCCATAGAGAGAATATGATCCAATTTGGTGGTGCGAATTCATCATCTTCAAATTTTTCTGAGTGCACTCGATTCAAAATTTTTGTGTCCTGCAACTTTTTCTCATTTTCGGTAGCTTGAAATTCATAGTTAACGGCAGCCCTCTTAAGCACATCCTTCTCTTGAACAAGTTCATCAACTCGCTCCCGTAGAGACTTATTCATTTCACACACCTTAACCCATTTCTTTGAACATGGTTTTATAGGATTCTTGTATGGCATCAATAGTCAACTCCTCACCATCATTTGTTACTTTCGAAATCTGAAAAATTGCCTCCGTTTTCCTTTGTTCACGGAATCATTACGGAAGTGTTGCAACACTCTGCGACACTTTTTGTAACACTGTATCTTAAAACACTTTGATCAAGATAAACATTGAAAGCAACATAGTTACTTACATGGTCTTCATCCTCCTGACTGCTTTCAGAGTCTTCATCACTCCATATTGCATTAAATGACTTCTTCTTCTTCTTCTTGAGGGTGTTGGCACACTCGGATTGAATGTGGCCATATCCGTCGCACTCTCGGCATTGAATACCTCTATTTTTTGTCTTCAATTCTGTGTTATTTGCTGCAGATTTATTCTTCTGAAAGTTGCTGGAATTACCATTTCTTGAATTCTCATTCTTCCTATTGACCTTCTTCATCACCTTGTTGAATTTCTTCGACAACTTTGTTATCGACTGGGCCAAGTCTTCTTCATCATCATAATCAACTTCGGCTTGAAATGCAATACTTTTCTCCTTCTTTTCTTCATTGTTTTCATCCAAATTCATCTCAAAAGTGCGCAAAGAACCCATTAGCTCATCAAGTTTCATTGTTTGGATATCTTTGGCTTCCTCAATAGCTGTCACCTTATAAGCAAACCTCCGTGGAAGAGACCTCAAGACCTTCCTCACAAGCTTCTCCTCTGATATTTTCTCTCCAAGGGCAAATGCCTCATTAGCAATATCACATAATTTTGAATTGATCAGAAATTGTTTCATATTCAAGCATGCGTAAGTTTTCAAACCTAGTAGTGAGAATTTGAAGCTTTGATAGTTTCACGGCTGCCGTGCCCTCATGTCCCGTTTGTAGAATTTCCCAAGCCTCCTTAGCCGACTCACATGTAGAAATGAGTTTGAATTGATTGGCGTCCACTCCGTTGAAAATGGCATTAAGAGCTCTTGAATTGCTATTCGCCAATCGATCTTCTTCAGTAGACCATTTCTCTTCGGGTTTCATAGCTTCTTCTCCAAAGATCATTTTTGGTAATGGGGTGCGTCCAACCAATCAACACAGCACGCCATGCTTTCTCATCAAGTGCTTTGATGACCGCCTTCATACGAGCTTTCCAATAAGAGTAATTGCAGCCATCGAGGAGAGGAGGACGTGAAACCGAACCACCTTCTCTCAAAAAATCCATCCCTGCTGTAACAAACCAACTCCCAAAATCTCACCAAACAAAAGGTTAGTGAACCGCTCTGATACCAATTGAAAGGTCTGTTTTCGTTGCTGGTGTCACAGAAAGCGTTACAACACTTTTCTGTAACACTGTTATAACAGTGTTGATGATTAAACCATAAACCGTAAACGCAGGAAATTAATGCGAAAATGTAAAGGACACGAGAAAGTGGTATCGCAGTTCGGTGCGCACACCTACTACTCTGTGCGGGGCCCACGCCCGCACAATGATCAATTCACTAAGTTCAAAAGATTACAAAGGACCGAACAATCTTACACACTCAACGACTCCCTCCTTGACGATGTTGCCGTTGCCTCGAATCTCCTTAGGAAGCTTGATCAGAGAGCACCACTCGACTTGACGGTTTCCTCCCGAAACCAAAGAAATCTTCTCCCGAAGAACCAACTCAAAAGTGTTCTAACAATTCGTCGCAACACATCAAGCGACACTTAACATTACAATCTCATTCACACACGAACAGATGCAACTTTTCTGTTTTCAGCCCAGTGTGTTTATTACACATTCTCCTGCATATCAAAACCTTCATGCCACTATATATACTATCACAGAATCACATTTAGCCAATACACTCTCTGCCGTGACTACCTACACCAAAAACGTCTCCAAGCTTGAAGATCTTCCAGCCGTACAACCCCAAGGTCAACTTTCCATCTCTGCAATCATCTCCCCAAAACTTTTGCTGTGCCATCAAAACTTTCCTTAAGAGGCTCACCTAATTGCTGTGCCATCAAAACTTTCCTTAAGAGGCTCATCTAATTGCTGTGCCACCACAACTTTCCGTAAGAGGCTGCCATAATGCTCCAGAAAGTCCACTCTTGATTTTCAGCCAATAAACATGACAACCAAATTGCCAAAAATAGTTTTCAACTAAATTGCCAAAAATAAGCCAATCACAAAATACACTAACACCAACGTTCCACAACCATTGGGGAACACTCCCATCAATTCTGTTGTTGGAAAGGTCCAAGTATTGTAAATTTTCCAAGCTTCTTAAAGAGTATGGGAACCCAGTGATATTGCATGAAGACAAGTACAAATACCGAAGGGTATTGGGCAAAACGTATGTGATGGAGTTGATAGCATCCACTGATAGGCTATTAAAAGAAAGAGAAAGGCTTACAAGTTTTTTTAGCCTTGAGAACTGTTCTAAGTGAATGACACCACTCAAGTTATTTGATAAAAGATCTAACGAAAAAAGGTTCACTTGCTGAAAAATTGATCTTGGAATAAGGCCCTCTAGTTTGTTTGAACTTAAACCAAGAGTTTCTAAAGAATTGTACTGGAATTCACTACAATGACCAGTGAATTGGTTGTCACTTAGATCTAAATCCTGCAAAGATGGAAGGGAATACAACCAAGAAGGTAGTGTGCCATTTAGTAAGTTCCCAGATAAGAGCAAGGATTTCAAATTCAAAGGAAGAGGGCCCACTAACCAGTCACTTTCTGAAGAGTCACAAAGAAATGTTTTATTTGTAGAATTACTACAAATTTGTGGGAGCTGACATTGAAAATTATTGTATGAAAGATCTAAAAAATTAAGCTTCTCCATATTGAGAGAATGCCATGGGATTGGACCACCAAAATTGTTAGAAGAGAGCTCTAAGGAAGTGATTTGAGTTTTGTTGCCAAGCCTTAATGTAGGAAACGATCCACTGAAAATGCAATTCCTGACCTCCAAATGATTCAAATATTTTAAACTCCTAGTAAGATATGGTAAATCTATTAGGAATCTAGTGAAAGAAAGGCTCAAATTTCTAAGCGGGGTGGTCCAATTATATTTAGGAAATGAACCAGTGAGATTATGATTGTATGATAGGTCGAGCTCTTCAAGGTTTGGTAGGAGAAAAATATTTTCTGAACATTCCCCTTTCATTTTAGTTTGACTCAGATAAAGAGATATCAATGTCTCTGATAAATTCGTGAAGGATTTACAAGAGACAGAAGACATATTGACATAAGTCAATGACAACTCTTTCAAACTTGTTAAGTTTGCAACAATTCGTTTCAAACTAAAAGTCTCTGGTCTCAAATCATAAGATTCACTAAGTTTAAGTGTAATCAAACGAGACAAGTAAGAGAGTTCTAGAGGGACTTGACCACTGAAATCACAGTCAGTAAGGTCGATGTGAGTCAAACTGACAAATCTTCCAAATTGGGGTGAGATTTCAGAACCATAGAAATAATTATGGGAGAGAACAAGAGTTTGAAGATGAGTGAGAAGGAACAAACTGTTGTTGGAGTGGATAATGCCTTGAAGCCCGCTGCATCCAAGTTCAAGCCTAATGACATGACCTGTGACTTCATCACATGTGACTCCACTCCATGTGCAGCAATCCCTGCTCATATTCCAAGACATTGTACTATTAGGATTAGCAATTCCATAATACTCACAATAAGAAGTCTCATTGATTATGGAAAAGGAGTTCTTGAACTGGAGCAAAGCAGTGCTTTCATGGGGATGACACAGTGGCGCAGGACGAACAAAGGGAGAAGGCAGAGCTGGTAAAGAGGTTGATGGAGACGGAAGGAAGAAGAGAAGGAGACTCAACAACTGAAATAATACCATGATTTCCTGAGAAATTTAATTTATCAAATGTGTCATGAACTCTGGATTTATTGAAATATATATAGTTGTGTGCATTAAGGACAAGTACTCATTAGCCAACTAGTGTTGTTGGAGATATAATGTCCATCGATGGAGACCTTTTAATATAATATATTAAAAAAAAGAACCATAAGCCTTAAATATATTGAAAAATTAGATCGTTTCACTATGATGTTTTTGTAAGTCTCGGAAAAAAAAAACGAGTTTAGCTATTTTTAAGTTGCAGATCTTGTTTGCAGCGGAGACTTAACAACAAAGTTTTTTTTTTTTTTTTTTTTTTAACATATTTTTAGAATAACAAAAATTAAAGCTTTAGTCATCACTTCTTTTCACTGAGGAAGAAAATAAAAAAGCAATGTGCTTTATGATCCGGTCATTATTTTGTCTTTTTTTTTTTTTTTTTCTGCTGAAACTAGTTCTACTTCATTTGCTAGTATATTGGGGAAAATAAATGAATAAATAAATGTGTACAAGTAGCCGCTTCAGCCCAACAACATCCTCTATTTTGTTTTTTTTTTTTTTTTTTCATCTTGATCATCTTTATTTTTTTAGTAGTTCCACATCTTTCCCATCGTCGTTAACAATACTGCTTCCCGAACCCACAAAATCCATAAAAATTAGTGTTGGAATTGAGAATGTCTTTTAAGGAGGCATTTAGTATGGAATAATATATTATTCATGAGAATCTATAATAGATTCTTATATACAATTAAAACTGATTCTTAAAAATCATTTCATTACCTCCTATCACTTTCTCAAGAATGTGATGTCTACTTATTAATGGAGAATAAAAAGAAAAAAAAAAAAAGAAACACTTTATTTTTTTCTAACTTTGCTTGTATCTATTCTAATAATCTAAGAATTAAACTTATATTTTTTTTGGAGCCCACAATAAATATTCCCCCCTCTCCCTAAATGAAGCCGACAGTCACAACGGCGCCCCCTCAAACAATGATCCATCCATCCATCTTCCTCAAATGGGAAACCAGGAAGATCACAATTTGACGGGGTTCATCTTGCACATGCACGTGGGTATGTCTGGAAAGCTGTATTTGCACATTTATGTAACAGATTATGTCGTCGGCCATAAATTAGGAGTATTATTACCCATTTATAATTTTAGGGGAAATGAAAAGAAAATGAGAATGGATCTCGTTGTTGAAATAAGTTGTTATTTAATTAACAAATAATAAATGTTAATATAGATAATTATAATTCATTAGTGATTACCGAACCTTATGATAAAGAAGGACCAACCAAGATACAAAACTATATTTTTTGTATGCTACAACACAACACGAATCTATCTCTATTCAAGAAGTCTGAAAAGTAATTGATCAAATTGATTGGCCTTTATTTCTTATATTTAATGGTGTACACTTCAAATATAATGTACTTTCATCAATATATATATATATATATATTTCTATTTTAGGTCTCATAATTCTTCCTCAGTCAGGCAGGAAAGCAAATTACCAAGTAAGCACAAGTATTAGTAGCATAGTAAAAATGCATTCTTCATCATTATAATCTTTTTCCCTAATGTATGCCATCATATGCACTAAATTTCTAAAGATAACTTGATTATCTCCTAACTTATCAGGCAAGTAATATGGAGAAATTTGTAATAACAAATAAAAAAAATTCTCTCAAAAAAATATGAAAAATTTGATCATAAAAAGTCAACAAATTCGAGCCACCAATTCTTCTTTTTGACGAGTAGTATATATAGGCTTTTTTCGATCTTTCTAGAGGTACTGTCTCTTTAACGTAATATATAGTTATAAAAATGTAACATGACAATTATTAAACAATATCGAAGTTAGAAAGAAGTAATGTAGTATTTAGATGACTAAATTTTTTTACTGCTACTTTTCTTTAATATTAATATTATATTTCATAATCATCATACTATATTTTTATAATTAGCATTATGTTGGAAGAACGAAGAAATATATATATATATATATATAATGAATACAAATCAAAATCTTTCTAGTGAGATAAAAAGTTTGTGTCTACTGTGTTTACAACTAGTACTACTAGAAATCAATGCAACTTATTCTATGGGCTAGACTTTTTTTTCCTTCATCTGAATTTGCCCACTTCATACGCAATGGAGAGGTACATTTGCTAAAATTTCTTACTATCAGTAATCATGTGGCCCATGGTTGAATACAAGTCAAAGTCTTTAGACAAAATGTTCATGTCTACTATGTTTACAACTACTACTACTAAAAATCAGTGCAACTTATTCTATGGGCTAGACTTTTTTTTTTCTTCGTCTGAATTTGCCCACTGCCTACACAATGGAGAGGTACATTTGCTCTAATTTCCAAATGTTAGTAATTAGGTGGTCCATGGTTTACTTGACCAAATCCAGATTGACATAATCAAGAAAAGAAAAATTAAAATGGATTAGTGGACGTCATCCATGTTCTGTATAGAAATTTCACAACTTTAATTTCAATTTAGCTTGACATATGACGTGTTTTGGTTGATAAGTCTTTCATATTTTATTGTTTCATTTTAAAAGATTAATTTATTAAAACGAGTAGCCGGCCGAAACCCTTTTAAACCCTTTTGTCAATGTGGGACTTTGTTTACACATTCTTAACAATCCATTCTCCCCTCTCCCTCAATGAAGCCGACAGTCATAAGCCCCCTCAAACTATGATCCATCCATCTTCCTTAAACGGGAAAATCACAATTTGACGGGGCTCATATTGCACGTACACGTAGGTATGTCTGGAAAGTAGCATTTGCACATTTATATAACAGATTGTTGTCTGGAAAATCACAAAATGATCACAGATCTCGTTGTTGAAATAAGTTTTTATTTAATTAATAAATAATAAATATTAATATAGATGATTATAATTCATTGCTCACTGGTGATCATTGAACCTTATGACATCATTGCAACTAGTACTACTAGAAATCATTGCAACTTATTCTATGGGCTAGACTTTTTTTTTTCTTCGTCTGAATTTGTCCACTTCCTATGCAATGGAGAGGTACACTACACTTGCTTTAATTTCTAACTGACAGTAATCAGGTGCTCTAATTAAATCCATTGGAATTTGATAACTAAGAGTAATTATTTATTTAAAAAAGAAAAGAAAGAGTGTAGCATCCTCTCGTTAAATATGAAGTCATTTCCTTACAAAGAAAATGTTAGATGTTACGTATGAATGATGTATTATTAAACGATAGATAGTGAATAATTATGTGAGACACAAACGAATAATTTAGTAGAAAGATGTGCAATTTTTTTTTTTTCAGTTTCATAGTTTGGTTTGTGTTATTGGGATAGGAGCCTAACTACTACAAAAAGTTTAAAAATAGGGATCAAATTGAAATTTTTTAACATTTGTGGGGCCAAATTATAATTTTTATTTTATAACTTGTTGAATAAAACAAAAATTGCAAAACAAACGACTACCATTTAAGGGTGTTACTGACTTTGCAGCAGTCTTTAGTAACTTGTCTACCAAGGTGCCGTGTTGAAGATATGAAAGAAGAAATATTCTCAAGGACAAAACAAAAAATATAGAAATTTCAGAAATATTTTTACAGATAAATATCACATGTAGGGGAAAAAGAGTCAAAATCTTTTCAGTCATAAAAAATAATATCATTTTCTGGAGCTAATTGCAAGTCTATTAACCTTTTACTCTTTGAAAATTGTTGCTCTCAAAGCAAAACGAGTTTTGAGGTCTTCTTACGGTAAGACATCTAACGATCGCTCTCTATGGTGTAATTTCGTGAGAAACTTCTTCCAAGAGTGATAACTAATGAATTTGTCCATATGATTTAATTAAAAAGGCAATCAACGAATCAATCAGAAAAAATTATCTTTGTAGGTCCCCCTATTTGTTTGACCAACACTCTGTCCAATATTATCATCTCAATTATACTCTATGTAGGAAAATTTAGTCACAAGAATATATATATATATATATATATATATATTGCGTTTTCATTGTCATTTGTCTTAGCTTTTCAATTTAACTTTGTGTTTTGTTATTTGTTTAGTGTGTCATACAATCTTAGTGGTTATTTTACTGTCGTCTTGTGAGTGGGTTATAAATACCCTTATTAGCTATTGTAATGAGGATTGAATATGGAGATATTGCAATTATAGCTGTTTTATTCTATTTTGGTACGTGTTTATTTTTTCTCTCCTTCTAACCATGATTTCTAGCTTTCCGCTGTGTCATACTCTTTTAAGTTTCTTTTTTCTGAAATATTGATAACACAATAAATAAAGTACCGATTTCATTAATTAGAACAAACACGGAAAAAATTGAGGATTGAATTGTTGTTAATGTCCAAACAAATTTTTATCTATAGCTTTATGAATGGATTAATAGGAATGTTCTCTCTTAGCATCAAGATAAATATGTATTGATAAAACAATTATATGCACCTCTAATTGCTCTTTTCAAGAGTCACCTGGTGAGAAAAAAAATGTTGGAAGTCTTTTCAGTCAAAGTAATAACATTTTCAGAGCTAATTGAATGTCTAGTTCACCTTATCTTCTCTGGTCGCTATCAAATATTGTAGTATCAAAGGTCTTCTTACGGCAAGACATTTTGTGGTGGTTGCACTTTCCTTGGCACCTTCTTAAGATGCTACTTTTAATTTGGTTCATATGATTTTTTATGAAAATTAGTAATTAGTCAATCGGTTAGAAGACGTTGTCTTTGTAGGTCCTTCTTAGGACATTATTGATTAATTTAGTCTATATGATTTCGATGAAAAGAGATTAGTTGATCAGTAGGAAGATGTGTTGTCCTTGTAAGTCCCCCGTTTAAAGAACGATGGTCACAAGAATGTCACCACAAGCAGATTAAGAAAAATACCAAATCTTTATAGGTTTGCATTCCAACCATATCATGTTTAACCTTCATGAAAAAGAGGCACATAGGAAGAAAATTAGGAGATACAACCGTGATGACCAATTCATCTAAGATATCAATGAATTCTTGAAAAACCAAAGATGAGAACTTCCATCTTTTTCAATCAGAGAAAAAAAAAATAAGTGGAATTGCTAGGAGGCAAAGCATATATTTAATGAATCTTTATGTTTTGGTGGATAAATTATTATTCATGGCAAGTTCTACGTTGAATCCATCCATAAATGTAGAGCTCTGAACACAATGAACATTTTTTTTTAAATACCACATACTTTTTAGCACTTTAGAAAAACACACGGAACCTTAAGAAATGGCAATTAGATTTAGATCACTTGAAAAATAAAAAAAAAATAAAAAAAAAAAGAGGATAGATGATCGTACTATAATATAACAAGAAAATCAAAAAAATAAGATCAAGCTTGAAGAGACGACAATCACAAAAAAATGGAAAAAAAAGGAAAAAAAGAAGAGAACGACATACAAGTTTAAAACGATGAATAACTGAAAACGACAAGTGAAATTAAAATCCCATCCAACTTAATGACGCGACATGAAAATGATGTGTATTAATGATCACACAAACGATATTCCAAATGAAGAGTACAAAATGACCAAAAGCTTAAGGAACAAATAACCTGAAAAATGGACCGGAACTTGTGAAGTGTCTAGAAAGAAACGACAACTCATAAACGACAGTAATCTAAAACATTATAACATAAGAAACGACAGAAAACCATTATTCATGACTTTTCATCTTGGTTGATCTTTTTTAATACGAATTAAGAGGTATGATCACGTAAATATGAGTATGAAGACTCCAGGAAAGTCCTCTCTGTCTACAGCTAAGTTGGTTCAAAGTAAAGCTAATCAAAATTTTATGGCCTCATTCAGTTTGCAGATTCGAGTTTAGATGTGATTTTATGTAAAAAAAATTTATTGAAAAAAAAATTAGATGTAACATCCTGTGAAAGCTTTAATTCAATACTATGTTGATACAAATAAAAGAAGCTTCAGATTTTTGGTGATATTTTTTTTCCACTGACTTGACAGATTGACAATAGTAATCAATTAACACGTATGCCATGGCGTGTGATTGTTCCATTGAATAAACATCTGTGAAATATCATTGGCAAAAGGAAACAAAAAACCTTTACATTTGAATTGTCCATTATTAAATCCTTGTTAAATTGTGAGAAGATTCCAAATACCCTAAAAAAGAGACGGAAAAAAAAAAAAAAGTGTAACTTGTTTTTCAGTGTGACTTGATTTTTGGGGAACATGAAATTAACTCTTATATATATAGAACGATTTCCTTTGGTTTCCGAACTCCATACGGGGAAGGAGTGTTGGTATAAAATAAACTGATGTAAAAACCATGCACATGCAATTCATCTGGAACGATGAGAGAACGTTCAAGCATCTGTCCCTACTGCAAATGAACATTAAAAATGAGAGAACGTCTTGAACTTTCAAAAATGACGAGTAAAAGAAAAACGACATGGAAATTCAAATCACATCCAACTTAATGCGATGGCATGAAACTAATGAAACTGTTATAACTACGGGTTCAACAATAAGGGATTGGGCCTTAACTCAAAAGATTAACCTAATAAGTGGAGTAACGTACCCCTTTTGAAACCCACTGTAGCTCCATTTCTTGACATTGTGGGACTTTGTTCGTAACTTAATAGAAACAACTAAACCAAGTAACCAGAAATATCAACAGCTGGAAAACGACAGAAAATGCTAAGAATGACAAATTATCTGATTCACAGTAAAACTAGTAAAAACTACACTCAACTTTATAAAAAAAGAGAGAATATTGTTTGGAAAGAACAAGAAAAGAAAAATTTTAAAGGCCAATAAAAGAGAAGATCAAAATGATATTCAATAATATTATGTATTTTGGTCAAGAATGATGGCCTCAGGAATACCCCACAATGCTTCTCTTATCAATCATTCAAAATGTTATAGATTTTGTAATCGTAACATATACTTTTAATCAGACCTTGTATCTATTAAACTCAAAATATAGGTATGTACATGATAACTCTATTAAAAATAGAGTTATTTCACCATTTTTGTGCATTTAAAGTGGCTAGTTTTTGAGATTTTTAGCATATTTTATTTTACTTTACTTTATTTTAAATGTTAGTGAATTTACTTTTCATTTTCGATTTATTTTAATTTATTTTAGTGTATTTACTTTAGTTTTAGTAATTTCTATTTTACTTTACTTTATTTTGACAGTAGAAATTTTCGTTTTTGAAATTTTGACAGTAGTGCACAACGGATTGCAATTTCTTATCAAGATTGGGGTTTTTATCTTGGTCTATATTTTAGTCTTTCTTTCTTCTTTTATATTTGTTGTCATTGTCTAGTCTCTAAGCAGGTCGGTTTCTAGCAAATATGGACATGAATCCAAATTCCAGACATGTACTTCATGACTCTGGCGATGCACATGAATCAGAGCTTCTCAAGAACAAAGAGCACTCGGGTGATTCATCGAAGGTAATACCAATTTAGTTAATCTTTCAATTACTCTCTTGACTTTCCAAGTATAAATTGATGGGTTTGACGTAATACTAATTGTGGTAATACTAATTTCAATTGTGGATTGAAGTAATACTAATGGAAGGAAGCACCTTGGTTCACCGGCCGGTTCATGAAATGTCTTATTGAATGATTATACACGCACGCATATATGCACAATGTATATCTTGGTAAATTATCTTTACATGAAGGCTTTCTAATATGAACATATGAGTTCTTGATAAAGATTTAATTGACTCTCTCTCTATACATACATACATACATACATATATATATATATATGTATATTATATTCAAAGTACTGCCTAAATAATTTCTTATACCCTATCAAAAAATAAACCGTATATACCGGCTGACACACGTTGAGGTTCACCGTTATCGAATGCCTTTTGAATGATTATACAAACACATACAATATATATATATATATATACATACATATATATATATATATATAAATAGGTATGCATATGCACGATGTGTCTATATATATATATATATATATATATCTATATATATTCAAAACAGTGCCTTTGCTATATTTATATATATATATATATATATCTAATGTACACACACACATATATATATGTGAATGTATGTATGTGCACTATGTATTTATGTATATTATGTTTACATAAGCTTTTCTACCGCAGGTGGTTCATGTTTATGAACGTATGAGTTCTTGATAAAGATTTAGTTGAATATATGTACATATATATATATATATATATATATATATTCAAAATAGTTGTTTTTATACCCTGTCAAATATTTTCACTGCATCTAATGACACATAAAAAGGTTTGTTTTTTTTTTTTTTTTTTTCTTTTCAGAAAAACATAAATCCAGGTGTAAATAATTTTGAGCCAAAGAGTATCAACTGCGAGAAGAGCTCCGAGCAAGTTAGTGAACTTCCCAAGGAAGTTCGTAATCTCAATGTGCTTTCTACTGCAGTAATCCCTTCCCTAACAAGGTAATTTGCATATTTGGATCTCATAAATGAAATGGTATTGTATGTATCAGGAAGAGAATCCCATTAGCCCACAAGATATATAACTATTTTCTGAGCAATTCCGAGCAAATTGATGCTTCAAAGGTATATAACTATTTTCAGCAATTTTTTATTTTTTATTTTTTAACCTGAACTTTCCTGCAATTGTTGTGTTTATAAATTCTTTAATTAGTTAACAAAAATGCTTATAATCTATTTCTACAATTAGTTTCGCGTTCAAAATTTTTGGTTTTCTATTTTTGTGAATATTTTTTGGCAAAATTTTATGCCGAAAATCTCGATTTATATATATATATATATATATATATATTACTTAATATAGTATGACTACTGCGTTTCTAATTTATATTGTTTTTTCTTTCTTAAAGCTTGGTGCATTTCATAGGTTTATGGGTCCAGTCAAAAATCAGCGATCAACTAGTGAGTATCTTGAAATTTAGATCAACATGAAGAAAAGATGATATTCATTTTTCAATAACTTGAGTATTGTATGCATATTCTAACAATTAGACTTCTATGTGACTTGCTGGGCGTTTTCAGTTGTTTCTTATATTGAGGCCAAGCTCAACGAGAATGGATGGAAAATTAAATTCAATGTTCAGCGTTTGATCAACAAGTTACAAAAGAACCGGAGAAAGGGATTCTGTGTCACTTGAGCCCTAAAGCATATTGTAGAACATGGAATATATGACAAGGTAATTAATTAAGTTTTACTAATTTTTTATTAAGCACTTTAACATATTACAATATCATCATTAATATGGCCATATTCAGGGGAGGGATGGGACATTCCACGGGATTTGTCCTGAATGGGATGGGGATAGGGAACTATGATTGGGGATGAGAAAGCGATGAGAATAAAATCTTCTCGCCAATATTTCCTGGTGGGGTGGGTATAGCACCATTCGTTGCCCTATTATTTATTAATCATAATTCGCTCTTTTTAGTGGAAAAAAAATCACTGATCAGTAATCCAAGTCAACTAATACTATTCCACTATCACAAAGGAAAATGGGGAGATTTTAGGATGTTAAAATTAGGAGCAGTTAAGTCCTATATATAGTAGGCAAAAGACCAGTTGCAGTCAATTCTCAACCATGTGGGACTTCTAAACAAATAAAAGTGTGAAAAATCAACAAATACCTTGGCAAGTTTGTCTGTCTCACTCAACTTTCCATGCATTCTTAAACAAGCGCCATGTACCCACATGTGTACCAAATGTACCTACATGCGTACCAAATGTACCCAAATGTTCCCGCATATTGATCAAGTCCAAGCAGTGATTGATCTTGATCATTGTCACTACCTTACTCATTAAATTTGTAGGATTATCAATAGTTGCAATACTCTTAAGGAATATATTCCTTTCCATAAAGGTTTCCCGCAAAAAATGATACCACATTGCAAATATATATATATATATATATATATATATAGTTGATTTTTTGTTGAGTAAACAGCACTCTGACCGTGACATATGTCTCATATACCTGATATGCCTCCAAATTCTCCCAACAAAATTCTCATAACTTTCTAACACATATAAAGCAAATCCCATGGAAAAAGCAGTATTTTTAGAATTTTGATAAGTACCAAGGAAAAATTTGGAAAGAACATGAATCAAACACAAAGTTAGCTAAAAAAATGGAATTGAGCTGGATTGTATTTAGACTGTTTTTTGTAAACAAGAACAGATAGGCAGCAGATATTCGAGGGATTTGCTTCTCTCCTTAGAGCAAAGCTCAAAATTACAATCAGAATCCAGATACACCTCCAGTCCCTCATTCCCCTCCTTTTATTCGTTCTCTAATTTGGAACTTTCTCCTAAACCCGTAACTAGCTCTCACCAATCCCTATGCATCCAATTTCCCTCCAAATATGCATCCAATTTCCCTCCAAATTCGGCCCTCCCCAGACCAACTAACAACTTAGCACGCCGCTCAAGCGTGAGTACTCTCAACTTAGCTAACATCCTTGATTTTTCTAATAACAGTTTTGTCTATAATCTATCTCGAAACATACTGTAAAATTAGAGACTTAGAGACTAATGCTCGATTCTAACTTAGAGACTTTGAATTCGAAAATTATAACCAGAATTAAGCTAACTTAAAGATGTTGAGCTATTTAAGCTGGTTCACAAAATCTATCAATTCATCATCTCCCCTGGTGTTTGTATTCCTGGAACAAAGCTTAAAGCTAAATTGAAAGGAAATATGACATAGCTCTGGCCTTGCAAGTGAACTTTGAGAAGCATATATATCCCATGTGCACAGCAAATAATGCAAGAATATAAAGAGCATATCAGAGGCTTCTTAATCACTTGCTACGTAAAAACTCTCCTAAACATGAATTCCTAATAATGCCAAGTAATTAAGATCATTACATATCTCTCACATGAATATCATAATTTCTCTCTAGTTTATTAAAACCCTAAAAAATCAAGCTTAATTATGTGGATATAATCATGGAATAACCACGAGCAGGAATATGCAAGACTTGAAAATATAACTGAGAGTCCAAGCTGTTGTATCTTAAGTTTTTACATAATATTTTCTTGATTAAACTGAAAATTCTACTACTTTCTGTTACAAAAGAAATTATGGTTAATATATCAGACTGTCCAGATTAGACCTGAAATTTTCCCGGTAGTTACAGCCTGTCAATGCAGGGTATCTTCAGAAATGAAGTGCGTATAGGGAGAGTATAAGTGAATGGTGGGTGGGTATTTCATCAGTTGCTGCTCCTCCCCATGCAACGACCTCACACAAACAACAAACGACAAGTGCGCTCTTTTCACTATATTTTTTATTTAGATTTTTATTATTCTTTTACCCGTATTTTAACTAACATCCAATTAGTTTTAGCCAAAAAAACCAGCATCATATTAGTACCGTACTGTTTAGAAAATACTAAAAAAGGAACATAGAATTTTCAAGTACGTTATCATCATAGAATCCTGAGGTCCTATTTTGGAACATAAAATGCCCAACTTAAAATTTTATCAACAAATGCAAATCCTTTTTGTAAAACAATTAAAGAAAATAAAAAATAAAAATAAAACAAAGAACTCTATAGAAATGGTTTTGCTTAAGAACCATGCTATGTAGCTCCACGGAGTTGCAACTCCTCAAGAAACACAGGCGGGCCACATGTGAGTACCATAAGGGAAAGGGGCCAACCACTTTATTTCCACGGAGTTGTCACTCTGCACAGCCTATTTTCATTAATTTGTTTGCTTAATGAGATAGTATCTAATTTTTTATTTTTTTTTGTATTAATTTTACAAAATCAATTTGGAGTTTATTAAATATGAAAGGATAAGTTGGACGCTTTGACCTTCAGAAAAAAAAGTTGGACATATCATATCCCAAAAAAAATACATGCTTAGAGTACAAGAACGATATTTTTATAAACTATAAGGTATGATTATTATATTTTCTGAAAAAGGTACCGATGTCACACCCTAAATTATTTATTTATTTATTTATTTATTTTTTTGCGTAATAAGCCCTGAACTTTCATTGGCAAATGCACCTTAAACATAAATTCAATTTTAATTGAAGTCCAATAACTGATGAAATTATCAAAATGGCAGTTTCAGACACGAGATTTGCATATGACATAGTTTGAAAAAAGATGATGTGGTGCATAAGAATCTAGCCTTCATGGCGCGTTGGGAACATCCCAAGGCCAATAAGAAAATTTTTCAGTTTTTAGGGGGTCTTTTGGCGATGTCAAATTTGGATGATAAATATATATATTTTTAGTGGAAACGGCCCAACGGACAAGAGTCGTCCCGTTGCCACGATGTGTGACATTTTTCGCTCAAATTCCATCGTTTAGGCCTTTAAAAGGGCTTTTTTCATTTGTAATAATTTCTGTTTTTGTAATAAGTTGAACTAAGAAATTCGGATTCTAGTTCCAATTGTGTTTCTTTTTTCCTTGTGTTTAATAGTCGTAATTTTAGTAACACATACAATATTGTTTGAGAGGTTGAGAATCTTCTATTGCGAACAGTGTCCTTGATGCCTTAACCATCCATTCGAATGTGATTAATTCGGGTGTCATCACGGGGATGACATTGATGTTCGGCGTCCCTCTCATACAGCCACGGTGCGCCGACATTGAAATTGATGTTTTAGCACAATTCTTTAGCTTTGGAGACAATGCAGTAGCTATAATAGCACTTTGAGAAGTACAATAATGTAACTTTGAAGCTCACGAGCTTTGTGCAAGAAATATGAGCAGAAGTGTTAATGAGATAAAAACCACAGCACACTTGAAGAAACATTAACAAACTTAAAGGTAACAAATCAAGAGTAACAGTTAATATTTAGGACCAATAACGGTAAATATAATAAGAATTTTCCCGCCAACAAAAACGATATTCACCTAAAAGAAACGACATAAAAATGTTTACAGGGTGAACAACAAGAAAACAATAAGAAAAATAAAATATAGCATAAACTTGAAAAAACGACATAAAGATTTTGAAGCGACGGACCACCTGAAGGACAATCCTTCGAAATTTGCAAATAAAAGGATTTTTCTAGTGAACGAATTTGTTAATTATAAGACGATCATTTGAAATGATCGGTGACAAGATAACTACAGACACAAACAAGAAAACTGCAGACAACGACAAATAACTAGAAAATGACAAAAATAAATAAATAAGTAAACAACTCTTCAAACGACAAATAACTAGAAAATGACAAAAATAAATAAATAAGTAAACAACTCTTCAAACGACAAATAACTAGAAAATGACAAAAATAAATAAATAAGTAAACAACTCTTCAAACGACAAATAGCTAGAAAATTACACAAAAAAAATAAAAATAAAAATCCACAACACGAGGTAAAGCTTGACAATAACCACAAGAAACCATGAACGACAAGAAGAATTAAAATCTCTTCCAATTGGACGACTAAATGGGTAAAAAAAAAATGATTCCCAGGAACGTAATAAACTTGAAAAAGGAAAAAACTTGAGAAAGGAGTGGTAGCAGGGTAATTTCTTACCCAACTCTATAGGTGTAGACTTCAAATGTCCCGTTCACAATTTGAAGAAAAGAGGAAAATGAAAAGAAAAAAAAAAACTTGAGAATGGAGTGGTAAAAAAAAAAAAAAAAAAAATTCTGCGATTATGTCCTAAAAAAAAATTATCTATGATCTTCTTTGGCCAGAGGTCCGGCACATTATGGGCACGAAAATCTCATTTTCAACCTCGCAGTAAGATGATCTATAAGGGGATGGGCTCTGTGTATTTAGGGGAGATGACATCTCGTCAGATCTAACCCGTGAAGAAAGGAGATTTTCGGTGGTTTTACACGATCTTTCGGGGGTGCTTGCTTGTGGTGCTCAGACCATCTCTAACAAAGTCTCTCCTATGTTGGTTGTGGATTTGTGTATAGTTTTTTTTTCCGTAATAATAGTGATGGTCACCCTATCTACCAATGTGCTTTTCCAGTTAGAGCGTGGTTTCTCCACCTCTTTCAGTTTGTGATTTCCCCACCACTCTTAGTCCGAGTTGTATGTTTAAGGTGTATTATGGTATTATGATCTGGCTTATTTTGAGTCATTCTTATGTGGCCGAATCTCATTATAGCGCCACTGTTTAAAGGAGTACCCTCTGTTGTTGGATTAGGGATGTGTTTGTAACGACCAGTCTTGTGAGTAACACCCGTTTTTTGGCTTTGGTGTTGTCATGTGTCCTAACTCTTTAGTGGCTCTTTAGCAAAATTGTCGCATTTAAAAAAAAAATATCCCAAAGAGGTCATTCACCTCAAAAATCTAAAACATCTTCTAAGTTCCATACAAGTTCCATCGCCTTCGAATTTTCCAAATCCTAAAAGCTTAAAACTCTAACTAAAGTCATTCACTATGAAAATTTCTAACTATCATAATCAGTATCAAAGAGTTTTCTTTTGTATTGAATGACTCTAATTAAGAAGTTATTCTTATATATAGTTTTGAAAAGGTTGAACTTAAAAACAATAAAATTTCTAGTGCACGTGAAATTGTGTTGTCTTTTAATCTATGATTGTTGTCGTTTCGAGGGTTTCTTTTTGTTTTGTTTTCATGTTTATGTTGTTTCTTAAGTTAACTTCGTTATTAGTAGTCGTCAAGACTTTTTAATGTGGTTTGTTGTTATACTTATTGAATGTTGTATTTATGGTGTTGTGTGCTTGTTTTCTGTCATTTCTTCTTGTTGTAATGTGGGCTTTTGAAAAAGTGATTTTAGCACAAATGACCTTTGGATGTTTTTCATAAATATCTAAAGTATTGTAATTAAAAAAAATTACCCTTTTTATTAACTTATTGGTCAATCACTGACTGGTTTAGCAGTCTATTACTAATTGATTTAGAGATCAATTATGATTGACTTAATGGTCCTTCACTGATTGACTTTAATTTATCACTGATTGACTCGATTTTTTTCATTTTAATTAATTTTAGTTAACAATTAACCAAATCAATTAATAATTAATCAATTTCAATCAAAAAATTGTACATTTATTAATGGTAAATCATTGATAAATTAGGAGTGAATCACTGATTGACTCGTTAAGAAATGGTCACTTTCATAAAATAAAAAAAGTTCAGTCATTTTCGTAAAATTAAGAAAAATCAGTGATTTATGAAAAAAGTGGTCAAGAAGGTCATTTAGCAAATTTTTCCTTTTTTTTTTTTTTTTCATATTTTCTTGTTGGGCGTAGTCTGGAGATGTAGAAAATGGAAGTCCACGACTGGCCTGGAGTCTTGATAGAATTGTTGCAATTTGTCATCGTTTTTTTTTTCTCAATGAAAAGGATGCAAGTTTCATCTTTGTCTAGATGACTTAGTAATCAATGTCTAATTATGCTTTCTATATCTCTTTGGAATCTTTCTCTGTCAAAATAATTAATTGCTTGAAAATTATTTTTGTGTTTAAACAAGTAGACCTACAAAGACAACACCTTCTGACCGATTGATTGATTAGTTTTCAGATAAATTATATGAACCAAATTCATCAATAGTGACTCTTGAAAGAAGGTGACAATGAAAGTGCACTAAAGACAAAGTCTACAAAATGCCTTGTCGTGAAAAGACCTACAATAGCCAGAGAAGATAAAGTGAAATGCAAGTTAGCACAACTTGATTGAGAGCCAACATAAAAGATATTAGTGAAGACAATGAAAACTCAAATGTCCAACCCAAAACTCAAGTTAAGGTGACTTATAACAGGACATACAATAAATATCTTTTCGTCTTACTTGAAAGACTTTGACACTTTTGCTTTAACAAATTTCTCCAAGTAATTCCCACCAAAAACTTCAATGAATCAATCAGATAATACTATACGCGAGCGACCTGTTTGGTTCACAAGACAAGACAACATTGCTTAGGATAGTCTTAGGGGATTGGGTTGTATAGGAAAGGATAGACTTTAGTTTTCGTTTAATCTGATCCCATGCGTGGTGTTATTCTATAGGATGGTATTTCTAAAAACATTTAAAATTTGATCAGATTATAGTTTTACAAAATTGAGGGGTAAAAATATAGCTGTCAAAGACAATTTGTCCCATAATAGTCGCATTTCAATATATATATATATATATATTTTTTAAATTACAGCTTTGGCTTAAATTTTTATTTTTATTTTTATTTTTATTTTTTTTTTGTATCTTTGCAAATGTGTTCATAAATTTTTTACAATATGGTCCAATTAATAATGTTTTGTGTTTAATCCCATGTTTCACCAAGCATAGTATTAGAATTTTATTCTATCCGGTCTATCCTAATCTTGTGCATCAAAAAACCACGTTAGAATTACTAGCCTTTAGAAATTTAGAATTATGATGTCTGACATATATAACCACTAGTTATTGATATTAACGTGAAGACATTAGCTCTGCTTTGCTTCAGTTCAAAGACTCTTTTTCCACAGTCATTGATAATCTGCCAATCCTAACAGCACTATGCCAGGAAAGTAGGAATTATATGGACATTATAGATAATTAATTTATAGACTTTTTGAAAAAAAAAAAAAAAAAAAAAAAAAAAAAAAAAAAACTACCATCTTTGAAGCTTGTTCTGGCATTTTAAAAGGACTCGGATTATGTTGTACAAATAGTTTTCAGCGTATATAAATAAAGGTAAATGTATATATTATTTTCCTTGTAGATCTGGTGACAAAGGTTGTTTAATTAAACAACTATTTTAGTACAAAATTGGCTCTTCCAATTGATTCTATTTTATGGTAATTCACGATACATAATTTTCCTCTACATAATTATATGTATGTTATAACTTAAACAAAACCATAATTTGAAATTTTCATTAAATAAGAATGTAAAATACAAACTCCACAACACCAGGATATTACTGAAATATGTGGGCAATAAATATGTTTGAAAAAGAGTTTTACCTACTAATTGAGTACGAAATTGGCGCTTCCAATTGATTCCATTATTGGGGAATTCACGATATAAATTTCCAAATATACTAGCTACTACAAGAAACCGGAGGATTACCTACACAGTTTTTACTCACACATCGCAAATCTTTCTTTTATCTAGACATTCTTTTTTAAATGTGTGGGTATTGATTAATACAAGTGTTTGCAAAAGAAATTTTAGCTTCACATATATGTGTAGTTGAAGTTAATTACCTATGCGCTTTTTTTTTTTTGTGCCTAAAAATAGCGCTAATAAGTTTCATGGATAGAACAAACTTCCACGTTTGTCAAAGCTGACGTGGCAAAATTATTCCACAAAGCATATTATTTTACCTACATATTTTTTACTCACACATAAAAATGTGTAAAATGTGTAATATTGTTTTACCTAGACCTTTTTAAAAAATGAGTGGGTAATAAATTTGTTTGAAAAAGAGTTTTACCTACTAATTGAGTACGAAATTCGCGCTTCGAACTGATTACATTATTGAGGAATACACGATATAAATTTCCTCAACATAATTTGATGTATGTTACAACTTAAAAAAAAAGCATAATTGACAATTCCATTGAACAAGTACGTAAAATACAAGCTCCAAAACATCTGGATATGACCAAATCCTCACTTACGATTACAATTTTCAAAACATGCTAGCTAGTAAAGTAAGCAAAAGAAAATAAATTATTCATATTGCATCCTTGCTAAAGATTTATATGAAAGAAGATAGTGCTGTCATCAGATCTATATATGCCTCCGTACGCCAATTTGAAGAACTTTTCATGCATCCTCCTGAACAACATCAAAACCCAGAAAAGCAAAAGAAAGGAAAAATAATTACATAGCTTATAAAGTTTGGTTCATAAAAGTAAAAAAGGAAACAAGAATTTATAACGGTGAACGTTCAATACAAACTTACTTTACTTCTCATGGCCCGACTGTGTTTTCCTTTGCTTGCTAATTTGATCTTCTCCGTCTTAAGCGAGCACTGGTTTTGCGACATCGTTCCCCTCCAAATCTTTTGTGAAACCAATAATCGAAGCTTCTGCTGGAAAGGAACATGTAGCCAACAGATATTCCGATCACCATTCCGCTTCCATATCCCATCATCACCACCTTCCAATCAATCATTCCATTGTTGTGATCTCCATCATCATCACCACCTTGATCCTGTTGTGCGCCATCATTGTTGCATGATTTAGACAAAGGAAATCCACATAATCCCACGTTTCCGCTATATGAATCATTGCTGAACGTATTGAATTGCCTTCCGCGAGGTATTGGTCCCTCTAATTTGTTGTCGGAAAGATTTAATCTTTCAAGTTGATACAAATCTGCAGCTAGTTGCAATGGGATGTTTCCAAAAAGCTCGTTTGATGAGAGGTCTAACCATTCAAGGCTGCTCAAGTTTCCCAAGGATGGTGGAATAAGACCAGATAGCTTGTTGTGAGAAAAATTAAGGCCTTTGAGTGAATTAAGCTTCCCGATCACTGTTGGAATCCCTCCTGTGAAGCTATTACTTGAGAAATCAATGGTTATGAACAGTTTTTGTATTTTCACGAGCTCAATTTCGAATCCTTTTATAACCACTGTCACAGAATAATAGGACTGACCAAGATCTCGTTCTCCCATGTATTCTAAGCGTTCTGAATGAGCATCAATCATGGCTACGAAGTTCTCAAAATATTTTGCTGGCAAAGTACCAGTGAAATCATTGTTAGAGATGTCCATGATTCTTAACTTTTGAAAGGGAAATCTCACCTTGGGATTACTTAGAGGACTAGAAAGTCGGTTAGATCTCAATATAAGAACTTGGAGCTCCGGAAGTGATTCCAACCAATGGGGAAAGGACCCGTTCAGCTTGTTGTTCCCAACATCCAAAATTTCTAGCCTTTCACAATTGACTAAAGATTGAGGCAACAACCCTTCCAATTGATTTCCATTGAGGTTAAGATTCCTCAAGATGTTTCCTTTTGTAAATGTTGGTGGAATCATCCCACGGAACTTATTCATTCGCAAATCTAAAACAGAGAGCCAGCTAAAATTTCCAAAGCATGGTGGGATGTTCCCACTCAAGCTGTTGTTTGACAAATCAAGGACTTGAATCCCAGTAAGGTTGCAAAAGAAAGAAGATATCTCTCCAACCAATTGATTGTTTGAGATTGAAAACAGAGAAGTTGAAGGTGGTGGAATTGGAAGATGACCTTGAAGCCTGTTGGAGCTAAGGTCAATATTCTGTAGACTTTTCCATGGAATTTTCCCAATATAAGTCAAGAGGTTGTGAGAAATATTCAGTACATACAATGAATCCTTCCCAACGTTCCACAACCATTGGGGAACACTCCCCTCAATTCTGTTGTTGGAAAGCTCCAAGAATTCTAAATTTTCCAAGCTTCTTAAAGAGTATGGGAACCCAGTGATATTGCATGAAGACAATTGCAAAAACCGAAGGGTGTTGGGCAAAACGTATGTGATGGAGTTGATAGAATCCACTGATAGGCTATTAAAAGAAAGAGAAAGGCTTTCAAGTTTTTTTAGTCTTGAGAACTGTTCTAAGTGAATGACACCGCTCAAGTTATTTGATGAAAGATCTAACCAACGAAGGTTCACTTGCTGAAAAATTGATCTTGGAATAAGGCCCTCTAGTTTGTTTGAACCTAAATAAAGATTTACTAAAGAATTGTACTGGAATTCACTAATATGACCAGTGAATTGATTCCGAAATAGATATAAATCTTGTAAAGACGGAATGGAATATAGCCAAGAAGGTATTGTGCCATTAAGTAAGTTGTCAGATAAGAGCAAGGATTTCAAATTCAAAGGAAGAGGGCCCACTAACTTATCACTTTCTGAAGAGTCACAAAGAAATGTTTTCTTTGTAGAATTACTACAAATTTGAGGGAGCTGACCTTCAAAATTATTTCCTACAAGATATAAAAAATTGAGCTTCTCTAGATTGAGAGAATCCCATGGGATTTGACCACCAAAACTATTATAAGAGAGATCTAGGGAAGTGATTTGAGTTATGTTACCAAGCAACGCAGGAAACGATCCACTGAAATTGCAATTGCTGACCTCCAAATGATTCAAATATTTTAAACTCCTAGTAAGATATGGTAAATCTATTAGGAATCTAGTGGAAGAAAGGCTCAAATTTCTAAGCGGGGTGGTCCAATTATATCTAGGAAATGAACCAGTGAGATTATGATTGTACGATAGTGTGAGCTCTTCAAGGTTTGGCAGGAGAAAAATATTTTCTGGACATTCTCCTTTCATTTCAGTATAACTCAAATCAAGAGATATCAATGTCTCCGATAAATTCATAAAGGAATTACAAGAGATAGAAGACATATTGACATCACTTAACGACAACTCTCTCAAACTTGTTAAGTTTGCAACAATTCGTTTCAAACCAAAAGTCCCTCGAATCAAAACGTAATTTTCACTAAGTTTAAGTGTAATCAAATGAGACAAGTAAGAGAATTCTAGAGGGACTTGGCCAATGAAACCAGAGTCAGAAAGGTCAAGGTGAATCATACTTGGAAAGCTGCCGAATTGGGGTGAGATTTCTGAACCATGGAGAGAATTATCGGAGAGAATAAGAGTTTGAAGATGAGTGAGAAGGAACAAACTGTTGTTGGAGTGGATAATGCCTTGAAGCCCGCTGCATCCAAGTTCAAGCCTAATGACATGACCTATGACTTCATCACATGTGACTCCACTCCATGTGCAGCAATCCCTGCTCATATTCCAAGACATTGTACTATTAGCAATTCCATAGTACTCAGCACAATAAGAAAAATAAAAGCTATCATTGCTTATGGAAAAGGAGTTCTTGAACTGGAGCAAAGCGGTGCTTTCATGGGGATGACATAGTGGCGAAGGACGAGCAAAGGGAGAAGGCAGACCAGGTAAAGAGGTTGATGGAGAAGGAAGGAAGAAGAGAATGAGACTCAACAACTGAAAGAATACCATGATTTCTTGTGAAATTTAATTTATCAAGTGTGTCATGAACTCTGGAGATATATATAGTTGTGCGCATTGAGATGTTATGGGACAATGCATATTTATAGGCAGCTAGTAAGGAAAAGTATTCGTTAGCCAACTAGTGTTGTAGGAGATATATTATCCATCGATGGAGACCTTTCTATACAAATTTTTAAAAAGATGCTAGCTGTAACAATAGTATTATTGGGATCTTAATACATTCTTATTATCAGAGATATTATGTATTAAAAAAGACAATGGGCCATATATATTGAAAAATACTTTGAAAGCAATGAAACATGCATATTCTGCCAGCTTATTGATCTTTTTGGCAAGGGAACAATTAAAGAAAACGTTTCAAAATCCTCTAGGCGTGAGAAAAAGTATTATTGTCTGTTGATGTAGGAGGTTAATGGTTTGAGTATTGTTGTCATCTTTCATTTGATTGAAATAAAATCATCATTTCACTATAACTTTTGTTAAGGATAGTTAACCCATGGAGGGTCAAGTTTTTGTCTTTTTGTTTTTGTTTTTGTTTTTTTTTTTTTTTTTTTTTTTTTTTTTTTTTTTTTTCCGCTGAAACTAGTTCTACTTCATTTGCTAGTATTATATATTATCGGGGAAAATAAATGAATAAATAAATGTGAACAAGTTGCCGCTTCAGTCCAACAACATCCACTTTTTTTTCCATCTTGATCATTTTTGTTTTGCCATTAATTTTTTAGAAGTTCCACTTCTACTTGTTGAAATTTTCATCTTTCTCATCATCGTTAACAATATTGCTTCCCCAACCCACAAATTCCATAAAAATCAGTGTTGGAATTGAGAATGTCTTTTAAAGGGCGTTTGGTATGGAGTAATGTATTATTCTTGAAAATCTATAAAAGATTCTTATATACAATTAAACTTGATAATGTAAATTTCTTAGAAATCATATCATCATCTCCTATCATTTTCTCAGGAATATGATTTTTATAGATTAATGGAGAATAAAAGGAAAAAAGAAAGAAGAAACACTTTGTTTTTCTCTAACTTTACTAGTATCTATTCTTATAATTATAAGAATTAAACTTATATTTATTTTTGGAGCCCAATATAAATATTCTTACCTCTTGCTAGAAACTGCATATCTCTATTTTCAATATTTTCATTAACTTTAATTACCCCATTCGATTGAATTAACCAAGGCAAACTGAGAGTTTTTACCATAAAATTGTGTGCATTACAGTTTAACATTACAGGTTTACAGGTTAGCGTGACATATGTCGTGTCTTGGTTGATAAGTCTCTCATATTCTATTGCTGGGGACATTGCACTTTGTTAGGATCTCTCGGTTCCATCTTAAAGGTTAACCTATTAAGACGAGTGTCGGAAACCCTTTTAAACCCATCATTATTAATTCTAGAACTACCAATGTGGGACTTTGTTTACACATTCTTAACAATCTATTCTCCCCTCTCCCTGAATGAAGCTGACAATCATAAGCCCACTCGAACAATGATCCATCCATCCATCCATCCATCTTCCTAAAATGGAAAACAAAGAAGATCACAATTTAACGGGGTTCATCTTGCACGTACACATGGGTATTTCTGGAAAGCTCCATTTGCCGATTTATATAACAAATTGTACTGGTCGACCGTAAATTAGGAGTATTAGCACCGATTTAAAAGTTTAGGGGATATGAAAACAAAATGATAATAGATCTCGTTGTTGAAATAATTTTTTATTTAATTAATAAATAATAAATGTTAATATAGATGAATATAATTCATTGCTCATTAGTGATCACTGAACCTTATGATAAAGAAGAGAATTAGGACCAACCGAGATGCAAAACTATATGCTACAACACAACACATATCTATCTCTGTTCAGAAAGTTTGAAAAGTAATTGATCAAATTGGTTGACATTTTATTTCTTATATTTAATGGTGTTAACTTCAAATATAATGTACTTTCATCAAAAATATATATATTTCTATTTTAGGTCTCGTAATTCTTTCTTAGTCAGGCGGGAAAGCAGAATACCAAGTAAGTACAAGTATTAGTAGCATAACAAAAATGCATTCTTCGTCATTAATATCTTTTTCCCTAACGTGTGCCATTATATGTACTAAATTTCCAAAGATAACTTGATTATCTCCTAATTCATCAGGCACGTAACATGGAGAAATTTGTAATAACAAATCAAAAAATTTCCATAAAAAAATATGGAAAATTTGGCCACAAAAAATCAACAATTTCGAGCCACCAATTCTTCTTTTTGACGAGTATTATATATATATAGGCTTTTTTTTCAGTCCTTCCGGAGGTACCGTCCCTCTAACGTAACATGTAGTTATGAAAACATAACATGACAATTATTAAACGTAAAATCAACATTCGAGAGAAGTACCATTGATGTTATATTTTCTTAAGTAGTGTTACGTTAAGGGTGAAGAAAAGTCTATATCTATATATCTATATATATATATATATATATATATATATATAATAAATACAAGTCAAAGTCTTTCTGAGACTAAAGGTTTGTGTCTAGTGTGTTTACAACTTGTACTACCAGAAATTAGTGCAACTTATTCTATGGGTTAGACTTTTTTTTTTGTCTGAATTTGCCCACTTCCTATGCAATGGAGAGCTACATTTGCTTTAATTCCAACTGTCAGTATTCAGGTGGTCCATGGCTTACTTGACCGAATCCAGATTGAATAATCAAGAGAAGATAAATTAAAATGGATTTGTGGATGTTATTCATGTTCCGTATAGAAATTTCACAACTAATTAATTTCATTTTGTAAGTAATACTTCTAAAAGGAGACATCAAACGACCAAAATGAAGGATAAAAATTAAAAAGGTGCTTCACTTTTTCCAAATGTTAATTAAATCCATTGGAACATATTAACTTCGTTGGACCACCCGCTCTATACGTGATAAAATTCGTTAACTATTGTCAGTAGAACGAAGAATAATTTATTTAAAAAAGAAAAGAGAAAAAGTGTAGCATCCTCTCGTTAAATATGAAGTCTTTTCCTTACATAGAAGATATTATATATGAATCATGTATTATTCAATGATAAATAGTGAATAATTATGTGAGACATAGACGAATAATCTAGTTGAAAGATGTGTAATTTTTTTTTTTTTTTTTTTATCAGTTTCCGGACTATTCTATTTAGAACTAGTCATAGTTTGGTTTGTGTTATTCGGATAGGAGCCTAATTACTACAAAAAGTTTAAAAATGGGGATCAAATTTAATTTTTTTCAAAATTTCTGGGGCAAAAATGATAATTTTTGTTTTATAACTTATTGAATACAACAAAAATTGCAAAACAAAACTGGGCGTGAAATAGTAAAAAGGATGCAATCGTGGTTGATTTTATGACCACAGTGCGATAATTCTAGAGAACGACGATAAACATCACAAATGACAACAATTTAAGGGTGTTACTGACTTTGCAACAGTCTTTAGTAACTTGTCTACCAAGGTGCAGTGTTGAAGATAAGAAAGAAGAAATATTCTCAAGGACAAAACAAAAAATATGGAAATTTCAAAAATATTTTTGCGGATAAGTAGTATCACATGCAGAGAAAAATAATATTGTTTTCTAGAGCTAATTGCAAGTTTGTTAACCTTATAGTCTCTGAAAATTGTTGCTCTCAAAGCAAAGCCAATATTGAGGTCTTCTTACGGCAAGACGCTTTCAATGGTGGTATTTTGTGAGAAACCAGTTTTGAAGTCTTCTACGGCAGGACATCTAACGATTGCTCTCTATGGTGAAATTTCATGAGAAACTTCTTTCAAGAGTGACGACTGATGAATTTCTTCATATGATTTAACAGAAAAAGCAATCAATGAATCAGTCAGAAAAAAGTGTCTTTGTAAGTCCCCCTGTTTGTTTGACCAACACTCTGTCTAATATTATCATCTCAGTTTGCATTGTAATTTGTCTTAGCTTGTCAATTTAACTTCGTGTTTTGTTATTTGTTTAGTGTGTCATACAAAATTAATAGTTATTTTGATGTCGTCGTGTGAGTGGGTTATAAATACCCTTATAAGCTATTGTAATGAGGATTGAATATGGAGATATTGCAATATTAGTTGTTTTCTATGTATCCGTTACATGAGAACCATAAACTATTTAATAGAGATATTGTGAAGTGTGGTATGAACGAAGATGATATAATTGCACAACAATAAAAGAGAAACACAATGAGCAGATAAAGTTTGAGAACTAAGTTTGGTGATACTTAGCAACCTAAATATCTTATCTGTTTATCAATGGATTTAATTACATCACTGAATCCATATTTCACAACAAATTGTGCAATAATATTGTTTTATGAATATTAGTGATTAAATATGCCATCATGTGACATATGTGAATGAAGACTTTTCCACTACCGCATCCCCTCAACTACTAAATTTAAAGCTTATCTTGTTGATTATAACTTATCCCATGGAAAAATTTTGTAATAACAAATCAATAATTTCCAACCACTGTATGTTTCTTTCATGAGTAGTCATACAAGAAACAGGAAAAGGAAAAAGGAATAAAAGTCAAAGTCTTTTTAGTGAGACAAATAATGTGTCTTTTGTGTTTAACATAACTCTATTATGTAAGTCATTAACGTAACTTATTCCTTGGATTAGAAATTTCATTTTTTGTCTGCCCCACTTTCAAGTATAATGACCTTAATAGTCTTCGATTTGAATAACTAAAAATTGATAAATTTAAAATTCTTTCCTATAAATTATAAACAAACAGAAAATCTAAAAAAAAATTAAAAATTAGGGGGCAAGAATTTTGAGATTAGCAAATAGTCCACATAATATGCATTGGTAAAACAATCTTTTTACTTTTCATGAATAACTCATTGAAGTGAAAAAAAAAAAAAAAAAAGTCAGATTTTTTGGTGAAACAAAATATCATTTTTTATAGCTTGTCATTGTATTTCACCTTTATCTTCTCTGTTAGAAAGATCTAAAAGTGTTTGGAACGTATAGAAATTGAGTGGCTCTAGTTGAGAGGAATTCTTACAGTAATCGAGTGGTTCGCTATCACTGTGGCCACGTACAAGTGGACATCGAAGTAATCGTGTGCAAAGATTAACATGAATTGTAGATTTTGGGGGATTCATATTGGAGAAACTTTAATCTCTTATTCAAAAGTGAAATTAAAGGAAAAGGTTTCACATGGATTACGAGATCCAAAAAGTTTGAAAGGGCAATCAAAGGATAATTCATGCATTTATTAACTATTTCTTGTAGTCACGAATTCTTGTCCATGAAATTCTACAAGCAACAGTTCTAATCTGTTCATATACATGTAGCAGAAGTGTGATATGAGCAAAGATGATATAATTGCACTACAAGAAGAGGAACACAATGAGATGATATATAAAATTTGAGAACTAAGTTTGGTAATACATAGCAAGTTAAATCTTATTTGTCTATCAATGGATATACATGCCATCAATATGTGACATATATGAGAATGAAGACTTTTCCACTTGCGTACCATCAACTACTAAATTTCAAAGGTTATCTTGTAGATTGTAACTTTATCTGATGGAAAAATTTTGTAATAGCAAATCAACAATTTCTAACCACTAGTTGTTCTTTTTCATGAGCAGTCATGCAAGGAAACAGATAAAAGGAAAAAGGAATAAATGTCAAAGTCTTTCTAGTGAGACAAATAATGTGTCTATTATGTTCAACATAACTCTATTACCAAAATCATTAATGTAACTTATTCCTTGGGTTACAAATTTGACAACTAATTAATTTCATTTTGTAATTAGTACTTCTAAAATGAGACATCAAATAATGACCAAATTAAAGTATAAAAATTAAAAAGGTGCTTCACTTTTTTCAAATGTTAATTAAATTCATTAGAATATATTAAGTTTGTTGGACCACCCGCTCTATACATGACAAAATTCGCTAACTATTAATGTCAATAGAACGAAGAATAATTATTTATTTAAAAAGAAAAGAAAAAGTGTAGCATCATCTCGTTAAATATGAAGTCTTTTCCTTACATAGAAGATATCTTGTACAAGTGATAAATTATTAAATGATAGATAGTGAATAATTATGTGAGACACAAACGAATAATTTAGCAGAAAGATGTGTAATTTTTTTTTTTTCAGCTTCTAGACTACTCTATTTAGAATTAGTTTTAGTTTGGTTTGTGTTATTGGGATAGGAGCCTAATTACTACAAAAAGTTTAAAAATAGGGATCAAATTGAAATTTTTTAAAATTTGTGTTGAAAAAATTATCATTTTTGTTTTATAAGTTGAATAAAACAAAAATTGAAAAACAAAACTGGGCGTGAAATAGTAAAATAATATCATTTTTTAGAACTAATTGCAAATGTATTCTTTGGAAATTGTTGCTCTCAAAGCAAAACCAGTTTTAAGGTCTTCTTGCCGTAAGACATCTAACGATCGCTCTCTATTGTGGAATCTCCTGAGAAACTTCTTTCAAGAGTGGCAACTGATGAATTTATCGATATAATTTAACTGAAAAAGCAATCAATGAATCAATTAGAAAAAATTGTCTTTAATGTAGTCGTCCCCCTGTTTGTTTGACCAATACTCTGTCTAATATTATCATCTCGATTGTACTCCGTGTAAGATGATTTAGTCCTATATATATATATATATATATATATATATATATATATATATATATAGTTTGTATTGTCATTTGTCTTAGCTTGTCAATTTAACTTTGCGTTTTGTTATTTGTTTAATGTGTCACACAGTCTTAGTAGTTATTTTGCTGTCGTCTTGTGAGTGGGTTATAATACCCTTATTAGCTATTGTAAGGAGGATTGAATATGGAGATATTGCAATTATAGTTGTTTTCTATTCAATTTTGGTGTTTTTTTTTTTCCATTAAGCCATGATATCTGGCTTTTTACTGTGTCATACTTTTAAGTTTCTCTTTCTGAAATATTTAGAGACAGATTTATTCTTAGATGCTTATCATTTTTTACTAACATAAGGTATTCTCTGGATTGGGACAGTTTGAATTGTTTCATAACTTCATCTAATTTGCTTTAGTTAAAAACTGTACATTTGATTCAATAATTTATTGTTCAAATACAAGAAGCTTCAGAATTTTTGCATTAATATATTTATCATATGTTTAGATTTTTCCTCTGACTTGACAATTGAAAATACACGTTCGTAATAAAAATAGATAAAACCTCTGTTTTCTAAGCATAAAAATTGATGGCACAATAAATTAAGTACTGAATTAATTAATTAGAACAAACATGGTAAAATTTGAGGATTGAATTGTTGTTAATGTCGAAACAAATTTTTATCTATTACTTATGAATGGATTAATAGGAATTTTCTCTCTTAGCGTCATTAGAAGCTCCAAAAGACCTTGACAAGTCCCTCCTTAATGATCAATGAACATTTTTACAATGCGGTTGATGCAACCGATTTTGGTTCTCAACAGAAGTACATCTCTAACCGAGTTTTTTATCCGAGAAAATTATATTATTTCTAAAGTTAATATTGTTGTCCCTTGTAAGGCTACCCAAGAGGGGGGTGAATTGGGTTTTTACTAATTTTACGGATTTAACACTCTCTATCAAGATTAATTACAAATGTAGACAATTAATCTTACACAGTCAATTTATCAAACACTTGGTGTGCAGAAATTATGTAAGTTTTGATAATATCACAAACACTTAATATACACAATGTGAGTCAATCTAATATCATATGACAAGTTCAACAAGCCTATTATCAAGAGTTTGGATCAATTAATATCAACTAACAAATTTAAAATTCAGAATTTAAAGAGATAAGGGTAAGAGAGATGCAAAGCGCGATTTATAGTGGTTCGACAAATAAATTTGCCTACATCCATTGTTGCGAGATATTCCGCCTCTCGACCTCTTCCACTATACGATCGCCTAACCGCACGATCACTCCTTTTACAAGAAAGCGAAATCTTTTCTACCCGAGGCTTCGCCTAACCTCTTACACAATGTCGATTTTCTCTGAGGAGATCGACTAACCAACACGACAATAAAGATTATGAAAATGAATAGCTCAGCCGTACACTCCTTACAATGATTTTACACACTTGAAATGATTTGGAGATTTTGAAATCACACTATCAAGATATAATCTAATGTAGGCTCAAGTGAGTGTGAGAAAGTGAAGTAAGGCTTTTTATAAGATGATGACTATGGAAGCACTTTTTAGAAAGCTTTTTGGAGTTTCAAGAGATTTGAGAGCTAAATGACAATTTTTCACTTTCAGAGATTTTTCTGTTTTTAGAAAGATGACTTTTGTCTATTTAAACTCACTTTCCAACGGCCTCATTTATGACCGTTCACCCGACACCGGTCGACCGGAGCGGTTGACCGGTTGAATCAGAAATTTGAAATCCCGTTCAACGGTCATAAAGGCGGGCATTTGATCATGACCGGTCGACCGGACCGTTGACCGGTTGAGGCAAAAGACCGGTCGACCGGTGCATTTGGCCTTCTCTCCCGGACGACATAGGTCGACCGGTTGACGTTAATTGAGTTCAAACCTTCACAAAGTTATTCTTTTAGACCAAATGTCATTAAACAATCAATTTAGTCTCATTTTAAAAACGTGATGTGAGTGTGTGCATGAGCCTAAACATGATTTAATCAAGATAGCATGACATCAAAATCAAATACAAGACTATTGAGATATAAGAACCTATGAATAACTTGTCTTGCTTGATTTTGTTTGCTTGCTCTTGTTCTTTGATTTTTCAACACTTCAAGCTTTGAGTTCCTTCTTCAATTTGCATTTCTCAACCTTGAATGTATGCATTGCATTCCATACTATGCTTCTTGAGTTGATTTATAATATCAATTTTGCTAACAACACAACTCAAAGTAGAATCATTAGTAACATAATACATTGTGTTTGTTATCATCAAAACATGAGATATATTTAACCTTAGGCCAACAAATATCGCCATGTGGTTTTCAAAACCGACAACAACCAAGTTGATTAGGAGTTATAGACTTTGAAGCATCATCTTTAGTGACTTGTCTACTAGTGTGCCGTGTAGAAGAGAGCAAAAAGAAGTATTCTCAAGAGAAATAAAAGATATAGAAATTACTAAATAATTTTACGGATAAATATATATTGGTGAAACAATTGTATACACCTCTAATTGCCCTTTTCAGGAATCACGTGATGAGGAAAAAAAATGTTGGAAGTCTTTTCAGTCAAAGTAATATAATTTTTTAGAGCTAATTGTAAGTTTAATTCACCTTATCTTCTCTGGTCACTCTTAAATATTGTAGCATCAGAGGTCATCTTACCGCAAGACTTTTTATAGTGACTGTATAATAAAGTGCACTTTCCTTGGCACCTTCCTAAGTCGTTACAATTAATTTAGTCCATATGATTTAAGATAAAAAGCAATCTGTCAATCGGTTAGAAGTCATTGTCTTTGTAGGTCCTTCTTAAAACATTATTGATTAATTTGGTCCATATGAATTCGATGAAAAGTAATCAATTGATTTGTTAGAAGATGTGTTATCTTTGTAGGTCCCTTGTTTAAAGAACGATGGGCATGAGAATGTCACCCGCAAGTAGATTAAGAGGACTTGTTATGGCAGATTAATAGTGTATGGAAAACAATAAAACTGGCCTCTCTATGGTTTCCACCGCTATCAAAAGACTTTTTCAAAAGAGTTGTTCCTTTTCAATTTATTGGTAATTTGAGTATTCATTCCTAAAATTTGTCATACAAAACTTTGGGAAATAGTAGAAAATAGGCCAATATGAAAAGCTTAAGAAAGGAAATAGGCCAATTTTTAGTTATAGAAATTAATAGGCCATAACTTGTCAAGTTATGGTTCATAACCAAATAAGTTATGGACAAACTTATCAAGTTATAGTTCATAACCGGACAAGTTATGGACAATTATGAATAATAACTTGTCAAGTTATGGTTCATAACCAGACAAGTTATGGACGAAAATAATAATTTGGCCTATTTATTAACTTATGTAAACTATTGGCCTATTAATTTTAATTCATCTCAAATTTTGGCCTATTTTCCTCTTTCTCCCCAAAACTTTCATTAATGCACAGAGGAAAATGGGCGTACTGTTCCTAGTCAAGCAATTTATTATTTTGATAAAAAAATATACCAAATCATGAAAAGGATGCACATAGGATAGGAAGAAAATTAGGATATACGACCGTGATAACCAATTTATCTAAGATATCAATGAATTATTTATAAACCAAAGATGAGAACTTCCATATTTTTCAATCAGAGGAAGAAAAAAATAATAAGTGGAATTGCTAGGAGACAAAGCATACATTCAATATATCTTTTTGTTTTCGTGGACAACTTATTATTAATGGCAAGGTCTTCGTTGATTCAATCCATAAATGTAGAGCTCTCAATACAATGAACACTTTTTTAGATACCACATTCTTTTTAGCACTTTAAAGAAACATATAGAACCTTAAGAAATGGCAATTAGCTTTAGATAGCTTTAAAAATAACAAACAAAACAGAGGATAGATGGTTCAAGGTAAAGCTAATTAAGATTCTATGTATTTAATTCAATACTATCTTGATGCAAATGAAAGAAGCTTCAGATTTTGGGTGATATATATATATTTTTTTTCAACTTGCTTGACAGATTGAAAATAGTAATCAGTTAACACGTATGCCTTGGTGTGTGATTGTTCCATTGAACAAACATCTGTGAAAAATCATTGGCAAAAGGAAAAAAACTTGATAGTAATCACCTATTGAAAGTAGTCACTAAAAACTCATCCATATATATTTATATATCCCTTTCAAAAATGCTATTCTCCCTTTTAAGAAGATCCATTGTACTTTGTTTCTAACGGGTACCGTACTCAGTTTTTACTTTTATATTTTGGAGATTCAATATTTATAACTTAAACTTATACCTAATAACAAGTTGGACAAATTTCTGATTTTTGTTGTGATGGAGATAACAAGTATTGTTGAGTCAAATTATCTTTCAATTGCAACCAAAAACTAATTTGCATATATTGTCATCTGTGCTAACCTTGTGCTTTTATTCTTTCCATGTTTTTGCCCTTTCCCCTCAATCAAGTTGGGAAATGAGAGAGAAAAAACAAGAGGGTTCTACATATGCAAATGTTTAAAAGATGTCACAGCTATCACCCAGTAAACACAGCAAACAGATAAACAATGTAAATTCTTACCAAATGTGATATTCCCTGTAACATTGTTTATACAAAAACAAATCTTTTTACTCTTAGCCGCAACCAAAATGCAACACTATTAGTTACAATCATACAATTAAGGTCTGCTATAAAAACTTAACTAGATCAGGATTGTTGATCTAAAAATGATTAAAGTATTTTTAAAATCACTTTATTTTGTCAAATTTTTTCCCCTTTTTGAGCTTGTTCTGCATATCAACATTTCAAACTTGATATGCAACTCTCAATCTTTGTCACATCTCAGTGAATGATAGAAGTAGAGTTGATAGCCATGCACAGGCAAGCAGATAGAGATCGTGATCAGCATAAATATATATGACAAAATATTTTCCAAAACATGCTACTGACAGAACTTGTCATATATAGGTTAAATATCAAAATAATTAAATTTGATGGTTTGAACATTCTTGATAAAGCTTTGAAATAGAAATGCGTTTCGCTTGTCTGTTGCAGAGTTTGTTAATCCAACACCAAAGACACAACAATATTCATTTTCGTCATCATCAAGGGTATTATCTCAACAGACCAGTTCTTATTTTAGAAAATTTTTCAAAAATCTGTATTTGATCTCACGGTGTACTCTGCCACGAGCTGTGCAAAAGACGATGATTTGTTCTCAAGCAATCTTGTCGGAGAATCATATTCCTCAATAAGCCCTGCATGAAAAATCAGGAGACAGTGATCAGAACACTTGAAAATAAAATAGTAACATAAGAAGTGGAATAAAGTCATATGGCCGTTGAATACTAACCATGACTAAGAAGCAAAACCATGTCACTGTCAAGAACAGAAGTTATGCGATGAGCAATGGTGATAACCGTGCAATCAGAAAAGTGTTGTCGAAGTGTTTGCTGAATTAGATTGTCGGTAGCTGTGTCGACCGACGCTGTGGCTTCATCAAGCACCAGAACCTTGCTTTTCTTGAGTAGCACCCTTCCAAGGCAGACAAGTTGCCTCTGACCCATACTCCAATTTTCTCCATTCTCAGTAACTGTAAAAGCCGCATTAACATAAAGGAAACAATTAATTTATATGTAGATTAGAAAATAAGCTTATATCGTATTCTTATGGAATATTCAGCCATCTAAACAAACCTGCAGAATCCAGCTTTCCTTCTTTCTTCCTAACTTCATCTCCAAGTTGGCATTTATCCAAAGCCTAAACCATGTAAGAGAGATATTAAGAATCAACCATAGAAGATTACTTCTTGCCGTAAATAAATAAATAACAAAGAAGATTAGTTGGAAGGGAAAAAAAAGAAACAAAAAAACCCACCTCCCATATTTGTTCATCTGTGTATTCTTCGAGTGGATCCAAGTTGCTTCTTACAGTCCCTTCAAACATGGTCGGATCCTGAGGGATAATGCTCAACCTTGATCTCAAATCGTGCAGGCCAATCGAAGATATGTCGATGCCATCTATCACAATCTGACCGGCAGAAGGGTCGACAATCCGGAAAAGTGTTTGAATGAGAGTTGATTTACCACTGCCTGTTCTCCCTACAATGCCGGTCTTCATTCCTCCCGGGAAAGTGCACGTGAGACCTCGCAACACAAGTGGCAAGTGTGGGGCATATCGAACCTATAAATACATTATTTATCCATCGTACACAAGAAGAGCTCTGTATAAGATTTAAAAATATCTTTTGGTGTCAGGCAAGTGGAAGATCAATTCGAAACTAGCAAGTACCTGAAGATCACGAATGGCAACTTCTCCATGTGATGGCCAAGAATGATCGGGCCGATTTGATTCTATTACAAGAGGAGGTTCACTTGGGATAGTGGTGTATTGAAGAATTCTTTCCACTGATATTATTTTGTTCTCCATATTGCAAAGATTCCAAACAAACCAAGTTTGTAGCATATTCAGATTAAGTCCATATGTGACAGCTAATCCCGCAATACCTTTAGTTAAAAGGGAAAAAAAATAGAAAAAAAGATTTAGTATCCTCTTCCTTTTTTTTTTTTTTTTTTTTTTGCAAAATAAAAGTATAATTTGTTTGAATGGTATTAACTTGCCTGGATTAATCACTCCTTCTGGAAGAGTGATCAAGAAAACCAAAGAAATGACGAATGTAATAACAGACAACACATCCAAGCGAAAGCATAGCCATTCCATTGCACCTGCAATGCTGAACTTAGGCCGGGAATATCCATCTGCCAATTTCAAGTTTGTGTCCTGGAATCTCGATGCGTGATCAAAACTCCTTATGGTTGTTGCTCCTGAAATTGTCTCTGCAAAATGTTGTATGACTGGAGCTTTGCAGACGCCAACTAACCGTGATAGTTCTCGTGCTGAAGGTATGTAGTATTGCTGCATTATTATAAACGGTAAGGACCTTCCAGTCACATTTATAAGCTCATAGTACATTCGCTTTAGCATAATTAATAAACCATTCTTCCCACTTTCCGTCCAAAAACTCTTCAGAATTAAGCCCAAAGAACCTTCAATAGATAGTTTCAATGTAGCACTTTAACAAGGTCAAAAGCAATACCTGATACCATATAGAGGTCGCAATGACAGGAATGAAAACAATAAAGACTTGCCAAGCAACTTGGGACATCACTGCAATAATTCCAATAAGTTGGATCAACGAGAATGCAACGGCAGCAACTTGACTGAAAATGGTCTGATCCACCGAACTTTGGTCAGTAGAAGCCTGCAAGAAAATGAAGAAAGGAATATACAATGAAATTATTGCATAGAATATAGTTATCCTGAATGAAATATATACATCCAATTAAGAACTATGCTACGGAAATCTTTTCATTTACCCTATTTAGGATTCTTCCACTTGGGGTGGCATCAAAGAACGACATGGGAGCGCGGAAAATGCATTGATGCATTTTATTGAAGAGTAAAGTAGCTGTCTTATATCCAGCTGTTACGAGAAGCATAGCCCTCAAGAGGACACAAAATGCACTCCCAATGGCCAAAGCAACATATACAAGTATAAGTGTAGTGCCACTGACAGCAGGCGCTTCACCCTCCGAAACAGGACTTGCCCAGGCCATCCAATAGTTGCTCCCAATTTGGAAAACCTGAAATAAAATCTGCGCAAGCACTATAAGAGGTACAAGAGCTCCTCCATATGCTGTTGTGATGTATTTCCAATACACCCTAAAGCCGACTCTACCTTCTCTCTTTCTTCTTCTTGAACAAGCTGTCCTTTTGGTCCAGCTGCACCCTCAGGTTTTACTTTCTTCTTTCTTCAAAACCCCACTTGTACTCACCGACTTTTCATTGTTCTCATCAATACACGTCTTTTCAGCTGAGCCAGAATCTACAGAATTAAGCGTGGACAATGCTTCCTTGTGGGCGCCAACAAGTTCCATAAAATCAGTCCCAGAATTCAAAATTTCATCGTACTTTCCAGCTTGGGTAATCCTTCCATCTTTCATGACCTAATAGTTGATGATGATATTATCTTAAAAAATCAAAAAACTATATATATATAATAAAAACAAAAACACAGAAAAATGGAGTTTATATGAAGACAAGACAGAAAGACCTATGACTTTCTTACCAGTATCAAATCAGCAGTGGGTAAGAATTCAACTTGATGAGTGACATAAATCACGGTTTTTGAACTCAATAGGCCCAATAAGCATTCCTGTTATTAAAAGAAAATACACTATTGGTAAGTACATTCAGTTATCTGAAATAATGCCTGCACTAATACCTTCAAATGCTTTAATATTGAAGGACAAGAAATTTGGTTTACCTTGAAGAGGTGAGATCCAGTGTGAGCATCCACAGCACTAAAAGGATCATCAAACAGATAGATATCCGCATCTTGGTACAAGGCACGTGCAATTTGTATTCTCTGCTTTTGTCCACCACTCAAATTGATTCCTCTTTCCCCGATGACTGTCTGATCACCAAATGGGAGGATCTCCAGGTCCTTCTTCAGTGAACAAGCTTCTAGAACCCTCTCATACCTTTCTCTGTCCATCTCCTCACCAAACAATATGTTCTCCTCTATCTTGCCACTCTGAATCCATGGTGACTGCGCAACATAGGCCTTCGTTCCACACAACTTAATGATCCCGGAAATCTTTGGAATCTCTCCTAGGATACTGGAAAGCAAGCTTGACTTGCCTGAGCCAACGGTACCACAAACAGCAACTCTCATACCATGGGACACTTTGAAACTAATATCATTCAGCGTTGGATTTTGGGAAGATACATCCCAAGAGAAATTACCATTAACTATCTCAATAGCTATATCTGAACTACCTCTTGGAAGCTTCTCGATAATATCGGGCTGCAAGTCATCAAGACGAAGGAAAGATGATATTCGGTCTAAGGAAACCTTCATCTGTACTGCCATCCCAATTGTGTCGGGCAGATTGTAGATAGGCTGCTGAAGAATCCTGAATGTTGCAAGCGCAGATAAGATCTTCCCGGAGTCAAGTGGAATCCCGAGAAGCATACAAGTACCAAAAGTGACCACCGACACAAATGTAGGAGCACCCCAGAAGACAAATACGGTCATAGCCCAAGTGTAAAGATATGTTCTCAATGATCCTTCCTCGATTTTCCGGAGCTCAGTGATCTTGGACAGGAACTTCATCTCCCAACCTTGTAACTTGAGAATCCTCATGTTCCTCAATATCTCAGACGTCGCCTTCATCCTAACATCTTTTGACGCCATCAACTTGTCTTGAAACTTCTCTTGCAACTTCCCCAAAGGAATATTCACTAACATAACTAACACAGTCGCCACAAACGTCGAGATTGCAGCGAGACCAAGATTCTTGTACAGAATCAACAGTGCTAAAGCGACTTGCACAATTACCATCCATGGATCGTGCATATACCAAACGAAGTCTCCAACTCTTTCAGCATCAACAGTCATGAAATTGATAATCTCCCCACTGGTATGCCCCTGCTTGGACTGGCACGAAATCGTCAAGCCCTTGTTGTAAATTAGCGCGACAAGCACTGAGCGGACCCTAATTCCAATCTGTTGTGTCTTAAAAAACAATTGCCTCAGCGAGAGGCACTCCACAATCTTCGCCAAGCAAAATGTAGAAACCAGCATATAGCCCTCGTTTTTGAACTCACGACGCCCGTTAAGGTATTGAACTAAAGTGTCAATAAGATAAGGACCAACATAGCTTGCTATGGTGTATAGAAGTGTAAGCAAGCCTGCCAAGAGAAAGTCTTTCCAAACAGACAAGAAAAGTGCTTTCACCAACTGAAGCGTGGTAACTCTGCTAACGTCTCCGCAATCAGAATCAATTTTACTCTTTAAAGTCGAAAAGATTCCAACCACACTATCTCCAACATCAAGTTGAGGAACATCCTCAAGGTCTAAAGTCTTCTTATTGCCAAGGGCAATTAGAGGACCAATCCAAGAGAAACTAAGAATGCTGAAAATCCCAGCATTCGAATAGGGGGTTAAAGTTTCTTCGCCCTTGGGCTTGTTTGACACTACATCACTGCCTACACCACTATTACCATTCAAAAGGGGTTCTTCAAGAAGAGTTTCTTGATCTTCCACCTTCCCGAAAAACCCGACAAATATGAAAAACAAACCCGAAATAACGGATACGACATCCGAAACCAAGGACTGAACTGGTAAGGAAACATGTTTCTTGTACAGAACAATGTCAATAACAAGGCAATAACAAGAAACAAAGAAGTAGAAAGCCCACCAAAGTCTCAACAAATACGGGTATTTTGATTGACCAAAATTGGAAAATTGGGCGTGCAAATAGACAGAAATTACACCCCAAGCAAGTGTTCTAATGGCTAAATCCAAAACGGTCACTACATTTTCTTCAGACCAATCATTTCTATACCAAAAAAAGCAACTCAACAAACACAAAACCAGGTTAAACAGAGAAAGGCCAAAGCAAAGAAACAAAGTCTGTTTATGATACAGACTTTTCGTGTTTTTTTGACCTCTTTTGGACCCTCCCTATTACGTCCCTTCAATTTATGACACACCCACGAGATAAACAGCACAAATAACAACATAAAATGCAAAGAACCAGAAACTCCACGAAGGAAAACTGATTTTAGAAGGAAATTAGTACTTGGGTATGAAAAAAAGTTTGATGACAAGAAGGTTGACATAACCTGTTTCGATGAAGCTAAGAATTCCATTTTCTGTGGAGCTTCTGTTGAGCAACTTCTTAGAGTAAAGTGGTTTTTTTTTTTTTTTTTTTTTTTTTTTTCTGTCAACGTGCAAGTGAAGAATGAAGATGTGTGTGTGTGTATGTATATATATGTAACAAGTACGTATTAATGTTGGAGAGTTTTAGTCAACGGAAAGAGTCAATGTTGGAATTTCTTTGGAGGCAGATAACGTGATGCGCAAGATTCATGGGACGGAGAATCCTAAAGCAGATTGCAAAGGCGATTTTTCCAGGAAACAGGGGAAGCCGAGTGAGAGAGACACTGTGCGATGGAGAAAGGATCAAGTGGACTCTACTTTTTGGCGAATATTTATATGGAATCTGATTTTTCTTTTTTCTTTTTTCTTTTTCCTTTTGATCCCTTTTTTCTTTGAAAATTTTTATTAAATTCATTTATAAAAGGCAAAAAAATAAAAAAAAATATCAAGTAATACTATTTTTTTTATGTCATTGTTATAAATATATCTTATATTACGAATAATTTATAAGTTATTTTTTTATAACTAGTGTATTTTTTTATAGTTTTATTAAAATTTTATATAGTAACATAAATAATAGAGTTGAAAAAAATAATAGTTAAACTTAAAATTTTTTTAAATGTCTCATTTATTTCACCGATTTAAATTTTCAGTTTTAAATTTTTACAGTTAAAAACTCTCAGAAAATGTTACATCTAACTCTTTCTGTTATAATAAAAAGTTATTAAAAAATGTCACATCTCAGTTAGAATTAAAAACTCAAATCGGTGAAGTGAACGAGGTCAAAGTGTTGTTTATATATAATAAAAGTGAAATTGTACCCAAATTTCAAAAAAATAATAATAATTTTTAAGAAAAAAATATTTCTAATTTTTTTTTTTTGATAATTTTGATCGTGACATTAAAATATGACAATGATTTCAGTTATTATGATATGGGGATGTATTTATTTACGTTATATTTCCAAAAATTCTTATGTTCATTACCAAAACTATTAAACACAATACTTTAGTGAGTAATTTACTAGAATTAATAGTTCAAAACGAAAGTTTTACAGCCTTCGTAGCTTACAAGACTAACATAGCTTTTTTTTTCTTTTTTTTTTTTTTTTTTTTTTTTTTTTTACTTTTGCTTCAATTTTCTGCTACTTTTTTTTAGTTTTTGAAATTCTGTTAACTGACACGTGGCAATCTATAAAGTGTCCTCCCATGAGTCACAGAACAGTTTGAACAGAACAACTAATTTTGTGTTACTTTATAAATTTAAAATTATTTTTATTATATATATATTTTTTTATAAAAAAATATTATAATAAATTAAGAATTATAATTTAAATTATAATAAGAATCTCACTTTTAAATGTCCTTGATGTTGAAGTCCAGCACGAGAAACGCCACATTCCCTACGAGATGTTAATAATTAATAACGTCTCAATTGGGTTGTTTGCTCTGCAAGAAAATTGACAATTTTCTTGCTTTTTTTTTTTTTTTTCCTATCTCTCCAATAAATTTAGTGTTTATTTAGTTCGTATATTTAAAATCATGATTTAAAATTATTTTTATTTTACGTATATTTTTTATAAAAAAAATATTATAAAAAATTATGAATTATAATTCATAATCAAAAATAAATGAAGAAAATAAACGGACACTCAATTTTCTTACTTTTTTCTTTTTTTTTCTTTCCTATCTCTCCAATAAACGACATTCCGTGGAATCTGGTCCCACAACCAAGACTTTTGATTAGCAGTATGTAGCCCAAGTTGGACTATTGGTCACGCCAATCAAAATTGGTGGCAGCCAAGTGTATCTTTAGCCCCAAGTAAGAACTATGCCTTTATTCTCCGGAGAATTTTGTGTTAAAAGTTTTAATATATCCGCGTGCGTGATTCATACTATAATTTAAATTATAATTCATGATTTATTATATTATTTTTTTATAAAAAATACACGTAAAATAATAATAATTTTAAATTATGATTCTGAATTCATAACCAAACGTCTCATAAAATATTCAACATGATTAAGAAAAGTAAGCATCAAAATCATTCAAATTAAGGTGTCGTTTGGTTTGTAATTTTAACCACAATTCAAATATTTTTTTTATTACATTGTTTTATTTCATGAAAGTTTGAGACCTTATTCATTTTGAGGGTTCGAATTGATAATTTAAAAAGTGAATTTATATAAGAAAAAATAATGTAGTATCAAAAATTAAACTTAAATTTTATGACATAAAGTACAGTCATAAAATCTTGTATTGTGATTTAGATTGTGAAATGAATGAGACCTAGATTCTGTTTAAATTTTCTATTTAAACTTGTGAACCAAACAAGTCATAAAAAATATAATAATTTAATAGTAGTTCGTTGTACTATGTTATCCTAATATTCTCTTTAGAGAGATTTTTTGTAGACCATGCTTTTTTAATTACTGAATTTGCATTTTTTTTTTAATTTTACTTGATTTTATGTAAATTTAACGAAAAAAAACTTACATTACGTTTGGTTCATAGATTAGAATCAAATTAAAATTATTTTTAATTTATGTATATTTTTTATAAAAAAAAATATTATAGTAAACTATGAAAATAAGATTCGAATTAAAGTACAAATATCCTAACTAAACAAATAAATTAATACCCCGACATATCAAAAAAAAGTCCATTATCTTTATTCCATTCACGTAAAGGGCCTGCTATTTTCCATCCACAAGTTTTGACTTGTTTTATAGTCTGCGTCTTATGTCAATCCGTTCACTATATATGATTTTGCTTTTGCTTAATTTCTCATATTGAAAGGAAAAGGACACAAAAACACAAAGCGGAATGTGATTGTGGCCTCGTTTATTTCTCTAATTTAAATTTAGAATTTAAGTTGAGATTTGATTTTATGTGAGAGCTTTTTACTGTAGTAAAAAAGTAAAGTTGTTCTATTTTTAAAAGAAAAAGTAATTTCCAACCCAATATTCTATTTTAAAGTTGTTCTATTTTTAAAAGAAAAAGTAATTTCACGCAACTCAAAAAATACATCCTCAACTCATTTATTTCGAACTTTACTCTAAAAAGAATATTCATGGTATAATTCTTTTTGTATAATTTTTTATATTCCTTTTTTTTTTTTACTTACTATAATAATTCTTAACATTAATCTATTAACCAAATATTAATTTAGTTGATTTTCACAAATATTTAAATTAAATAAAAATTATTTAAAAATTTACAAACTGTGATACCTAAAGGTAGATTTTCATTTTTTTTTTTTAGTAGCAAAAAGGAAGAAATTTTTATCATGTTTTTAAACTTGGGTAAAAATTAGGAAACAAAAAAAATATACAAATGGGCTTCTATTTCAAATAACAAAAGTAAAAAAGAAAAATAGATTTTGCAGCGGAGAAATGGTGCTTGGTTGGAGTGCAAATGATGTTGGGAATTGTGTCCTAGAAGCATGAGATGTAATAGGACATTTATTATTTATTTAATAAAAGAGTTTATTCATTATTTTATGTGCATATATTTATGAATATTTTATGAATATCAATGAAAATTTCATGATTATTTATGTAACCTTAAACATTGTATATAAGTGTTATATATGAGAGGATAATGTTTACGGATAATAATCAAAAAGCAATGTTCATAATGAATTTAATTAAAGTTTGGAATCTTTAATTAAAACATTATTAATACATGTCATTCCATTTAGAATGGAACAAAGTGTTATCCGTGACTTTGTTAATATGGTGAGATATTGAATGAGTGTATTTCGTATAATGAGATTATGTGGAACAAGGACACAGACACAATATGAATTTCTAATAATTTCCGTGAAGTATAGAAATTCTAATTGAGTCTATCGATGGTCATATATAGAATGATCTTAATCCTGAGTTCTTAACAGACTCCAAATTATGGATTTGTGTCTTTTGATTTACTCGGTACGGATTCCGAGACCCTGAATCCTATTCCTTGTATTTTGGAGACGTGATGAAGTAGGTAGCTGGGAATGTTATTATACGAGATGGAATCCATTCCTTCTTGAGAAAGAAGTAGATAAATAATTCTCTTGAGGGTTGATTCGGTGCTTGGACCAGTAGGAGCTCCGATTCATGAATGTGTTTTATGAATCACTGTCCATTAGAGAATCAATGGTACTCAAGGATAAATATATAATTAGAGAGGTTAACGGATTCTACCTGGCTCTAATTATGAATTATTTATGGAGGATTGATCTATATGCAATGACTATATCAAATGGACACTTCACAGGTTTAGAAGTAATTTATATCTATAATTTCGAGAGTGCAATTCCAAGTTTATAGTGGAGTAACTATTGGAATTAATAGAATTAATTAATTAATTAAAGTGTTTAATTGATTATTAATTCTATTGGAGCTCGGGATTATAGGTCCATTAGTCCCCGCGTCGTCCTAGTAATTCTACCGCACCACGAGAGGACAAAATGGGAATTTTAGAATTACGGAATTCTAAAATTAAACACTGAAAATAATTAATTATTATTTAAATAATGTGATTATTTAAATTTGAATTTGAACACATCTAGATTTATCCATTTAAACTTATTTGATAAGTTGTTCAATTTAGAATTCAAATTAATTTAAGTTTGACTTAAATTAATTTGAATCGAATTAAAATTGACTCATGGATAAAGGATAAAATATCTTCCTTCCTTATCTATAATAGGCACCACACATAGGGATAAACCCTACTAGTGTGGCCGGCCACCTTAAGGATAAGGGGAAGGGATTTTTTGTTCTAAATTCAAAATAGGAGATAATTAACAAGCTTTATCTTAGAGATAGAGATTGGATTCCTTTTAGAAGTTTGACTTCTACTCTCTAAATACTATTTTTTGAGACAATTTTCGGAATGCTTTTTTGCCTTAATTTTAGAGGTGGCCGAAATTTCTCTATAGTAATTTTTGAAGCAATTTTTCAGCCCTAATAGGATTAGTGGCCGAAATTCTCAAGTAGAGAGGAAGGAAAAATGTTTTTCTCCAAAAATTTCACATCGTGCATGCGTTGGTGTTTGTGGAAATTCGAGTGTTTATTGTAACCCGTTTTGTCTCATGTGTGCCCACACACACGTCTTCGTGGATTCTAGGAATTGACGTGGAAGACATTGGTTTTCTAAACACAAAGCTTTGGAGCAAGGATTGTTCGAGGTCAAAGAACTCAAGTTATCAACCGAGTCGGCCTCCAGGTATTTTTCCGAATTGAGTTCTTAATAAATGAATTAATGAGATTAATTTATTCGTGCATAAATTAATATAATCTATAGAGTATCTCAAAGGTTTTATGAAAATTTTTGTTATACACGATCCGCCTTTCCGCTGCGCTTCCGCCGTCGAATTCGATTCGGCAACCAATAATTGGTATCAGAGCGGTCTATAGACGAAATTAATTTATGCTTCGATTATTCGATAATCATAATCAATATTAAATATGTGATATTTAATTATATATGTATGTGATGAGTAGGCACTTGCATTTATGGATGTTTATTTTTATTCATGATGATGAATGTATGGATGATGGATTTGGTCGTTAATTATATGGTTCCATGGATCGGTTATATTCATTCGTTAATAAATTATTTGTAATTTAATTCGGGATTAGAATTATTGTAATTCTATGATTTGGGTAGAATTAGGGTTTTTTGAATCAAGAAGGAGGCCATGAAGATCATGTTTGAAGCCTTCAAAGAAGCCCAGAAAACTGCCCAGAAATTTCCAGAATCGCGCCCCAGACGCGTCCCGACGACGCTGCCCAGCGCGTCCCAGACGCTGCCCAGCGCGCCTAGGCCGCGCCCAGGCGTGTCCAGGCCGCGCCCAACGTGGCCAGGCCGCGGCCCAGGCTGCGGCCTAGCGCGCTTGGCGGCCCAAGTTCGGGATTTGATCCCGAACAAGCCCGAAGGTTTCCGAAACCCTCGTAAAGCGTGCCGACGAGTCCGGAAAAGTTCCGGATCCCAAGGAAGGTGAAATCCAACCCGGAGACAAAGAATGAAGCCGAAGAATAAAGAATTCAAGAATCGAAGACCCGTTGATATAACGGAAGAAAATAATTATTATAATTATTTATTTATTCGATTTTGGTTGTAATTTATATTTTCTATGGGACCCGGTCAAATCCATCTCAATAGTTGATTGCATATATTTATATTTTATGTTGATAATTATATATTATATGTCCATGCATATAACATGCCATATAGATATAGTGTGCCAACTCATATGTTTTATAACATGCCATGCATATATGCGCATTTATTATTATTTATTTTATTTATTTAAAAGAGTTTTAAAAGGATAAAATAAAAATAAGAACCATGCGCTAAAATCGATTTAATATGATTAAATTGATTTAAGTTGCAAAATTAGTTTGCAAAATCATGTTATATGTGAAATTGAATTTAAGAGTTAAATTTTAGGATTTCACATATCCGAAAAATAAATTGTTTATTTATCGGGATAGGGAAAACATGAGATGATTTTCAAATAAAATACATATTTGCAAAATAATGAGTGGGAGAGGGTTGTATGACAATACGACCCACTAGTCTCCACCGTTAGCGCAACACCGTGAGATCCGGAGAGGGGCTTTGCGGCGACATTGAATCGCCCTCCTAAAGGAGAGTGTTCTTGCTGGATCAATAACAAGGTTGGCTTCCTAGAGATAGGATTTCAGGATGTATTTTCGAATTGACTACCCAAAGGTAGCAATCCGGAGTTAAGTCTATGGGATCTGAAACGGTGGTTTAACACTCATAAAGATATAATCAAAGTTTGTTGGTTATATTTTGACTAAAATAACGGTAGTTAATAAATATGAAAATATGAGATATTTTGACTATATTTATTAACTGAGAGGGGTCTCGGTTCAATTTACAAATAATTTGACTACCCAAAGGTACACTTTATTTGTGGTAAATTGGATTATCGTTGGCACCTAAAATTAAAACATGATTTATGTATTTTTCATGTGTGTCATGCATCATATTTAATTGTGCCTAAATTCACATGTTTTGATATTCATGCACATAAATTGATTAGATGAATATTCTACTTATTTCCAGCAATATGTCAAATCCTATAATCTCACTATACAAAATTGAAACACTGACTAGAGATAAACTATGCGAGTGGTAAAGTAACGTAAACAACTTACATTCATGTGATGAATATAAGTTTGTCCCAAATGGAGGATTGTCCTCCTGTCTAACGAAAACACAGTAGCTAATCTGTTAGCTAAGATTGTGCGTGGTAATTCGCAAGAAGTATGAAGGCATGGAGACGACTTTTATGAGATAATGCAAATGACACCGTGATCCGAAAAATCCATAAAACAAAAGGGTTGGCTAAATACTATAAGGGCCTAAGTAAAAGACAAAAGGAAAGTCGTTTCCAATAAAATAAAGGAAAAGGAATCAAGCAAATACGATTTGCTAGTTCTAGAAACATGTTTAGTAAAAAGGGTAATTCCTTATTCTTGGATAGTAGATTCGGGAGTTGCTACACATGTTTGTTTTCTTTATTAAGTCTTAGTTCTTACAAGGAAAGTCGTTTCCACCGAAATAAAGAAAGGAACTCAAGCAAATATGATTTGCTAGTTCTTAAAACATGTTTAGTAAAAAGGATGATTCCTTATCCTGAATAGTTGATTCAGGAATAACTAATCATGTTTGTTTTCTTTACTAAGTTTTAGCGGTTAAATGGAAATTGTTTCCACCTAAACAAAGAAAACGAATCAAAGTAAATAAGATTTACTAATTCAAGAAACATCTTTAGTAGAGGGTGATTCCTCATCCTGGATAGTTGATTCAGGAGCAACTAATCATGTTTTGGTTTTCTTTGCAAAATATTAGTTCTTACAAAGAACTTGCCATCAGGGACTACGCGATGAAAGTGGGAATACCGCGAGGATATTGGCAAAAGGCAGTGGGAGAAGTTAGACTTCAATTTTGGAAATACCTTGTTGTGAACAATGTTTATTTCCCACCAAGCATAAACAGAAATTTGATTTCTAATTCCAAATTATTTGAACAATTGCTTTTAAATAAAAATCTAGTCCACATCTTTCGGAATGGTTCCGATATATGTTCTGGATATTTGGAAAATGGTTTATACCATTTAAACCGATGCTTGGCTCACTGCAAAATATTGAAAAGTTCAAAAGTTGCTAAACTTAAGAATAAGGAGCAAAGGATCTCTCATGATAAATAACACATATATGTGGCATCTTAGACTTGGTCATATTAGCCTAAACACGATTTAAAGACTGGTAAATGATGGTCCTTTACGCGAACTAAAAGTTAGTGAGCGTCCAACCAATGAATCTTGTCTGGGAGGCAAAATGACAACGGGCCTTCCATGACGAAAGGAGAAGGAGCCACATAACCTCTTCAGCTAATACATTCGGATGTATGTGGACCGTTAAATGTCCAAGACAAAGGAGGTTACGAATATTTCATCATTTTCATTGATGATTATTCAAGATATGGTTATGTTTACCTAATGCAACGGAAATCTGAAACTTTTAGAAAGTTTAGAGAATTCCGAGCAGAAGTTGAAAAACAGTTAGGTAAACCAATCAAGACACTTCAATTAGATTGAGGAGATGAATACCTAGACTAAGAGTTTCAGGATTTCTTGATTGAAGAAGGTGTGGTATCCCAATTGACTACACCGGTACATCACAAAGAGAATGGTGTAGCCGAAATGAGAAATCGAGACTTTGCTCGACATGATAAGATCAATGTTGAGTTATTCTTCACTTCCTGCTTCGTTCCGGGATTATGCCCTAAGAACCGCTATGTATATTTTGAATCTAGTACCATCTAAGTCTATACCAAAGACACCCCTAGAGTTGTGGAATGGTCGAAAGTCAGTTTTGAAGCGTATTCACATATGGGGTTGTCCGGCTCATGTGATAAAACACTAGACTGGGAAGTTGGAACTAAGATCGTAAATATGCATGTTTGTGGGATATGCAATGGGGACAAAAGAATGATTATTTTATATAGTCATAAGAATCAAAGGTAATTGTATGACAAATGCCACGTGTCTAGAGCATGACTATATGATAGTTTTCAAGCCTAGAAGCTAAAAGGTTCTGGAAAAGTTACTTTCCAATAAGATTGGACCACAACCGACAAGAGTTGTTGGAACGCTAAGAATGATCACGATTCCTAATCAAACTCTAGTGGCACCTCGTTGTAGTGGGAGGGTAAGCAAGTTACCTAACCGGTATACTGAGGAAACACATATCGTCACTGTTGATGATGGTAAGGAGGATCCGTTGACCTTTAAGGCTACGATGGATAATTTGATAAGGAAAAGTGGCAAGCATCTATGAAACTCGAGCTAGAGTCCATGTACTCTAACTCAGTCTGGCAACTTGTAGATCTACCCAAAGGGGTAAAACGCATTGGATGCAAGTGGATCTTCAAGAGAATAAGATAAGCGGATGGAAAAGTAGAGACTTATAAAGCAAGGCTAGTGGTTAAGGGTTACACCCATAAAGAGGGAGTTGACTATGAGGAAACTCTCTCACCGGAGGTCATGCTTAAGTCCATCCGAATACTCTTAGCCATAACAACATATTTTGAATATGAGATATGGCAGATGGATGCCAAGACAACTTTTTCCGAATGGCTATCTTGAGGGAACCATCTATATCGATCGACCCAGGAGGGTTACATAGAGAAAGGCCTAGAGCGTAAAAGTCTCAAAAACTGTAGAGATCCATTTATGGATTGAAGCAAACTTCTAGATCATGGAATATCGGGTTTGATGAGGCTATTAAGTCTTATGGATTTGATCAAAACCAAGATGTTTCAAATGAAAGAAAAGAAGATGTTCTTATTCTTTACAAGCCCGAATATATGATATTCAATTGGGAGTAGTTAGTCATTGTCGATTGAACTCAAGATCTGATCATTGAGTGGTCGTGTAGTGTATCCTTAAGTATATAAGGAAAATAAAGAAACTATAAGATAGTTTAGTCAGTGAAAGAGTTGTCTTTCACTGGATACATAGACTTTGACTATGAGTCATACGTGGATTTTGAGAGTCAACATCCGAGTCTGTGTTCACACTAGGTGAAGGAGTCATCACAAGAAAGGTTGTTGGCAATGTGTGATTGCTAATTTTATCATTAAGAGTTAATGTGTAGCAGCTTGTGAAGCAGCAAAAGAAAGCAACCTGATCTGGAAATTGTTCCGAGCATAGAACAGTCATAGTCACCTAGAAAGTTTCAGGATCTGAGACATATCCTACCCCTTTAGGACAAGTGGGAGATTGTTGGGAATGGTGTCCTAGAAGCATGAGATGTAATAGGACATTTATTATTTATTTAATAAAAGAGTTTATTCATTATTTTATGTGCATATATTTATGAATATTTTATGAATATCAATGAAAATTCCATGATTATTTATGTAACCTTAAACATTGTATATAAGTGTTATATATGAGAGGATAATGTTTAAGGATAATAATCAAAAAGCAATGTTCATAATGAATTTAATTAAAGTTTGGAATCTTTAATTAAAACATTATTAATACATGTCATTCCCATTTAGAATGGAATAGTGTTATCCGCACTGTTAATATGGTGAGATATTGAATGAGTGTATTTCGTGTAATGAGATTATGTGGAACAAGGACACAGACACAATATGAATTTCTAATAATTTCCGTGAAGTATAGAAATTCTAATTGAGTCTATCGATGGTCATATATAGAATGATCTTAATCCTGAGTTCTTAACAGACTCCTATTTATGGATTTGTGTCTTTTGATTTACTCGATGCAGATTCCGAGACCCCGAATCCTATTCCTTGTATTTTAGAGACATGATGAAGTAGGTAGCTGGGAATGTTATTATACGAGATGGAATCCATTCCTTCTTGAGAAAGAAGTAGATAAATAATTCTCTTGAGGGTTGATTCGGTACTTGGACTAGTAGGAGCTCCGATTCATGAATATGTTTTATGAATCACTGTCCATTAGAGAATCAATGGTACTCAAGCATAAAGATATAATTAGAGAGGTTAACGGATTCTACCTGGCTCTAATTATGAATTATTTATGGAGGATTGATCTATATGCAATGACTATATCAAATGGACACTTCACAGTTTAGAAGTAATTTATATCTATAATTTCGAGAGTGCAATTCCAAGTTTATAGTGGAGTAACTATTGGAATTAATAGAATTAATTAATTAATTAAAGTGTTTAATTGATTATTAATTCTATTGGAGCTCGGGATTATAGGTCCATTAGTCCCAAGGTCGTCCTAGTAATTCTACCGGACCTGAGAGGACAAAATGGGAATTTTAGAATTACGAATTCTAAAATTAAACACTTTCGGAATAATTAATTATTATTTAAATAATGTGATTATTTAAATTTGAATTTGAACACATCTAGATTTATCCATTTAAACTTATTTGATAAGTTGTTCAATTTAGAATTCAAATTAATTTAAGTTTGACTTAAATTCAATTTGAATCGAAATTAAAATTGACTTCTTGGATAAAGGATAAAATATCTTCCTTCCTTATCTATAATAGGCACCACACATAGGGATAAACCCTACTAGTGTGGCCGGCCACCTTAAGGATAAGGGGAAGGGATTTTTTGTTCTAAATTCAAAATAGGAGATAATTAACAAGCTTTATCTTAGAGATAGAGATTGGATTCCTTTTAGAAGTTTGACTTCTACTCTCTAAATACTATTTTTTGAGACAATTTTCGAAATGCTTTTTTACCCTAATTTTAAAGGTGGCCGAAATTTTTCATGATAAATACACATAAATTAAAAATAATTCAAATCATATAATTTAAATCTATAAACTAAACAGATCCAATTACGTTCCTGACCACAAGAATCATGCCTTTATTATTAACAATCTTGGACTGTGAGTGTCGTTGACTTGAATTCCTGCATTAGTCAGAGAACACGGCGATAAGAAATCTCTACACAATCTCGAACAGCAAGAAAATAAGGAAACAATAAATACAATACGACAAAATAAATAACAAATGAGGTGTTTTTATCAATGCTGTCCTAGTCTCTGAATTTTGTTTGTTTTAGGACACTATCCTAAAAGGTGTGCACAACCAGCGAACTTAGACACGTCACATTAGTCGGGCCTAAGAACACAAAGCCCAATATGATGGAGCATTTGGACTTTGACGTGTCACATGAATTTAGCCTTGGGACAATAAGCCCAATATGCTGGAGCAGTTTGAGGTGTGGGTGAATTAGAGAAATACAGTTCGAATTTAAACATATTATTTTTGTGAAAAATTTAAGCTTATTTTTCTGATCAAAGTAATACGGATAAATAATTAGACTTTCCAGGTGTACGTAGCCTAATTTACTTTTTTTTTCTTTTTTTTTTTCTTTTTGGTGCCAAATTTAGAGGTATACTAGTGTGTTACCCGTGCTATTGCACGGATATTTAATAATTTAATTAACATTGTGAAAAAAATATGGAAAAGATATTTAAAAAGTGTTAAAAAAATATGATACGTAGTAAAAAATGTATATAAAAGGTATTTAAACAGTTCCAAAAAAAACCCAAAATACAAATTAGAAAGACAACAATTAGATAGTAAGTCAATAAATAAAGTTAAAAAAAATATAAAATATAAATCAGTTAGATAGGAATAAGTTGCGTGGTTAAAAAATAAATAAAAGTTATTATGCAAATGACAATGAATTTAAAATTAGAAATTGCTGAATGGCTTAATAAAACATCACAAATATATAAAGAAAAGCCAAATCACTTATAAAAGACATTTCATACATCATATGAATTATGAAGAAATACACTATAATCACTGATAAAGAATACCAACACAATTACAAATAATTTCATCCAAAAACAACAATTGTATGTGAAAGAATTGGTTCAGGTATTTTTTTTTTTCCTCGCTACTAAGATATAGCAATATTAACTCAAATATGACTTAAACAAAATTTTTGGTTGCTAACGAAATTATTAAAAAATTTGTACATAATATGACTAAACTGGAACATCAACCAATGGAAGAAAACAGGAAGAGGGTAATAATAGTTATATGTGAAAGAGTTGGTTCAGGTAGATATATCAATGCAATGAAGGCCAGAAGCTTCACGGAAAGGAAGAGAGAAAAGAAAAGGCACAAAAAAAAATGCCCAGAAGAAATGAAAGGTCCAAGGAAAAGAATAGCAAAGGTCAGACATTGGGAACTGTAAAAAAGAAAGAGGACTAAAGTAAATGACCAAAATGCTCAAAAGAAAAACACAAAAGCAAACTGAGAATAAAACGGTGAAAATATCTAAAAGGACATAGATGGTATGAAAAATTATTCAACAGAAAAAATAAGGGGTAAAATTGGAAAGTTACTGTTCCTACTCCTTTAGTGTATATAAAATCCTGACAGTGAAATTTCAAAACGGTCCTAATAAACCAAAATAACTTAAATTAAAACAAAGGACAATATAGTAACTTCACAACAAACAGGACATAACGGGAATAAGTAATTCTTCTGAAAAACTCTGCAAGGCTAAAAAAGGAAGGATACTGTAGATACACTGTAGCATGAAAAGTGATTCTGTCCTCTCCTTTAATATATGTATAATATACCACCTCTAGAGAATCGTAATTCAGATAAACAACTTTTAGAGAAAATTTAAGTCTAAGTTTTATTTTTATTTATTTTTATTTTTTTATATCAAAGTAATACCAGTAAACAAGTTTAAAAGTGGTATACAATCTAATTTTCGGTTCGGCTGCATTAGCTTTACTTCGATTTAAAAAAAATAAAAAATTAAAAAGATTTCATCCTCATCCTAACCAACTTAACCAACTATAGAATCATGTTCCTCAACAGACCGTGCATAAATGAGGAGAATCAGTTGTATAAAGAATGGAGTCCATAATCATATAATTATAGAAGCATAATCATATAATTATTGCCATATTGACCATGACTTGTAGCAAAACCATGTCACAAATCTGAAAAGTGTTTTCTAATAGTCTTTTGGATCGGATCATCCATGGCAGTTATCAACTGATTCATGTTGCTTCATCAAGCACAAGGACCTCACTTCTCTTGAGTAGCACTCGGCCAGTCGATGCAATCAACTGCCTTTGGCCCATACTCCAATTCTCTCCATTTTTTCAGCAACTGAAAGACAAAAGAACTTTTAATAATGTTAAGTTGTGGAGCCTAATTATTGTCCTGACGCAGAAAAAACACGCAAATCGATCTTTAAATAGGGCGCCGTTTTGTGGGGTTAGAGAAATCACGGGGGAGTTTGAAAGTTATGCAATTTTTCATTGTAGTCTACTTCTTTATCATGGTGAATTTGCGGCTAAAAATGAATGTAGCTCTCGGGTCAGTCATTATAAATCTCATGATGTTCTTAGTTTTTTTTTTTTTTTTTTTTTCTTCTTCTGTGATATTATGGTCTAGATAGTGTAACTTTTCGTGATTCACTTTTCCACTATTTTGTTGCTTAGCAGTTAGCAATTTAGTTCCTTAAAAGCGAGGCAAATAATACCAATCAGTAACGACTACATGTTTTAGGGAACTGTGATTAGTTCATGGACTAAACTGTCAGGAAATAATTTTCTAAGGATGAAAATGACAAATTACTAGAGGCTAAAGGGCAGAGGTATTAAAAAACTATAATTATTCTGCCCAAAATTTAACCCGCCAATGATTGTAATTAATTGTTAGTGCTGTTTAAATTGACTGATCAAATTGAAAAAAAAAAAAAAAAAGGAAGTTGAGGAGAAAGTTCCAAACTACGAGATGTTTGAGAGGGCATAAGTGATAATAAGCCTAAAATAAAGTTATAAGCAAATATAAGTAATTTACATAGAAGATCAGAACAAACCTGTGGAATCCAACTTTCCTTCCTTCTTCCTAACTTCTTCTCCAAGCTTGCACTTATCAAGAGCCTAAAATAAAATACCATGTAAAGAGAGATCACATTAAAGTAACATTTGATAATAGGAGACTTCTGAGTTCTGATATCATGATAATTTAAATTAGATAAATTCGTCTGTGTACTCTTCAAGTGGATCCAAGTAAGACATGGTTGGATCTTGAGGGATGATGCTCAGCCTTGACCTCTAATCACGCAATCGAAGCTAACACATTCTTTTTTGGTATTGGGGCGAAAGTTTTCGCCGCTACATACTTTAAGAATTGCAATTTCTTTTACCATGTTTGACTATTTTTGTCTGGGTTTGTACCGGCGAAAAATTTCGCTTCAATGACTTTGGTAGCTAATACGCTGAATTCTTATAGTGTTATTGTTAGTGTATTTTGTGATTGGTTTATTTTTGGCAAATTAGTTGAAAACTATTTTTGGCAGATTGGTTGCATATTGGTTGGAACCTTGGCTGGCACAGCAAATAGGCGAGTCCTTTAAGGAAAGTTTGGTTGTCTTGCTCAAGGGCTGAAATCAAATGATTTGATTGCTGAAAATGAAGAGTGGACTTTTGGGAGGAATTGATGGAATTCTTGTATGAAAAAATCCGTTGATGGAATATTATCTTGATTGAGGGCAGCAACCTGTTTTGGAAAAAGTATTTGTTTTGAAAGTTTGGTCAACGTGGTATGTGTGGATGGATGGCCGGTGGTGGTTCTTTGGGCAAGGTTCTGCTATATCTTTATATACACCATGTCCATGAACAGAAAGATGGCTTGAAAGAGAAAAAAATGAGCCTTTGTGTTTTATGGTTTTAAAAAAGCAATTCAAGGCCATATTATGGGGCATGATTTTTATAGAAGAAATATTCAGAAAAAGTCTATGTGAGAGTGAGCCTTTGAGTTTTGATTGAAGATCGTCCTTCGGGAGAAGGATTAGAAGCTTTCGGGAGAAAGCACACTGCCAGCCGAAGGGATTTCGCCGTGCAGTTTTGAAGACGAGTGGTGCTTGCTGGACAAGGTCATTAAGGAGATTCAACACGGCGGCGACAACGTCAAAGAGGGAGTCTTTGGGTGTATAAGTCCGATTGGTGTTTGTAATTCTTTGAACTTAGTGGATTGTTCATTGTCTGGGCGTGGCCCCGCAGAGTAGGTGTGCGCACCGAACTGCGATACCATTTTCTGGTGTTCTTTACATTTCCGCATTAATTTCCTGCATTTCTGGTTTGTTGGTTTAATTTCTAATTTTCTGTCATAACAGTATTACAGAAAAGTGTTGTAACGCTTTCTGTGACACCAGCAACAAAAACAGACCTTTTCGCTTATATATATATATATATATATATATATAAAACATGTATATAGCATTTTTGACGATATGTCATCGCAAATATATGATATATCGTCGCAAATACAGCATTTGCGATGATCCCATCTATCGTAATCCGACCTGCAGTAGGCTCTACTAGCACCTGTATGACAATTGTTTTTACCACTGCCTGTTCTCCCTACAATGCCAGTTTCCATTTTCCTCCCGGAAAAGTGCACAAAAGGCCTCGCAACACAAGTGGCAACTGTGGGGCATATCGAACTTGTGAATCATAGAACATTGAATTAAGATAATGTGCATACAAAATAAGTCTGCAATTAAGTGGGTGCTGATCTCGTTGTAATGTTATAGCTTTTCCAGATGCCAGTTGTCTCTTCTCTTTATTTAAGAAAAAAAAAAAAAAAACTATCATGCAGGATAATCTTTTTTGTGATACAATTGGGTAAAGGGGAAAAAGGATTACCAAGTACCTGCAGATTGTAAATTTCGACTTGGAGATGGCCAGGAGCTATCTGCCCTGTTTGATTCTATTACAAGAGGAGGCTTATTTTGGATACTAATATATAAAAGGAAAAGTATTCACTCCTAACTATCCCAAGTATTATTGGATTAAAAAAAAATGAGACAACTTTTCTAAATATCCTTTTCTTTAGCAATTTATGTAGTAATTATTTTTGATTGGTTGGCTTTGACAATGACTAATTAGGATTTAGGAATTAGAACAGCTGAGTCCAAAAGTTGGTCCAAATGAAAAACTCAGCATTCTGAAAAATTCCTTTGCCTAACAAAAAGGTCAGATATGTATATCTATATATACATATATTTTTGTTCATAGTTTATTTTGTACATCACTCTTTTTCTCCATTTCTTACATATCTTATAATCCATTTAAAGAAAGAGTTGCTTCAAAATATTTTGTTAAAGAAACTTAATAATAAGAGTACAAAAGTTCCTTCAAAGCCTTACTCATCCTGTTCTGCACAGTGTTCTGTTTTCTTAATAACATTTGACAAGGTAAACAAAGATCTATAAGATTCTTGAGGAAGTTACTTAATTATACAATTTTTTCACTAGGCGAAGGATGATAAGCAATGGGAACCAATTGCAAATCATCTCTTCTTCTAACAGTTGCACCAAAGGCCTCAGTCATGGTCATGTCTTCAGGCTTCATTCCGTTGGGGAGTTTCCAATCGAAATGGTACAACAACAACGCAAGAGGAAGCTCAACATTGATAACACCAAAGGACATGCCCGGACATATTCTCCTTCCGGCCCCAAATGGGATAAACTCAAAATTTGTTCCTTTGAAGTCAATAGAACTATCCAAAAACCTTTCTGGTATAAAACTCTCGGGTTCGGTCCAATATCTCGGATCTCTTCCTATTGCCCAGGCATTAATTATGACCCTGGTTTTCTCTGGTATCTCAAAACCATTAATCTCACACTTCTCTCTGCATTCCCTTGGAACTAGCAAAGGAGCAGAAGGGTGTAGTCTCAGAATCTCTTTGACAATACATTTTAAATATGTCATCTCACTAATGCTTATTTCGTCGACCGACCCTTTTCTACTAAAGACTTCTCTCACCTCTTCCTGTGCCTTTTTCATCACTCTTGGATTCTTTATCATTTCTACCATAGCCCAGTCTACTGCTACGGATGATGTGTCACTCCCAGCTGCGAAGATGTCCTGAAATAGATATTTACTTCCATTAAGTATTGAACATTAAAAGACTTAATTTCTTTTACTCCTCTGTTCATTGTGAATTTTCAAAGAGTTTAAAAGGGCATATGCTTGGGTCAAATAATGAACTTCCTCTGATTCTACACAGTTCTTTTTTTTTTCTCCTTATTTACTGTCTATTTCCGGTTTTGAGAGAATTAGACTGGTCATAAAGTTGGTAAAACTAAATGATATATAGTTTTGACTCACAGATTAGTGGAAAGCATGTGAAAAACAAACTCTTACTGTAGCAGCAAAAGAGTACACTTACCCAGATTACTGCTTTAATGTTGTTGGTTGTAAGGGAAAAACCGGTCTCACCGCAGCTATGAAATCTTAGAAGAACATCTACCAAAGCTTCTTTCTCAAGATGGCCACTTTTTGCTTCATCTTTGTCCACTTTATGTTCATTGATGATGTTTTCCATCATCCTATCAGCCTCTTGATGCAGCCTCTCAAGTTTAAGCCTCGAACCAGTAAACCGATGAGGAATCTTGACGGAAGGAAACAAATCGGCGACTTCAAAACCTGCTGCAACCTTTATGGCTTCCTTCACAACCCTTATGAACTTCTCCTGGTCTAATTTGCTCTTCTTACCAAAGGCTGCCCTTGACACGATACTAAATGTAGCCCAATATATTCTCTCAGTAAGATTGACAGGAGATCCAACATGGGAGGCAATCCATTTAATGAGATTGGACAGCACCTCTTCTCTAACCGGTTGGTAAGATTGAACCCTCTCGGTGCTCAAAAGCTCCTGTCTGCAAATTTTTCGAAGTTGTTTCCAATATTTGCCATATGGTGCAAAGACAATGTTAGTAGAATTATAGGACAATATCTCTGTGGCAACAAGGTTGGGCCTAGACGAAAAGATAACATCATGGGTTGTCACTACCTCCTTGGCAAACTCCGGCGACGAAACTACTATGGTCGGAACTTGTCCGAGCCTTAGGTAAATCAATGGTCCATGTTTCTTGGCCAAGTCTGTAAATGCACGATGCGGCAAAGAGCTTACAAGTTGGTGCAGATTTCCTATTATGGGAAGCTTCCAAGGTCCTGGGGGCAGTTTCGAAGTTTGCTTTACGGTTTTCACTTGTTTGAATATCTTCACAACCATGAACATAAAGATAAAGAAAGTGAAAAGAATTGGGAATAAGGAGGGGATTTGGAGCTCCATGACCAAAAAATATATAGAGAAGTTTTGAATGGATACTACATTTTTTTTTAATACATATATGCACTATTAATGTAGTGAATAACATTGTCTCTTTTCCTTCTAAAAGATGCTTTCTTGCTTAAAGTTGATATGTCATTGTCACTTACTTAGGATATACATTATAACTAATGGTTAGGTAAGTATTAGTTAAAAAGCATCTCTAAGCGAATCTATATTATATTTCTCAGAATTTTCAATTTCCAATACTTGTCATGTTCTAAGGTCTTTGTCTTCAAGCACAAATTTTTAATTGCTATAATATTGGGAACATATCGTTTCTATTTTCAAAAATAGATTCCCAAAGCAAGAGCCTAGAGACATGGGATGGCTAGAACTCTGTACGTAGGAGTTAGAGTTAAGGAAATAGTTCCAAACTTACCTATTAAACAAGAATATAAATTTGGTGTGAGTTTAAACAGACATTTAGAATTGCTTACTCATCACTTTAAAAACTAATAAGAAACCCCAAAATCAGATGAAGTTGTTTGGTTTGAGGGATTCGTTCCCTGATTCAAATCATGGTTCGTGGTTCTCTACAGTATTTTCTCTAAAAAAAAATACACTTAAATTGAAAATGATTATAATCCATAAACTAAACGCTTATGCAAAGAGAGCAGAAAAAGTGTACCATCTTGTAGTCACCATAAGTTAAAAATAAGAATGAGATACTCTAGCTTCAAAAGAAACTAGCATGGCTATACAATAGGTCAAGCAAGACTTTCCTATGCCAAGGCCCCGCAGTGGGGCCACATGATTAAAACCTTCCAAGTAAAACCCAATGGAAAAACTCAAGGAAAGAAAAAGAGTACCCAGCTAAGTGAATTAACGAAACATATGTTGGGAATGGTGTCCTAGAAGCATGAGATGTAATAGGACATTTATTATTTATTTAATAAAAGAGTTTATTCATTATTTTATGTGCATATATTTATGAATATTTTATGAATATCAATGAAAATTCCATGATTATTTATGTAACCTTAAACATTGTATATAAGTGTTATATACGAGAGGATAATGTTTAAGGATAATAATCAAAAAGCAATGTTCATAATGAATTTAATTAAAGTTTGGAATCTTTAATTAAAACATTATTAATACATGTCATTCCCATTTAAAAGGAACAGTGTTATCCGCCTTTATTAATATGGTGAGATATTGAATGAGTGTATTTCGCATAATGAGATTATGTGGAACAAGGACACGACACAATATGAATTTCTAATAATTTCCGTTAAGTATAGAAATTCTAATTGAGTCTATCGATGGTCATATATAGAATGATCTTAATCCCGAGTTCTTAACAGACTCCTATTTATGGATTTGTGTCTTTTGATTTACTCGATGCAGTTCGAGATCCCGAATCCTATTCCTTGTATTTTGGAGACATGATGAAGTAGGTAGTGAGAATGTTATTATACGAGATGGAATCCATTCCTTCTTGAGAAAGAAGTAGATGAATAATTCTCTTGAGGGTTGATTCGGTGCTTGGACCAAAGGGGAGCTCCGATTCATGAATGTGTTTTATGAATCACTTTGTCCATTAGAGAATCAATGGTACTCAAGGATAAAGATATAATTAGAGAGGTTAACGTTCTACCTGGCTCTAATTATGAATTATTTATGGAGGATTGATCTATATGTAATGACTATATCAAATGGACACTTCACAGTTTAGAAGTAATTTATATCTATAATTTCGAGAGTGCAATTCCAAGTTTATAGTGGAGTAACTATCGGAATTAATAGAATTAATTAATTAATTAAAGTGTTTAATTGATTATTAATTCTATTGGAGCTCGGGATTATAGGTCCATTAGTCCCCGCGTCGTCCTAGTAATTCTACCAGACATAGAGGACAAAATGGGAATTTTAGAATTACGGAATTCTAAAATTAAACACTCGGAAATAATTAATTAAGAATTAATTATTATTTAAATAATGTGATTATTTAAATTTGAATTTGAACACATCTAGATTTATCCATTTAAACTTATTTGATAAGTTGTTCAATTTAGAATTCAAATTAATTTAAGTTTGACTTAAATTCAAATTTGAATCGAAATTAAATTGAACTCTTTGGATAAAGGATAAAATATCTTCCTTCCTTATCTATAATAGGTGCCACACATAGGGATAAACCCTTCTAGTGTGGCCGGCCACCTTAAGGATAAGGGGAAGGGATTTTTTGTTCCAAATTCAAATAGGAGATAATTAACAAGCTTTATCTTAGAGATAGAGATAAGATTCCTTTTAGAAGTTTGACTTCTACTCTCTAAATACTATTTTTTTTGAGACAATTTTCGGAATGCTTTTTTGCCCTAATTTTAGAGGTGGCCGAAATTTCTCTAGAGTAATTTTTGAAGCAATTTTTCAGCCCTAATGGGATTAGTGGCCGAAATTCTCAAGTAGAGAGGAAGGAAAAATGTTTTTCTCCAAAAATTCCACATCGTGCATGCGTTGGTGTTTGTGGAAATTCGAGTGTTTATTGTAACCCGTTTTGTCTCATGTGTGCCCACACACACGTCTTCGTGGATTCTAGGAATTGACGTGGAAGACATTGGTTTTCTAAACACAAAGCTTTGGATCAAGGATTGTTCGAGGTCAAAGAACTCAAGTTATCAACCGAGTCGACCTCCGGTATTTTTTTCAAATTGAGTTCTTAATAAATGAATTAATGAGATTAATTTATTCGTGTATAAATTAATATAATCTATAGAGTATATCAAAGGTTTTATGAAAATTTTTGTTATACACGATCCGCCTTTCATTGCGCTTCGCATCCGAATTCGATTCGGGAACCAACAATTGGTATCGGAGGCGGTCTATAGACGATATTAATTTATGCTTGATTATTTGATAATCATAATTGGTATTAAATATGCGATATTTGATTATGTATGTATGTGATGAGTAGGCACTTGCATTTATGGATGTTTATTTTTATTCATGATGATGAATGTATGGATGATGGATTTGGTCGTTAATTATATGGTTCCATGGATCGGTTATATTCATTCGTTAATAAATTATTTGTAATTTAATTCGGGATTAGAATTATTGTAATTCTAGGATTTGGGTAGAATTAGGGTTTTGATTTTGAATCAAGAAGGAGGCCTTGAAGATCATGTTTGAAGCCTTCAAAGAAGCCCATGAAAAGTGCCCGAAAGTTCCGAAACGCGCCCCGTGCGCTGCTAGGGCGCTGCCCAGCGCGGCCAGACGCTGCCCGCGCGCCCGAGACGCGCCCCCAGTGCGCCCCGGACGCGGCCCAGCGCCGCCAGGCGCGGCCCAGGCGCGTCAGGCCCAGCGCCCAAACAACGGCGAGCCACGCCCAAACAGGTGTGTGGCCAAGCCGCCAGGCGGGCCGCGCCCAGCCAGCGCTGGCGGCCCAAGTTCGGGATTTGATCCCGAACAGGCCCCGGTTTCGAAACCCTCGTAAAAGCGTGCCGACGACGAGCCGGAAAAGTTCCGGATCCCAAGGAAGGTGAAATCCAACCCGGAGACAAAGAATGAAGCCAAGAATAAAGAATTCAAGAATCGAAGGCCCGTTGATGTAACGGAAGAATATAATTATTGTAATTATTTATTTATTCAATTCGATTGAGTTGTAATTTATTTTTCCATGGGACCCGGTCAAATCCATCTCAATAGTTGATTGCATATATTTATATTTTATGTTGATAATTATATATTATATATGTCCATGCATATAACATGCCATGTAGATATAATGTGCCTACTCATATGTTTTTATAACATGCCATGCATACACGCGCAATTGTTATTATTTATTTTATTTATTATAAAAGTGTTTTAGAAAAATAAAATAAAAATAAGAACTATCTTGTTGAAAATCGATTTAATATGATTAAATTGATTTAAGTTGCAAAATTGATTTGCAAAATAATGTTACATGTGAAATTGAATTTAAAAGTTAAATTTTTGAATTTCACATATCTAAAAAATAAATTGTTTATTTTTCGATTTGAAAATCATGAGATGTTTTTCAAACAAAATACATATTTGCAAAATATTGAGTGGGAGAGGGTTGTATGACAATACGACCCACTAGTCTCCACCGTTAGCGCAACACCGTGAGATCCGGAGAGGGGCTTTGGGCGACATTGAATCGCCCTCCTAAAGGAGAGTGTTCTTGCCGGATCAATAACAAGGTTGGCTTCCTAGAGATAGGATTTCAGGATGTATTTTGAATTGACTACCCAAAGGTAGCAATCCGGAGTTAAGTCTATGGGATCCGAAGCGGTGGTTTACACTCATAAAGATATAATCAAAGTTTGTTGGTTATATTTTGACTAAAATAACAGTAGTTAATAAATATGAAAATATGAGATATTTTGACTATATTTATTAACCGAGAGGGGTCTCGGTTCAATTTGCAAATAATTTGACTACCCAAAGGTACACTTTATTTGTGGTAAATTGGATTATCGTTGGCACCTAAAATTAAAACATGATTTATGTATTTTTCATGTGCATCATGCATCATATTTAATTGTGCCTAAATTCACATGTTTTGATATTCATGCACATAAATTGATTAGATGAATATTCTACTTATTTCCAAAGAATATGTCAAATCCTATAATCTCACTATACAAAACCAAAACAACGACTAGAGATAAACTATGCGAGTGGTAAAATAATCGTAAACAACTTACATTCATGTGATGAATATAAGTTTGTCCCAAATGGAGGATTGTCCTCCTGTCCTTAACGAAAACACAAGTAGCTAACTATTAGCTAAGATTGTGCATGGTAATTCACAAGAAGTATGAAGGCATGGAGACAAATTTTATGAGATAATGCGGTCATCGACATCCGTATCGAAAATCCATAAAACAAAAGGGTTGGCTAAATACTGTAAGGGCCTAAGTAAAAGACAAAAGGAAAGTCATTTCCAATAAAATAAAGGAAAAGGAATCAAGCAAATACGATTTGCTAGTTCTAGAAACATGTTTAGTAAAAAGGGTAATTCCTTATTCCTGGATAGTAGATTCGGGAGTTGCTACACATGTTTGTTTTCTTTATTAAGTCTTAGTTCTTACAAAGAAATTGTTTCACCGAAATAAAGAAAGGAACTCGAGCAAATATGATTTGCTAGTTCTTAAAACATGTTTAGTAAAAAGGGGTGATTCCTTATCCTGAATAGTTGATTCAGGAATAACTAATCATGTTTGTTTTCTTTATTAAGTTTTAGCGCTTAAATGGAAATTGTTTCCACCTAAACAAAGAAAATGAATCAAAGTAAATAAGATTTACTAATTCTAAAAACATCTTTAGTAGAGGGTGATTCCTCGTCCTGGATAGTTGATTCGAGAGCAACTAATCATGTTTTGGTTTTCTTTGCAAAATATTAGTTCTTACAAAGAACATGCCATCAGGGACTACACGATGAAAGTGGGAATACCACGGGGATATTGGCAAAAAGCAGTGGGAGAAGTTAGACTTCAACTTTGGAAATACCTTGTTGTGAACAATGTTTATTTCCCTCCAAGCATAAACAGAAATTTGATTTCTAATTCCAAATTATTTGAACAATTGCTTTTAAATAAAAATATAGTCCACATCTTTCGGAATGGTTTCGATATATGTTCTGGATATTTGGAAAATGGTTTATACCGTTTAAACCGATGCCTGGCTCACTGCAAAATATTGAAAAGTTCAAAAGTTGCCAAAACTTAAGAATAAGGAGCAAAGGATCTCTCACGATAAATAACACATATATATGGCATCTTAGACTTGGTCATATTAGCCTAAACACGATTTAAAGACTGGTAAAGGATGGTCCTTTATGCGAACTAAAAATTAGTGAGCGTCCAGCCTATGAATCTTGTCTGGGAGGCAAAATGACTACGGGCCTTCCATGACGAAAGGAGAAAGAGCCACATAACCTCTTCAGCTAATACATTCGGATGTATGTGGACTGTTAAACGTCCAAGACAAAGGAGGTTACGAATATTTCATCATTTTCATTGATGATTATTCAAGATATGGTTATGTTTACCTAATGCAATGTAAATCAAAACTTTTAGAAAGTTTAGAGAATTCCGAGCGAAGTTGAAAAACAGATTAGGTAAACCAATCAAGACACTTCAATTAGATTGAGGGATGAATACCGGACTAAGAGTTTCAGTTTTCTTGAATGGAGAAAGTGTGGTATCCCAATTGACTACACCGGTACACCACAAACAGAATGGTGTAGCCGAAATGAGAAATCGAGACTTTGCTCGACATGATAAGATCAATGTTGAGTTATTCTTCACTTCCTACTTCGTTCCGGGATTATGCCCTACGAACCACCATGTATGTTTTGAATCTAGTACCATCTAAGTCTATACCAAAGACACCCCTAGAGTTGTGGAATGGTCGAAAGTCAGTTTTGAAGCGTATTCACATATGGGGGTGTCCGGCTCATGTGATGAAACAATAGACTGGGAAGTTGGAACTAAGATCGTAAATATGCATGTTTGTGGGATATGCAATGGGGACAAAAGAATGATTATTTTATATAGTCATAAGAATCAAAGGTAATTGTATGACAAATGCCACGTTTCTAGAGCATGACTATATGATAGTTTTCAAGCCTAGAAGCTAAAAGGTTCTGGAAAAGTTACTTTCCAATAAGATTGGACCACAACCGACAAGAGTTGTTGGAACGCTAAGAATGATCACGATTCCTAATCAAACTCTAGTGGCACCTCGTTGTAGTGGGAGGGTAAGCAAGTTACCTAACCGGTATACTGAGGAAACACATATCGTCACTGTTGATGATGGTAAGGAGGATCCGTTGACCTTTAAGGCTACGATGGATAATTTGATAAGGAAAAGTGGCAAGCATCTATGAAACTCGAGCTAGAGTCCATGTACTCTAACTCGGTCCCGGCAACTTGTAGATCTACCCGAAGGGGTAAAACGCATTGGATGCAAGTGGATCTTCAAGAGAATAAGATAAGCGGATGGAAAAGTAGAGACTTATAAAGCAAGGCTAGTGGTTAAGGGTTACACCCATAAAGAGGGAGTTGACTATGAGGAAACTCTCTCACCGGAGGCCATGCTTAAGTGCATCCGAATACTCTTAGCCATAACAACATATTTTGAATATGAGATATGGCAGATGGATGTCAAGACAGCTTTTTTTTTTTTTGAATGGCTATCTTGAGGGAACCATCTATATCGATCAGCCAGAGGGTTACATAGAGAAAGGCCTAGAGCAGAAAGTCTGCAAAACTGTAGAGATCCATTTATGGATTGAAGCAAACTTCTAGATCATGGAATATCAGGTTTGATGAGGCTATTAAGTCTTATGGATTTGATCAAAACCAAGATGTTTCAAATGAAAGAAAAGAAGATGTTCTTATTCTTTACAAGCCCGAATATATGATATTCAGTGGGAGTAGTTAGTCGTTGTTAGTTGAACTCAAGATCTGATCATTGAGTGGTCGTGTAGCGTATCCTTAAGTATATAAGGAAAATAAAGAAACTATAAGATATTTTAGTCAGTGAAAGAGTTGTCTTTCACTGGATACATAGACTTTGACTATGAGTCATACGTGGATTTTGAGAGTCAACATCCGAGTCTGTGTTCACACTAGGTGAAGGAGTCATCACAAGAAAGGTTGTTGGCAAAGTGTGATTGCTAATTTTATCATTAAGAGTTAATGTGTAGCAGCTTGTGAAGCAGCAAAAGAAAGCAACCTAACTCTAGAAAATTCTTAACTGATCTGGAAATTGTTCCGAGCATAGATCAGTCATAGACACCTAGAAAGTTTTAGGATCTGAGACATATCCTACCTGCTTTAGGACAAGTGGGAGATTGTTGGGAATGGTGTCCTAGAAGCATGAGATGTAATAGGACATTTATTATTTATTTAATAAAAGAGTTTATTCATTATTTTATGTGCATATATTTATGAATATTTTATGAATATCAATGAAAATTCCATGATTATTTATGTAACCTTAAACATTGTATATAAGTGTTATATACGAGAGGATAATGTTTAAGGATAATAATCAAAAAGCAATGTTCATAATGAATTTAATTAAAGTTTGGAATCTTTAATTAAAACATTATTAATACATGTCATTCCATTTAGAATGGAACAGTGTTATCCGCCTTTGTTAATATGGTGAGATATTGAATGAGTGTATTTCGCATAATGAGATTATGTGGAACAAGGACACAGACACAATATGAATTTCTAATAATTTCCGTTAAGTATAGAAATTCTAATTGAGTCTATCGATGGTCATATATAGAATGATCTTAATCCCGAGTTCTTAACAGACTCCTATTTATGGATTTGTGTCTTTTGATTTACTCGATGCAGTTCCGAGATCCCGAATCCTATTCCTTGTATTTTGGAGACATGATGAAGTAGGTAGCTGGGAATGTTATTATACGAGATGGAATCCATTCCTTCTTGAGAAAGAAGTAGATGAATAATTCTCTTGAGGGTTGATTCGGTACTTGGACCATGGGAGCTCCGATTCATGAATGTGTTTTATGAATCACTTTGTCCATTAGAGAATCAATGGTACTCAAGGATAAAGATATAATTAGAGAGTTAACGGATTCTACCTGCTCTAATTATGAATTATTTATGGAGGATTGATCTATATGTAATGACTATATCAAATGGACACTTCACAGTTTAGAAGTAATTTATATCTATAATTTCGAGAGTGCAATTCCAAGTTTATAGTGGAGTAACTATCGGAATTAATAGAATTAATTAATTAATTAAAGTGTTTAATTGATTATTAATTCTATTGGAGCTCGGGATTATAGGTCCATTAGTCCCCGCGTCGTCCTAGTAATTCTACCAGACATAGAGGACAAAATGGGAATTTTAGAATTACGGAATTCTAAAATTAAACACTCGAAAATAATTAATTAAGAATTAATTATTATTTAAATAATGTGATTATTTAAATTTGAATTTGAACACATCTAGATTTATCCATTTAAACTTATTTGATAAGTTGTTCAATTTAGAATTCAAATTAATTTAAGTTTGACTTAAATTCAAATTTGAATCAGAATTAAAATTGAACTACTGGATAAAGGATAAAATATCTTCCTTCCTTATCTATAATAGGTGCCACACATAGGGATAAACCCTTCTAGTGTGGCCGGCCACCTTAAGGATAAGGGGAAGGGATTTTTTGTTCCAAATTCAAATAGGAGATAATTAACAAGCTTTATCTTAGAGATAGAGATAAGATTCCTTTTAGAAGTTTGACTTCTACTCTCTAAATACTATTTTTTTTGAGACAATTTTCGGAATGCTTTTTTTGCCTAATTTTAGAGGTGGCGAAATTTCTCTAGAGTAATTTTTGAAGCAATTTTTCAGCCCTAATGGGATTAGTGGCGAAATTCTCAAGTAGAGAGGAAGGAAAAATGTTTTTCTCCAAAAATTCCACATCGTGCATGCGTTGGTGTTTGTGGAAATTCGAGTGTTTATTGTAACCCGTTTTGTCTCATGTGTGCCCACACACACGTCTTCGTGGATTCTAGGAATTGACGTGGAAGACATTGGTTTTCTAAACACAAAGCTTTGGATCAAGGATTGTTCGAGGTCAAAGAACTCAAGTTATCAACCGAGTCAGCCTCCAGGTATTTTTCCAAATTGAGTTCTTAATAAATGAATTAATGAGATTAATTTATTCGTGTATAAATTAATATAATCTATAGAGTATATCAAAGGTTTTATGAAAATTTTTGTTATACACGATCCGCCTTTCCGCTGCGCTTCCGCATCCGAATTCGATTCGGGATCCAACAACATATAGCTTGGAAAATCAGTCCTTTTCATGGGCAATCAATTGACTAAAACAATAAGGAGACGACCACCACAGTTCGGCCACGTGCAGACGAACTGATTTGGAAGCTAACTTGTTTGTAACTTGATTATGGAGTTGTGACGACCCTTACTTTCAGTTATCATAACTACGTTCATATTTAACTTATATCTTAATGGGAATCCTCTGTTTAGGTATGCAAAACCACGATATTGAGTCCATGGAGCTGAGATAAAGCTGTAAGCTATTGTGTTTTATACTTCCAAGGAAGCACCATTCTTTGAGATTTGAAGTGCTGCACCACATAATCTGAGTCATATTCAAACCATAGATCTTTCCATCCATGTTTAAACGCACAAATCAATACCCATAATCATACCCATTAATTCTGCTTTGTAGGCATAAGTCACGCCCAAATGAGCTAGAAAACAACCTGAGGGACCAGGACACCGATTGAGGCCCCGTCAGTATTAACTATAATCCATCATGGCAAGGGAGTGCCATTCGTGCACGTGCTAAGAACAAAAAAAAAAAAGGGAAACATACTGAGATGTCTCGTTCACTTCATGGATTTGAGTTTTCAATTCGAGCTGAGATGTAACATTTTCTAAGAGCTTTTTACTGTAGCAAAAAAAGTTAAATGTGACATTTTTTGAGAGCTTTTTACTGTAAAAACTTAAAACTGAAAACTCAAATCGGTGAAATAAACGAGGACTATGAATTAAAATCATAGTTTGTCTGTGAAGCATCTATATGGGCTAATAAATATAATAGATAATCCTTTCTTTGGTACAAAAAGATTGTAAAATTTATCTTAAGGCATCTCAATACTTGAACATAATGATTTTTTTTTTTAGCAAAATAATCTGTAGAAAAATGATATTTATTCTAGTATAAGGATAAAATCACACACTCACAAAATGGTGGGTCCCATGAGTAACATGACCCACCTTATGTGAATAGTGGGGTTTTGACTCTAAATAAATGAAGGATTTTAGAGAAGAAAATGAAATTTTAGGTTATTTGGTAGAGAGGAAATGAGTAAGGAAGGAAAATGAAAATCTATGGGGCCCACTAATTTTTAACCCTTTCAACTTTGGGAAGAAAAGAGGAGGAAAAAAGTTGGACAAACAAATGAGGTATAACAATTTTAACCTTCACCATTCATCATATTTTAATTTGTATTGGGATATTTTTGTAAAATGTCTTAAATTTAATATTTTTTTTTCACTTTTCTTTCTATTCTACCAAACAACATGAGAGAAAATCATTTTACTTCCTTCACTTATGTATTTCACTTCTTCTTCTTTTCTCTTTTCTATCCATCCTACCAAACATAGGTGCTCTGACCCTTAACTTTTGAAAATAAATTATGTAGTTGAGCAAGTTACAAGATCACAACTATTTCTTCCTTCATTTTTTTTTGGGGGTCTAGCGTAGGCTTTAAAATTCTTTTTCTTTTTCCCCATGTTGTTGTCAAGTACGCGACTTTGGTACCATCAGTGTTGGAGCCACCCATCGTATTCAGTGGGGGTGTAGACTAATTGCTTTTTTTTTTTTTTTTTTAGAAATAACTAACAAAAAATAAAAATGACTAATTAATTTAAATTGACCCCTAAAAATAACGGTTGTCTAATTTTGTTCCTACTACTTAAAATGACACAAAACTTTTTTTAAATTACAACTTTGATACTCTCGATATAAGACATCAATGTTTTAATGGTTCTAATCATACGTGTTTCACCTGAGTACTTTGTAAAAGAAAATATATGAAAACAATCTAAATAAAACACAATATCAAAAGAGATCATAAAACATGTAAAACAGTGACAATGAGCTTTTATGTTTTGAAAATACCACATAATATCCTCATTTTAGAGGGACTAATAAGAGATTATTTATTTCGAGTGGGGGCAAAATAAGAGAAGCAGAAATTTTAAAGTTAAAAATTAAAACAAAAAAAAAGTCAGCGGGGTCTGCTGCCCCACTCGTCCTATAATAGCTGCGCCACTGGGCACCATTAACATCAAATGGCTGTTTGACAGGAACAAATTGGAAAGAGATAATGCCAAAAATCACATTGCTTGCAGACAAACATAAAGAAATGCAAATCACGGGTATATTAATATATTACAAGTCAGATAATGTGTGCCAACATCTGGACATTTTATATTTAGCAATGTAGTTGAAGCTTAAATAGACAAATAACGATGGAAGCAACAAAGATTACAGCCCTTTTAGCTAGTTAAATCTTTTCTCTTCAACTTCTTCATGGATCACCAACTTCTCTCCTTTCCCATCCTTCTCAGCTCATTCCTCTTTGTGTTTGTAGTGCTGAACATACTGAAAAGATCATCAAAAACCATCAACTCTTCTCCGAAACTACCCCCGGGACCTTGGAAGTTGCCCATCATAGGAAATTTGCACCAGATCCGAAGCCCTTTTCCCCATCATACATTAACAGACTTGGCCAGGAAGTATGGGCCCTTGATGTACATGCGAATCGGGCAGGCTCCATTTTTAGTGGTTTCCTCACCGGAGTTTGCCAAAGAGGTGATGAGAACTCATGATATCAAGTTTTCATTTAGGCCATTCGCTCTTGCTTCGCAAATTGTGCTTTATAATTCTACAGACATTATGTTTTCACCATATGGCGAGTATTGGCGACAACTGCGAAAAATTCGCATGCAGGAGCTGTTGAGTGTGACGAGAGTCCAATCTTTTAGACCCATTAGAGAGGAAGAGATGTTTAATCTCATGGAATGGATTGCCTCAAATGTTGGTTCTACTATCAATCTCACCGAAAAAGTCCACTCGTCAACTTATTCCATCACGACACGAGCAGCCTTCGGTGACAAAAGCAAAGTTCAAGAGGAGTTTATACCGACCGTGATTGAACTTCTAAAGCTAGGACCAGGTTTTGATCTTGCAGACGTGTTTCCTTCTTTAGGTTTTCTTGACCGTCTGATCTTCGGTACGAGGGCTAAACTTGAGAAGTTGCACCGAAAGTGTGACCGGATGGTTGAGAACATCATCAAGGAGCATGAAGAGAAGCTAGCATCAAAAAGTAGTGGGGATAATGATACAGTCAAGGAAGATCTTCTTGATGTTCTTTTAAAATATCGTAACAGTGACCTTGGCTTTTCCCTAACAACTGATAATCTTAAAGCTATAATCTTGGTAAGAATATTTATTATCAACTTATCCTGCGTTATATTCATATACTTTTTTGTACGGAAACATATTTATGAAAATAATAAACATAGATAAATTTTCCAAATTGACTTGGCTTCAAAAAATTTATGAATCAAACAAAAAAACAATGAAGGATTAATTTTATGATACTAATAAAGAATTCATATACTGCTATGTAAGGTCCTCTCTCTCTCTCTCTCTCTCTCTCTCTCTCTCTCTCCCCCCCCCCCCCCCCCACTCTCTCTTGTTTTAAGTAATTTATTTTGTAACAGTCGATTTGTTTATAAACGGGAATTTCAAGTATTTAGAGTAGTTTTATCAGATTACTGTGGCTACATTTCATTAGCCACACTAGCCAATTTGTTAGTTTTATAAACCACAGGAACAAGTTAAACATAAGATTCATTATTGGAGGGTATGCATTAAATAAATTTGTGCAAACTTTTAAAATTTTTAAAATCTGCCAAATGGGCAATGATCATCTAATGCTAGCAAAAAAAAAAAAAAAAAAAAAATTTGAACTGTGCACCTGGTCAAAATTAGAAGTGATGCAGATCCTGAAACAGTTAATTACCATACATATGCATGCGAGGGATGAAGTTACTTTGCTACCAAAACTAGAACAAGTTTCAGATATATTTGACTCTTTTAACTCTGCGAAATTCGGTATGATAGAAAAAAAAAAAAAAAAAAAAAAAAAAACTTAGAAAAAACACAGTTTTTAGTTTTTCTTTGTAAGAATTGTACGATATTTTGAGTTACATGTATTAATTCTAATTTGATGACCACTCATTTTCTAACTTACAGGACATGTTTATTGCTGGGACAGATACATCTATTACTGCCTTGGGCTGGGCAATGGCAGAATTGATAAAGAATCCAAGAGTTATGAAAAAAGCACAAAATGAGGTGAGGGAAGTATTTTGTAGAAAAGAGTCCGTTGATGAAACAGCCATAAGTGAGATGACATATTTGAAATGTATTGTCAAAGAGACACTGAGGTTGCATCCTTCTGCTGCCCTTATTCCAAGAGAATGTGGAGAAAAGTGTGAGATTAATGGTTATGAGATACCTGCGAAAATAAGAGTCATGGTTAATGTATGGGCAATTGGAAGAGATCCTACATATTGGATTGAACCCGAGAGTTTTATGCCAGAGAGGTTTCTTGATAGCCCTATTGACTACAAAGGAACCAATTTTGAGTATATCCCATTTGGGTCTGGAAGGAGAATTTGCCCGGGCATGTCGTTCGGTGTTATTAATACCGAGTTTCCTCTTGCAATGCTGCTCTACCATTTTGATTGGAAGCTCCCGGAAGGAATGAAAAATGAAGACCTAGACATGACCGAGTCGTTTGGCACAATCGTTTCCAAAAAAGTGGATTTGCACTTGGTACCCATTGCTTATGACCAGTCACCTATTGAAAAACGGCTGCTAAGGAAATGAAGTGACTCGTCTCTGATAATGTTATGTATAGCAGCTGTTTGTTTATCACATTTTTATCCCCTCCTATGTATGTATTATGAATAAAAGTCATAAAACATTCACTCTGGAATAAGATGATGTCATTTGCTTAATTTTGTGAACCATAAAATCGCATGTAGTATATTTATCAAAAAAAAAAAAAAAAAAAAAAAAAAAAATCAAACGCATTCTCATGTTGTGCTTCATTGTTTGCCTGAATGTGGAGAGAATTGTACTAATTAATAATGAATTGAACAGATTATTACAAGTTCTTCCGAGTAATCTCATGTGATGTCAGGGAAAGAGAGGATAAGAAAAGTTTTGCATGACTTAGGGAAAGTTTTACTTGATTGTAGGCCCTTGACATAGAGAAAGTTTTACTTCACCTACTGTATAATCTTACTAGTTTTTTAGGAAACTACGGTGTATTATCTCTTACCCTCCATAAAAATTTTCTTAATTATGTATGAAAATGATCATTTGATCAACTTGTTTTTAGATTTTTCAAATGAATTTTGACAGACGGTCTAATTTATTTACCTAATCTAGTTTGGGAAAGTTTAATCTAATATAAAAGTAAAAGGCAAAGATATAGATAAGTGCTAAAGTTTCAGGATGCGAAATTTGATCGAAAATCAAATAATGAAGAGACTTAAAATATGAAAAAGCCATCATGTACCGAGTAAAATAAAAGATAATACAAACCGTGACTCATAAGGATTATAATTTACGCCTGTGTGTGATAACATAGACTACAAAAAATATATAAAAGAAAATCCTTGCTCATCAAAAGTTTTGAAAATATTAAGACAACAGGACTGTTAAACACAACAATTTTTTATTGTTGTAACCAGCAGAAAGATGTTTCACGTTTGAAAACAAAGTATTTAATTTTTATTTTTATTATTTATTTCGAATATAAACTTATTACAAGTCAGCTAATATGTCCTATTCTGGACATTGTATATTATGAGCCAATTCAAACATACATATAAACATATATATTATACGTCATGTGACCAGCATTTAAGTTTTTAAAGGAATTTTTAAAGAGGGACTAATCGCATAACATCATCATAATTCGGGGTATGCTTAATATGTAAAAGTGAAAATCTGGGAGAAAAGTGCTAAATTTCAGTGACCATTTGTTAATTTTACACATAATTAAAATAATTATCCTACACCAAGGTATTTTTCATGAGATAAGGTTACTCATTTGTTTAAATATGTCGTTAAATGATGTTAGAGACAACATTTACTAGTGTCGTAAAACTTTATTTGCTTGACACATATAATACTAGTGTCGTAAAACTTTATTTGCTTGAAAGATCTTAACGTTAGACCTGATGTCCCAGATGACGTTAGAACACTGACTGGGACACTAGCCTCTCATATTACTCTACCGCTTAAAGAAACACACCACAAAGATAACAATAATGCAGAAAATAAATGAACACGTAATATGGTATTACAGTTCGGTGCGCACACCTACTCTGTGGGGCCACGCCCAGATAGTAAATAGTTTTCACTATGTTTCAAGAATTACACCCTCGACGGACTTAATCACTCAAATGACTCCCTCCTAGATACTGACGCTGCTGTGATGTACTCTCATAATGATAATGTTTAGCGTGTACCACACGTCTTTACACTTACTACTGAACACTCTTCAGTCAATCAAACTTTCAACGTGTAAAACCCAAACCACAGATACTACTTCTTAATCACTGTCTCTCTATATATAGACTTTTTTGTAGTCGATCATCTAGCCCTACGGCAATGCTTGTTTCCATATATATAGCTATATCATCAACACATTATTCAACTTTTGAATCTCTGATAGTTACCAAAAACTCCTCTCAACCATATCTACAGCATCTCACTTTTTCTGATCTTATCTTCCAAACCTCACGGATTCATCTTTTTCAAAATTCAATGAATCAAATCTCCTTTGAAGATAAACCAATCCACGAGCTAATCTTTAAGTCAATAAATCTGATTTTTCTGCACAAAATCCAATTTCCAATTCAAACAACCGTACTTTCTTCTCTTCAAAAAACAACCATCTGCATAGGACTTTCTAGAACCTAGTTTTTGACTTTGTACACCAAAAACCTGATTTTGCCAATACAGCCAATTAACAAAAAACTAACAATATCCCCCTTTGGCTGTTTTTGGCAAAGCTGACCTTAACACATAAAGGTTCCAAAAAGAAACAAAGGCATGATAAAAAACACTATACATAAGTTCACCACTCCCCCTTTTTGACTAAAAACAATGCCAAAGACACACCATACTATTCTGGAGCGGATGCTGGTGCAGAATCTGGAGTAGCTAGTGTAGCAAGCAAATCTGTCAGGAAGGCAGCAGTTTCCCTTTTTTGCTGAGCTAATTCCCTTTGTTCTTGCACAAGAGCCTTTTCTTGCCTGGTGAGTCGAGCCAATTCCTTCTGGAGAAACAGAATGGTGCGGTGGTGCTGAACAACAACAGCAGTGTGACCTGAACCCGAGGCAACTGTACTTGTGGCTCGCCTACTCTCCCCCTCAACTTCTGCTTGCCTGAAAACATCCTCCCCTTGCACATCGTTCATGTGCTTACCTTCTCTAAGCTGTTGAGAAATTCTTATGGGCTTGGTAGGTGGTTCCAGCACATCCTCAGGAGTCCTAATGTTCTGTTGAGACATTAGAAGGCCATAAATTAATGAGGGAAACAGGAGAGCTGGTTTTGAGGATACAACTTCAACGAGGCTAACTATTTCTTCAAAGATGACCTGACTAACATCAACTGGGACCCCTGTACCAATAAAATAGAGCATCTTGGCCAACTGTTTGTGGATGCCGGTAGTATGAAAGGTGGGTAGCCAGTTCTCCACTGCAATTTTATGCAGAGCCGAGTATTTCAAACTTAAATCCGCAGCTGGAAAACAAGTTTCATTCGTCCATAAACTCCGAACCCCAGCTATTAGTTCTGAAATTACCTTATCAAAATCAACCTCGAGGTCTGAGGGCTCCACATGGCTTTCAAAGAAATTATTGATCGCTATCGGTGAGAAGACAAAAGTGGTTCCGCGCACTAGCACTTTGTGAATAAAATTCGACCACTATGGTTTTGACGAATGGTTGAACTTTGGACACAGTCCCAAACAACTTTTGTTTCTTTAAGAGTTCCATTGCCCCAACTTTCTCAAATTCTTCAACAGTCAACATCCTTTCAGGGTGAATTTTTCTTTGAGACATAACCTTCCATAAGGTATTATTTCGTGATGAACCAATAGAGGGACTAGCAGACTTACCCGGCTTTGGAGGCTTTGAACTGGCTCGAGTAGCTCACTGTAGACATTTTGGAGCTGCTGAGGACTTCGGTTGTTGTGCTGACCCATCTGTAGACACTGGCGTCTTCTGTTTCTTTGGACATGCTTGAGTTGATGTTTTCTTCTATTTCTTGGCGCAAACCGGAGATGACAGTGACTTCTTTTTCTTTGGACCAACTGGGGATCACTATCTTCAGAGGCGGACTGCTTTTTAGGCAATTGCACTGGAATTTCATTTGCAATGTTCGTAGGATATTTTCCTTTGAGTCCTTCTGGATACATGGGGAATTGTGACTTCCACGAGGGAAACCTAGGCCGCGGAGGAGCAGACATTAAATCGACCAGACTCATGTCGTCTTCTGGTGGTTCAGCTGTAGGATCATGGAGGTTCTCTTGACTATTTCTTGTCGGAGATGCAGGAGATGGCGGAGATGATGGCGGCATGAACTCGGAGAAATCTCTCGGTGGAGGAGATTGATCTTGAGGCGTATCGAACGGCGACTGTTCTTCAAGAATCGTCACCCTTTGTGAATTATAAGGGACCATCTCCCATGGTCGGATCACCGAGAGGGGTGTCGGGTCTGAGTCATTGAGCAGAGGGTTGCACCGGCGTTTAGAGGTGGACTTGACTGGTGACGATTTCGTGCACTTCTTCGGAGGTTTGGAGGTAGATGATTTGGGTCTTTCCATAGCTTTAAGAATCGATCTTGAATCTCCTTCCGTAATCGTTCAACCCTTGCATCAAACTGTTGATCGGAGTTGCGTCGAGTCGACACCATTGTTGTAGCGGAGCGGAAGAGCTTGATTCCGGTTGGTTTGAGGAATTAGGGATTTCAAGAAGAAAGATGAATAGTGACTTCAGGGAAAGAAGGAGAATTTTGGGGGTAGTTAAATACGAAAAATCAACCAAAACACATTATCATTTTTTTTTTTTTTTTACTTACACAATACATATTCCCAGAGCTGACCTTAGATACTCAAACTTGACTAAGTCTAAGGCCTTTGTGAAAATATCAGCCAATTGTTTTTCTGTTGCAATGTACTCCAAGCTGATCAGTTTGTGTTCCGCCAAGTCCCGGATGTAATGATGACGTATATCAATATGCTTTGTTATGGAGTGCTGAATCGGATTCTTGGATATGTTAATGGCGCTTAGATTATCACAGTACATATCAACAGTTCTTGTGGAATTCCATAATCACGCAGCATTTGTTTCCTCCATACCAGTTGTGTGCAACAGCTCACTGCAGCAATATACTCAGCCTCGGCCGTAGATAAGGAGATTGAATTCTACTTTTTACTATGCCAAGACACCGAATTGTTTCCAAGATAAAAGCATCCTCCAGTAGTACTCTTTATGTCATCAGCACTTCCTGTCCAGTCTGCATCACTGAATCCAACAAGACTAGAATTAGTATCATTTGAGTACCAAATACCATAGTCTGTTGTTCCACTAACATAGCGAATGATCCTTTTGACAGCTGTTATATGTGACTCCTTTGAACTGGCTTGATATTTGGCACACACTCCAACACTGTAACTTATATCTAGTCTACTTGCAGTTAAGTAAAGAAGGCTCCCTATCATACTTCTATAGAGACTGGGATCCACAGCAATGCCACAATCATCCTTTGTCAACTTGTCATTTACTCCCATTGGTGTTCGCACGTGTCTAGACTGCTCAAGACCAAACTTCATTACAAGATTTCGTGCATACTTGCTTTGTGAAATAAAGATTCCATTTTCCAACTGTTTTATCTGCTGTCCAAGAAAATAACTCAACTCACCAACCATACTCATTTCAAACTCCTTCATTTGATTAACAAATTCATCCACCTTGGCTTGAGAGGTGGAACCGAAAATAATATCATCTACATATATCTAAGCTATAATGATTCCGGTGTTAAACTTTTTGATGAACAGTGTCTTGTCAACTCCTCCTCTTTTTCCAAGAAAGTCAGTCAAACGTTCATACCATGTCCTTGAAGCTTGCTTTAGCCCATATAAAGCTTTCTTGAGTCTGTAGACATGATCTGGTTGTCCTGGATCCTTAAAGCCTTTTGGTTGTTCCACAAAAGCTTCTTCATTCAGGTGGCCATTTAGGAAAGCACTTTTTACATCCATCTGGTGTAACTTAAACCTCATCAAACATGCTATGGCCAGTAGTAATTGAATGCACTCAAGTCGTGCGACTGGTGCAAATGTCTCATCAAAGTCAATCCCTTCAATCTGAGTGTACCCTTGAGCTACAAGCCGAGCCTTGTTTCTGGTGATATTTCCATTTGTTGGTTGCCGAATTAAATTCGGCGGCGGAAACACAACGGAAAAGCGGATCATGTATAACAAAAATTTTCACAAAACTTTTGAGATACTCTATAGATTATATTAATTTATGCACGAATAAATTAATCACATTAATTTATATCATTCAAGGATCAACCGAAAAATACTTGGTAGCCGACTCGGATGATAACTTGAATTTCTTTGACCACGAACAGTCCTAGCTCCAAGCTTCGTGTTTAGAACACCAAAGTCTTCCACGTTAATTCTTTGATTCCATGTAGACGTGTGTGTGGGCACACGTGAGACAAAACAGGTTTCTGAAATACTCAAATTTTCACAAACACCAACGCATGCACGATGTGGAATTTGTTGGAGAAAAATATTTTTTTCACTCTTTTTCCTATGAGAAAATTCGGCCACCACAGAAAACTAGGGCTGAAAATATGTTTCAAATTGTTACCACAATTTTCTATCTTTCTCATATTTAAAGAGTAGAAGTCAAACTTCAAAATAGAATCAAATCCTTATCTCCAATTTTTGAATTTGGAACAAAAAATCTCTTCCCCTTATCCTCTTGGTGGCCGGCCACACTCTAGGGTTTTATCCCTGTGTGTGGCGCCAATCTAAGATAGGGAAGGAAGATATTTTATCCTTTATCTAGTAGTCCAATTTTAATTCAGATTCAAATTTGAATTTAAGTCAAACTTAAATTAATTTGAATTCTAAATTGAACAACTTATCAAATAAGTTTAAATGGATAAATCTAGATATGTTCAAATTCAAATTTAAATAATCTCATTATTTAAATAATAATTAATTCTCAATTAATTATCCTTCGAGTATTTAATTTTAGAATTCCGTAATTCTAAAATTCCCATTTTGTCCTCTATGTCTGGTAGAATTACTAGGACGACGCGAGGACTAATGGACCTATAATCCCGAGCTCCAATAGAATTAATAATCAATTAAACACTTTAATTAATTAATTAATTCTATTAATTCCGATAGTTACTCCACTATAAACTTGGAATTGCACTCTCGAAATTATAGATATAAATTACTTCTAAACTGTGAAGTGTCCATTTGATATAGTCATTACATATAGATCAATCCTCCATAAATAATTCATAATTAGAGCCGGGTAGAATCCGTTAACCTCTCTAATTATATCTTTATCCTTAAGTACCATTGATTCTCTAATGGACAAAGATTCATAAAACACATTCATGAATCGGAGCTCCCTCTTGGTCCAAGTACCCAGAATCAACCCTCAAGAGAATTATTCATCTACTTCTTTCTCAAGAAGGAATGGATTCCATCTCGTATAATAACATTCCCAGCTACCTACTTCATCATGTCTCCAAAATACAAGGAATATGATTCAGGGTTTCAGAATCCGTGCCGAGTAAATCACAAGACATAAATCCATAAATAGGAGTTTGTTAAGAACTCAGGATTAAGATCATCCTATATATGACCATCGGGAGACTCAATTAGAATTTCTATGCTTAACGGAAATTATTAGAAATTCATATTGTGTCTACGTCCATGTTCCACATAATCTCATTATGCGAAATACACTCATTCAATATCTCGCCATATTAATAAAGTCGGATAACACGTTCCATTCTAAATGGGAATGACATGTATTTATAATGTTTTAATTAAAGATTCTGAACTTTAATTTAAATTCATTATGAACAATTACTTTTGATTATTATCCTTAAACATTATCCTCTCGTATATAACACTTATATATCATGTTTAAGGTTACATAAATAATCAAATTTTATTTGATATTCATAAAATATTCATAAATATATGCACATAAAATGATGAATAAACTATTTTATTAAATAAATAATAAATATCCTTTTACATCTCATGCTTTCAGGACACTATTCCCAACACCATTCTCATCTGTTTTGTTCTTAAAAATCCACTTTGTTCCAATAACATTGGAATCCTTTGGTCTGGGAACTAATACCCAAACATCATTTCTCACAAACTGTTCAAGTTCTTCTTTCATTGCGTTTATCCAATACTCGTCTAGCAGAGCTTCCTTAACATTCTTTGGTTCAATTGGAGACGTATAACTGACATACCTTACCATCTCTCGGTAGTTAATTCTTGGCTTGTCTTTGGTACGTATTCCTTCTTCTATTCGCCTAATAACTTCTTCAGCAGGATGATTCTTCTTGATTCTAGATGAAGGTTCTCTGGTAATCTGATCAGTAGCATTTAGACTGTCTTCCTCTTGTTCTGACATCTGTGTCTCAGTTGATGTCCCAACATCATGTGTAACTTCATCAACAACATCATCCTCCGCATGCCATTCCTCAAACATCTTGTCATCTTCTTCAGCAGTCCTGTATATATCATCACTTGGACTATTTTTTGATTCATCATTGAAGTCATCAATCACCACATTTATGGATTCCATAATTGTTTGTGTCCTTTTGTTGTAGACTCTATATGCTCGACTAGTAGGAGAGTATCCAAGGAAGATTCCTTCATCACTTTTTGCATCAAGCTTTCCTCTTGGTTCCCAATCTTTTAAAATATAGCATATACTTCCAAAAGTATGAAAGTAGCTAAGATTTGGCTTCCTCCCCTTCCATATCTCATATGGAGTGTTTTTTGTTCCAGGTCTAAAATACACCCGATTTACTGTATAACACGCAGTATGAACTGCTTCTGCCCATAGTCTGTATGACAAGCATTTAGAGTTTAGCATGACACGTGCCATCTCTTGAAGCAATCTGTTCTTTCTTTCAACAAGCCCATTCTGTTGTGGAGTCTTTGGTGCCGAGAATTCATGTGTGATGCCATGCTTATTGCAATATTCTACAAATATTGTTTTTTCGAACTCTCTGCCATGATCACTTCTAATTATCACTATCTTTCCAATTCTGCAGTCTTTCTCCCTTTGAATCTTAGTACACATATTCTTGAACACCTTAAAGGTATCTGCTTTCTCCCTAATAAAGTCAACCCATGTAAATCTGGAAAAATCATCTACACACAAATATATACTTTCTCCCACCAATACTTTCAACCTGCATGGGACCCATAAGATCCATGTGAAGAAGTTCAAGTACCTGAGTTGTGGTTATGAATTGAACCACCTTGTGTGTCACCTTTAACTGCTTCCCAAATTAATTGACATGGTCCACATACTCCCTGTGGGATTGATCCAAGTTTAGGCACTCCTCTCACTGCCCCAGCATCAACTATCTTCTTCAAGTTTCTGTAATTAAGATGTCCAAGTTTTTGATGCCAAACTTCAATTTCTTCTTTAGAAGTTTTGAAGCACGAGAGTGGATGGATTAACATGTAACAATTATCAGACGATCTTGATCATTCCATCACACAGTTTTCTTCCTTATCCAGAACACGACACTTATTTTTAGAGAAACTCAAAAAGAGTTCTTGATCACACAATTGACTAATACTTATGAGATTAGCCTTTAATCCTTCCACAAATAACACATTCTTCAGCTTTGGTAATCCATCAACATCTAGAGTTCCTCTTCCAAGCACTCCTCCCTTAACACCATCACTAAACGTTACGTGTCCATTAGTTGAACTTTTGAAACTTGTTAAAAAACTTCTTTCACCAGTCATATGCCTAGAACATCCACTATCAAAATACCAAGAGTTGGTAGTACTTGCTTTTAGAGACATGTAAGCCACATAACATCTTAAGTCAATCTTTCTTACCCACACCTTACGTGTACCTCGGTTATCCCTATTAATCTTCCACCTCGGTGTCTGTCTTGCAACATTTGTTGAATTAAGATGCATACCTCATCTTAAGCCATCAAGTACTTATAACACCGTGACTGGATGTGTTCTGAAAAACTACAATAATAGCAAATGGGAATGAATGTTTTCGTTGTGAGTGAGCATGGCTAGTGATCTTGGAAAGAGGAGTTTTTGTTTCCGCCTGAGCCTTTTCTTTAACAAAGACTAACTTGGATGACTGACCTTCTCCACTGTAGCCTAGTCCGAAGTGGTCATGACTAGATTTTCCCATAGTCAAGATGTGATCTAATTTTGCAGTACCGGTATTCATAATCTTCAAGGTCTTCTGAGCACATTCTAACTCTGTATAAGCTTCTTACAGCCTTTTTCTCATTTCAGTAATCTTGGACTCAAGTCTCATCTTTAAATCTTTCTTTTCTTGTTCAACATCTGCCAATTTTTCCTCCAGTGATTTGTTCAACTTGACCACCTGAATCCATTTGTTAAACATTGATTCATAGGCCTCCTGAATAGTTTCCTGTGTCAATTCCCTATCATTACTGGAACTTTCTGAATCAGAGAGATCTCTGTTTTCTTCTGGTTTGACTTCCTGTAATATAGGTGATGTTCCAACATCGTTTGTGACTTGATCTGCAATACTGTTGTTGGGAACATCCTGATATACATTGAAAGCAACATGATGATTCACATGATCTTCATTCTCCTGGCTGCCATCGGATTCTTCATCACTCCATGTCATGTTGAATGTCTTCTTATTCTTCTTCTTAAGAGTATTTACACATTCTGATTGAATATGTCCATGTTTGTCACACTCTCGACACTGGATACCTCGGTTTTGTGTCTTGGCTTTAGAGTTGCTTACACCATCTGTATTCTTTTGGAAGTTGTTGAACTTTCCAGAATTTGGGATGAAACCTTTGCCTTTAACTCGTTTCAGGATACGATTGAAATTCTTTGTCAAAAGAGCAAACGATTCTACTAGTACTTGTGGATCTCCTGTATCTTCTTCCATAGTTGATTTATGCATTTCTGCTTGAAAGACAGTTTCTTTTTCTTGCTTGTTCTGGTCCAGATTCATTTCAAACGTTCTCAATGATCCCATCAACTCGTCAAGTCTCATTGTTTGAATGTTTTTTGCCTCCTCAATAGCAGTGACTTTGTAGGCAAACCTCTGCGAGAGTGATCTCAAGGTCTTGCTGACAAGTTTTGCCTCAAAGATTTTTTCACCAAGTGCAAATGATTCATTAGCTATATCAGATAATCGAGAATTAAATTCTGAGATAGTCTCAGCTTTAAGCATCCGAAGAGTTTCAAACCTGGTAGTGAGCATATTCAATTTCGATTGTCTGACAGCGGCTGTTCCTTCATGAGCTACCTCCAGAATCTCCCATGCTTCTTTAGCTGATTCACATGTGGATATCATCTTAAATTGATTGACATCAACACCATTGAAAATTGCATTAAGCGCGCGTGAGTTGTAGTTGGCCAACTTATCTTCATCAGTACTCCATGTCTCTTCAGGCTTGAGAGTTTTTTTTCCTTCTATATCCTTTGTTACTACATGTGCCCTGATTAGTGCATGAAAATGCACCCTAAATACTGCTTTTGATGTATATAATATTAAAATATTTAAGCTTTAATTAAGCAATTCCATTATTTTTATTCATAATATTTCTAATTGGAATTTGTCCGAGTTTTACTTAATTATTCTGATATAAAAGCGATGTAAAAAATCACACAAAAAAATAAGCCATGAAAACCATATTTTCAACCATCCGGAGCTAAGCCATCAGAGAGAGAGCCGAGCCGATTAAGCCGCAAGCTGAGCCGGCCAAGTCACAACAGTTTGCGTGGGTCCCAGCTCTTCCACGCTCCCCGACTCTCCCTCGCGCGCGTCCTCAGCACGCCCGCCCATCAGTGAGCACGTTTCTTCCACAGACCCATCACCGCGCGTCCAACAATTCTGAAGCGTGGGTCCCGCGTCTTGTTGCGGCCGATCCCTCCCCCCTCTGCGGCGTGCCGGTGTCCGGCGGGTCCCAGCTGTCTCCAACCGCCAGCAAGCTTCACCATTCCGCGCGCGACACGTGGCGCCCTTTTCTCCTCACTGCCAATCACGTTGCGCCACGTGTCCCCCTTAGCTGGATCCGAAACTCTCCCTCAAAAATCTGAGCGATTTCTTCCCGAATTGAATATATGATTTGTCCTAATTTATGTGTAATTTTATTTTGTTTCCTTTTTCTTTGTAATTTTCTATTTTGACTATTTGTTTCCTTATTTGACAGGCAACCTCTAAACGCTATAAATAAGAGGGTTTGCCTAAGGTTTGGGGAGCTTTTTAATATTGAGTTTTCTCCGTCTTCTTTGTCGGTCTCATATTTTCTCTCTAGAACTTGTGAGAATGTTTTGCAAGATAGGCTAGAGTTCATTGGTGAGGTTAGAGATGAACTTACATTGGTGACCCAATTCGGGGTTTTGATTCCTTGTCTTTGTAAAGTTCAACATCTGAATAAATTAAATCTCATCTATTTTTCTATTACTTCTCAAAATATTATGTGCCAATTTTTATATAAGTTCAGTCACGCTTTTCTTATGTAATTCTGTCATGCAATGTTTTGTTATTCACATTATTTTACAAATTGTCTTTTACTGCAATATTGTCAGATTGATATATTGTCGATTTTAGATAACTTATAATAATAATAGTTCCGGAGTCAACATAGAGATTTAATCTATTCAGTTCTTTTATTTTGTGAATCAAAACTGGAATTGGTAAACGAAACATTAGAGATTCTCGACACCTTACCGTTTTTATTATTGAATTTTCTTTATACAGATTTTCTCCTTTTATTATATTTGCAACAAAAATCTCAAAAACAATTCCTTTTCTTTAATTCACTTTTCTCTAACGCTCTTATTCTGTTAGTCATTCTTGTTATTTTGTTATCTTTCTGTGGATACGACCGCCCTTCTGTGCTACAATTGACCGCTTGTGAACATCACTTTTGGGCGTTAATCAAATTTTGACCCCGTTGGCGGGGAGGTACTATTAGCAAGACTGATCAGTAGATTTTTGAGCCAAAGAGGTTAGTATACATTTATTATTTTTATTATTATTATTATTATTATTATTATTATTATTATTATTTTATTTTACTCTTCCTTATCGTTTATTTCAAAAAAAAAAAAAAAAAAAAAAAAAGCTGCAAGTTTCTTTCCACCGTCCATCCTTATTCAAAACCAAAAAAAAAAAAAAAGAATCCTTTGGTTTCCGTGATTTGATTGTTAGCCTATATATATATATATATATATATATATATATTAAAAAAAAAAAAAAACTTGCGTTTGCTGTATTCCTTTCTTACCTTGCGTTCTTCATTTTTTTTTTCTTTTGCAAAGTTCTTACGTTTTTCATATTTTTTTATTTTCCGTAGTTTAGGTTGCTAAAAAAAAAATCTCATTGCTAATTTTAGTTTCTCTTTTTAGTTTTAGAATTAATTGTGATTTGATTTTGTAATCTTTTATTTTGGTAAATTAGGATTTTATTTTGTTTCCTCATTTATATATTTTAATTGTTACCTAATTTAATTTTTCCTTTTATAGTTTCATTAATTAAGATGGTAATTAATTGACTAATTTAGATTCCTAATCTAAGATTTTCATAATTTGGTAGATTTAGGCTTTTGACTTTAGGAATAGTTTCCATTGATTAGATTACATTTCATAATTTACTCAATAAAATTTAATAATTAATTTTGAGAATAATTGTATGGTTACGTGGAAAGTATAATCTGAGGGAGTTCTGTCTAGAAAAGTTGGTACTTAAAAAGGCCTCGCCCCACCAATCTTTCACAGGAACGTTGCTCTGTCTAGGAGACTATTCATTGAGCCAAGAGCTATAGTCTTTCCCCGGAGCACTCTTGGTGATTACAATTTACGTTACTATATAATTATTTTCTTTTTGATTAAAAAAAAAAAAATAAACAAAAAAAAAAAATAAAAAAAAAAAAAAAAGAGCCGTTTAGGGTGAATGCATCGATATAGAGACGAACTAGGGAGATTTGCTCAACGTCCAAATTTAGAAACCCTAGTGAAATTCTATCGACTCGTCTTCTCTTCTCGTCTTCACTTCACACTCGTTTGGAATTCGCATTTCAAAATCTATTTGCAATGGCACAACACGAGGAAGTTCAGCCTAGGACGTTGCAAGATTACTTGCACCCAACACGTACGGCCACCCCATCTTGCATCATGTTCCCACCGAATGCACCGCCTATCGATTTCAAGCCGGGCATGATTGCACTTCTCCTAACTTTTCACGGGTTAGAGAATGAGAACCCCTATGTACACATCCGGGAGTTTGAAGAGGTGGTGGCCACCTTTCACAATCGTGCTGAGGCCGCAAACACCGTCAGATTGAAGTTTTTCCCTTTCTCTTTGAAGGACAAGGCCAAAAGCTGGTTGTATTCTCTTAGGCCCAAGTCTATTGGTACGTGGGAAGAAATGACGACGACATTCTTCAACAAGTATTTCCCACACCATAAGACCAACAATTTAAAACAACCATTTGATTTTCGCTCGGAAGGAAAATGAAATTCTCTATCAAGCCTGGGGCGTTTTAAAGATCTATTAAATCTGTGTCCCCACCATGGATATGAAAGTTGGCGCCTCGTAAGCTATTTCTCGATGGACTCACAATCCGAGGCGCCAATTTGTTGAGATGATGTGCAATGGAGATTTTCTCCGGAAGGATCTGATGAAGCTATCGAGTACTTGAGCAGGTTAGGCGAGAAAGCTCATACTTGGACTGGGCGAGTGCTCACGAGAGCACCAAGTGGGTCCCGACCAGTTGGAGTTTATCAATTAAGGAAGAGGACGGTCTTAAGGCCCAAGTTGAAGCTACGACGAAGCAAATTGAGGCCCTCAAAAGTAAAGATAGTAAAGGACCCTACATGGTGGCAAGGATAGAGGCACATGAGCCTGTTTTAGTTTGTGGTGGAATGGGCCATCTAACTCGGGATTGCCACACTTTAAGTGAAATGAGAGGAGGGTATATGAGGAGCGGTGTAATGCATTGGATACATACAAGAAGCCTTATGGACCTTTCTCGAAATCTTACAATCTGTTTGGAAAAACCACCCGAACTTGATTGGCGAGATTCGAATCAACATGCACAATCATCTGGAGGGCAATGGAGATCAGAGCACCAATCTCAACCACCAAGGACATATTTTGCGCCTCAGAATAACATGCAGCCGAAAGGGAATTCTCTAGAGGATACCTTAAAAGCTTTTATGGACGCGCAAAATAAGACGAATCAAAGGGTTGATTCAATGCTCACGCAACTAGTGGAAGAGAACAAGGAAATTAAAAGTCAGATCACAAAGCTGACAGAAGCTTTAACCGTTCAAGAGCGCGGTAGATTTCCATCACAAGCCTAGTCCAATTTGAGAGGACAAAACATGACTCAAACTTCCAACTTTGAAGGGCAAAATATCAAGGAAGTTAATGCCATCTCTACTCGAAGTGCTAAGAATTTAGACACGCCATCGACAAGTACAACCACTTCGAGTAATGAAGAATCGGCTCAGGAGAAAGAAGAGCCAACTAAAATTCCAGTAAAGGTGCCCTTCCCCCAGGCTCTCCAACCTACTGGGAAAGTGCCGGAAAACCAAAGTGAGATCCTGGAGCACTTGACACAATTGAAGATCAATCTTCCCTTACTACATGTGATCAAGCAAGTGCCGGCCTATGCCAAGGTTATAAAGGATCTGTGCACCATAAAAAGAAAGCACCACGTCAAGAAGACTGCATTCTTGATGGAACAAGTGAGCGCGGTGATTGAGCAGAAAACACCGCCGAAGTATAAGGATCCAGGTTGTCCTACCATTTCTTGCCAGATCGGGACACATGAATTCGGCCAAGCATTACTAGACTTAGGATCGAGTGTGAACCTCATGCCTTATTCGGTTTACTCGCAATTGGGTCTTGGAGAGCTTAAGCCCACATCTGTGGTTCGCAGAATCGGTCGATAGAACCATTAAGAGACCACGGGGAATAGTAGAAGACGCGTTACATTACAAATCGACAAATTTTATTACCCCGTGGACTTTCTTGTCTTGGATACACAAACCGTGGTGAATATGGAGTCATCCATTCCCATCATTCTAGGAAGACCTTTCCTTGCCACAGCAAACGCACTTATCAATTGTAGGAATGGTCTCATGAAGATATCTTTCGGGAATATGACCCTTGAGGTGAATATTTTTCATATTCAAAAGCAACCACGTGATGACGACGAGTGTCACCAAACATTTATGATCGACAAACTTGTCGAGGAGGAGGTTCTGCCGCAAAGCAACTCTGAAGATCTTGAAAACCTCCTCCAAAATTCTGAGTCTGAGAGTTCCAATCCTTGTGAGGTGGCTACCACTGCTGCCATTTTCAAAGAAGCACAGGACAGAGGAACTAAGTTTGGGTCACCATGTCTTCAGGAGCTCCCAACAGAAGGAGAAAAACTGAAATCATCCACCGAGGAGACTCCAAAAGACAAGCCAGGCCAACCACCTGAGGGCTTAAAACGTGCATTCTTGGGAGATGAAGACACATTCCCAATCATCATCTCATCTAAACTCGATCCATTGCAAGAACAACGATTGATCGACGAACTGAAAGAGCACAATTCCAGGATCAAGGTAAAAATGAAAGCGGTTCATGACAAGCAAATCCTGAAGAAGAATTACTTTGAGCAGGTGAACTAGGTTGAAGAGATCATTCTTGACGACCCCGTTTACCAGTCCTGAGTAGTTTGCTCACATCTTCTGTACCATATTTTGATTTTCTGTTTTTCTTTATTTCTTTTTACAATTTTTTTTATGTGTGTTTTTGGAGAATCATATCAGGAAGCTCATGCTGCGCTCATAAGTGGAAAGCTCATCGTCCAGGTGTCTTCTATCTCTATATTTCTATAATTTTTGACACTGAGGACATTGTCTGATTTTGGTTGGGGGTGGTGAGCACATTCATGCGTAAAAGTGATTTTTGTCATGTTGATATTTGGGTTAAAAGTTTTGCAAAGTTGTCTGAGTATGATTTCAAAATGATTAGTTTGAGTCGATTTTTGTTGTCTTGGTTACTAAGAAATGACTTCTAGAGTTTCTTTTTGCACGTGCTAAACCTTGTGGTAAGATGGATGTTAATGCATGTCAGCTGAGAAAATTCCCGAGTTTAAGTGCTTTATTTTTGGTGAGTTAAGAGAGTTGAGAAAACAACTTTTGAACCTTCATTGACCTTTTGAGCTGGTAAAATCGCTGTTAGAACATCATTACATGGTTAGTGGTATGCTTGGTGCATATGCTTGAGGGATGGATTTTGGGTTAGATAGGAATGATCTTATGTAATAGAGCCTCATTTCTCATCTAAAAAAAAAAAAAACAAAAAAAAAAAAAAAAAAAAAAAAAACAAAACAAAAAACAAAAAAAAAAAAAAAAAAAAGAAAAAGAGCAAGAGCAACATTTCACAAATTATGTAGTTTGGTTGTTCTCACATTTGATGCTATATAGCTGTTTGTCAAAAGAACACCTTTCTACATTCACTTCATCATTACAGGTTGTCTCTTGCCAAAAAAAAAAAAAAAAAAAAAAAAAAAAAAATTTATGCATTCTTTTTGGCTCTTTGTTCATTTCTGTAAATTTCTGTTTGACCCGAATGAAATCCCAAAAGCTGGTTTATGGTAAGAATGGTGGAATGTTCTAGTGGTTGATTAACCTATGTTTTGGTCAATGTTCGTTTGATTATTTGTCCTAAATTTGACCTTCCTCACACTGAGCGTTGATTGTTTCATTTCCAACTCCATGAGAGAAAACCTTTACACTCAAATATTTCTGACACCTGTGAGATCAATGGAGTTGAGGCTTCTACTTGGTGAATTTTTCAAAGCTACATGTGTTATGGTTAGTGGTAAGAAGGTTACGGTTTGGAGCACACACACACGACTCTGGAGTTATGACTAAAATAATCTTGATAGTATCTTTTGACTTCTTGCTAACAGTTTGTTTGAAATACTCAGGTGACTAAGCGAGTTGAGACTTAGATTTTCTTTGTGACATAATTTCTCTTGCGCTTGGACTGCTAGAGACTAGCAATAAGCTGGTTGGGGGTTGTGATTAGTGCATGAAAATGCACCCTAAATACTGCTTTTGATGTATATAACATTAAAATATTTAAGCTTTAATTAAGCAATTCCATTATTTTTATTCATAATATTTCTAATTGGAATTTGTCCAGTTTTTACTTAATTATTTACAGATAAAAAGCAGTCTAAAAAAGTCACACAAAAATAAGCCATGAAAGCCATATTTTCAACCATCCGGAGCCAAGCCATCAGAGAGAGAGCCGAGCCGATTAAGCCGCAAACTGAGCCGGCCAAGTCACAGCAATTTGCGTGGGTCCTAGCTCTTCCACGCTCCCCGACTCTCCCTCGCGCGCGTCCTCAGCACGCCCGCCCATCAGTGAGCACGTTTCTTCCACAGACCCATCACCGCGCGTCCAACAATTCTGAAGCGTGGGTCCCGTGTGCAGCGCGCAAGTCTGCCCCTCCCCTCTGTGCATGCCAGCTGTCCGAGCGGGTCCCAGCTGTCTCCAACCGCCAGCAAGCTTCACCATTCCGTGCGCGGCACGTGGCGCCTTTTTCTCCTCACTGCCAATCACGTTGCGCCACGTGTCCCCCTTAGCTAGATCCGAAACTCTCCCTCAAAAATCTGAGCGATTTCTTCCCGAATTGAATATATGATTTGTCCTAATTTATGTGTAATTTTATTTTGTTTCCTTTTTCTTTGTAATTTTCTATTTTGACTATTTGTTTCCTTATTTGACAGGCAACCTCTAAACGCTATAAATAAGAGGGTTTGCCTAAGGTTTGGGGAGCTTTTTAATATTGAGTTTTCTGTCGTCTTGCTGTCAGTCTCATATTTTCTCTCTAGAACTTGTGAGAATGTTTTGCAAGATAGGCTAGAGTTCTGTTGGTGAGGTTAGAGATGAACTTCTGTTGAGTGACCCAATTCGGGGTTTTGATTCCTTGTGCTGTAAAGTTCAACATCTGAATAAATTAAATCTCATCTATTTTTCTATTACTTCTCAAAATATTATGTGCCAATTTTTATATAAGTTCAGTCACGCTTTTCTTATGTAATTCTGTCATGCAATGTTTTGTTATTCACATTATTTTACAAATTGTCTTTTACTGCAATATTGTCAGATTGATATATTGTCGATTTTAGATAACTTATAATAATAATAGTTCCGGAGTCAACATAGAGATTTAATCTATTCAGTTCTTTTATTTTGTGAATTTAAACTTGAATTGGTAAACGAAACATTAGGGATTCTCGACACCTTACCGTTTTTATTATTGAATTTTCTTCATATAGATTTTCTCCTTTTATTATATTTGCAACAAAAATCTCAAAAACTATTCCTTTTCTTTAATTCACTTTTCTCTAACGCTCTTATTCTGTTAGTCATTCTTGTTATTTTGTTATCTCTCTGTGGATACGACCGCCCTTCTGTGCTACAATTGACCGCTTGTGAACATCACTTTTGGGCGTTAATCATGCCCATCCTGTCAAGATTGCACGCCAAGATTTTTCATCTTGAGCCTTGATAAATGCCTTCATTCGAGCCTTCCAATAAGAATAATTTGAGCCATCGAGCAGCGGTGGATGTGATACAGATCTTCCTTCCTTCAATAGGTCCATCTTAGACGTAACAGATCAAGTCCTCCAAGATCTCACCGAACTTCTGGTCAGTGAACCGCTCTGATACAACTTAAAAGATCTTAACGTTAGACCTGATGTCCCAGATGACGTTAGAACACTGACTGGGACACTAGCTTCTCAGATTACTCTACCACTTAAAGAAACACACTACAGAGATAACAATAATGCAGAAAATAAATGAACACGCAATATGGTATCACAATTCGGTGCGTACACCTACTCTGTGAGGCCACGCCCAGATAGTAAACAGTTTTCACTATGTTTCAAGAATTACACCCTCGATGGACTTAATCACTCAAAGGACTCCCTCCTAGATACTGACGCCGCTGTGATGTACTCTCATAATGATACTGTTTAGCGTGTACCACACGTCTTTACACTTACTACTGAACACTTTTTAGTCAATCAAACTTTCAACGTGTAAAACCCAAACCACAGATACTACTTCTTAATCACTGTCTCTCTATCTATAGACTTTTCTGTAGTTGATCATCTAGCCCTGCGGCAAGGCCTGTTTCCATATATATAGCTATATCATCAATGTATTATTCAACTTTTGAATCTCTGATAGTTACCAAAAAATCCTCTCAACCATATCTACAGCATCTCACTTTTTCTGAACTTAGCTTCCAAACCTCACGGATTCATCTTTTTCAAAATTCAATGAATCAAATCTCCTTTGAAGATAAACCAATCCACGAGCTGATCTTCAAGTCAATAAATCTGATTTTTCTGCACAAAATCCAATTTCCAATTCAAACAACCGTACTTTCTTCTCTTCAAAAAACAACCATCTGCACAGGACTTTCTAGAACCTAGTTTTTGACTTTGTACACCTAAAACCTGATTTTGCTAATACAACCAATTAACAAAAAACTAACAATATCCCCCTTTGGCTGTTTTTGGCAAAACTGACCTTAACACATAAAGGTTCCAAAAAGAAACAAAGGCATGATAAAAAACACTATACATAAGTTCACCACTCCCCCTTTTTGACTAAAAACAATGCCAAAGACGCACCATACTATTCTGGAGCGGATGCTGGTGCAGAATCTGGAGCAGCTGGTGTAGCAAGCAAATCTGTCAGGAAGGCAGCAGTTTCCCTTTTTTGTTGAGCTAATTCCCTTTGTTCTTGCACAAGAGCCTTTTCTTGCCTGGTGAGTCGAGCCAATTCCTTCTGGAGAAACAGAATGGTGTAGTGGTGCTGAACAACAACAACAGTGTGACCTGAACCCGAGGCAGCTGTACTTGTGGCTAGCCTACTCTCCCCCTCAACTTCTGCTTGCCTGAAAACATCCTCCCCTTGCACATCGTTCATGTGCTTACCTTCTCTAAGCTTCTGAGAAATTCTTATGGGCTTGGTAGGTGGTTCCAGCACGTCCTCGGGAGTCCTAATGTTCTGTTGAGACATTAGAAGGCCATAAATCAATGAGGGCAATAAGAGAGCTGGTTTTGAGGATACAACTTTAGCGAGGCTGACTATTTCTTCAAAGATGAGCTGACCAACATCAAATGGGACCCCTGTACCAATAAAATAGAGCATCTTGGCCAACTGTTTGTGGATGCCGGTAGTATGAAAGGTGGGTAGCCAGTTCTCCACTGCAATCTTATGCAGAGCCGAGTATTTCAAACTTAAATCCGTAGCTGGAAAACAAGTGTCATTCGTCCATAAACTCCGAACCCCAACTTTTATTATGCCATTAAGTTACCCCAGAAAAATGATGATATACTCCCTTCATCAAAATTTCGTTAATTTTCTATGGAAAATGTTCATGTGACCAACTTTAATTTCTCTTAGATTTCTCAAAGGAATTTTGTCGGAGGGGCTAATTCTGTAACATCATCATAGTACGGGATAGCCAAATAATATGTAAAATTGAAATTAATGATGAAAGTAAGACAAGTGCAAAATTTCAAAGGTAATTTGTGAAATTGACCTAAATTTCAATAAGGGAAAAAGGTTATTACTAAATACAAAATGTCAGACCGATGGAGGCAAAGGACGAAGGGAGAAACTGGACAGGAAACTTTTTTTTTTCTATGTTTCTAAATGTTTTAAATTATTTATAAATCTTTTAAAAAATAATTGGTTTCTATTTATTAATGGAAAGGGTAAAAATGACATTTTTTGTTCTAAAAATTAATCTCAGGATACTTAGAAGGTGTTTTTTTTAAAACATACCACTTTAATATTATCAAAATTAGAAGATATTTTTTAAAATATGAAGGTACCACTTTAATATTATAAAAAAGCTCAATCACATTGCTAGCAGACAAACATAAACAAATGCAAATCCAGAGGTTATTATATCTTACAAGTCCGCTAATATGTCCTATATATCTGGACATTTGTATATTATTATTTATTAATCAATGCAGCCGAAACATATATTTATATACACATAATTATTAAAGGCGTTTCTTAAATTTATTAATTTGCGTGCCATCCTTACGCAAGGCTCCATTTTTTTTTTTTTTTTTAAAGCAAAAATTTCATATTAAAAAGTAAAGAAAATTTGCATACAAAACTAAATTTAATTAGAAGAGCAGATGATCAATTAAATGCAGACAGAACATATATACATCTAAGAATCAACCTAGCTATGAGCAAAATCTAAGATTAAGAAAGGATCCATGCCAACATTATTTCTGTCTAATTAAATGATTTATTTTATAAATAACCTCCAAACTTATCAGTTGTCTCGCTTTTGTCATTGACTTTCACTATTATGTATCAACCAACCCCGAACCATAACGATATTCCAATTAGCCCCTCCATCAAAATTTTGTTAAACTATATAACATACAAAACTTAAAATGTATATAACAACGCCTTTATTGCGTAAAATTATACCTACAAGACAAATAAAACTCGTAGACCACAGAAAAATTAAATTTATCTCATAAATATATGTTCATCGACTGTGATGGTTTATATATATATAAAAGAAACTAGCATGGCTATACAATAGGTCAAGCAAAACCTTTCCTATGCCAAGGCCCCGCAGTGGGGCCACATAATTAAACCTTTCAAGTAAAACCCAATGGACAAAACCAAGAAAAGAAAAAGAGCACCCAGCTCAGTGAATTAACCAAGGAGGCACCTTGCTTTGAGATTTGAGGAGCTGCACCACATAATCTGAATCACATTCAAACCATAGATCTTTCCATCCATGTTTAAGCGCACAAATCAATAGCCATAACCATACACATTAATTCTGCTTTGTAGGCATAAGTCACGCCCAAAGGAGCTACAAATTAACTTACTTAACGGCAAGAGGTTCGAAAGGCTCCACCATAACTTGAGGGACCAGGACACCGATTGAGGCCCCGTCTGTATTAACTATAATCCATCATGGCAAGGGAGTGGCATTAGTGTACGTGATGTATCAACAGTACGTGCTAAAAACAAATAAGAAAAAAAAGGAAACATAATGAATGAAAATCATAGTTTGTCTGTGAAGCACCAATATGGGCTAATAAATATAATAGAAAATCCTTTCTTTGGTAGCAAAAAGATTGTAAAATTTATCTTAAGACAGCTCAATAGTTGAACATAACGATTTTTTTTTTTAGCAAAATGATCCTTAGAAAAATGATATTTATTCCGATATAGGGATAAAACCACACACTCACAAAATTGTGGGTCTCACATACTCACGTAACATGACTCACCTCATGTGAATAGTGGGGTTTTGACCCTACGGGTGCTCTGATCCTTAACCTTTGAAAACAAATTATGTAGGTGAGCAAGTTACAAGATCACTACTACTCCTTCCTTCATTTTTTTTGGGGGTTCTAACGTAGGCTTTAAAATTCTCTTTTCTTTTTTCCTATATTGCTGTTAAGTACGCGACTTTGGCACCATCAGTGTTAGAGCCAGCCATCGAACTGAGTGGGGGCGTATACTAAGCGAGTGGCCTTCTAGTCCAAGTTTCATGGCACTTTTTATCACTATAATTTTAAGTACATTTCGTTGTCTTGTAGAGGTTTTATGGTTTTCCATTTTCCTAGTGGTTGAATTAATACATAATTTTTACCTTCATTATTCTGATTTGGAAGATTTTAAAGATAATTACTTTTCAAAACTTGACCGAAACATAACCACTTTGGTAAAGTACATAGAACGTTGTATATATATATATATATATATATATATATATATATATATATATGCTCAATTTCTATTACTTTATCCTTCAAATATCATTCATGTTTCAAACTTTAAAACCTAGTATGCATTAATTACAATCGCGTATCAATTTTGAGTTGTTACTTTTTTTTATTTTTTTTATTAAATGGTGATAAGGAGCAACTTGGAAAATCAAATCATCCAAACCAGGTTAGGATGCAAATCTATTCGGCGTCTCATTTTAGCAGCTGATTCGTACAGTACCGCATAAACTAGGAAGTGCCACGTATCACTTGAACGAAGGAGTGTGGGACGTAAAGGACTCTCTTCACTCTTTATTTTATAGCCAAATGTAGGGAGTTGTGGCGAGTTGCTTTTAATGCGGAGCTGAAATTCATTTCTCTAAGAAATAATTGCAATAGTACTATTTTCGTGTCTTGTTGCCTACGCTATAATATTCATGTTGTTTACTGAATTTCAGATCTTTTTTTTTTTTAAGGAATTTTTGGATCATTTTATATTATGAAGTAATTGCAATAATACTATTTTCATGTATTCTCGCCCTTATCATATTCATGTCGTTTACTGATTTTTGGATCATTTTATACTATAATGACGTTTTTACATGTATTTCGCTTATTTATGTCATCTAATTGTGCATGGCTTTATGGTCATGTGACTCATGTACTTCGTTTCAATTTTCTTGTCGATCTTCTATTGTTGTCACTTTTAAAGTAATGCTGTTAATTTTGAGGTTATTGTAATCTTTACTGATCATTTGTCTCTTTATCTAGCCAAAAATCCCCACACTTTTCCTTAGAAACAAATTACTTGAGTATGGTGATAATAAAAATCAACAGTACTGCGGTAGTTTGCTTAAGAAAACCTGTGGTATTCAACTTTGAAATATACTCCACTCGTACTGAAAACCACATAAGTTCTTACATTAGTGACCCCATGTAATTGTTTCTGATCATGGCCTGTAGATCATACATAGTTGAATATTCATCAATGAAGGGTAATGATTCAAAGCTCAATGAGAAAATAAGAAAATATAGAATCTAAGAGGCTGCAGTTTTGTACGAAGGGGAAAGTGGAGAACCGAGGTGAGAGAATTAGTGAAGGGATTTTGGGATCTATAATTGCTTAGTAGGAGAAAAAAGAGGAGGGAGCAACTAATATCGCTTAAGATTTTTAAATCCTTCAAAGAATTCAAATTTCACTCTCTCAATATGAAACGATAAGAGAAGGGACTCTTTATTTCTTACCATTTTCCCCGCCTCAATTATTATATGCAACCTTGGAGAATTTTGCGTACAACATAATCATATTATTAGCTTTTTTTCCATGGAAAAACTGATTTTTGACTATATCGCCACGTGATGTTCTTTGGCACCGTTCCTTTTTTTTTTATTTTTTTTCCTTTCATATTTATTACTTACTTATAATAGTTTTTCATGAAATAAAAGAGAAATTAAAACGAAGAAAAAACTTGTATTAAGAGTCCTCAAGCGCGATCAGCGAAATCTCACTATGTTCATGCTATAGATAAGAAACATGTAAGCCATATGAGAAGGCATTGAAACGAATACCACCATACAATTTAAAATTTTCATACCAGCTAGTTTAACTCTTTTGAAATTACAATCTACGACTTAATTAAATTATGCTATTAATTATGACATGCATGAAGACTTCTATTTCTCCAATGAACTAAGGATTTGCTATACATGTTTATAGTTTACGTTAGTTGTTTTTGATGATTTGGCATGTTCTGTTTATTTGTTTAAATTCGTTAGTCCTTACCATTAATGTCTAGTATGCTTTAAACTCACTAAGTGATTGAAGTTCTAGAAAGTCTAAGTTCTTTTGCAGATTCTTATTGTAATAAGATTGTTGCTACTGCAAGTATGATTCAAGACCTCAATATTGATTCCTTAATAATGATATAAGTTAAAAAAAAAAATCCATGAAATTATATTGTTCGAGAATATACTTTTTAAAAGTAAAGTTTTCTTTCAAGTTAAATTAATTTAAAATTGAATCATAGTACGCAATTACCGGTTTGAGAAGTCCGGTTGTTATAAAAGCACCCACCACCACCGCCGCCACCACCATCACCTCTTCCCTCACGTCTTTCTCTTCATCACTCATATGAGCACCACCCTGATCTCTCATTAATGAATTTCATCCTTGTGCCCTGTGCCCTTCTTCGAGCATTTGCGCCCGAACCGTGCCTAGTTTGTATCCTTTTGAATTTGATTCATTACCGATGAAGATAAATGCTTCACTTTTATCATCCAACTTGGTCTTTTTTCATCTGGCAAATGTACGTAGGCGATGCTTCTAAACACTCTGAGGTGGGAAATCCCGAGCTTTCTTCCGCTCCAAGCTTCTTGCGGTGTCTTTTCACATACACTCCGCGTAGGTGAACAGTTGGATAAGTAGACTGCTGTTGCTACGGCTTCTGCCCAAAACTGATTTGGCATTCTCTTGCTTTTGAGCATACTCCGCGCCATGTCAAGGATGGTTTGATTATTTCTTTCAGCCACTCCATTTTGCTTGGTGGATCTTGGAACTGTCAACGGCCGACAAGTGCCATTTTGTTTGCAAAATTCTTAAAATTCTTTAGAAGTGAACTCGCCTCCTCGATCAGATCACGTGGCCTTAAATTCGATTCCACTTTCTTTCTCTAACGTTGCTTTGAATTTCTTAAATACTCCAAAATCTTCTGATTTATGCTTCAAGAAATACACCCATGTCTTTCTTGAAAATCATCAATGAAGAGAAAGAAATAGTTACTACCTCCGAGAGAGTTCGGCTTTATTGGTCCACACACGTCTATATGCACAAGCTCCAGTGCCTTCTATGCTCTTGAAGTTGCTTCTTTTATAATGCTTTTCCTGCATTGCTTCCCTAATAGGCACCCTTCACACAACTGGTTATGATGATTAATGGAAGGTAAGCCTCTCACCATCTTCTTTTTAGAGAGCAACTCTAGTCCTCCGAAGTTAAGGTGTCCAAACCTTAAATGCAAAAGCCAAGACAAATCTTTGTAGCACGCCTTGAGGCACTTCACGATATTACTCAGATTCTATTGCTTGACATTGGGACCTTAGCAATCATGTTACTGACATTGTCTCTTATAGAAAGGTTATTTTCTTTCAAGTGAATATCATAACCTTTTTCTAAGTGTTGTTCCAAACTCAAGATATTACTCTTCAGATTCGGCACATAATAGACGTTGGAAATAAACTGGTGGTTTCCATTCTTCACAGCTACCTTTGACTCATCTCCGAAAGACACGTTGCCTCTCACTGACTTATCAAGCTCCACGAACATGTTTTTCCTTCCGCACATATGATTGCTTCCACCTGTGTCTAGATACCATGTATTCTCTTCACCTTTGTCATGGTTTTTGTATGCTAGCAGTAGAGTGCCATCTCCTTCAATTCTTTCTTCAGCGTAGTTAGCGTTTTCTTCACCTCTATTATTTTTGGGAGCTCTACTTTCCGAGGCATAATGACCAAATCTATGGCAGTTGTAGCACTTGACTTGAGACTTGTCACGCCTTGACCACGAGCTTCCTCTTCCACGATCTCTTGTTGAGCTTTCTCTTCGCGGCTCTCATTCTCGTAGTAGTTGTTGAAGCCTCTTCTTCCTTCTCTTCCTCGTCCATGACCTCTTCCTCAGCCACGACCTCTTCCTCAGCCACGACCTCTTCCACCTCATCCTCTTCCATTGCTAAAGTGTTCTTCGTCAACCTCGGACTTCTTCCTTTTCTTTTCTTCATAGGCTTGTAAAGAGCCCAATAGTTGCTCAATCAACGTAGCCTCTTTTGTTTCTTAAATGATGGCGACAATATGATCGAACTTTGAATCTAAAAATCTTAGAATCTTTTCCATAATTTTTACATCATATAACTTCTCAATTTCTCTTTATTTGATTAGTTACTGCCAAGACTCAAGGAAAATAGTCGGACACACTTTCACCATCTTTCATTCGCAAGGATTCAAACTCACCTCTCAAAGTTTGAAGGCGCACTTTCTTGACTTGTTCCGCTCCCTTGTGAGAGACTTGAAGCTTCTCCCATGCTTCCTTGGCGGACTTTGCTTCTGCAACCATCTCAAACGTGTCATCATCCAATCCTTGATAGATGAGGTAGTGAGCCTTTTTGTCTCTCTTTCTTGCATCCTTTAAAGTATCCCTTTGGGTTTGGGAGAGAGCGGCCTCATCTTGTGGCTCATTGTAGCATTTTTCCACCATTTCCCACACATCTTGTGCTCCAAGAAGGGCCTCCATATTGATGCTCTAATTGTCGTAGTTGCTCTTGTTGAGGACTGGGATTTGGAAGGGAACCATACTGTTTTTCGCCATCTTTCTATAGGGGATCTTGTAGCTTTGATAAAAATTTGTTGAATATGGGGGAATTTTAGAGCTAGAAAAGAGGCTAGGACAGAAAGATTAGAGATTTAAGAGGAAAATGACTCTTTTGATTACTTTCTCAAGAAATTTCTTGGCTTGATACAAAATGGAAGAACTCACTCTATTGGCATCTTCACAAACAATAGCTAGAATTGTGCCAACGCATTTCTAATCTAATGGTTACAATTCATTCTCTAGAATTCTCCATTAGATTTCTCTTCCAAAGTATCTTATTTTTCTTGAACTCTCTACATTTCTCTCAACTAAAAATATCCAGATATTATTTGAAGATTATTCTAGAGGTGCCTTCAAGAATTTAGGCTTATTGTAGTCTAAATTAGATAATTGAATTAAAGCCCGATAACTAAAATATCAAACTTAATTAACATTAAGTCCAAAAACAAGTTTAACTTCCAACCAATACTCTCTCCTTTTCTAGTCAGTGGATGTAGACACATATTTTGACGTTAGATTATGCCAATAGTGAGTTAAATAAAGCATCAGATAAACGAAAAATTAAAATACACCGCAGGGATTGATCTTTTTTTTTTTTTTTTTTTTTTTTGAAGGGCAGGGATTGATTTATGAACATAGAAAATTGCTGTTCATGTATACTGTTGGAATGCTAAAAGAAGAAGGAGCGATATCAAGTATTGAAAATATGTATATAATAATTTACGTCTCTGTAGATATATAATATTCTAAAGAATAAAGTCTATAATACAGCCAACCAGCTCTAAACAAAGGTTTCTTTAACACAAAAAAAAAAAAAAAAAAAAAAAAAAGGCTGAAAGATCGTTAATATTGACGGCAAATAATGTATGCATGATAGCCGACTAATTCGAATACTTCTTCTTAATTATTTATTACTTTCCCTCCTGATTGTCTAGTATTTCGCTTGGCCACCATTAGAAAGTGATATTTTTGGCAGGTATCAAATTTGCAGAGAATCATGCCGACGATGTTAAATCACATTGGTTGCAGAAAACATAAATAAATGCAAGTGGTTATTATAATAAGCCAGCTAATATGTCCAACATAACCGGACAATATACTTTTGTTGTAATTCAATGAAGTTGAGACATCTATAGATATAACAACCTGAAGCAAAAAAAATTGCAGCCCATTTAATTACTCTTTTGGCCAATCTTTCTCTTCATGTTCTTAATGGATCTACAACTTCCTCCCTTCTCAATACTTCTCAGTTCATTCCTCTTTGCGTTTGTGGTGTTAAACATACTGAAAAGATCATCAAAAACCATAAACTCTTCTTCGAAACTACCCCCGGGACCATGGAAGTTGCCCATCATAGGAAATTTGCACCAACTTATGAGCTCTTTGCCCCATCATGCACTAAGAGACTTGGCCAAGAAGTATGGACCCTTGATGTACATACGAATTGGACAGGTTCCAACATTAGTGGTTTCATCACCGGAGTCTGCAAAAGAGGTGATGAGAAATCATGACGCCAGCTTTGCTTCTAGGCCAGTCTTTCTTTTTTACAGAGATATTGTTCTATAATTCAAGAGACATTGTGTTTTCTCCATATGGCGAATATTGGAGACAACTGCGAAAAATATGCACGCAGGAGCTCTTGAGTGCGGCGCGAGTCAAAACTTTTAGACCCATTAGAGAGGAAGAGATGTTCAATCTCATGGAATGGATTGCTTCAAATATTGGCTCTTCTATCAATCTCACTGAAAGAATTCACTCCTCAACTTATACGATCGCATCACGAGCAGCCTTCGGTAAGAAAAGCAAAGATCAAGAAGAGTTCATATCAGTCGTACTGGAAGCTTCAAAGATAGCTTCAGGTTTTGATCTCGCAGACGTGTTTCCTTCGTTTGGTTTTCTTGATTCTCTTTTCTTCGGTACGAGGGCTAAACTGGAAAGCCTGTGCGAAAAGTCCGACAGGATAATTGAAAACATCATTACGGAACATAAGGAGGAGCCAGCAGCAAAGCGTGGAAAAAGTGAAACAGTGGCAGAAGATCTGGTAGATATTCTTCTAAAGTTTCATAACAGTGACCTTGGCTTTTCCCTTACAACTGACAATGTTAAAGCAATAATCATGGTAAGAATACCAATCTGTCACTTGTTATATTCTCATACTATTATGCAAGAAATTATATTTGTGCATCTAACCAACGTGGATAAGGTTTTTAATTAATCGACTTGGATTCCAAAAGCTTTCAAATCGAACTAAACATATCGAATTATTTTTAGAAACGCCTGCCAAGCAATATGGACCTTATGTCAACTCAGCTCTGGCTGAATATTGTTTAAAAAGTTGTTATAGTTGTACCCTCTCATTTATTCAGAAAGCTTTTTTCCGTTCAAATATATTTATATAAAGCTAATGAAGTGGTTGGTGTGGACTAAATGTAAGGTATTAAAACCCAAATAATCTTTAAAAAAGATTGGTTACTAAAGTAATAAGACTTTTAAATAAAAAGTGAAAAGAAAATAAATACAAAAAAAAAAAATGCAAGTTTTTTTTCACTTTGTATATCTTTTTAAAAATTCATTTGCGATAGTTTTGATCAAGTTTTCTCTATGCATCTTTAGTCTCTAGAGATATGGGAAGACTCTCTCGTCACAGATTCTCTTAATATTTTGACTTTTTTCATCTTGTATTTTCCTTTGGGTTTTCCTAGAAAGGTTTTAACGAGGCGTAATTCGTACGGTTCGTGCATATAGGGATAGTCTAGGCTTGATCTACTGCTAGACCTTGTTGGATCTTTTGGATCCGAAAATCAGTGATTTATATAATTCGAACTTAGTTCTATGCCTTGCTGGTTTATGTTTGCTTTTGGGTTGTCTTGATTGTTTTAGACTTCCTGATTTTATCTTTTTATTTTTATTTTATTAATATTTTAGTTAGGAGTTTAGTAAAAGATGAGTTGTTTATTGGTGCCAATCTAGTTGAGATGTTTTGAGCAACTCTCATATTGCCATTTATTTCAAAAAAAAAAAAAAAAAAAGGTTTAAATTGGAATTTGAACTTTTTCTGCAATTCTCTAAAATGACCCTTCATTTTACCTTTTCCTTTAGCCTGACTAATGACTCTGCTAGTTATATCAATGAATCTTCACGGAAGGGGCTTTTTTGAACACTTTTATGTTGTTAGGAAGGTGCAATAACCGCGTTTAAATAATCAAGGGACATGTTGACATAAGGTCCACAGTTCAGGGGAAAATTTGTAAAATTAATTTAGCTAGAGTTTTGGAGGTCTGCAAAATAAGCAATGTAAACCTATGGCTAAAAACATTGGTATAGGGCACCAGGTCAAAGACGCAAAGATACCTAAACAATTTACATACGTGTATATCTGTTTGGATTAAAGTTACTTTGGTTTCAATACATATAACTAATGAAGGTGTAGATCATCAATTGTCCGAAATATACGACTCTTTAAATCTAAAAAATTGGGAATTATCAGAGTATTTTACCAAAAAGAAAAGACAATTTTCCTTGTTTTTGGTCAGAATTGTATGCAATTGTGAAGCATAGACACTAATTTCAGCTAGATAACACGACTGAATTTTTAACTTTCAGGACATCTTTTCTGCTGGGACTGAGACATCTGCTACCGTTTTGGACTGGGCAATAGCAGAATTGATAAAGAATCCAAGAATCATGAAGAAAGCACAAAATGAGGTGAGGGAAGTATTTCGTAGAAAGGAGTCGGTTGATGAAACAGCCATTAGTGAGATGACATATTTGAAATCAGTTGTCAAAGAGACATTAAGGCTACATCCTTCTGGTTCCCTAATTCCAAGAGAATGTAGAGAAAAGTGTGAGATTAATGGCTATGAGATACCTGCGAAAATTAGAGTCATCATTAATGCATGGGCAATTGGAAGAGATCCCAAATATTGGACTGAACCTGAGAGTTTTATGCCAGAAAGGTTTATTGATAACCCTGTTGACTACAAAGGAGCAAATTTTGAATACATTCCATTTGGAGCTGGAAGGAGAATATGCCCGGGCTTGTGGTTCGGTCTGATTAATATTGAACTTCCTCTTGCAATGTTGCTCTACCATTTTGACTGGAAGCTCCCGAATGGAAGGAAATATGAGGACTTAGACATGACTGAGTCTTTCGGCGGAACAATTTCTAGAAAAGATGATCTGCACTTGATTCCCATTGCTTATGACTTGTCTCCTATTGAAAAAGCAGCTACTAAGAGAATGAATAAGTAACTTGTCTCTAATTATGTACTAGTTGTTTGTTTAAACTTGACCAAAAAAATAAAAAAAAAATAAAAAAAATAAAAATAAAAATATAAGGCTACATAACACCGTTAAGGAGTAGTTATTGGTTCATACTGGTTTCTATTTTGCACCCCCTTGAATATACAGCTCGATTTCGGTGTGGTCATTACCGTTTCTTGAATATTAAGTATATAAGTAAACCTTTTATAAGTAAACTAGACATATATCATTTAACTATAGTTAAATATATATATATATATATATATATCATTTAACTACTCTTTTTGCTGTGTTATCAGTGTTAGATTTTTTTTTTTTTTTACATGAAAAATAAAAACTTGAAGAGTCCACTTTAATGTGTAGACCAACATCCGAAATGGGGAAGAGACAGAAAAATAAGACATAAAAACGTCTTGTTCTTTCGCTCCTCACAATCTCCCGGGTGCACTTCTCGGCAAACAAAATGCGCTACGTAGCCAACTTTCACTCCCACCATTCTCCATTTGACACGTGGCGACCGCATACAGAAAAAGAAGAGACCCCTACTGAGCACTCTCCACAATCATAGTACCCACAAAATGCTGAGAGCCTCATTAGACAGTTGACTGAGAAAATATTGAGGCATCGTTCATTTCACTTAAGTTTAAATAACAATTATACATACTTTCTTTTTCGGTATGAAGTCGACGTTGGTCTAACAAAGCATGTTAAGTCAATAGAGGTTTAACACTCTATCCAACCCGACGACCAGGTTCATCTGATCAATTAGAGCCGTCTTATCTTCAAACTGTGATTGCTACTATGATACTGAGGGAAAATGGCATCAACGATTCCAAATACTGGGTTGCCGACCATTCTTAAAATTTCTCTGATCATTTACATAATTTAGAGAAATGAACAAGATTCCAGTGACAAATGAAGTGATTCACGGGTGGAATTTTTAATTTCAATTAAATTTTTTTTTTTTAAAAAGTCATATAATATTTTTTTGTTACAGTTAAAAGCTCTCACTTACAGTTACATTTTAGTTTTAATTGAAAACTCGAATCGGCGAACTGAACGAGCCTAAGAAATTTATCTTTGAGAATTCAGGGTCACATTTTTAGGGTTATTTTATTTAAGATTATTATTTTCAGGTTTAGGAATTTGTAAGAGAAAATATTTTGAAGATCAAGAATTAGAAATTGAATATTGAAGAGTCAAGCTTAGAGAACTTTGGCACCTCCATATCAATTTTTTCTTTTTTATTTTTTTCTCTGATTTTTTTGTTAATTGAGATATTGGAACTCTTGATTTATTTATTTTCAATTATGTTTTAGTTTCATTTTGCCAAAGATGTGATTTAGCTTGCCTATGATATTTTAATTTCTTTTACTCAAGTTATTTCTTTTTATTTTCCAAGTATGAGTGTTCTTCCTTGTTCTTAATGCTTCTAATTAAAGCTGAATGGGGAATTATGTGTCAAGTTCATTGTATTGAATACTATAAATTGCATGTGAGATAGGATTATACTCGCATGGTTTGTGTAGTTGTTACATGAAACTCCAAAAATCTTAATGACTCTTTGATTATTATAATTCACATATGAATATAGTGGGTTAGCGATTGAGGGGATTTTTAGTGTAACTCAAAAGAGAGCGTTGAATACATTGGGATTTCAATGGTCAACTCGGTTAATAAATTTGAGTAATGAGAATTAAGGAATTAAAGTGGATTAGTTATGGCGAAATAAGTTGCTCTAGTATTTTAATTATTAGGTTTTGTTTTTATGATTTTAGTTGTTTTTATTTTATTTTTCTATCTTTTTCAGTCATTCAAATAACTCTAACGTTAACTAACTTGATACTTAATAGAAATTAATGCAATCCTCTTAAGAACGATACTTTACATATCACTTTGCTACTTATCTGCGATATTGTGCACTTACAAATTTCACAACAATCCTTATTTACTTCATAGATTTACTAGGTATAACGTGATTATTCATTCAATTCATCGTGTACAATACTTTTCAACATTCACGTCCAAATATGACATACAAAATGAGAATATACTTTTTTTAAAAAATTGTTTACATATATCTGCATGCCGTTTTAAAATTCACAAAGCAAATAATTACAACATCCTAACTCCTTAAGGTTTTATGACTTTTATTTATAATATATATGTAATGACCGGGAAAAATTTAGGTCTAATCTGGACAGTCCAGTATTTGACTAAATTCTTTCCGGAATAGTAAGTAGTAGAATTTTGATGTAATCAAGAAAAAGTTATGTAAAAAATTTATGTACGGGGTAAAATTTCTCGAAATATGTAAAGTTATAGTATAGGTATATATAAATTATATATAATTATTTTTAAGTATGTTTCTTAAAAAATAATATTATAATATTCATTAATGTCTTTAAAAGAGTCCACGAAGACATTAGAAGCTACTTTTGTCTTCCTTGCCTAAGTTGACCAAAAGTCCTAAAAGAGTCTTACGTGAGAGGTGAATATGAGTTTGTAAAAAAAATTAGATTATCTAAATATATATATATATATATATATATATATATATATATATATCTCACGGTAATAGTGAGATAAAAAAAAAAGAAAAAGAAAAAGAAGGAAAAGTAATGATAATTACGTAAGGTGGACATAATAGTGAGATAAAAAAAAAAAAAAAAAAAAAAAAAAAAGAAGGAAAAGTAATGATAATTACGTAAGGTGGACATGGGTTGTACATGCAATAACACCACTTGGCATTATATGCTTAAGCTATGGTGACTCACGGCAACTTGATAATTCAAGTAAACTTCAAAAACATTACTAACGCCGTAAATGTAAGAATAGCAGAGAAGAGAAAAGAAAAAAAAAAGCAGAGAGTTACGAAGAAAAAAAAAACAGAGAGAGTGATTCGTAAAAAAAAAGACAGAGAATTGTGAAAATCAAGCATTTTCACTAAAATTTTTTCCATTCAATCTGGTAGAAACGTAACCTAAGGAGTTCTAGCGGAAAAACCTCAACTTCTAGAGGTAAGATTTCAGAGTTTTTGTGAGAATTCTATATTTTCTTGATTTAGATGAATAGTAACCCATCTCAGAAAAACTTCCGTTAAAGTGAAAATTGAAACTGAGGTTTTGTAGAGTATCGTAATAAGAGTTTAACGGTGTAAGTGTTAAGACAATTGAATAAGATTTTGGTGGATTTTTATCGAAAATCCGTGAGCCTAGATTAAGAAAGAACATATGTTTTGTTCAATTTTATGTTGGAATCTGTGTTCAGGAATGTGAATCTTTACTCCAGGTACCAAAAACGGAAGTAGAACGAGTTATTAAAAACTCGGGAAACGAGAAAAATAAGGTGAAACTCTACCGAATTTTAGTTTGAGTAATTTGAACTAAAACTGGATTTCAAGAGGAATATGGGATTAAAGTGTGAAAAGAAAGATGTTTCGATAATCGGTGATGGTTAGAAACCGAACATAACGAGAATTCACAGTTTTAGACCAAAATTGAAAATTAGGCCCATGACTGAGTAATTTGCACGATTTTAGTGAAAATCCTTGAGATAGGAAATAGTTTGAGATTGAATACCAAACATAAGGATTGTAGACCTTTCCGAAGTAAATTTCAAAGTAATTATTGATCTTAGATTCTGAATCTAACGATCGAAAAATTTATGCAATAGGGTCGATTAACGGTTGAAGTTGGAAAGCGTCAAGGGAAACAAAGGACGCGTCGTTAGCGAAACTTTGGTAAGTACAATAGTTTTTCTATGGCTATATCATGAACAAGCTTGCTTTTCTATGTTGCACAAAGATTGTGCATATAGTAGAATTTTGAATGTTAGATACAATGTGAATGCTAGATACTATGTTAGGTAAGTATTTACAAGACTTACGTAATCGTAGAACTTTATTCTGCAAAAAAGTATGTATCGATGTTAAGTCGAGATCAAACTAAGAGAAATGAAAGGTTAAACTTTAACGAAAAGTTAATCTCATGATAAAATGCTCAATAATGCACAAATTCATAAGATTTAACTACAGTTACCGTTTCAATGAGAAAATTGATAAACGGTAAGAGACTAAACGTCCTATTTGTACCAGCCTTCGTGTTACACCCATTTTTCTAACTGACCAATTCGTAGAAATAGATGTTAGAAATTAACAGGAATGATGTTATGGTGTTATAATTAGTTAAATTCTAATATCACGTTGAGTTATATTTTACAGGTGATCGCGACGAGGACTCGTGGTGTAAGAACAAGTTCATGCCAAATTGTTAAATTTTTATATGATGATTTGATGGATATGTGTGTTGATTTAATACCATTGATAGATTATATGGATATATGGTATTACAAAATACATATTATATAGCTATGTATATATATTATATATGTAAAAAAAATCAATAGCCAACCACCGTTTATGATATTACATTTTTGTTGCTGATGATTGGTTGATCTATGACGAATTGTTAAGGGTGAGGATTAGTTTAATGTTATTGGAGTCAATGACTATATAAAGAAACTTTGACCGCAACACGTTTTCTATCTCATTGACAGCCCATCAATCACCCAATTCAAGTCAATTAATTTGCTTAATTGAGTTGATATATATTGCATGATTCTTTCTGCATTTGGCTTAGTGGCAGTAAGTAGACAACTTACAAATATACCCATTCTCGTACAACAAGAAGTAAAATGGGCAGATTCATGCTTTGGATATATATAGCTTTTCCTTTGATATAATTTAGCCATTTACATTGTCAATGCAAGAAAAAGGGGGATTAGCGTCAGAGGAGAGAAAAGTAAGGAAAAAAAAAAATAATACTCCTTTTAAATCATACGTTTTCATCGCCATCCCATTAGAAAATTTTTATGCTTTCTTCCTCTCAAGCTTCCACTCTCTATCTCTCTGTCACCTTCTCTCAAAAGCCCTAGCCACCATAGAAATTTTCATTATCTTCCTTTATTCTTTTAAGAAGAACACAATATTGGAAAAATTATTTTAAAGGTATGTGTTCTTATCATGATATTTCGTGTTTTTGTTATTGATGGATGGAGATGTTTATATATATCTTCATAGTTTTGTGTATGATGGTTGTGATGTTATTGTTGAGGAAAGTGTCATGAGATTGTTATCGCTAAGTTTTAAATTTTGTCACAATGATGATTTTGATCGATTGATAGAATGGCATGTTTAGAATTTCTTTTACGCTTATGTGAGTGTTAATCCTCTATTTTCTTTATTTATTGTTTTATTTATTTATTTATTGTGGATAATATTAGAAACATGTTTAGGTTGTTTCCGTGATTTATTTGAGTTATATATGATTTCTAGTTAGGTGTTGATGAGAGTTATTGTATGACGCATGTTTTAACAATTCTCGGATATGATTATGTTGGAAGCATGTTAGAGTTGTGGTTAATATAATAGGCTGACATACATGATTTATGATGAGTTTTGGACGATTGAAAGGGATTCTTGGTTAATTTCGGATTATAGAGTGCTGGAATTTCTCCAGGTTTCATATCTTATTTTAAAACAGGGTTTTAGGGAGTAAACGATCTCCGTTTTTAACAAATTAGATACCGTTGGAAAGCTCTAGATGTCTACTTTAATTTAAAATTGGTTTCAGGTTATTTGGAGTTCTATGTGAATTGTTATGAGTTTTTAAATGAGTAAAGGTCAGGCTGCCAGTTTTTGTTAAGTTTTGTGATTTTGTGTAATCAGTGAGTTTTTATGTCTTGATGTTAATGAATGGTGAGAATGGTATATAACACACTGTTTTAATTTGATCAATGTATTTGATGAGTCATTAAGGCTTTGTAGTAATCTTATTTATGATTTATGGCATGAACGGTTCTAGAAACAAGCACCCGAGGACCTCATTCGTCGCGTCACCGTTGTGAAATTTAAAAGGCTAAGTAAGGCGCTCAAGTAAGTACACTCTCACCTGCAACATGAATTGAATAATTGAGAAGTATATGATTTTGATGTTTATGATGATGTTATGACGTTTTTAATAATCCTCTTATGATGACGTTTTGAAGAAAAAATGTATATATGTATTTTTATGTTTTTAAATGGCATTGTACACCCTTGATGTGACCGGTGAGCGGTCTTATTGCCACGGTTGGTATGGGATTTGCTACCCCATGCTTTCCGTGGCTAGCGCGCTATGATGGTACAACGTCGGGCCCAATATATGATGGATTTTAAAGTTTAGAATATGTTCAAAAATAATTATTCTCATTATGACGTTTATTGTCGATGAATAAAAATGTTTATTTACCTTTGTGAGAATTAAGTGTCTTACTAAGCCCTTGCTTATATAAGTTATTTCATGTTGCAGACAATCAAAAGGGTAAGATGTAGCCTTGGAGAATATTGGGGCGAATGCGAGCTATGCGTGATAGGAAAACGGGAGAAACGATCATGGGTTGAAAGTGTTTAATGTTAAACAAGGTTTTCAGTTTTTATTTTATTGTTTTGAATCTTTGGTTTATGATGGTTTGATTTGAAGAATATTTTAGACATTGTTTTAAGTTTATTTCACGGCATAGATTTTGATAATTAAGTTGAACTAAAAGGTTATTTATTTTTCTTTGAGGAAGTTCAAAAATTTTAAAGATAATATGTTTTAAAAAAAAAATCTAGGCTTTTCTTTAAGTCATTCAAAGTAAAGTGTTTCAAGTTTAACGATTTTCCGCATTCTTTAAGAGGTAAATGTTTGAAAGTTAAGATAACTGTGACGGTCCGTGAGGGGTCGTAACACTTCGAAGGAAAGGTTATTATGAGACTATGAAAGATATGAAACCGTGACTGAGTTGGATTGGTTAGCTACCCCACTCCTCACTGGTTATGCGCGCTATGGTACAATAGGACAGGGCCCCTAAGAAGTAAAAGACAAGAAAATGAAACACGGAAACCATTCCATATAACAGTATGGTATCCGTAAACAAGAATGAAAAGAATGAGAAATACAGAACGAAAGTCGTTGAGAATTCTGTATTAGGCTATATGATATGAATGCATATATGGGTCTGCATAATTATTGCATCTGTTATGACCTATTGATACTTGCTGAGCGAAAGCTCATTAAGTTTGTTCATGTTGTAGGAAGCACAGGTAAAGCACCGGCTCCCTAAAACTTGATGCTGGGCATGCAGAGAGGTTGTAGCAGCGAAATGTGGGCAAGTGGGTTGTGGATACATCACGTGTTTTGGAAACGCTGCTGAACTTTATATGTAAAATAAAATAGTGTTTTATGCATTTTGATGACTAATGTAATAGAATATTGTCAGAATGCTACAGCATTTTAACGTACATGGTAAGAATGAAAAAAAAATGACGTGAAATTTTAAGAAATTATGACTAGCATCGTCATAGAGGTTAAGAAATGGTAAGTATGAGCATATGATGATGACCAAAAGTTAGGGTCGTCACAATATTACAAGGGCTAATGCGGACAAACAGTCGCTATATTATCAGAGTCAAATTACGTTTCAGCGGCCGTTTTTTCAATAGGTGGCAAGTCATAAGCAATGGGAACCAAGCGCAAATCCTCTTTTCTACGAACTGTTGTGCCAAAAACCTCAGTCATGTCCAAAACCTCATATTTCATTCCACTGACCGGGAGCTTCCAATCAAAATGGTAGAGCAATATTGCAAGAGGAACCTCAATATTAGTCACACCAAAAGACACGCCGGGGCATATTCTCCTTCCAGCCCCAAATGGAATATATTCAAAATTTGTTCCTTTGTAGTCAAGAGGGCTATCAAGAAACCTTTCTGGTATAAAACTCTCAGGATCAGTCCAATATCTGGGATCTCTTCCAATTGCCCATGCATTAATCACTACCCTAGTTTTCGCAGGTATCTCGTAACCATTAATCTCACATTTTTCTCCACATTCTCTTGTAATAAGGGGAGCAGAAGGATGTAACCTTAGTGTCTCTTTGACGACAGATTTCAAATATATCATCTCACTAATGGCCGTTTCATCAATCGATCCTTTTCTACGAAAGGCTTCTCTCACCTCGTTTTGTGCTTTCTTCATGACTTTGGGATTCTTTATCAGCTCTGCCATTGCCCAATCCAAAGCGGTAGCAGATGTCTCAGTGCCAGCAGCAAAAATGTCCTAAAAGTTAACATGAGTGGTGTTATCCAATCCAAATTTTTTATGCTTCACAATTCTATGCTTTTCTTACACACACACAAACAAAAACACACATATATGTATTGAATTATACGTTATCTCAGTAAAAGCTTCGCCTACCATTCAAAATTTAATGACTTAAAAAGCGTGATATTTTGTAAATGTTGATGATCTTTACTTTGAATTACGGATTTTGGAAGGGAAGTAAACTTGAATCTAAATAGCTTGGACAATTGTTTTTTAAGTTTGGTATTAGAATCCCACATTGGCTGGAGATATTGACATGATCCATTTAATAAGGTGAGGACAATCCTTTCCTAACAAGTCAGTTTTGTTAGATTAAGTTAGACTCAATATCTTTTGATTTCTGTAAAATGGTATCAGAGCATGCCCAATTTTGTAATGTTGGGTGTCCCAACATCTACTTATTTGTAGCGACTTGGCATGGTGCACGCTGTGCGTGAGGGGGCGTATTAGAATCCCACATTGGTTGAAGATATCGGCATAATCTACTTAATAAGGTGAGGGCAATCCTCTCCTAACAAGCTGTTTTTGTTAGATTGAATTAGGCCTAATATCTTTTGATTTCTATAAAATTTGTAATTGAAGTTGGTTTAGAAACTCTAGCTAAGTGAAAATATGCACACACACACACACACACACACACACACACACACACACACACACACACACATATATATATATATATATATATATATATATATATATATATGCTTCTAGCGTAGGACAATATTGCACCATAGATTGATATATACTCACAAAGATTATTGCTTTAAGGTTGTCAGTTGTTAGGGAAAACCCAGAGTCGTTGTCATGAAACTTTAGAAGAACATCTACCAGATCTTCGGTCACAGTTTCACTTTCACTACTTTTTGCTGTTGGCTTCTCCTTGTTATGTTCATTAATGATGTTACTAAGTATCCTGTCATTCTTTCGGTGTAGCTTCTCGAGTTTAGCCCTCCTACCTAAGAGAAGAGGATCGAGAAAACCAAAAGAGGGAAACACATCTGCAAGATCAAATCCCGATCCTATCTTTGTACTTTCCATAACGATCGATATGAACTCATCTTGATCTTTGCTTTTCTTACCGAAGGCTGTTCGTGCCGTGATTGTATAAGTTGAAGAGAAGATTCTCTCTGTGAGATTGATGGCAGAGCCAACATTTGAAGCAATCCCTTGCACTAGATTTAACATCTCTTCCTCTCTAACGGATCTAAATGATTGAACTCTCGCACCACTCAAGAGCTCTTGCATGCAAATTTTTCGGAGTTGTCTCCAATACTCTCCGTATGGGGAAAAGAAAATGTCTGCAGAATTATAAAGCAGGGTCTGCGAAATTAGAATGATTGGTCTATAAGCAAAGATGATATCATGTGTTCTCATCACCTCTTTCGCAAACTCCGCTGACGAAACTACTAAAGTCGGAACCTGTCCGATTCGCACGTACATCAAGGGTCCGTATTTCCTGGCCAAGTCTTTTAAGACACGGTGAGGAAAAGGGCTTAGAAGCTGGTGCAAATTTCCTATGATGGGCAACTTCCATGGTCCTGGGGGTAGTTTTGAAGAAGTGTTTGTGGTTTTCGATGATCTTTTCAGTATGATCATTACCATAAACGCAAAGAGGGGTAAGCTTAAAAGTGTTGGGAGAGAAGAGAGTTGGAAATCCATGAAACAGATGCAGAGAAAGATTGCAATTCTATGATTCTCTAGGTTGCTTCCGTTGTCATTATGTAAATGTAACGACTTGATTGACGTATAACACAAGATGTCCAGGTAAATATAATATTCTCATGATCTGCCCTTGTTTATGTTTTTCTGCTGGCAATGTGATGTAACTTCCTTGGCATGATTCTGCGCAAATTTGTAGCCTTTCAAACGATTATTTATTAATTCACATACTCAGACGGCCAGCATAGGGAAATGAATAAAGAATTTATAAGAAGATTAGCACGGCTCCTACGCAACAACGTCACGTACGCAAAATATAGGCGACCACGCGGATTCTTTTGATCTTCTGTGAAGTAAGTTGAATTTTTTTATGTAAATAAAGAAGGAAGAAAAGAGTTAAAAGAACTCTCTGTAGCTGAATTCGTGTATTACTGTATTATAATGTATGAAACTGTTGTCGGCATTAGATTTAAATACTTGTCACCACTCAAAAAAGGCCGCGACTATCGGGAATTTAACTTAAACATTAATTTAAATAAAAGGGATTAATTAAAGAAATTCAAACAATTTAAATATTTGCAAAGTAAATACTAAAATTAATATATTACTTGAAGTCTTCTTTTTATAAATAATACTAAAATAGTTCATACAATTAAAAAATAATACAACTCTAGAACAATGCCGACTATATATAGAGTTTATATATACAAAATACAATCCAACTCAGACTTAAAAAGTATAAATTCAAAATACAATGAATCAATTTGAATCTCGAGTCTTCAATCTATTGGTATCAACTTACCGCGCTGCAAATCAAACTACTAACTCTGGAGGGGAAAAAACATTTAGAGCAGTGGGGAGCCAAAAGCTCAGTAGGAGGGAAACAGGATAACAGCGATAAAACAAGAAAGAGACGATAATCACATTGATTGAAATATCGATCAAAACAATGACGCATAACTCAAGTGCATGTAAGAGAAATATGAAAAACATGTGAGTCTCAACAAATGCAATCAAATGCAGAAGGGAGCTAATAATCAAGTATTTGAAAAACTCTTTTAAAATACTATATCATTTTCCAGTTTCATTTCAAAAGTGATAAGGTATCCAGTATCAAAATATTCTACAAATACTAGGTATTTGTAATTCTATTAGCCACTAGGATATCCAAATAATTATGAAACTAAGTAAAGATAAAATTTATATGCTTGTAGTTTGCAATACTCTTTCAAAATACCAATACGTAGTCTAGTGCAAAGCCAAATCACCACCCACGTTGCGGAATGGCCCCTATGAGTTTCAGGACCTACCCCTAAAGATACGATCTCCATATCTTGATCTCTGTAGCCATCATGTTGAATCAACTATCTAAAATGCTCATTAGATAGAGTTTGAAAACTCATATATCTCATGCTCAAATTATCTCAATTCGAGACTCAATCCATTTTTCTAAAACTCACTTCTAAAAAACCATGATTTGCGAGCTCAAGTTTTTAGGAAGGTTTTTCATAATATAATCGCTGTATATATTTTCGAACATATATGAATAAAATCCTTTCGAATTCTCTGGCTGAGGAAAACAAAACACAAGAAATTAACATCCTCAATCCAAATTCAAAAAGTGAAGCATGTTCAAGTCATGTTAAACAACTCGAAATTCAAGAAATGAATATGCTCAATTCAATATCTGTAAAACATCATGTTTTCAAACCAATGGATAATTTCACAAAACATAGAAAATTCCCGTCAATAATCCAAAATATCATGAGATCATCATTTAAAGTGTTAATCCAAGGAAATTCTTGTTTACTCCAAATATCATTCTCCAAGTGAAACATACTAAGGTTCTTAAAATCATTCTATCTCATAGGATCACATCCTTAGTTCGGTAAACTTGCCTACAAGTCATCCACATAATCCCAAAACAACAAGTCTTCATTAACAAGTGTGAACTTGGAAGTTCTAATTCTCAACATCAACAAACAAACCAAATTAAGTGACCAAGAGAGCTTCTAATCACCGTTCAAGCCTAATTTAGAAAGGATTAACCATCTATTTAGCTTAAAACTCAACCGAACAATAAAAGGGTTGATACATCTCAAACAGGGCTTTAATAAACCATAATAGCTGTTCCTCTCGGATGGTGTCTGGTTAACCGGGGGATGGTGTCCAGTTAACCAGTTTGACAGACGACAACACAACCAACTTTTCACAGTTTCAGACCTAAATTGAAAAAATCACCAAAAATCACATATTTATCGGAATTGGGCACATGATAGGTTGTTGGAAAGTCCAGATGTCTAGTTTCCAAATATGTAGTCCATTTATTCAAATTCATCTCCTAAGATTCCCATAATTCAACGAAATCAAACCTGTCTACACTAGGTTCATTAGCAGTTTTCCAACAAATTGAAAAAAAAAAAAAAAAAAAAAAATTCATAACTTAACTACAAAACTCCTTTTTGCGTGATTCAAGTCTCTAGTTAAACCGTGAAATGTCAATTCCTCAAATATATAAACCATTCTATAAGATTCATTGACACCAAAACCCAGAATTTGATCAAAGAGGGACTGCTCTAAAAGGTTGGTCAACTGGTTTGACTAAACTTGAAAATTTCATATCTTAAGCTATAGAATTCCGTTTAAGATGGTTCAACTCTCTAATTGAAGCTTGAGAAGTCTACTTTCAGGTTCCACTATTATCTAGATAAAAACCCAAACCAATGAAATACTAAATTCTAATTCTCCATGGGCAACCACTTTTGAAGTTTCACTTACATACCATTTTGTTCACCAACATGAGGGATATAACACCAAAACATAATTGAATCTTCCAAGCACGACCTAAACATGACTTCTAAATGTCATAGCTTAAGACTTTTACACCTCACCATCATAACAACTATAGGGCTTGCTTTGCAATTCTTCAAACACGTGATATGCATGATTTTCTCTTATGTTCTACATGAGTACCTCGAACCAATTGTGTTGCCTACGAATCAATTCTCAAACTTATATTCAGCCCATATGTACATAATCTCTCTTCTCACCGCAAATCAATAACCAAAATAACATGATTATATTCCAACTACTCATGCATGCTCAAAATAGAATCTAGGTGTTAAAACCATGGATATTGTAAATAAAGCACAACCCTGTGGATTCTCCTCCACACAAGTCTCACAATAATGAACAAGATTGTAGGTTATGGATAAAATACACGTACTAAGACAAGTTTTGAATTAAGGGACATGCAATCAAAATCATGCTAACTTTAAAGAAGGAAGTTAAGATCAAGATTCCAACATGCATGAACAATTTTCCACACTAAAATCAAATAGGAAAATCAATAAAATAAGAAATTTCAGATTTCTTTAGGGCTTTACATATTGAGGTTGTTCTAGACGTTTAGACGTTTTGAAGTAGGTGGTGTCGACCACCACTGTCGGAAGTAGCGGCTCACGGCGTGGACGGCGGCGGAGCTCCGGTGAGCTACTTTGCATGGCGGATTAATATGCCCAATATGGGTGTCATCACGTTTTCCTTGGCGTTATGAACTCATAGAAATAAGAATCACTCTCAATTCTCATTTGAAATGAGTGAGTTATGGGCTTTCAAAGTTTGAGTTTTCATGAAAGAAAAAGAGAGAAATTCGGGTAGAAGAGGAAAAGAAGGGGAGAGAGTATCGATTGAAATAAGGAAGAATAGGAAAATTGGGTTTTAAAATAAGATTTGGACCATTATGTCAAAATTATTAAAATGCCCTTCAAGAGCTTTTATGGTAAGGAAGTCTATAAGACAAGGTATTGGACCTAAATTGGTCTTTTTCATTTATTGCCAACACATAATAGATAAAAAAAAAATTAAAATCCCTGCAGAGATATTTTTTTAAAGTTTTTAAATGGTTTAGACAAAATTATAAATATTTAAAAGTCGAGGGGTTAAATTATAATTTTTAATAATAACTTTTAAATTGTGAAAAATTTAAGTGGGAATAATTATAAATGAAATTAAAATGCTACTTTTAAAATTAATTAACTTTAACGGCTGGATTAAATTAGTTAATCTCAATTAATTTAGCCGGATATTAAAATACTAGTATAAGCTCTTGACTAATTACTCTGTCTACCAATCAGAATAACACACGTAACTAAATTTACACTTTATCTCTCACATGCCCCCTCAAACTTAGAACTAGAAGTGGCCTTAATGAAAATATCAACAACTTGATCAATAGATGATACATGTCGAACCTCAATCGGCTTTTCAAGCAGTAGAGATCTACCTCGATATGCTTTGTTCTACCACGTAAAATGGGATTGAGTGCAATAATTAGCACTCTTCTCAAGTTATCAAACCAAACAATTGGTTACCTCACATTATGCAAAATAACTTCACTAAGTAGAGTCTTAATCCAGCTAGTGATTGCTATAATCCCTACCGCTCTTCTTTATTCAGCTTCAATAGATTTCCTAGACATAATCATATGCTGCGTTTTAGAATGCCAAGAAATGAGTTTCAATTAGGACCCAAGAGATGATTTTGGACTCCTCATGATGAGATGCAATTCATAATCCAATGTCCCAACCAAAAACCTCAAAGGTGCTTGCATAAATTGGCACACCTTGCAAACACCATAAGCTAGCTCAGGCCTTGTAGTAGTCACATATTGAAATCTCCCTACGACACTTCTATACATCTATGTATCTTCAACAGGATCACAGCCAAAATTGGTGAGTTTTTCATGTGGTCATAGAAAATCTTACACTTTGAGCAAATTCCATCTTAGCCTTACAGAGGAAGTTTGTTACATACTTTGACTGAGATAAATGAAAGTCCATCAGCGATATGCCTAACCAGAATCCCAATAAAAAAATTCCTGTTAACTAAGATCTTTTAAAGCAAATTTCTTATTGAACTGAATGATGAGTAGTTGTACTGCCACTACATCACTACCTGTGATGATAATAGCATCCACATAAACTAACACAAACAAATTTTCTATTGAGCTTCCCTCGGCTTAACGTTAAAATCCCTTCGATATTTAGTTTTGTATTGGAAACCCAAATTTCTTCTCCTGAAAAAATATAAATAACAAAGACTTATAAAATAAATTGACTCTTTGTAATGCTGAGGCTCCAAAGGCCAGCTGAGATTGTTGTGAGGCTTCAATTAAATAGCAAAAACTGTTAGTCGTAAGAAAAACATTAATGCAGTTCACGAATTTCAGTCCGCAACAGAACAGAGCTATAAAATATGGTCTAAAGTCAACTCCGCAGATTGTAGATATTCTCTCTATAAATGCAGTTTCAATCTTGCAGAACACTCTACGAATGTGGACGTTTTTGTACATCAGTGCAGAATCCTCTTAGCAAATCTACTGACTCATCAAAATTTAACTTTCCAAAAAACACATACAAGTTGACTTTAATCAAATCAAATCAATGAAACAATTTTCTTATAAGTATGCTGCAAATCACAGTTGCCTAATCACGTTCCATCATCATTCAAGTTACCAACTCATCAAAATAGGAAACCATATAAGATGAACGGATTTCAAACCAATCTGAATCTTTACATAAAAGAAGCATGCAACATATCAATCTCAATGTTCCTTAAACAAATCAACTTAAATGACTGAGAAAATCCAAGACTTTAAATAATACAATTTATTTATTTAAGCCAAGGATTTTCTTAGAAAATATTATGTGACTGAAGGATTTATGGAATCAATATCTGTATTCCTAAATTCTATAGCAGATTTCATGTTAAGTTCATGTTTCGATCAAGTAAATTCGATCGATAAATTCTCGCCGTATTTTAAGGCAGAATAATTTTCAGTACAAGTATAGTTTGAGAATCTTAATTTCAAGAATCTCCAAACACAGTATGATGTTAACAGCGTAAAAAAAATGCACTGACATTTTTAAAGAAGAGAAAATCCTTAATTGCCAGACAGATAGGTTAAAGTCACAAGATAAATACCTATAGTAGAAGGGTACAGTGTGAACTCGGGAGTTGACACCGTCAGAAATAATGTCATTCCCGGGATATAATGCAGAAAAGTTAAATTTAGAATTTATTCAGTCTAGAATTAATTTCAAGACTTGAAACAGTTTAAGATATTACGCGAGTAAGAATTTAACGTGATATCAAAGCATACGAGGATTTAACAGTTGAACTGTAAATAAGCAATAGAAAAAAAAAAAAAAAAAAAACCGTCAGAAACAAGAATTTCCTGTGAACTAAGTACCCTTTACAGTCAGTATAATTTTTACCTGATTCAAAGGTAACCTAAGAGAGTGGACTAAAGTACAAGGGGTAAGATTTATTTTTCTCTCTCTCCTTCTCCACTTTGGCCGGCCATGCATAGAAAAAATAGAGCCAAAATTAGCTAGTTGAGTGTGCTAGGGGATTACATGGTAAGGTGTGATGGGATTGTGTTAAATCAACTATTGGACATAAATGCTTACCACACTTCCTTCTTGAAGCACTCCACCGGCCATGTATAGTAGAAATAGAGCCAAAATTTGGCTAATTGAGTATGTTAGAAGGTTACATGTTAAGGTGATGTGATGGTAGTGGTTGAAGGGGAAATTAATGGCAAAATGGCTTCTTCTTTTCTCCTTCCAAAACCGGCCAATAAAGGGGGATTTGAACCAAAAATTTGGTTGAATGATGTGGAATTGGAGTTAAATAAATGATCACCAAGTTGCCTATAAAAGGAACCAATATAGGATAAGCTTCATTTTTTTTCTCCTCTCCTTTTCCCCACTCAAAATCCGGCCACACTCTCCACTCTCTCTCAAAATATTTTCTCCCACTCTCCTAATTTTGAGCCACTACCAAACCATAGAAGAAGAGGAAGGAGATCAAGGGATTCTAGGAGGACACTAGTCAAGCATTCTCCAAGGGTAAAGAAACTCTAAATCCCCTCTTTTTTTTCATGTTTTAGTAAAGTTTAAAATGTAGAAATATTCCTCTTAAATCTCCATATACTTTCCAGTTCCAAGCCATTAACAAGTCTTAGAGGAGTTCAAAGGTTTTCAAGAGAGAGAGAGAGTTCTCCAAGGGTAAGTTCTCAAACTCTTCTCCATTAATTTCTAGCCAACTTTAAGCTTGGATTTGTGGATGTAAATTTGAGGTTCTTGAGGAAGATGTGTTGTAATAAGGGTGTGTGAGTTTTATATTGGTTTTGTGAGTTTTGAGGTTAGTTTGATGTGGTATGTTTATGCTTGATCTAAGTTGCTTATTTTCGGATTAGAGGAAAAATTTTCCAGTGACTTTGACCGCGAAAATGAGGACCATGGAGTGAGATTTTTTAATGTTTTAAAGCTTGAACTTATAGCCCTGGATGTTTTGAACATTTTCAGTTACTATGACAAAACCTAATTTTAACTCTAAAACCAAGTTTGAAGCCATTTGGCAAAAACGGACAAGCTGTCCAACACAGTTTCGAAAAAAAAAACTGGCAGCCACTGGTTCAGCCAAACGGGACCCTTAGAGGCTGAATCTTGATTTTTCACAAAATTAAAAATTTTATATTTGGACGAGATGAAGAAATTTGATGAAGAAAATATTTTCAAAATCCAAACCTAAGAAGTACTAAAACACAGATTCCCGAAACGGCACAGTTTTTGACTAAAACAGTTTCAAGAAAAAACAGCAGCTACGGCTTTCAGCCAAATGGGGCCTTTAGATGCCGAATTTCAACTTTCACCAAAAATGAAAATTTTAGATCTCGACGAGATGAGAAATTTTCATGAAGAAAAAAATTTTGAAATCCGACTCGAAGATATAGTAAAACACAGATTTCAAAAACTGCACAATTTTTAACGAGACAAAACTAAAACAGTGTTGGTTTCAACAAAAAGTTATAAAAGAATCCGAGATAGAATTTCAGTAAAATAAAATGACATTAAACCTAATTTTAATGAAAGTATTCATAAAGGAAGTTTTCAAGAAAAAATGCTTTCTTTAAAGAACATAGTGGTTTACCGAGCAAATCATCCCGACGGGCACCTATGAGCCAATACGATAGGTCCTTTAAATTTTAAGGATTTGATGTGGGTCCAATGCCCGTATTGATTTAAGAGACTCCGTTTGAGTTTAAATTCAATGGCCTAAGAGCTAGAATGCCGTGAATAAGTTTTTAGGCCGAATAATAAGTTCAATGAGGAAAATTATGGAGAATAAGTTACTAGATTGAGTAAATGATTTTCAATCTAGACATAAGTATGTTAAGGGCAATTAAGGAAAATAAAATTTTGAGGATCTAATAAATTGATCCTTATAGTAAATTATCTTTCAGAAAATGAAAGGAATACCTGCCTTAAGAAAAGGATTAGATTCATTCATAAGTTGCTAAAATAGAATAACAAACGACAGTTAATCTCACACTCTCAATGGGTGCTCATTTTCAGAAATAAGCAAGTAAGAGAATAGACTATTTGGCAAAAAGTGGATTCCAGCTCTGTAAATCAGGTAAGTAGGAATCTCGCCTACAACATGAATAGATTTTAAAGAAAAAATTACACATGTTATATATATACATGTTTATGCTTTAAGTATTGTATGTGATGCCATGTCATGCTGCATACACTCTAATAAGTCAAGAGGAACTTATAAGAATAATCTCAGTTGAGTGTCGTACCAGCCTCCGACCTAAGGGAGGTGACTCAAGCTCCACAAGGGAGAAAAGAAAAAATAATAATAATGTTCTCTGACTTAAGGGAGGCATTCAAGTTATAATCACGGTGTCGCGAGGGACCTTGCAAACCCTCACGTCCCGATGATTGCGCGCAAGTGGTACGCGAGCACTCGGGCCCATCAGTAAGAAAGATAAGATAAGATAATAAGACTATGATAAGACATCATAATTAAGCATAATCAGCTCATGTATATTTATTCATGTGTACTTACAGTTATTTTGCGAGATATAGTTCCTACTTGCTGAGCGAAAGCTCAATCAGTTATGTTCATGTTGTAGGTAAGAAACCTATCAGCAATTCTTGAAGGGCAATGGTGAGCGGCGGACGAATGGTGGAGATGGGAATGGATACCACTCACACAGTTATCTTCCGCAGTAAGTTTAAGAAAAATCATGTATATGTCTATATGATTCGAAGGTTTCAAGCATGTATATGTTTAAAAAGTATACGTACATATGTATGTTAAGAAAACCGAGGCTGTAGCTAACAACCCTAGTTTTGAGTATTTAAGTTTTAGAACGTTGCAACAGTGCATGCAACAAATAAATGAATTTTAAACATGACGATTTAAATGATTGATTTTAAAAAGACATTAAGATGTACTTGAATTTAAGATTTCTCACGAAATCCATTTTAAAGTCAAATGAGATGGCCCGATTGAATTGGCTAGTTTTAAAAAGGCTTTTAAATAATATTTGAAACAAGAGTTCAAACGCTGCTCTGTTTGAAGGATATTTCTAGAAGATTTTATCTTAACTAAAATTAAGAAAAGCTTTAAGAAATTTAGTTATTTATTCTTTTGAAATTATTGTTATGAACTATGAAAGTATTTCTTCTTATATATATATATATATATATATATATATATAAAATGTTCTGCAAATTTTAAGAAACCCTAAATAGTACGAGTTAAAAAGTAAGCTACGGTGGCAGCCTCATAGGAGGGTCACCACAGTACTGCTAATCATTCCCAAAATAATGCCAACATCCACAAAATCAATCACCAAATGAAACCCAAAATCAAATCCTTCAATTTACAAAATAATGCCAATAAAAAATCCTAACTGTCTGCTCCTTTGGCATTGTTTTGACAAAATATCACATTATAAATAAACAAAGGAAATTGTTTCAAATAAACACATTCAAACTGAAACTCCCCCTGAACCACACAACACAAAGTTGAAGTCTGCACAAACTATTCTCCCCTTTTTTTTCAAAATAATGATCAAAGTAGACTAAGAAAGGAGAACATCAATTTGAACACTTTGAGCTGCAACAATCTGATCATCTCCGAAATCATGTAAAAGGAATTTAGGAACCTTCTTCATGTATCTAATGTTATCTGTTGTTAGACCTGTTGCAACACGACAAGCATCGGGATTCTGGATATGATGGTGCAACATCTTCTTCAATATTGTCTCCCCCTCAATGACTACAACAAACTTGTTAGAATGAGAATGAAAGCCATTGCCTGCAAAACCGGTACGCCAGGATCTCACCAAAACACACTTTAGTTTACGATTATGATTATGTTTACAAGTTTTGATTATGAGATTCATGATATTACATGTTACGAGTATCCATGTTATACTCTCATGAATGTCAAGACAAGTAAATAAGATGTTTTTTTCACGTTAAATGACAAGGCATGCAACGTACCCTTTCACGTCTCACGGCCTTAGGGCAATTTGTTGTTCTAGACGACAATTTCATGTTCATGTTTGCCTCGGTAAGTTTAGAACTTGCAATCCCACTCTTGCCGTATAGGTTCTGCGTTTGTACGTTCGCCTCGTGGGAGCTAGACGGTAAGGAAGCGTAAGCGGATGGAGCTAGACGGGCGTGTGACGGGCAAGATCGTGGGAGATGACCTACCACATGCATGTTTATTTTCTGTTGAACGTTCAGAGTTTATTTAAGAGTTAATTTTTATATGTTGCTACCAAGTTTATGGATTTTTTATGATTATGACTGTATGATTGGATTTCAGTTTTTTTTTTTTTTTTTTTATTTTGAATAAGTTGAATATGTTTATGATTTTATGTTGAAGAATATGTTTAGATAATTGATTTAATTTGATTGTTATTTAAAAAAATGAAATGACGATTTAGTAAAAAAAAAAACAAAAAAAGAAAATGATAATTGGTTTATGGAAAATTCAACCTTTTAAATATGTTTTATATTATTTTAGCATTTCAATTCTGTTGTATATTCCTTTTAAATGACGCTTAATTGAAAGGTTTAACGATTAGCTCTAACGGTTCATAGGGGGTCATTTCAACTATTATTCACTTCAAATAGTTTTAAAATATACTATTTACTTAGTTTAATTTTATATATCTGCTATTTACTAAAATTCTTAATTTAAGAAAATCTGTAATCGAGTCAGATGACACTGGGCTGATTATGTGTAGGGCTTAAATATTTGGCCCAATCCGATTGGGGGTTTGAATCGGAAATGAGATCGGACTAATAAGTCAGACTTCGGGCTGACCCATTAGACCCGACTCAAATTGATACCTTTAAACAAAAACAACCCTACATTTAAGAGGGGACTTCGTTACTCAAATTTTACTTTCTTATTGCTAGAAAAGCTATATCTTTTGTATTATGTTAAGTCTTTTTTTTAGGGGATTATCTACACGGACGTATACTATTATTTTCATTCAGCACTATCTTTTCCTTTCTGTTTTTATTTGAGCCTTCCAAGTGTCAATGGCCTTGTAATTATTTTAAATAGTATATTTCAATCTTTTCTTTTTCATTCATTTATTTTAGTTTTTTTTGGTAAAAAAATTAAAATAGAGAGAAGGAAGAAAATAGCATAAAGTGTGGAGATTAAAAGTAAATAGTATAATTTTGGTAACAGCAACACTGCAAAACAGAGGAAAAATGTTATAAACAATGTGGTAGCGATCTTATTGTTGGGTAATTGCCCCAAATTAATTTTTAGAAAGTTGTTATTTCGTATTTTTTTTGGTAAGTTATTGTTTTTTATTTTTAGACATGTTATTAGGAGTTTATAAATAAGTGTTTTGTGTAAAACTTTGTGTGCTATGAGAAAAATGTAGAGAAAGAGTGCCTCCTTTTGAAAGAAAGAGAGAAAAATGAGGAGAGAGATAAACAAACGGTGTAAGGGATTTTGGGTATAGAGCAAAAGAGAAAGTTTGTTGAATGTGTAATTCTGAAACTGTTAGTGAAGTTTTTCTCCCTTTTCCGTGAATGTAGGAAATTTTTTCGAACCATCTAAATCTTTGTCTTCTCTATTTTTTTGTTATTTTTTGTTTCAATTTATTTTTCTACTCTCTGGATGTAGGGGTATGTTTTTCCCCGACACTTATAAACTATATTATGAAACAAAATACTTGCAGGCATATCAGATTAAACACGAACACTGTATTTCTGCTTTCAAATAAAAAGTGCTCTGCATCAGAATAAAAAGTGCTCTGCATAACAATAATTACTCTTAAAGCTTCTAAGCTTTCTCATGAAACATGGAATATACATAAACTCACTAGAATGCGTGGAAAAAAACCAGATTTCCTAGCAAAGACTTGACCGATGATTCTTCCAATTCATTAAAACCGCAACATTCTCGTTGATAGACAAAACACCAAAAGATAACGTCCCGATGTTTGACGGTTACTTTTTGATACATTAGTCCTACATGCCATTTGATAATTAATAAATTAAATAACACTCCATTTTATCATGGATAGCAAGGGATGATCCGAACAAACAGATGTTACATTAGCGAGTAGTTGACGGGTCATAAGCAACAGGAATTAAGTGCAAATCATCTTTTCTGCGAACTGAAAGGCCAAACAACTCAGTCATGTCCATGTCTTCATTTTTCATTCCACTAGGGAGCTTCCAATCAAAATGGTATAGCAATATGGCAAGAGGAAGCTCAATATTAATCACCCCGAACGAAATGCCCGGACATATTCTCCTTCCAGCCCCAAATGGAATATACTCGAAATTTGTTCCTTTATAGTCAATAGGGCTATCAAGAAACCTCTCTGGTGTAAAACTGTCGGGGTCAGACCAATATCTAGGATCTCTTCCGATTGCCCATCCGTTAATCACGACCCTAGTTTTCGCAGGTATCTCATAACCATTAATCTCACACTTTTCTCCACATTCTCTTGGTAATAGTAGGGGAGCAGGAAGATGCAACCTTAGTGTCTCTTTTACAACAGCTTTCAAATATGTCATCTCACTAATGCATGTTTCATCAACCGACCCATTTCTGGTAAGGACTTGTCTCACCTCATTTTGTGCTTTCTTCATGACTCTTGGATTTTTTATCAGTTCCGCCATTGCCCAGTCTAAAGAGGTAGCAGATGTGTCCGTCCCAGCACCGAAGATGTCCTAGAAGTTAACATCTCTCATGTTATGTAATTGCAATTTGTTATATTTCATATTTGCATACAATTTGGTTAATAAGTTTTGGAAGGAAAAAGCAAACTTGAACATTAAAACTGCAAGTCTATATATAGAGGAAAAGTTTTGTCAGATGAACTTACAAAGATTACTGCTTTCAGATTGTCAGATGTTAGTGAAAATCCAACGTCACTGTTATGAAACTTTAGAAGAACATCTACGAGGTCTTCTGTCACTGTTTGACTTTCTCCAGTTTTCGCTGCTTGCTTCTCCATATGTTCCTTGATGATGCTACTCATTATCCTGTCAGACTTCTGGTGCAACTTCTGGAGTTTAGCCCTCGAACCGAAAATCAGAGGATCGAGAAAACTGAAAGAAGGAAACACGTCCGCAAGATCGAAACCTGACGCCATCTTTACAACTTCCCTCATGAGCAACATGAACTCCTCTTGATCTTTGCTTTTCTTACCGAAAGCTGATCTTGCCGTGATGGTATGTATTGAAGAGGAGATTCGCTCGGAGAGATTGATAGTAGATCCGGCATTCGAAGCAATCCATCCTACAAGATTTAGCATCTCTTCCTCTCTAATGGGTCTAAAGGATTGAACTCTTGCCGTGTTTAAGAGCTCCTGTATGCAAATTTTTCGCAGTTGTCTCCAATACTCTCCATTCGGGGAAAAGGTGATGTCTGTAGAATTATAGAGCAGGATCTCTGAAAGAAGAATGGTGGGCCTAGATGCAAAGATGGCATCATGAGTTCTCATCACCTCTTTCGCAAACTCCGGCGAAGAAACCACTATAGTTGGAACCTGTCCGATTCGTATGTACATCAAGGGTCCATATTTCCTGGCCAAATCTCTTAATGCCTGATGGGGCAAATAGCCTAGAAGCTGGTGCAAATTTCCTATGATGGGCAACTTCCATGGTCCCGGGGGTAGTTTCGAAGAACAGTTTGTGGTTTTCGATTTTCTTTTCAGTATTTTCAACACCATAAACATAAAGAGGAATGAGCTGAGCAGGATTGGGAAAGAGGGAAAATGGTAATCCATGAGGAAAGTGACGATAAAAGATTGGACTAAAAGGGATGCAATTCTTTTTTGCATCAGTTTGGGTCTATTATTGTTGTATGTAAGCAAATGTTAAGACGCCATTGACTTAATATACAATATTCAGATAGATATAAGACGTCTTTGCTGACTTTTGCATTTGTCTGCGGTCAATGTGATTCATTGAAAATTTAGGCCCGGTTCATATCACCAATTCGAGTTTAGAATTTGAGTTTTATTATAATAAAAAGCTTTAAAAAACAGTCACATATAACTTTTTTGTTACAGTAAAAAACTCTCAGAAATAGTCTAACTTTTTTGCTACAGTAAAATACTCTAAAAAATAGTCATATTTAACTTTTTACTACTTTAAAAAACTTTCAGATAAAATTACATATCAACTCAAATTAAAAACTCGATTCAGTGAACTAAACGGACTTAATGTTCTCAAACAACGTCCACTTCTGAATGGTGGAAAAGTCGTATTACTTGACGGTGAATTGTGGTAAAAAGGATTAATAAAAAGAAAAAAAAAATGTGAATTAAAAACTGAGTGAAAAAGAAGTATAGAAGTCGTGCAACTTGCATACGTTATTAATTATTATTATTCGCTTTCAAGCTTTTGGGATCTTTCTGCTTAGTAAGTTGGAAAATAAGTTGTTATGTTTCTTATGAAGTTTGCAATCTTTTTGCTAGCAAAGTATGGATTTTCTTTTATATTTTGTTAGCCTTTGATTTTATCCAAATTATAATAGCATCACTACCTGTGATCATAATAGCATCCATATATACTAACACAAACAAATTTCCTATTGAGCTTCCCTCGACTTAACGGTGAAATCCTTTCGATATTTAAATATCGTTTGGTTCATGTTCATGGATTAGAACCATGAGATTAAAATTATTTTTAATTTACGTGTATTTTTTGTGAGAAAAAATACTATAACGAATCGTGAATCATGATTCGAATCAGAGAATAAATCTTCTAACTAAACAGGCTTAGTTTTCTATCAAAAACCCAAGTTCCTTCTCCCAAAAAATATAAAGAATAAAGACTCATAAAATGAATTGACTTTTTGTAATCCTAAGGCTCCCAAGGTCAGCTGAGATTGTTGTGAGGCTTCAATTAAATAGCGAAAACTGTCAGTTGTAAGAAACATTAATACAGTCCATGAATTTCTGTCTGCAACAGAACAGAGCTGTAAAATATGGTCTAAAGTTAACTCCACAGATTCTAGATATTCTAACTATAAATGCAGTTTCAATCTTGCAGAACACTCTACGAATGTGGACGTTTTTGTACATCAGTGCAGAATCCTCTTAGCAAATCTACTGAGTCATCAAAATTTAACTTTCCAGAAAACACATACAAGTTGACTTTAATCAAATCAAATCAATGAAACAATTTCCTTTGGCCCAATCCAATTGGGGGTTTTAATTGGAAAGGGTGAAAGAGGAAAATAGTCTAAGATTTGAGATAAATTAAAATTAATAGATCAATAGTTTACATAAGTTAATAAATATGTTAAATTATTATTTTCGTCAATAATTTGTCTGGTTATGAACCATAACTTGACAAGTTATTCACGGTTTTTGTTCATAACTTGTCTGACTATGAACCATAACTTGATAAGTTTGTCCATAATTTATCTGGTTATGAACCATAACTTGACAAATTATGGCCTATTAATTTCTATAACTAAAAATTGATCTATATACTTTCTCAAGCTTTTCATATTGACTTATTTTCTATTATTTTCCAATTGTGAAAATGGGATAAGACTAATAAGTCGGACTTCAGTTAGACCCGACTCAAATTGATACCTTTAAACAAAAACAACGCTACATTTAAGAGGGGGCTTCGTTACTCAAATTTTACTTTCCTATTGCTAGAAAAGCTGCCTTTTGTATTATGTTAAAGTTTTTTTTTTTAGGGGATTATCTACACGGATGTAAACTATTATTTTCATTCAGCACTATCTTTTCCTTTTTGTTTTTATTTGAGCATTCCAACTGTGGCCTTGTAATTATTTTAAATAGTATATTTCCTTCTTTTCTTCTTCATTCCTCTGTTTTATTATTATTATTTTTTTTGGTAAAAAATTAAAATAGAGAGAAAGAAGAAAATAGCATAAAGTGTGGAGATTTAAAGTAAATAGTATAATTTTGGTAACAGCAACACTGCAAAAAAGAGGCAAAATGTTTTAAACAAAGTGTTAGTGACCTCATATTTGGGTAATTGCCTCAAATTAATTTTTAAAAAGTTATTATTCTACATTTTTTGGTAAGTTATTGTTTTTTTTTTTTTTTTTTTTTTTTTTTTCTGAGACAAAGGTTATTAAAAGTCTATAAATAAATGTTTTGTGTAAAGCTATATGAGCAAAGAGAAAAGTGTAGAGAAAGATTGCATCTTTTGAAGAGAAACAGAGAAAAGTAAGGAGAGAGATAGACAAAGGGTGTAAGGGATTTTAGGTAGAGAGAAAGAGAAAAAGTTTGTTAAGTGTGTAATTTTGAAACTGTTAGTGAACTTTTTCTTCCTCTTCCATTGACGTAGGAAATTTTTCTGAACCGCCTAAATATTTGTCTTATCTATTTTTCTAGTATTTTTGTTTCAGTTTATTTTTCTGCTACATCTGGTGTAGGATGTTTTTCCCCAAAAACTGGTATTAGAGCTGTGGTGAACATTAAAAAAAAGTCAAGATGATGTCCGGAATAAAGTTTGAGCAGATTAGGTGGTTTGATGAAAATAGTAATTTCAACATTCATCAAAGTAAGTCAAGTCAGCTGTAATAACCGAGAAAATCCCAGAATTTTAATAATGTAATTCATGTATTTAAGTCAAGGATTTTCCTAGAAAATCATTATACTATGTACATTTTGTGATTGAAGAATTTATGGAATTAACATCAGTATTCCTAAATTAGAAAGGCATTTCACGTTAAGTTCACGTTTTTTTCGATCAAGTAAATTCAATCGATAAATTCTCACCGTGCTTTAAAAACGGAAGAATTTCCAATACAGATCTGATTTGAGAATCTTAATTTTAAGAATCTCTAAGCACAGTACAAACTAGCATCCATTACCCGATATCTGGAGAAAAATAACTCACAAGATAATTGTTGACAGCTTTTAATGAGTAAAATTTAGGAAGTGGACAAAGGTACAAGAGTTAGGTTCAATTTTTCTCTTTCTTTCCCTTACTTGGCCGGCAAAATGGAGGGTTATAGCCAAAAAATTTGGCTAGTGATGTGTGCTACATGGACTTCATGATGGGATTGAGTCAAATCAACTATTGGACTTGAAAGCTTACTACACACCCCTCTTGAAACACTCCACCGGCCAGCCAAGGGAAAAGGGGATTAACCCAAAATTTTAGCTAATTAAGCTAGCTTGATGGGCTTAAATGAGATTTAAGATGAGATCAATCAATGTCTATAAATGTGGGACCATTAGTGCAAGCATTAGGTTGGTTATTTTGCACATTTCCTCTCATTTCCCCACACCCAAACCGGCCACACTCTCCATTTCCCTCTCAAACATTTTCTTTCACTCTCCTAACCATAAACCACTAGCAAACAATAGAAGAAGAAGAAAGAGATCAAGGGATTTTAGGAGGAGACTAGTCAAGCATTCCTCTAAGGGTAAAAAAACTCTAAATTCTTCCTTTTTCATGTTCTTGTAGAGTTTGAAAATATAGAAATATTATTCTCAAAATTCCTTATACTCTTCTAGTTCAAGCCATTAACAAAGCTTAGAGGAGTTCAAAAGTTTCCAAGAGAGAAAGAGAGTTCTTCAAGGGTAAGTTCCCAAACTCATTCCCATTAGCTTCTAGCCAACTTTAAGTTTGGATTTGTGGATGTAAATTTGTGGTTCTTGAGGAGATGAGTTGTAATAAGGGTGTGTGAGTTTTATGATTGGTTTTGTGAGTTTTGAGGTTAGCTTGATGTGGTATGTTTATGCTTGATCTAAGTTGCTTATTTTCGGATTAGAGGGAAAAAAATTTCCGGTGACTTGGACCGCGAAAATGAGGGCCATAGAGTGAGATTTTTCAATGTTTTAAAGTTTGAACTTATAGCCCTTGATGTTTTGAACATTTTCTATGACTATGACAAAATCCAAATTTAACTCTAAAACCGAGTTTGAAGCCATTTTGTAAAAACGGACAGGATGTCCAAACACAGTTTTGGGAAGAAAAAAAAAGGGGATTTTTGCTGCAGCAACCTACAGCATTTTTTTTTAAAAAAATTGCTACAGCAATCTTACAGCGTTTTAAAGGAGATTGCTACAACGTTATTAAAAGATTGCTATAGCGATCCTATAGCATTTTTAAAAGATTACTACAACATTTTTTAAAGATTGCTACAGCATTTTTTTTTAAATGCTGCAGCATTCTAGGTAAACAAAAGGAAAAAACAGCAGCCACGGTTTTCAGCCAAACGAGGCCTTTAGAGGCCGAATTTCAACTTTCACCAAAAACGAAAGTTTTAGATCTCGACGAGACGAGAAGGTTTCATGAATAATGAAATTTTGAAATCCGACTCTAAAATACAGTAAAACGCTGATTTCAGAAACTGCACAGTTTTTAACGAAACAAAAATAAAACAGTGTCGATTTCAACAAAATAGTTATAAAAGAACCCGAGACAGAATTTCAGTAAAACACAATGACATTAAACCTCATTTTAATGAAAAAAACTCATAAAGGAAGTTTTCAATAAAAAATACTTTCTTTAAAGAACATAGGGGGTTACCGACCGTATTACCCCGACGGGCACCTACGAGCCCAATACGATAGGTCCGTAGAATTTTGAAGAGTTAATATGGGTCCAACGCCCACATTAGCTTAAGAGACTCCGTTGGAGTATAAATTTCAGCGGTGAAAAGTTAGAATACTATGTATAAGTCTTAGGCGAATTGGACCTTAATATCGTAACAAAGGTAAATTAAGGAAAATAAGATTTTTTTTAAGATTTAATAAATTAATCTTTATTATCCCTTAGTAAACAAAAGGAATATATGCCTTATGGAAAGGGTTATATTTTCTTCATAAGTTGCTAAAATAGAATAGCAAATAATAGTTGATCTCACACTCTTAATGGGTGTTTATTTTCAGAAGAAAGTAAGAGAATAGGCTAATAGGCGAAAAAGGGATTTCAGCTTTGAAATCAGGTAAGTAGGAATCTCGCCTACAGTATAAATAGATTTTAAAGTAAACAGTACACATGAACTATATATGTCTGAGTACATTTAATGTTATGCTATGTTATACGACATGCACTTAAGTAGTACACCCGAATTATATGTGTTCGAGTACATGATATAGTATGCTATGCTAGGTCATTTTGCATACACCTTAATAAGTCAAGAGGAACTTATAAGAGTAATCTCAGTTGAGTGCCGTACCAGCCTCCACAAGGGAGGTAACTCAGGCTCCACAAGGGAAAAAAAAAAATAAGGATGACCTCCGACTCAAGGGAGGCATTCAAGTTATAATCACGGTGTCATGGGGGACCTTGCAAACCCTCACGTCCCGATGATTGCGCGCAAGTGGTACGTGAGCACTCGGGCCCATCAGTAAGAAAGATAAGATAAGATAATAAGATTCTGATAAGACATCATAATTAAGCATAATTGACTCATGCATATTTATTCATGTGAACGTCATGATTATTTTGCGGAGATAGTTCCTACTTGCCGAAAGCGAAAAGCTCATTATAGAATGTTTATATCAGGTAAGCAACCGGCATATAATGCCTGATGGATTTCTTGGCGAGTGGATTTAACGATGTGGGGCTCGGGATATGGATACCACTCAAAATATTTCCATAATCGACTTTATGTTATGAATAGTTTGTTAATTATGATTTTGAATAACAGATATGTTAAGGTTTGAATATTTTATTTAAGAAAGCAATTTTGTATCTTAAGTTATTATAAGACCTTTAAAAAAAAAAAAAAAAAAATGTTCCGTGAAATTTTAAGAAATTTCAGTAAGTACAAGTTAAAAAGTTAGTTACAGTGGCGGCCTAAGGGAGGGTCGTCACAGTTGGTATCAGAGCCGGTATCCTGCCATCCTACTCCACAACGTCACGTACCTACTCCGCCCCAGTCCAAGTAAGTAGAAGTTCATGTAAATAATATATTATGATTAAATATTAATACTATTGCATTACGATAGAGTATGGCTGCACCGATAGACCCCAGGCAGATTGAGGAGGATCGGAGGGCTACGATCGCATTCGTGGACATGCGTGTGCATACATTTTCTGGTCACCGTCAGCCGTACCTACTAATGGAATGGATCAACATGATGGAGATCGCGTTTGAGGTTTGCCATGTCCCTGAGCGGTTGCGAGTCCGACTAGCTGCATCGAAATTATTAGACACGCCTCGCTTTGGTGGCTCGGGAAAGGAGCCGAACACCAACCCCTTAGTTGGGGAGACTTCAAGCAAGAAATCGGGTGAGTACGGGCCAACATCTTGTCGGGCGCTATTGAAGTACATGCCCCAGAGTGCAAAGAGATCCTCACATCTGGGAGGATATGCAAAGAAGACAAGATGACGCTTGTAAGGCCATTTGGGATTCTTACGAGGGAGAGTCCATGGCTCATTATCGCCAACGTTTTGGACTCTATGCTGCCCATCATACCTACCCAGCACCCCGTTTTCGTAGGTTAGAGATTTGATCCGAGGGGAGTACCCCAGGACGTTCGGGACTTAGTTGCTTACCCTGGACAGTACTATCACATCCAGCAGTTCTTGGAAGAAATAATAAATGGCGAGGAGGAGCTACACCATGCCCAAAGAACAACTCCAGCGAATGCCGCAATGCAAGCAGCGGGTACTAGCTCACCAGAACAGACGCAAAGACCGGATATCATGCAGATGACGATGAAGACGAGGATGAGCCAATAGATTACATGTCCGAGGACTATGATGATGAAGTTCCAGAATGTGTCATCATCGCGAGCGATGATGAGTACACAGAGGAGGAGGATCCCCGGAGGATGAGATGTTCACCGATGAGGGGTTCTCGATGGAGACGCAGAGCCCCGAGTCCGGATTATCATCGGACCGATAGTGTCACCTCTGAGATGTCTTGCCTTTTGTATAGGATACTTTCTGTATCGTGAGAAGTGGTAGCCACTCTCACCTAGGTTGGGTATAAAATCTTTACTTCTTTGTGTGTAGTGAGAAGTGATAGACACTCTCCGTAGGCGTTACATGACATTTTGTACTGTGAGAAGTGATGACCACTCTCACCCTGACCAGACTAGACATTTTGTTATTATATCATGGGAAGTGGTAGCCACTCCTAACAGATATGTTGATATATGTAAATGATACGGGAAGTGATAAACACTCCCGACAGTTATGATTACAATTATGAAATCAAGCTTATATGAAGTTAAAAGTTTATGCGCAACTAGAGCAAATTCTATTTATGAATCAAGAGTGTAAATCAGAATCAAGTCATGCATCAAGTAAATAAGATTTTATGTACCCTTACCATGATATGAATGCAATCCGTATACAGACATAATTTAGACGTAGACAAAGATAAAGACTTACATAGTACTTTCTTGAATGAAGGATCATGGTTCGACCACGAGCACAAGCGGCTCGAATCCAGCCGGAGGTAGACTGGACGGGTCAAATGGCAGAAATGAGACAGTTGCTACAAGCGCAGCAACAAGAGATGAATGCCTTGCGTGAACAGCTAGCACGTCAGAATCAGGCACCACCAGCTGGAGGCGAACCAGCCCACGAAAACCCACCTGCACGGGAAAACCCCCATGCAGCCGGCGGTCAGAACGGTCAGGAGATACCGCATGTACCGATCGCACATGTAGAAGCTGAAGGACATGACCATCGCCCAGTAGAGGATAGGCGTTGGATCTCAACCTTAGAAAGGTTCCGTCGTATGAAGGCGCCAGAATTCCATGGTTCCACAGACCCGATAGAAGCAGACAACTGGCTGACTGATGTTCAGGTAGACCTGAACCTTATGAGGTTGAACGACCAAGAAAAGGTCCTATGCGCCTCCTATATGCTCAAGAAGGAAGCCCGCCGATGGTGGCAGACGGTGGAGCTAAAAAGGAATGTCGATGAGATGACTTGGCAAGATTTCATCGAGGAATTTAATGAGAGGTATTTCAACTTAGACAACATGGCCGCCCAAGAGGATGAGTTTAACAATTTTCGCCAAGGAAATTTGTCCGTGGTAGATGCAGTGCAAAAGTTCAAGCAACTAGCTCGTCTATGCCCACACATGGTGACCACAGAGCGGGAGGAGGTCAGGAGGATGATGAAGATGTTCCGAACCGACCTAGCAGTGGTGATTAGTGGCGGAGGCGGACCGCTTTGGACCGTGGAAGACCGTGTTGGCCGAGCCATTCGTGCGAGAATCTTGGGTTAACCAAAACAGGGAGGAAAGGGCTAAATTCTTCCAAGCCAAGAAAGAGGAAAGGGCTAAAGGAAACAAAACCCGAAACCCAATCCAAAGGGCGAATAGTAACTCAGGCCAAGGTAACAAGCAAGGACAAGGTCAGAATAAGAGGAAAGGGAACTTCAACCCAGGGAACCAGAAAGGCCAACCTCAGAAGAAGAACAACGCCGGGCAAGTTAACAACAGTTTCCCCACTTGCAACAAGTGTGGGAAGAAACATCCGGGAGAATGTAGAGCTGGGACAAACGTTTGTTACACATGTGGCAAGGAGGGCCATTTTTCCAAGGATTGTTATTCCAACCCCCAGAATCGAGCGAATCAGAATCAACCGAGAGTTCAGAATCAGCCGAGAGCCCCAGGAAATCAACTGCATGCAATTCAAGCCACAATTGACGGACCCCAGATTTCTCGGGAAAGATTGGAAGTCTCAAACCCCAAGCTCGTATCTATGCCTATACTAGGGGAGATGCAAAGAATCGAACTTCCATAGTGGTGACAGTCAGCTCCCTCGGAGCCAACTATGATGCATACGCTTTATTTGATTCCGGAGCAACGCATTCATTTATGTCGTCTAAAGTTGCAAAGCATCTAGATAGCGCAAAAGATAGAATAGATCAACCATTTAGGACTGCCTTGCCCTCTGGGGAGATCTTATTGTCTAATTATTGGTTAAGAAATGTACCAATAATCATTTGTGGAAGAACATTGTACGTGAATTTAATAATAATTAGTATGAGCGATTACGACGTCATTTTGGGAATGGACTTCCTGAGGAAATACAACGCCATCATCGACTGCCGAAGCCGGAAGGTCATGTTCAAGCCACCTGAGGAAGAAGAGTTCACTTACACAGGGACATCTCAAGAGCGACCAATGCAGATGGTGTCTGCGATGAAAGCAAGTAAGATGCTGGCTAGCGGATGCATAGGGTATCTAGCTAATATGGTGGACAAGTCTAAGGAGATTACGTTGAGACCGGAGGACATTCCAATAGTCAAACAGTTCGTGGAAGTCTTTCCAGAAGAATTACCGGGACTACCCCCAGAACGGGAGATCTCGTTCGAAATTGAACTGATGCCAGGATCAGCACCAGTTTCTAAGGCGCCATACCGGATGGCCCCGGCCGAGCTTAAAGAGCTTCAGGTACAACTACAAGAGTTGATAGATAAAGGTTTTGTCCGTCCAAGTTATTCGCCATGGGGAGCACCAGTTTTGTTCGTGAAGAAGAAAGACGGTACACTGAGGATGTGTATCGACTATCGGGAACTGAATAAGATTACAATCAAGAACAAGTATCCACTGCCGAGGATCGATGATCTATTCGACCAATTGAAGGGAGCGGCATATTTTTCCAAGATCGATTTGCGTTCAGGGTACCACCAACTTCGAATAAAGGAAGGCGACGTGTCAAAGACAGCTTTCAGGACTCGTTATGGACACTACGAGTTCCTTGTGATGCCGTTTGGACTGACCAATGCTCCAGCAGCATTCATGGACTTGATGAACCGAGTATTTAAGGATCATCTGGACAAGTTTGTTATCGTCTTCATAGATGACATTCTGATCTACTCTAAAACCAAGGAAGAGCACGAGGAGCATCTGAAGACTGCCCTACAGATATTGAAGGAGAACCAGTTGTATGCCAAATTTTCAAAGTGTGAATTTTGGCTAGAAAAGGTACAATTTTTAGGGCATGTAGTTTGCAAGGAAGGAGTTACCGTGGATCCCGCCAAGATCGAAGCAGTTAGTAATTGGCCAGCTCCGAGGAGTGTGACAGAGATACGTAGTTTTCTGGGATTAGCTGGATACTACCGACGCTTTGTGGAGGGATTCTCAAAGCTAGCAAAGACCGCCACGGCTCTCACACGGAAGGAAAGGAAGTATGAATGGACCGAGAAGTGCGAAGAAAGCTTCCAGAGCTAAAAAGGAGACTCACCAAATGCACCAGTGTTGACCATTCCAGATGCGGACGAAAAGAAATTTTGTAGTCTACAGTGGACGCTTCTAAGAAAGGATTAGGAGCTGTTCTCATGCAAGGAGGAAAAGTGGTCGCCATGCCTCGCGACAACTTAAAGATCATGAAAGGAACTACCCAACGCATTGACTTAGAACTTGCAATGTGGTTTTTGCGCCAAAATATGGCGACACTACCTGTATGGAGCGAAGTGTGAGATCTACACAGACCACCAAAGTCTCAAGTACATCTTCACTCAGAAGGAGTTGAATATGAGGCAACGAAGATGGCTGGAATTGGTAAAGGACTATGATTGTGAGATCCTTTATCATCCCGGAAAAGCAAACAAGGTGGCGGATGCACTAAGTCGGAAGTCGTCAGCAACGTTAATGGCGATCCATGCTCTACCACAACCTCTGCAGAAGGACATACACGACCTTGAAATTGAAATAATTTCAGGAAAGGTATCATCTCTCACCCTACAGTCGACCATCCTCGAGCACATGAAGAGTAGTCAGGAATCCGATCCTACCTTGGTGAAGATAAAGGAGGAAGTTCTCGAAGGCAAAGAAATGGTGTTTAGCCTCGCGGAGGACGGCACACTCCTCCACAAGGGTAGGATATGTGTCCCTAAAGATGAGGAAATGAGGAAGCAGATCCTTTCAGAAGCACATGAAACGCCTTACTCTGTTCATCCGGGAGCAACTAAAATGTATAAGGATCTGAAAAGGAGCTTTTGGTGGCCAGGAATGAAGAAGGACGTGGCTGAATTTATATCAAAGTGCCTTAACTGTCAGAAAGTTAAAGCAGAGCATCAGCGTCCAGCAGGAGAACTACAGAAGATTGATATTCCAGAATGGAAGTGGGACCAAATCACGATGGATTTCGTGGTAGGGTTGCCCAGAACATCCGATGGTAACGATGCGATTTGGGTAATCGTGGATCGATTGACTAAATCCGCACACTTTCTGCCGATCAAACTCAGTTATTCTGTTGAGCGGTTGGCCGAACTTTACGTGTCTAAGATAGTAGCGTGGCATGGAATTCCAGAATCCATCATTTCGGATCGAGACGGCCGCTTCACGTCAAGATTTTGGAAAAATGTACATGACGCAATGGGATCTAAGCTAAAGTTCAGTACGGCTTTTCACCCGCAGACAGTTGGCCAATCTGAGAGGACCATCCAGACCCTAGAAGATATGCTGAGGGCATGTGTCATGGACTTCAAGGGAAACTGGGATAGGAAGTTACCTTTGATAGAGTTTTCCTACAATAACAGCTATCACGCGTCAATAGGAATGGCACCTTTCGAAGCTCTATATGGAAGAAGATGCAGGTCCCCAATTCACTGGTATGAACCGGGAGAGAAGCATCTTGAAACAGTAGACTTCATCAGGAGAACCACAGAGGATGTGAGACTTATCAGAGAGAGGTTAGATACAGCTCACAGTCGCCAGAAGAGTTACGCAGATAAACGCCGCAGGCCACTGGAGTTTCAGGCAGGAAACTTAGTTTTTCTGAAGGTGGCACCGATGAAAGGGGTAATGAGATTTGGCAAGAAAGGGAAGCTCAGTCCGAGATACATAGGACCTTTTGAGATCCTTGAAAGGATTGGAAAAGTTGCATATAGACTAGCATTGCCGCCAGAATTAGCTTCTGTACACAACGTCTTTCACGTATCGATGTTAAAGAAATATGTGACAGATCCGTCGCATGTGTTACACCAGGAACCTGTCGAAGTGCATGCGGACCTCACCTACGAAGAGAAACCAGTCCAGATCTTGGCTCGCGAGGAGAAAACTTTAAGGAATAAAGTAATTCCTCTAGTTAAAGTCTTGTGGTGAAATCACAATGTTGAGGAAGCTACTTGGGAACGTGAAGAAGATATGAGGAAAAGCTACCCCGAGTTGTTCTAATTTTCGGGACGAAAATTCTTAAGGGGGGTAGATTGTAATAACCGAGAAAATCCCAGAATTTTAATAATGTAATTCATGTATTTAAGTCAAGGATTTTCCTAGAAAATCATTATACTATGTACATTTTGTGATTGAAGAATTTATGGAATTAACATCTGTATTCCTAAATTCTGTAGCAGATTTCACGTTAAGTTCACGTTTTTTTTCGATCAAGTAAATTCAATCGATAAATTCTCACCGTACTTTAAAACGGAAGAATTTCCAATACAGATACAGTTTGAGAATCTTAATTTTAAGAATCTCTAAGCACAGTACAAACTAGCATCCAGTACCAGTATACAGGAGAAAATAACTGTCAGTATAATTGTTGACAGTTTTAATGAGTAAATTTAGGAAGTGGACAAAGGTACAAGAGTTAGGTTCAATTTTTCTCTTTCTTTCCCTTACTTGGCCGGCAAAATGGAGGGGTTATAGCCAAAAAATTTGGCTAGTGATGTGTGCTACATGGACTTCATGATGGGATTGAGTCAAATCAACTATTGGACTTGAAAGCTTACTACACACCCCTCTTGAAACACTCCACCGGCCAGCCAAGGGAAAAGGGGGATTAACCCAAAATTTTAGCTAATTAAGCTAGCTTGATGGGCTTAAATGAGATTTAAGATGAGATCAATCAATGTCTATAAATGTGGGACCATTAGTGCAAGCATTAGGTTGGTTATTTTGCACATTTCCTCTCATTTCCCCACACCCAAACCGGCCACACTCTCCATTTCCCTCTCAAACATTTTCTTTCACTCTCCTAACCATAAACCACTAGCAAACAATAGAAGAAGAAGAAAGAGATCAAGGGATTTTAGGAGGAGACTAGTCAAGCATTCCTCTAAGGGTAAAAAAACTCTAAATTCTTCCTTTTTCATGTTCTTGTAGAGTTTGAAAATATAGAAATATTATTCTCAAAATTCCTTATACTCTTCTAGTTCAAGCCATTAACAAAGCTTAGAGGAGTTCAAAAGTTTCCAAGAGAGAAAGAGAGTTCTTCAAGGGTAAGTTCCCAAACTCATTCCCATTAGCTTCTAGCCAACTTTATGTTTGGATTTGTGGATGTAAATTTGTGGTTCTTGAGGAGATGAGTTGTAATAAGGGTGTGTGAGTTTTATGATTGGTTTTGTGAGTTTTGAGGTTAGCTTGATGTGGTATGTTTATGCTTGATCTAAGTTGCTTATTTTCGGATTAGAGGGAAAAAAATTTCCGGTGACTTGGACCGCGAAAATGAGGGCCATAGAGTGAGATTTTTCAATGTTTTAAAGTTTGAACTTATAGCCCTTGATGTTTTGAACATTTTCTATGACTATGACAAAATCCAAATTTAACTCTAAAACCGAGTTTGAAGCCATTTTGTAAAAACGGACAGGATGTCCAAACACAGTTTTGGGAAAAAAAAAAAAAATTTTGCTGCAGCAACCTACAGCATTTTTTTTTAAAAAAATTGCTACAGCAATCTTACAGCGTTTTAAAGGAGATTGCTACAACGTTATTAAAAGATTGCTATAGCGATCCTATAGCATTTTTAAAAGATTACTACAACATTTTTTAAAGATTGCTACAGCATTTTTTTTTAAATGCTGCAGCATTCTAGGTAAACAAAAGGAAAAAACAGCAGCCACGGTTTTCAGCCAAACGAGGCCTTTAGAGGCCGAATTTCAACTTTCACCAAAAACGAAAGTTTTAGATCTCGACGAGACGAGAAGGTTTCATGAATAATGAAATTTTGAAATCCGACTCTAAAATACAGTAAAACGCTGATTTCAGAAACTGCACAGTTTTTAACGAAACAAAAATAAAACAAAGGTCGATTTCAACAAAATAGTTATAAAAGAACCGAGACAGAATTTCAGTAAAACACAATGACATTAAACCTCATTTTAATGAAAAAAACTCATAAAGGAAGTTTTCAATAAAAAATACTTTCTTTAAAGAACATAGGGGGTTACCGACCGTATTACCCCGACGGGCACCTACGAGCCCAATACGATAGGTCCGTAGAATTTTGAAGAGTTAATATGGGTCCAACGCCCACATTAGCTTAAGAGACTCCGTTGGAGTATAAATTTCAGCGGTGAAAAGTTAGAATACTATGTATAAGTCTTAGGCCGAATTGGACCTTAATATCGTAACAAGGTAAATTAAGGAAAATAAGATTTTTTTTAAGATTTAATAAATTAATCTTTATTATCCCTTAGTAAACAAAAGGAATATATGCCTTATGGAAAGGGTTATATTTTCTTCATAAGTTGCTAAAATAGAATAGCAAATAATAGTTGATCTCACACTCTTAATGGGTGTTTATTTTCAGAAGAAAGTAAGAGAATAGGCTAATAGGCGAAAAAGGGATTTCAGCTTTGAAATCAGGTAAGTAGGAATCTAAGCCTCACAAGATAAATAGATTTTAAAGTAAACAGTACACATGAACTATATATGTCTGAGTACATTTAATGTTATGCTATGTTATACGACATGCACTTAAGTAGTACACCCGAATTATATGTGTTCGAGTACATGATATAGTATGCTATGCTAGGTCATTTTGCATACACCTTAATAAGTCAAGAGGAACTTATAAGAGTAATCTCAGTTGAGTGCCGTACCAGCCTCCACAAGGGAGGTAACTCAGGCTCCACAAGGGAAAAAAAAAAAAAAAAGGATGACCTCCGACTCAAGGGAGGCATTCAAGTTATAATCACGGTGTCATGGGGGACCTTGCAAACCCTCACGTCCCCGATGATTGCGCCAAGAAGTGGTACGTGAGCACTCGGGCCCATCGAGAAAAAGATAAGATAAGATAATAAGATTCGATAAGACATCATAATTAAGCATAATTGACTCATGCATATTTATTCATGAACGCGTCACGTTATTTTGCGGGAGATAGTTCCTACTTGCTGAGCGAAAGCTCATTATAGAATGTTTATATCAGACGTAAACAACCGCATATAATGCCTGATGGATTTCTGGCGAGTGGATTTAACGATGTGGGGCTCGGGATATGGATACCACTACAAAAATATTCCATAATCGCCTTTATGTTATGAATAGTTTGTTAATTATGATTTTGAATAACAGATATGTTAAGGTTTGAATATTTTATTTAAGAAAGCAATTTTGTATCTTAAGTTATTATAAGACCTTTAAAAAAAAAAAAAAAAATGTTCCGTGAAATTTTAAGAAATTTCAGTAAGTACAAGTTAAAAAGTTAGTTACAGTGGCGGCCTAAGGGAGGGTCGTCACATCAGCAGGGATTACTGAAAGCGTTGTAAGGAAAAAAGCCAGAAAATATGAAAGATGAATGTTGGGAAGAAGTAGAAGCGAAAGCGGTAAGCACTATTCGTTTAAATTTGGCTCGTGAAATTGAAATATAGTGTTATGAGTGAGACATCTCCTTCTGAGTTATGAAAGAAATTAGAAAAAGTTTATATGTTGAAATCCCTAACAAATAGATTATATTTGAATAAGTAATTGTACGAGTTGAAGATAGATGCTGAAAGTGATGTTAGGGATCATATAAATAAATTTAATAAGTGCATAACTCAATTGTTAAGTGCAGAGGTCAAAATTGATGAGGAAGATAAAACGGTAATTTTGTTGGCCTCCCTACCTAAATCATATGAGACTTTGGTGACTACACTGTTAGTTGGAAAGAGATGTTTACTATGGATGAGGTGTCGACTACTCTGTTAGAGATTGCAAATATGAAGAAGGTAAGTAGTACATCTCATATTGAACATGTTTTAGTGGCTAAGCCGATTCGAATAGGGGTAGGAGTAAGTCATAAGGGATGATGTTATGATAAGAGAGATGATCGTTCTCATTCCCGACCAGTGCTACTATTGTCATAAGAAAGGCATATTAAGAGAAACTATGAAAAACTTACAACCCAAGAGAACCCAAGAGACTTCAGATTCTGCAAATGTTGTTGGCAACATGTATGATAGTGAAGATGATTGTAATGACTGAGAAAATCCCAGACTTTAAATAATACAATTTATTTATTTAAGCCAAGGATTTTCCTAGAAAATATTATGTGACTGAAGGATTTATGGAATCAATATCATATTCCTAAATTCATGAAAGGCATTCCATGTTAAGTTCATGTTTTTGATCCAAAAATTGATCGATAAATTATTGCCGTATTTTAAGGCGGAATAATTTTAGTACAAGAATAGTTGAGAATCTTAATTTCAAGAATCTCCAAGCACAACACGATGTTAGCAAATAAAAAAAAAAAACACACCGACATTTTAAAAGAAGAAAAATCCTTAATTGCCCGGGACGCTTAGGTTAAAGTCACAAGGTAAATACCCATAGAAGAAGGGTACAATGTGAGCTCGGGAGTTGACACCGTCGAAACAACGTCATTCCCGAGATAGAATCTTTCGAGAAGTTAGATTTTGAATTTGTTCGGTCTAGAATTAATTTTAAGACTTGAAACAGATTGAAATATTATGCGAGTAAGAATATAAAAGCAAGATTGAATTATTCAAAAATTAATATTGGACTTTGTAAGTAATAGATTAAATTACGTGAGTTAAATTAATTATCTCTAATCAAGATAAATTTAATGCATTTAGAGGAAATAATTGAGGATAAGATCGAGCACGTAATCTTGCCTTAATCGGATACTTTATATAGTTAAATTTTTTAGGGTTCTTGCCATTTTCTCTCTTTTATTCCCGCTCACTCTCTCTCTCTTCTCTCTCACGTTCCTTCACAAAGCCATTAATGGCCAAATACCCAAGTTGAGATTCAAACCTCCGTTTTGACACCGGGGTGTCAATAGGAAGATCTCGACGAGCTGAGTTCAACGACATGCGGCACGACCTCTAACTCTGCCGGAATCAGCCGCAATCACCGCGGAAGTTCTGAAATGACCGTTTTCTTCCGTCATGATATCTCCGCCATCCGACCTCCGATCGAGATGATTTCATCCCTATGGACTCGATGCGATAAGACGAAAAAACCCATCCATTTTCATAGCTCAATGATGGCCGGAGCACCGCCCGTCCGTGGTGGCCAGAATCGCCCTCCGTCGCCGCCGTTGTTCCTCTCTCCAGGCCGTCGTGGATGCCACGTCCCCACCAATCGACTCAGAAGCCGACGCCAGCAGATCCCGACCACCGGCAGCCACCGTCCACCGTCGCGGTTTGGCGGAAAACGGAGCCGTTGCCGCCCGTCCGAGGAGGAAGAGGTGGTTCCGACGATCTAAGCGTTGGATCGTCGTAATTTTGGTGTCACAACACTCAGAAGGAAGTGGGTAAGAAAACCCTCAACCAATTTTAAGATTTCGTGATCGGAAATATGAGATTTGAGTCGCCGGATTTTACCGACGCTGCCGGGTCCCGGCGGGTACCGTTACAGTCCGACCAGTGAAATTGACCGCACCAATGGAGGTCAATTTAGGGGGGTAGGACCCAAGTCCGCCATGGAAAAACTCTCCGGGAGCCTCCACCGACAAAGACGCCGCCGCCATATTCCGCGCGCGGTGTTGTTTCTCAGGCTATCGACCTCCGCTTGATGATCGGAGACCATATCCCGACTCGCTTCGACGCGGCCGAATGCAATGGTGACATCCGTTCAACCAAATTCAGTTCTGGCGAGAATGGTCTGGCACCGCTGCACGCGGATCGAGGTGGTTCGATCAACAAGTAAAGATCAAATCGAGTGAGTAAAGCTACGATGTTCCTCAAGGATCATTCATAGTGCTTGCAGCTTTTCCCAGAATTAGTTTTGAGGAATACGCAGGAGGACACGACAAGCGAGATGCTATCGTAACCGCTTTTAGCTCGAATCCGTAAGCAAGGGCAATGTAATAGGTCATTTGGCGAAAAAAGTGGATTCCACTCAAAAATCGTGTAAGTAGGAATCTCGCCTCAAAGATGAATAGATTTTAAAGAAAAAATTTACACATGTTATATATATATATATATGTTTATGCTTTAAGTATGGTATACGATGCTATGTTATGATGCATACACATAAGCGAAAAATAACATGAATTATATGTGCTTAAGTTAATTTAATGTTATAGTATGCTATGCTAGGTCATATTGCATACACCTTAATAAGTCAAGAGGAACTTATAAGAAGAAACTCAGTTGAGTGTCAGACGCCCTCCACAAGGGAGGTAATCGGGCTCCACAAGGGAGATAAATGAACAAAAAAAAGGGTCCTTCGCAAGGGAGGCACTCAGTTCAATTTAAATCACGGGTCGTTGGGGACCTTGCAAACCCTTACACGTCCCGATGATTGCGCCGCAAGTGGTGCGTGAGCACTCGGGCCCATCGAAGAAGAAAGATAAGATAAGATAAGATAATAAGACTATGATAAAACATCATAATCAAGCATAATCAGCTCATGCATATTTATACATGTGTACTTACAGTTATTTTGTGAGATATAGTTCCTACTTGCCGAGCGAAAAGCTCAATCGATAAGTTCATGCTGTAGGTAAGAAACCAATCAGCAATTCTTGAAGGGTAATGGTGAGCGGCGGACGAATGGTGGAGATGGGAATGGATACCGCTTACGCAGTTATTTTCCGCAGTAAGTTTAAGTATAATCATGTATATATTTATATGATTCAAAGTTTCAAGCATGTATGTTTAAAAAGGTATATGTACATATGTATGTTAGGAAAACTGAGATTGTAGCTAACAATCCTAGTTTTGAGTATTTAAGTTTTAGAACGTTGCAACAGTGCATGCAACAAATAAACGAATTTTAAACATGATGATTTAAATGATTGATTTTAAAAGGACTTTAAGATGTACTTGAATTTAAGATTTTTCACGAAATCGGTTTTAAAGTCAAATGAGATGGCCAATTAAAATGATTAGTTTTAGAAAGGCTTTTAAAGAGTATTTGAAACAAAAGTTCAAATGCTATTCCGTTTGAAGGACATTTCTAAAAGGTTTTATCTTATCTAAAATTAAGAAAAGCTTTAAGAAATTTAGTGATTCACTTATTTGAAATTATTGTTACAAATTATGAAAGTATTCCTTCTTATGTTCAAAAAAAAAAAAAAAAATGTTCCGCAAATTTTAAGAAATGCCAGTAAGTACAAGTTAAAAAGTTAAGCTACGGTGGCGGCCTCATAGGAGGGTCGTCACAGTTGGTATCAGAGCCGGTATCCTGCCATCCTACTCCACATCGTCACGTGTCTGCTTTGCCATAGTCCAAGTAAGTTAAAGTATGTTTCTGTCAATTAGATTATAGTAGTTAAAAGACGCGAACACTTATTTAACAAGCAACCAAAGGTTAATATGTTCGCACGATTAAGATCGTCCTATCAAGGACCATTCAAGTCGAACCGCCCCAGCGTTTTACTGTGCTGTATTCCCTTGGGCTGACAAGACGATATCTCAAGAAGTGTGATCGTTTGAGGTGACTCCCTTAACGATCATTGCTGGACTATGAAGCCAAGCAAAGTATTGAAGCCAAGCAAAGTATCGGAGCCACGTGTAGCAGTTTGAAAAGAAACAACTATCGAAACTCCTTTTGAGGAAGCCCGCATGACTGTGTTGCTAGCAGCAGCTTTTCAGCATGGATCCATGAAAAGGATATGACTATGTAGCATAAAGACGACGTTAATACGTAGATGGACGATGTAACCCCGTCGAGCTAGATGTGGGCCACGTTTGACGACTATATATGTATATCAAGATACGATATAGGAAATAGAGCTTCAACATTAAGCAATACCAGCTTATGGTAAATGTCAAGAAACCCACTTATGATATAAGACACAATGATTGCTAGCCTTAAAATGTTTAGTAATCTCATAAAAAGTACCTATGTCTATGAATGTGTTGATAAGTAACTCACAAAGACTATAAGTTAAGACAAATGCAAGAGAGGTTCAAGATGTGGAGAATCTCATTTGAATATAGGCATAGGAACTAATGCAATGAGTTTAGATGTAAGTAGCAATTTAAGTGATAAGAAAAGAACACCGAAGGTCGTGGACAAATTGAGGGATGTTGTTCTAGATTAGTTTTGACCAAACTAATCCCTCTACAACGATTTCAAGGGGAGATATTCTAACCCTATTTATGATTGAAGAATATAGATACGAATTGTTTAGAATCTCCTAAAAGAATTAAGATTGCCTTAGGTAAAGATGATAAAGGTAAAAGTTGTCTTTGCAGTGAAGTATTGATTGGACGAAAACAAGTGATGATGTAAGATAGTAGGCAATTAAGGTGTGACAATACCCTGTCATAAGCTTATCCATTAGAAAATCATGGATTAGATGTGCTAAGTAAGCACGATATTAGGATGACCACGAATAGAGAATGTGATCTGAATAAAGTAATAAAGGTGCTCATCTATGTTTCTACTCAAAGAGATTAACTTAAGTAGGCGAAATCCCTTGATAAATGGGATTACAGGTTAAGAAATATAAGAAACCTCAGAGTCAAAGTGTGACTCATTATTAGATATTATAAAGCAAGGAAATAGAAATAATACGATTTCCATGCCAATCAAGAGGCGTTGTAAAAAGGAAATCACAACAAGAGTGGAGCAAACCAATTAAGGATAGTGTTTATCTATTAAGAAAAATTTAGTAGTGATGCCAATCTAAGACAGATTTATTAGGACTTGTAATTGAAACTTTGAGGACGGAAGTTATGAATTTATAAGTCAAACTCTTAATGGAGGCTATAAAATGTAATCCTTTTAAAGGAGGAGATCTCTTGCATAAGTAAAGGAACGATAAGGACTAATAGTTTAGTCAGTATGATAAGTAAGTTAAAGGTAAGATAATGGGGTATCAAACGTAGCAATAGTTTGAGGATTTTGTTTTATATATACCCTACCCGATGATAAATAGGGGAACACTATTATCAATCTAGGAATCTAAAGAAAATGAAAGAATTTTTAGGTGTAATCATTTTACAATTGGAGGATGACCTTTTTGAGTTTGGAGGTCAAGGATTAGGTTAAGAAGGATGGATGTATAATCATTAAGACTATGATCTATGCTCTGAGAGGTACAAAGATCGAAAGACGGATGATCCTACTTAAGAACAAAAATGTCAACATAAGGTAATACTTCGAAATATACCTATTTTACGGAGAAATTATTAGAATTTTTCCAGAGTCATAAGTTTAAGATAATTGTTCTTTGAGGAAAGTAAACGCGAGATGAAATGAGCTTAAGAACGCGATTATTAAAGAGTAAATTAGAAGGAAGAATGTTAAAGTACGTAGATGGTATCCCCTTGAATGAGTTCATACTTTCGAGAGTAGTTTGAACTCGACACTAGATAAAAAGGAAAAGGGTAGACCCCTTAAAAAGACTCATAAAGCCTAAGAAACAGAACAATTGAGGGGTATCACATCGTTAAAGGGTACATTGGTAACCCCAAAGGAAAAGATGATGTAACTAGTTGTGTAAGCAATAACTATCCTTCAAAGAATTGAAGGAGAGTTATGAATGTTTTGTGATAAAAACATAAACAGTTAGAGCTCCAGCAAGAAGATAAGTTATGTCAGGTGAGGTCGATACATGTATTCCTTAAGAAATTAAGTATTTGAGGAAACTAGTTATGAAGTTTGATGATTAAAAGACAAATATAAGGTCTATAAACCTCAAGTAGTCATTTACAGAACTCAGGAAACAACATAACCTTGTCTTGTAGAAGTATGTGTTACACTAGTTGTACGAAATTTAGACTAAGAAGGGTCTCATTACTCTATGAAATAAGGTCCAGACAAGGAACTTGCCCAAACATTCATGATATGATACGATGTTTGGCCACAGATTCTACAATAAGTTAGAATAAGAAAGTATTACAATATAATTGTTGCACGTGATAGGGGATTCAAGGTATCTCTGAGTTAGTGCGTCATGTGAACTATCTGTTCAAAGAAAGATGAAGCTCCAACTTAAGTATAAATAAATATACATGGGGAATAGTTAAATTGAGGCATCACAGTTTTGATGAGAAACTGCTTAATGATTATGACATTCACAGTAGATGTGAAGATAGCCCATAATCAATGGGGAAAACTATTAGACCAAAGTAGATAGCTTCTATAAGTATGGACAGTAAGACTGATCTTTCTTCACTCATACTCCAAGAGAAAGGCGGAGTACCCCGAAGAAAAATAGAGAAAGTTTAATTGAGGAAAGATAGATTCCCCAAGGTATCGGAACAAGCATATAAGTAAGCTATAGTTACTACTATTGTTAATGATAACGATTTGGGTAATGAGAACCCATTAAGAAAATGTTAAGATGACAGATTCTTGAGCCATTTCCTATGTCAAATCACGATCCAGATAGAGAAATGCAGGAATTAAGTATAGAGAGCAAGTAAGTTAAGATCATGGATTAGTAGGAAATAGACCTTGTAAAAAGTAAGGTCAATAATCTTAGTAAGATCCTCAGGGAAGAAATACCAATGGAGGATGCTCTTCGTGTGAAGAATAGCGAAAAACATTACAAAACCTCGACTTCATTCTAATTTTGAAGATCAAATTTATATAAGCCTAGTGAATTGTAATGTCGAGGAGAATTAGTAGATAAATAAGTCTACTTATTTATGGATTTTTCCATAAATAAGCCATGCAATCTCTGAGTTTAAAACCTCTCAAACTGCGTGTTCATATTAGAATGACGTGTAAAATCTCGATATGACAAGGTATACTATGAAAAGCCTAATAAGTATATATGGGAATGTTTAAGAGTACCGTGAGACATGAAAAAAATGACTTAATGGTACACCTATGTCGGATAATGATTGAGAATACTGGCTATGAGAGTGAAAGTTCAAGTAAATTGTTTGACTTGGATAAGTCATCACATTCTTAATTGTTCGGACAAATTGATGAACCAATAAGTGAGCACTCGATTAGTAATAACTAAGAATATTTTAAGATCTAAGCAGTATTATGAGAGGAGAATTATAGAATCATGGAATAATCCAATGATTCAATGTTTAGTATTACAGTTTGTACTACGCAGTACCCCCAGAAACCACAAGGATGAACATTTTAATCCAAGTTATACAAAAGTAGTACATCACACTCAGAATTAGAGAGTTCTCACAGTAGGTGTATCAAGAGGATATTACAATAACCCAGGACCAAGATCAGATAGCTCTGATAATAGAGTCTCAGCTGAATCAAGGATAGAAATGCATAGTCTAAGTCTATGTTAAGTTTTAAAAAAATAGTTTCGAGATCAATCACGACTCATACTAAGCAATTGATTGACTAATCCTAAAGATTAATTCGGTTGAAGATTGAAATGACAATCGAGACTAAGAAGAGTGATCAACCATTTTGGAGACAAACTATCTCATCCAAACCATTCGTTACTCTAATAGAAGAATGATGTTGTTGAAATTGCCTTGATTGATAGGAAGTTAAAGTAGAAGAACAACATCTAGCAGGAGAATTGCAGAAGATCTACATTCTAGAATAGAAGTGTGATCAAATCACGACGGATTTTGTGGTAGAGGTACCTAGAATATCCGATAGTAACGATGCGATTTGGATAATTGTTAGATCGATCGACTAGATCAGCACACTTTTTGTCGATCAAACTCAGTTATTCTATTAAGAGACAACCTTTTCATGAGTGTACATGACGTAATGGGGTCAAGTTAAAGTTTAGTACAGCTTTCCACCGCTGATAGATGGCCAATTTGAGAGGACCATCCAGACCTTAGAAGATATGCTGATAACTTGTGTCTTGAATTTCAAGAGGAACTGGAATAGGAAGTTGCCTTTGATAGAGCTTTCCTATAACAATGGCTATCACACATCAATACGAATGACACCTTATGAAGCTCTATACAGAAGAAGATGCATGTCCCCAATTCAATAGTATGAATCTGGGGAGAAGCATATAGAAATATTAGACTTTAACAGGAGAGCCACAGAGAATGTTAGACGTACCACAAAGAGGTTTGATACAGTTCATAGTCGCCAGAAGAGTTATGCGGATAAACGCCGCAGACCTATAGAGTGTCAAGTAGGAGTCTTAGTTTTCCTGAAGTGGCACCGATGAAAGGAGTAATAAGATTCGGTAAAAGAGGAAAACTCAACCCAAGATACATCAGACCGTTTAAGATCCTTGAAAGGATTTGTAAGGTCGCCTATAGACTAGCATTGTTGCTAGAATTAGCTTATGTACACAATGCCTTTCACGTATTGATATTGAGGAAGTATGTGACAGATCCATCGCATGTATTGCATCATGAACCTGTCAAAGTGCACGCAGACCTCACTTACAAGGGGAAACCAGGTCAGATCCAAGCTAGCAAGGAGAAAACCTTAAGGAATAAAGTAATTCCTCGGGTTAGAATCTTGTAGTGAAATCATAATATTGAGGAAGCTACTTGAGAACGCGAAGAGAATATGAGGAATTGCTACCCCGAGTTCTAATTTTCGGGACGAAAATTTCTTAAGGGGGGTAGATTGTAATGACTGAGAAAATCCCAGACTTTAAATAATACAATTTATTTATTTAAGCCAAGGATTTTCCTAGAAAATATTATGTGACTGAAGGATTTATGGAATCAATATCTGTATTCCTAAATTCTGTAGCAGATTCCATGTTAAGTTCATGTTTTTGATCCAGTAAATTCGATCGATAAATTATTGCCGTATTTTAAGGCGGAATAATTTTTAGTACAAGAATAGTTGAGAATCTTAATTTCAAGAATCTCCAAGCACAACACGATGTTAGCAGCGTGTAAAAAAAAACACACTGACATTTTAAAAGAAGAGAAAATCCTTAATTGCCAGATAGTTAGGTTAAAGTCACAAGGTAAATACCCATAGAAGAAGGGTACAATGTGAGCTCGGGAGTTGACACCGTCAGAAACAACGTCATTCCCGAGATAGAATGCTGAGAAGTTAGATTTTGAATTTGTTCAGTCTAGAATTAATTTTAAGACTTGAAACAGTTGAAATATTATGCGAGTAAGAATATAAAACAGTATTGAATTATTCAAAAATTAATATTGGACTGTAAGTAATAGATTAAATTACGTGAGTTAAATTAATTATCTCTAATCAGTATAAATTTAATCTGTTTAGAGGAAATAATTGAGGATAAGATCAGGCACGTAATCTTGCCTTAATCAGATACTTTATATAGTTAAATTTTTAGGGTTCTTGCCATTTTCTCTCTTTTATTCCCGCTCACTCTCTCTCTCTTCTCTCTCACGTTCCTTCACAAAGCCATTAATGGCCAAATACCCAAGTTGAGATTCCGACCTCCGTTTTTGACACCGCCGGTGTCAATAGGAAGATCTCGACGAGCTGAGTTCAACGACATGCGGCACGACCTCTAACTCTGCGGGAATCAGCCCGCAATCACCGGGCGGAAGTTCGAAATGACCTGTTTTCTTCCCGCCGTGATATCTCCGCCATCCGACCTCCGATCGAGATGATTTCAGTCCCTATGGACTCGGTCTGCGGTGAGACGAAGAAAACCCATCCATTTTCATAGCTCAATGATGGCGGAGCACCGCCGTCCGTGGTGGCGGAATCGCCTCCGTCGCCCGCCGTTGTTCCTCCTCTCTCCAGGCCGTCGTGGATGCCACCGCCCCACCAATCGACTCAGAAGCCGACGCCCAGCAGATCCCGACTAGCAGCCACCGTCACCGTCGCAGTTTGGCCGGAAAACGGAGCCGTTGCCGCCGTCCGTGGAGGGAAGAGGTGGTTCCGATGATCTAAGCGTTGGATCGTCGTAATTTTGGTGTCACAACACTCAGAAGGAAGTGGGTAAGAAAACCCCTCAACCAATTTTAAGATTTCGTGATCGGAAATATGAGATTTGAGTCGCCGGATTTTACCGACGTTGCGGTCCCGATGGGTACTTTTTACAGGCCGAATTGTGTGAAATTGACCGCACCAATGGAGGTCAATTTAGGGGGGGGACCCAAGTCCGCCGCGGAAAAACTCTCCGGGGAGCCTCCGCCAGACGCCTGCGCCGCCGCCGCCGCCGCCATATTCCGGCGAGGTGTTGTTTCTCAGGCTATCGACCTCCGTTTGATGATCCGAGACCATATCCCGACTCGTTTCGACGTGCTGAATGCAATGGTGACATCCGTTCAACCAAATTCAGTTCTGATGAGAATGGTCTGGTACTGGTTGCACGCGGATCGAGGTGGTTCAGACTGAACAAGTAAAGATCAGAATCGAGTGAGTAAAGCTACGATGTTCCTCAAGGATCATTCATAGTGCTTGCAGCTTTTCCCAGAATTAGTTTTGAGGAATACGCAGGAGGACACGACAAGCGAGATGCTATCAGAACCGCTTAGCTCGGAATCCAGAAGTAAGCAAGTAACAGAATAGGCTGTTTGGCGAAAAGTGGATTCCAGCTCTGTAAATCAGGTAAGTAGGAATCTCGCCTACAGCATGAATAGATTTTAAAGAAAAATTTACACATGTTATATATATATATATATATATATGTTTATGCTTTAAGTATGGTATACGATGCTATGTTATGATGCATACACATAAGCAGTGCACATGAATTATATGTGCTTAAGTTAATTTAATGTTATAGTATGCTATGCTAGGTCATATTGCATACACCTTAATAAGTCAAGAGGAACTTATAAGAAGAAACTCAGTTGAGTGCCGTATCAGCCTCCACAAGGGAGGTAATCAGGCTCCACAAGGGAGATAAATGAACAAAAAAAAAGGGTCCTTCGCAAGGGAGGCACTCAGTTCAATTTAAATCACGGGTCGTTGGGGACCTTGCAAACCCTTACGTCCCGATGATTGCGCGCAAGTGGTACGTGAGCACTCGGGCCCATCGATGAAAGATAAGATAAGATAAGATAATAAGACTATGATAAAACATCATAATCAAGCATAATCAGCTCATGCATATTTATACATGTGTACTTACAGTTATTTTGTGAGATATAGTTCCTACTTGCTGAGCGAAAGCTCAATCAGATAAGTTCATGCTGTAGGTAAGAAACCAATCAGCAATTCTTGAAGGGTAATGGTGAGCGGCGGACGAATGGTGGAGATGGGAATGGATACCGCTTACGCAGTTATTTTCCGCAGTAAGTTTAAGTATAATCATGTATATATTTATATGATTCAAAGTTTCAAGCATGTATGTTTAAAAAGGTATATGTACATATGTATGTTAGGAAAACTGAGATTGTAGCTAACAATCCTAGTTTTGAGTATTTAAGTTTTAGAACGTTGCAACAGTGCATGCAACAAATAAACGAATTTTAAACATGATGATTTAAATGATTGATTTTAAAAGGACTTTAAGATGTACTTGAATTTAAGATTTTTCACGAAATCGGTTTTAAAGTCAAATGAGATGGCCAATTAAAATGATTAGTTTTAGAAAGGCTTTTAAAGAGTATTTGAAACAAAAGTTCAAATGCTATTCCGTTTGAAGGACATTTCTAAAAGGTTTTATCTTATCTAAAATTAAGAAAAGCTTTAAGAAATTTAGTGATTCACTTATTTGAAATTATTGTTACAAATTATGAAAGTATTCCTTCTTATGTTCAAAAAAAAAAAAAAATGTTCCGCAAATTTTAAGAAATGCCAGTAAGTACAAGTTAAAAAGTTAAGCTACGGTGGCGGCCTCATAGGAGGGTCGTCACAATGATGTCTATTCTCTTATTGCTAATGAAAATATTTCTCACTCTTCGATTTTGGATTTTGGATGCTCGTTTCATATGTGTCCATCTAAAGAGTGGTTTGATTCTTACAAGTCCTGTGATAATGGCACTTTATTGATGGCTAATGATTTTAGTGTCAGAGCTCTTGGAATGGGTACTATTAAGGAGATGATGTTTGATGGAGTTATTAGGACATTGACAGATGTTAGGCATGTTACACAACTAAAAAGAAGTTTGATTTCTTTGGGAGCTTTGGACACTTTGAGTTGTAAGTACTATGTGAAGCGTTGTTTTATGCCAGTCAAGAGAGGTGATTTAGTAGCCATGAAAAGTGAAAAAGTGAAAAACTTGTATAAACTAATTGGGACTACAGTTGTAGGTGGATCTATGAAGGTGGAGCCAAGCCAAAAAGAATCCTGAAAAAAGTTACAGGAGTAAAAGAGTGCAACAAGATGATAACAGTTGAAGATGATAAAGACAAGATGGTGAAGACCCATAGCAGTGAAGATACTTTGAAGAAGAAGACAGCTTCTCATCTCAAGTTTAATGAGAGTTTAAACTTGATACATATTTATTCTTGTTGAAGTTTGCATTGTCGGTGTGATGACGGGTTTCGAGATTGGATATTTAAATGAGTGAGTTGAGAGAATTTGAGTAAAAGTGGAGATTGTTGGGTAAATGTCTCAAATTGGTTTTGGAAAGTTACTTTTTCATGCTTTTTGGTATGTTACTGTTTTATGTTTTTCGGCAAGGGTTATTAGGAGTCTATAAATAAGTGTTTTGTATAAAGCTTTGTGTGTTAAGAAAAAAAGTGTAGAGAAAGAGTGCATCCTTTTGGGAGAAAGAGAGAAAAGTGAGGAGAGAGATAAGCAAAGGGTGTAAGGGGTTTTGGGTAGAGAGAGAAAGAGAGAAAGTTTATTGAATATGTAATTCTGAAATTGTTAGTTAAGTTTTTCTCCCTCTTTTGTGGACGTAGGAAATTTTTTAAACCACTTAAATTTTTCTCTTCTCTATTTTTTTGTTTTTTTTTTTCAGTTTATTTTTCTGCTCTGTGGATGTAGGGGTATGTTTTTCCCTAACACTTTAAACTATATTATGAAACATAATATTTGCAGGAGGATCAGTTTAAACACGGATACTGCTAAATGTAACTGTGTTTCTGCTTCCAAATAAAAAGTGCTCTTCATAAAAATAATTACTCTTAAAGCATTTAAGCTTTCTCATGAAACATGGAGCATACATAGACTCCCCAAAATGCATGAAAAAAAAAAAAAAAAAAAAAAAACCAGATTTACTAGCAAGGACTTTACCGATGATTCTTCCAAGTCATTAAAAGCGACAACATTCTCGTTGATAGACAAAACACCAAAAGATAACGTCCCGATGTTTGACGGTTACTTTTCGATACATTAGTCCTACATGCCATTTGATAATTAATAAATTAAATAACACGACATTTTATCACGGATAGCAAGGGATGATCCGAACAAACAGATGTTACATTAGCGAGTAGTTGACGGGTCATAAGCAACAGGAATTAAGTGCAAATCATCTTTTCTGCGAACTGAAAGGCCAAACAACTCAGTCATGTCCATGTCTTCATTTTTCATTCCACTAGGGAGCTTCCAATCAAAATGGTATAGCAATATGGCAAGAGGAAGCTCAATATTAATCACCCCGAACGACATGCCCGGACATATTCTCCTTCCAGCCCCAAATGGAATATACTCGAAATTTGTTCCTTTATAGTCAATAGGGCTATCAAGAAACCTCTCTGGTATAAAACTGTCGGGGTCAGACCAATATCTAGGATCTCTTCCGATTGCCCATCCGTTAATCACGACCTTAGTTTTCGCAGGTATCTCATAACCATTAATCTCACACTTTTCTCCGCATTCTCTTGGTAATAGTAGGGGAGCAGGAAGATGTAACCTTAGTGTCTCTTTTACAACAGCTTTAAGATACGTCATCTCACTAATGCGTGTTTCATCAACCGACCCGTTTCTAGTAAAGACTTGTCTCACCTCATTTTGTGCTTTCTTCATGACTCTTGGATTTTTTATCAGTTCTGCCATTGCCCAGTCTAAAGAGGTAGCAGATGTGTCCGTCCCAGCACCGAAGATGTCCTAGAAGTTAACATCTTTCATGTTATGTAATTGAAATTTGTTATATTTCATATTTGCATACAATTTGGTTAATAAGTTTTGGAAGGAAAAAAGCAAACTTGAATATTAAAACTGTAAGTCTATATATAGAGGAAAAGTTTTGTCAGATAAACTTACAAAGATTATTGCTTTCAGATTGTCAGATGTTAGTGAAAATCCAACGTCACTGTTATGAAACTTTAGAAGAACATCTACGAGGTCTTCTGTCACTGTTTGACTTTCTCCAGTTTTCGCTGCTTGCTTCTCCATATGTTCCTTGATGATGCTACTCAATATCCTGTCAGACTTCTGGTGCAACTTCTGGAGTTTAGCCCTCGAACCGAAAATCAGAGGATCGAGAAAACTGAAAGAAGGAAACACGTCCGCAAGATCGAAACCTGACGCCATCTTTACAACTTCCCTCATGAGCAACATGAACTCCTCTTGATCTTTGCTTTTCTTACTTAAAGCTGCTGTCGTGCCGTGATGGCATGTATTGAAGAGGAGATTCGCTGGGAGAGAGTGATAGTGGATCCGGCATTCGAAGCAATCCATCCTACAAGATTTAACATCTCTTCCTCTCTAATGGGTCTAAAGGATTGAACTCTTGCCGTGCTTAAGAGCTCCTGTATGCAAATTTTTCGAAGTTGTCTCCAATACTCGCCTTGTGGGGAAAATATAATGTCTGTAGAATTATAGAGTAGGATCTCTGAAAGAAGAATGGGGGGCCTAGATGCAAAGATGGCATCATGAGTTCTCAGCACCTCTTTCGCAGCCTCCGCCGACGAAACCACTAAATTTGGAACCTGTCCAATTCGTATGTACATCAATGGTCCATATTTCCTGGCCAAGTTTCTTAGTGCATGATGGGGCAAAGAGCCTAGAAGCTGGTTCAAATTTCCTATGATGGGCAACTTCAATGGTCCCGGGGGTAGTTTCGAAGAACAGTTTATGGTTTTCGATTTTCTTTTCAGTATTTTCAACAACATAAACATAAAGAGGAATGAGCTGAGCAGGATTGGGGAAGAGGGAAAATGGTAATCCATGAGGAAAGTGACGATAAAAGATTGGACTAAAAGGGATGCAATTCTTTTTTGCATCAGTTTGGGTTCTATTATTGTTGTATGTAAGCAAATGTTAAGACGCCATTGACTTAATATACAATATTCAGATAGATATAAGACGTCTTTGCTGACTTTTGCATTTGTCTGCGGTCAATGTGATTCATTGAAAATTTAGGCCCCGTTCATATCACCAATTCGAGTTTAGAATTTGACCTTTATTATAATAAAAAGTTTTTAAAAACAGTCACATATAACTTTTTTGTTACAATAAAAAACTCTTAGAAATAGTCTAACTTTTTTACTACAGTAAAATACTCTAAAAAATAGTCATATTTAACTTTTTACTACTTTAAAAAACTTTCAGATAAAATTATATATCAATTCAAATTAAAAACTCGATTCAGTGAACTAAACGGACTTAATGTTCTCAAACAACGTCCACTTCTGAATGGTGGGAAAGTCGTATTACTTGACGGTGAATTGTGGTAAAAAGGATTAATAAAAAGAAAAAAAAATGTGAATTAAAAACTGAGTGAAAAAGAAGTATAGAAGTCGTGCAACTTGCATACGTTATTAATTATTATTATTCGCTTTCAAGCTTTAGGATCTTTCTGCTTAGTAAGTTGGAAAATAAGTTGTTATGTTTCTTATGAAGTTTGCAATCTTTTTGCTAGCAAAGTATGGATTTTCTTTTATATTTTGTTAGCCTTTGATTTTATCCAAATTATAAATTATTATTTTCGATAAGCAATATCTTTTTTCCTCCTTTTTTTTTTTTTTTTTTTCCTTGAGAACTTCAATTGAGCGTTGGCCACATGTATCATACATAAACAACTCTTTTTTTCTTTTTTTTTTCAAACGGATAAACGACATTTTTCTACGAGTAACGAGTCTTCATTTTCATTTTCATTTTTGTTTCCTTTTAGTATTATTTTACATGGCTTTGATTTATTTTAATGCCCATACACAATTTTAGGTATGTGTTAATTTCTTAAATGACTAGCTTGTGTCTTGTTTTTATCCCTAACTATTAAACATGTAGTAACCGAGAAAATCCCAGAATTTTAATAACGTAATTCATGTATTTAAGTCAAGGATTTTCCTAGAAAATCATTATACTATGTACATTTTGTGATTGAAAGATTTATGGAATTAACATCTGCATTCCTAAATTCCGTAGCAGATTTCACGTTAAGTTCACGTTTTTTTCGATCAAGTAAATTCAATCGATAAATTTTCACCGTACTTTAAAACGGAAGAATTTCCAGTACAGATATAGTTTGAGAATCTTAATTTTAAGAATCTCCAAGCACAGTACAAACTAGCATCCAGTACCAGTATACAGGAGAAAACAACTGTCAGTATAATTTTTGACAGTTTTAATGAGCAAATTTAGAAGGTAGACAAAGGTACAAGGGTTAGGTTCATTTTTCTCTCTCCTTTCCTCACTTGGCCGGCCAAAATTGAGGGGTTATAGCCAAAAAATTTGGCTAGTGAAGTGTGCTACATGGACTTCATGATGGGATTGAGTCAAATCAACTATTGGACATGAAAGCTTACTACACATCCCTCTTGAAACACTCCACCGGCCAGCCAAGGGAAAAGGGGGATTAACCCAAAATTTTAGCTAATTAAGCTAGCTTGAAGAGCTTAAATGAGAACTAAGATGAGATCAATCAATGTCTATAAATGTGGGACCATTAGTGTAAGCATTAGGTTGGTTATTTTGCACATCTCCTCTCATTTCCCCCACACCCAAACCGGCCACACTCTCCATTTCCCTCTCAAATATTTTCTTCCACTCTCCTAACCATAAACCACTAGCAAACAATAGGAGAAGAAGAAAGAGATCAAGGAATTCTAGGAGGAGACTAGTCAAGCATTCCTTCAAGGGTAAAAAAACTATAAATCCTTTCTTTTTCATGTTTTTGTAAAGTTTGAAAATATAGAAATATTATTCTCAAAATTCCTTATACTCTTCTAGTTCAAGCCATTAACAAAGCTTAGAGGAGTTCAAAAGTTTTCAAGAGAGAAAGAGAGTTCTTCAAGGGTAAGTTCTCAAACTCATCCCCATTAACTTCTAGCCAACCTATGCTTGGATTATGGATGTAAATTTGTGATTCTTGAGGAAATGAGTTATAATAAGGGTGTGTGAGTTTTATATTGGTTTTGAGAGTTTTGAGGTTAGCTTGATGTGGTATGTTTATGCTTGATCTAAGTTGCTTATTTTCGGATTAGAGGAAAATATTTTCCGGTGACTTTGACCGCAAAAATGAGGGCCATAGAATGAGATTTTTCAATATTTAAAAGTTTGAACTTATAACCCTGGATGTTTTGAACATTTTTGGTTACTATGACAAAACCTAATTTTTACTCTAAAACCAAGTTTGAAGTCATTTTGTAAAAACGGACAAGCTGTCCAACACAGCTTCAAAAAAAAACTGGCAGCCACTGGTTCAGCCAAACGGGACTCTTAGAGGCTAAATCTTGATTTTTCATAAAAGTAACAATTTTAGATTTCGATGAGATGAAGAAATTTCATGAAGAAAATATTTTCAAAATCCGACCCTAAGAGGTACTAAAACACAGATTCCCGAAACGGCACAGTTTTTTACTAAAACAGTTTCAGGAAAAAAAAACAGCAGCTACGGTTTTCAGCCAAACGAGGCCTTTAGAGGCCGAATTTCAACTTTCACCAAAAACGAAAGTTTTAGATCTCAACGAGATGAGAAGGTTTCATGAATAATGAAATTTTGAAATCTGACTCTAAAATACAGTAAAACGCTGATTTCAAAAACTGCACAGTTTTTAACGAGATAAAAATAAAACAGTGTCGATTTTAACAAAAAGTTATAAAAGAACCCGAGATAAAATTTCAGTAATATACAACGACATTAAACCTCATTTTAATGGAAGTATTCATAAAGGAAGTTTTCAAGAAAAAATACTTTCTTTAAAGAACATAGGGGGTTGCCGAGTGAATTATCCCGACAGGCACCTACGAGTCCAATACGATAAGTCCGTAGAATGTTGAAGATTTAATGTGGGTCCAACGCCCACATTAGTTTAAGAGACACCGTTGGAGTACAAATTTCAGCGGCGTAAAAGTTAGAATACCAGGTATAAGTCCTAGGCTGAATTGAACCTTAATATTGTAGCAAAGGAAATTAAGGAAAATAAGATTTTGAAGATTTAATAAATTAATCTTTATTATCCTTTAGTAAATAAAAGGGAATATATACCTTATGGAAAGGGTTATATTTTTCTTCATAAGTTGCTAAAATAGAATAGCAAATAATAGTTGATCTCACACTCTTAATGGGTGTTTATTTTCAGAAGAAAGTATGAGACTAGGCTGATAGGCAAAAAAGGGATTCTAGCTTTGAAATCAGGTAAGTAGGAATCTCGCCTATAGTATAAATAGATTTTAAAGTAAACAGTACACATGAACTATATATGTTTGAGTACATTAATGTTATGCTATGTTATACTACATGCACTTAAGCAGTACACCCGAATTATATGTGTTCGAGTACATGATATAGTATGCTATGCTAGGTCATTTTGCATACACCTTAATAAGTGAAGAGAAACTTATAAGAGTAATCTCAATTGAGTGCCGTACCAGCCTCCACAAGGGAGGTAACTCAGGGTCCACAAGGGAGAAAAAAAAATAAGGATGTCCTCCGACTCAAGGGAGGCATTCAAGTTATAATCACGGCGTCATGGGGGACCTTGCAAACCCTCACGTCCCGATGATTGCGCGCAAGTGGTACGAGCACTCGGGCCCATCAGTAAGAAAGATATGATAAGATAATAAGATTCTGATAAGACATCATAATTAAGCATAATTGACTCATGCATATTTATTCATGTGAACGTACAGTTATTTTGCGGGAGATAGTTTCTACTTGCTGAGCGAAAGCTCATTATAGAATGTTTATATTGTAGGTAAGCAACCGGCATATAATGCCTGATGGACTGCTGGCGAGTGGACGAACGATGTGGGGCTCGGGATATGGATACCACTCACAAATATTTCCGCAATCAGCTTTATGTTATGAATAGTTTTGTTCATTATGATTTTAAAAACAGATATGTTAAGGTTTGAATATTTTATTTAAGAAAGCAATTTTGTATCTTATGTTTATTATAAGACCTTTAAAAAAAAAATGTTCCGTAAAATTTTAAGAAATTACAGTAAATACAAGTTAAAAAGTTAGTTACAGTGGCGGCCTAAGGGATGGTCGTCACAAAACATCTCTGAATTATGATGATTTTTACACAATTGATTCCTTTGTCAAAATTGTGTTAAAAATCTAAAAATCTGGGGCAGGTCAGATGACCACTTTCCATTCAAAAAGTAACAAAATTTTGACAAAGTGGTTTTTTTTTTAAATTATTTTATTATTATTATTGTTATTATTATTATTATTTTTATAATGACGAGAGAGGATATAATTGGTATCTTGAACAACTAAACATCTCAAGTAGGTAGGCACGCAGGATTAAACGCCCTATCATTTACCAAATCTTGCATTCTAATATTATTTAAAAATTAAAATAAAAATAAAAAGTAGATACAAGATATAAAATGCAACCCCAGCTGAGGCAAAGCAAGGAAGAAAAAAAAAAAAAAAAAAAAAAAAAAAAAAAAAAATCTAGCTTCAAATGAAACTAGAAGGTTTTACAATAAGTCAAGGAAAGGTATCCCTCACTTATATAAACACATAAATTATAGTACATTTCTAACAAATCAAGACAAACAACAAAAACTCAACATCTATATATTACTCAAAATCATAAAATCTAAACAAATTTCATCATCAATATCAATAAATTTTATCACACAACAAACACCCGACGTCTATAATACTCAAAACGTAAAACCTAAATAAATTTCATCATCTACAAAACCAATTGAAGACAAACAACAAAAATCCAATTCAAGACAAACAACAAAAACTCAACATCTATAAGACTCAAAACTACAAAACCAAAATAAATTTCATCATCTACCTAACAAATTCAAGACAAACAATAAAAATGCAACAACCATAATACTCGAAACCACAAAACTTAAGCTAATTTCATCATCAACCTAATAAATTTTACGAAAAAACATAAACTCAACAACCACATTACTATAATTTATATAAAAAAGAGAAGATTAATGAATTTACTTGAGGATTTTGCAGATTTGTGGACAAGATGGCGGCAGTCAGTGGCAAGCGGTGGCAAATGGAAGGAAGAATGGCACTATTTAGGCTGGCGGTGCAGTCTGGGCGGAGGGATTTAATTTTAAAATGGGCGGGCATTTTAATTTTTGAGTGAATTTTTAAGAAATGAAAGTTCAAAAGGGGTTAAAAACAAATTTAGACGACGGTTCCATAGAAACCATTGTTACATATGAGAACATTAGACGACGGTTTTTATAGAAACCTTCGTCTAAACCTGATGGCTTGGATGCTACGTTTTAGGTGCACTTTAGACGACAGTTTCTCCATAAATTGTCATCTATAAGAATCGCTAAATGTCAAGTTTTTTTGTAGTACTTGCAGATTTAAAAGCTTCATATTGTAGGGACACATTAAAATGGACTCTTTCGAGTTTCCTTTTTTTTTTTCTATTTTTTATTTTTTATTTTTTATCTTCCCCTGTCTCTGGCCCTGCCCTGTTTTATTTCTGTGTTCTTCGTCCCCTGTTTTCCCCTGTTCTTGCATAAAGTACCTCTACCGATGTTATATTTTTGGCTTTGAGAAACAATTTGGACACCAATAATATGAGATGGACTCTATATGTGTACTCTATATTATGGGACGTACTTTCTATAACGTTGTTTTTTTATTTTGTTGTTCTTATTTGTCCGCTCTGACTAAAGTCCGATCAAAGAAGCACGAAAGGATATGGCCATAGTTGAAAAACCACAATACCTTGAGAATGACAATGATGTCTAAACGAACACAAAATATCAATAAACGACTTCAATATGAAAATGGCGACGTCACATAAAAATGTTGTTGTCTCACTTAACGACATTAATGTGAAAATAACATGGAGAAATTAAAAATATATTAAACGACATAAACGGGCAATAAACTAAAAGACGACATCAAGTTATAAAACTAATGCATATAAAACAACACTAATCAAATCAATAACCTGTAGAAAGGAAAATGTGTATGGAACTCGTGTTCAATACACACACATACATTGCGATTCTCATTAAAAAAAAAAAAAAAAAAAAAAAAAAGAACGATAAAAGTACAAATAAAAAATATTTGGAAATAGAAAAACGAGAATAATATGAATAATGGTATGTTTGAAGGGATGAACTAAAAGAAATTGCATTTTGCAGACCTCTTTGAGGAATGTGGGAACTCAAAGCTTACACATAAATGTTTGTTCAAATTAAAAGTTTATTTTCATGAGAAATATTGCTCGAAACTGCTTTGTTTTTGTCTTTTCTTTTCTTTTTTGGGGACATATTACATGCTGTTTTATAGAACACAACAAATAAATATATCTTAATCCATAGTGGTTTATTTTACTAATGTAAACAAACAGCTGCATTACTATCAGAGAGAAGCTACTTCATTTTCTTCGCAGAATCTTTTTCGAAAGGTGACAGGTCATAAGCAATTGGAACCAAGTGCAAATCGTCTTTTCTACGGATTGTTCCGCCAAAAGACTCGGTCATGTCTAGGTCCTCGTGTTTCCTTCCATTGGGGAGCTTCCAATCAAAATGATAGAGCAACATTGCAAGAGGAAGCTCGATATTTATCACACCAAACGACATACCAGGGCATATTCTTCTTCCGGCCCCAAATGGGATGTATTCAAAGTTTGTTCCTTTGTAGTCAATAGGACTATCAAGAAACCGTTCCGGAATAAAACTATCGGGCTCATCCCAATACTTAGGATCTCTTCCAATTGCCCATGCATTAATGACGACCCTAGTTTTCGCGGGTATCTCAAAACTATTAATCTCACACTTTTCTCTACATTCTCTTGGAATAAGGGCAGCAGAAGGATGCATTCGTAGTGTCTCTTTGACAACAGATTTCAAATATGTCATCTCACTAATGCATGTTTCATCCACCGACCCTTTTCTATGAAATACTTCTCTCACCTCACTTTTTGCTTTCTTCATGACTCTTGGATTCTTTATCAATTCTGCCATTGCCCAGTCCAAAACGGTAGCAGATGTCTCAGTCCCAGCAGTAAAGATGTCCTGAAAGTTAAAAAGTGAGTGGTCTTATCTAACTAAACTTTGGGGGTATATAGTTAACAATTGCGTACAGTTCTCACCAAAAAAAAAAAAAAAAAAAAAAAAAAAAAAAAGGAAAACTATAAACATTTTTGGCCTTAGCCGATCAATCCCATTTTTTAGACCAACTATACCTTGAATTATAAGTTTTGGAAGCAAAACAACTTGAATCTATAGACATGTACATTTATGTTCATATTTGTAGCTAGAGCCGAATTGACAAGAGCTCCAAATTGTTTAAGATGGAGTTTACGAAAATATCAAACATTTTAGTTTGATTTCAAAATTTTCGGAAGGCAAGTCAAATCTAAAAACCTTGTCCATGTTTATTATATGGGCAAATATAAATGTCTTGCATAATAGTATATGAATATATATAATTAACAAAGTATTGATTGGAATCCTTACCATGATTATTGCTTTAACATTGCCAGTTGTAAGAGAAAACCCAAGGTCGTTGTCATGAAACTTTAGAAGAACATCTACCAGATCTTCTGTGACTGTTTCACTTTCACCACTTTTTTCTGCTGACTTCCTCATGTTATGTTCCTTGATGATGTTCTCAACTATCCTGTCAGACTTCTCGTGCAGCTTCTCGAGTTTAGCCCTTGTGCCGAAGATAAGAGGATCAAGAAAACCAAAAGAAGGAAACACATCTGCGAGATCGAAACCTGATGCTAACTTTATAGCTTCCACCATGATTGATATGAACTCCTCTTGATCTTCGCTTTTCTTACCAAAAGCTGCTCGTGCAGTGATGGTATAAGTTGAGGAGTAGATTCTTTGAGTGAGATTGACAGAGGAGCCAACATTTGAAGCAGTCCATTCCATGAGATTAAGCATCTCTTCTTCTCTAATGGATCTAAAAGATTGAACTCTCGCCGCACTCAAGAGCTCCTGCGTGCATATTTTTCGCAGTTGTCTCCAATATTCGTCATATGGAGAAAACACAATGTCTCTTGAATTATAGTACATGATCTCTGTAAAAAGAAAGACTGGCCTAGAAGCAAAGCTGGCGTCATGATTTCTCATCACCTCTTTCGCAGACTCCGGCGATGAAACCACTAATGTTGGAACCTGTCCAATTTGTATGTACATCAAGGGTCCATACTTCTTGGCCAAGTTTCTTAGTGCATGATGGGGCAAAGAGCTTAGAAGCTGGTGCAAATTTCCTATGATGGGCAACTTCCATGGTCCCGGGGGGTATTTTGAAGAAGAGTTTATAGTTTTTGATGATCTTTTCAATATGTTTAACACCATAAACACAAAGAGGAATGAGCTGAGAAGTATTGAAAAGGAGGGGAGTTGGAGATCCATTAAGAACTGAAGAGAATGATTGGACTAAAGGAGTAAATGGGCTGCAATTCTTTCTTTCTTCAGGTTGTTAATATAATTCCTTTGTTATATATCTATAGATGTCTCAACTTCGTTGACTTTTAACAAACAATGCCAAGTTTGGACATATTAGCTGGCTTATAATAAACATTTGCATTTATTTGTGTTATGATTCTCTGCAAATTTGATACCTTCAAGATAATTACTTTTTAATGGAGGCGATGCTAAATACAAGATGATGATGGAAGAGAGTAAAAACAATTTAAAAAAGGCCACTTGCAATAAAATAACTAAAAAAAATATTCAGTTATCTTTCTTTAATTTTTGTATTACCACTCCAAGTGTCGGTGCACATTCATGAACAGCAGTTTTATGTGTACATAAAACAATCCCCTATTTGTAATTAGCCATGCCGTGTGTTTTAATTTTTCCTTTGTTTGACGTATTGTTTTACTCAATATTATTGGCCTAGTTATATCTAAAGTGGAAAATGATTCCTTCAGGGACGTCTGATGAAATTGAAACCATACAGAAAATGTATATTTGATAGGATTATGCTAGTAATCACTACAACAAAAATACACATTTGCGACGACATTTTTTGCGACGACATGTCGTCGCAAATACCTCCCGTTGACAAAAATTGGAAAGTCGTCGCAAATAATTTTTGTGTCGTCGCAAATAATTTTGCCGCGCAAATTTCCATGGCGCGGATTTTTCGCGCGAATTATCAAATTTTTTCGCGACGACAATCCACCTTATTTGCGACGACATGTCGTCGCAAATAATCAAAAATTATTTGCAACGACATTTTTTTGTTGTCGTCGCAAATAATGTATTAGACGATGGGGAATGGGCGGGAAAAATATTTATTTGCGACGACATTTTTCATTGTTGTCACAAATACTCTATTTGACGAGCGAGATTGGGCGGGAAAAAAAATTATTTGCGACGACGGAAATTGTTTTTGCGAGGACAATGTCGTCGCAAATAACAATTATTTGACAAGCGAGATTGGGCGGGAAAAAAATTTATTTGCGACGACGTCAAGGGTTTTTGCGAGGACAATGTCGTCGCAAATAACAATTATTTGCGACGACATTTTAATTGTATTTGCGACGACTTTGTCGTCGCAAATAAGTGACCTAATTAAATCCCCCCCTTCTTCTTCTCCATTTCTCCCGATCTCTCTGCAACAAAAAACCGAAATCTCTCTCTCCTATCCCTCACCGCCTCCTCTTCCCGTTGCCGTCGCCGCCACTCCCGCTCCCGGCCACTAGCCATTCTTCTCGTTCTTCCCTCTCTCTTCCCTTGTCCCTCTCTCTTTTTCCTTCTTTCTCTCTGTCTTCCCTTCTTTCTCTCTCTCTTCTTCACCTTTCCTTCCACCGCCGCCGCCGGCCGGCCCTCCCCTTCCCTCTTTCCCCTTGTCCTCTCTCTTCCCTTCCCTCTCTCTCTTCTTTCCCTTCCCCGTCACAACCCGGCGCCGCCACCGGCGCCACACGCCCGCCCTCACTACCGCCTCTCCCTCCCGCCGCCCGTGATTCCGCGCCCGCTCCCGCCGCCCCCGGCTGTTCCGCGCCGCCCCAGGGGTGTATATATATACACAGAAGTTTTTTTTTTTTAAGCATTAATATAAAATTATTTAAGCATTAATAAGCATTAATATATACACAGAAATTATTTCTTAAACATTATACTTGAAATTAAATGAGTAGAATTTAGAATTAGATGAGTATATTATATTTATGACTTAGATTATACTTAGAACTTAAAATAGTTTTGTACGCATTATACTTATTATTGTGTTTACATATTTCTCTAGATGTTAATAAAATATTAATATTGATGTTTGAAAATTATGTTTGATGTTTTAATTTGATGTACTTATGTAGGCGTTTGAGTTTTAAGCCCTCGTCCTTGTTTGCACGGTTCCTCCGACGTAATCCTTCTTTTTTTTGCCCCGTTTAGTGGGTTTGAACTTTGTAAGTTTTTATATTTATTTAGCTTAAAATTGTGATAGTTGTATGAATTCATGATTATGTTAAAATTTAATATATGTTTATGATTCTTGTTCGGGTGGCACATCTTGAGCTATGGTGTGCCGAAATTTTTTAAAATTGTTTTTCTGCAGGTTTTGATTTTTGGATTATGTGAAAAATAAGTCGTTATGCTGCCGAAATTTAGTTAGGCAAAATTTAGGAAACCAGAATTTTAATAAGTTAATTAACACAATTTAATTAATAAATCTTAATTGTGTTAATTAAGAATAAAATATTAATTAAGAATAAAATTAAAATTAACTGAACACATTAGCGACCTGTGCTTTTCTTTTAATATTATCATAGATATTGATGGCTGGAACATTAGCGACCTGCGCTGGATCTTCAGGTGGAGCGCAGCCACCTCCCGGTCCTCACAGAGTCCCCGCCCACTGTGAGTCTGGTATGTTATTCTGACTTTTTGCCTCGTTCTATCATATAGTAAATAAATGTAGTAATACATGTTGATTTGAAATGCTTTCAAATGCTTACAGCACCTGAACCTCGACAACGTAGAGGTCGAGGTGGGGCAAAAGGTTTTGAAATTGCCCAAAAGGTCATGCAAGACGGGAAGATCACAGTGGAATTTGATGAGGCGGGAGGTACGTGGAAGGCGCTTGGTAAATATGGTGCCTGGTTTGAAAGTGCGGTTGGTATTCATACCAGGGACATATGTGAGCCCTTCCACGATGCTTGGAAGGACGTTAGTGACGTGGAGAAGAGGACAATTCAGGACCGGATGCTGGTATTTTTTTATGTCATATTTTGTATAGTTTATACTATAGTTAACAATGCGTTTTAACGATGTGGAACTGTTTTGCAAGGATTGATTTAACGTGGACTATAACTACAAGAATGGCATTCTGAGGTCCGTTGTTGATAGGGAGGCATCAAAGTGCTACAAGGACTGGAAAAGTTCCATGCACCGCTACTACAAACGGTACGGTCGAGAAACTCTCCCGGCTAATATGAGAAATCAAGCTCATTGGGATCGTTGTTGCGATAGGTTCTCCGGCGACAAATTTCAAGTAATTATAGATATGTTATAACTTTATGATTTTTAATACATAATTTCAAGTAACTATTACTTATTATAGTTAATCATAAACAGAAAATATCAGAGACAAATAAAAGTAATCGCAGCAACCTAAGGTATCCAAGCATACATGGTCGCTTATCATACTCGCAAAGATCGCAAAGAAGAAGGTTAGTACATTTATTTTTTGATCATTATCGTATTTATATGTTTATGATTTGTGTTCGGGTGGCACATCTTGCGCTTTATGGTGTGCGAAACCTTTAAAATTGTTTTTTACAGTTTTTAATTTTTGGATTATATGAAAAATAAGTCGTTATCTTTGCCGAAATTTAGTTAGAGTTTAAGAATATAAATATGTGTAATTTATTTCACAGGCCAAGACTGAGACCCAAGAGCCGATGTCCGCTATAGACAATTAGGCGGACATGCATCGTCATGGGACTCTTGGGTTAATACCGATCTTGAGCGCACTTTTGTAAGCATTTTTACTTTTCTTGTTAAATTTTTATATATTAAAATAGTGGTTTTAGTGCACGTAAAAATACTTATAATGTCTTATTATGTAGAACACTGGAGGAGAAGAGACATAGAACACGTACTCATCGCAAGCGCCGATTGGATCTCCCTTGATGAGCATAGGATTTTGGAGCGGGTTCTTGCACGCATAGAGGACATAAGAAAGGAGGGGTCCGATGCTTTCCCAAAAGCATTACTCTGGGGCTTCTCCTTCATCCATTGGTTCATTCTCTCGGACGCAACATCATCACCAACCCGATCTTTGCGTATGGATCATTATTTAAAGAAATCGTATCAAGAATGGATGAAGATTTATGACAATCGGTAAAGATGTTAGAGTTATGGTCTAGAATGCAGCCTAACATCCAATTACCTACGATTTCTCGTCCGAACCCGTTAATCTAGACGCTCCTCTGCCTCCTTCGATGATGACGATCCACGATGATGACGTTGTTGGCGATCTTTTGCAAACTTAGAGGAATAGTTTTGTATGATTTTTCACTGTATTTATGGCGACTTTTATATTTTGTTGAACATTATATATGCACTTTATGTAGTATTCATAACATATTTTGTAAATTTATATAGATTTATTGTTTCTAATATTAATTTATATTTTACTTTTAATTTATCTTAAAAAATTATATTTAGTATGTTATATAATAATGTTTAATTAAAATTATTAAAAATTATTTAATTGACATTTTAAAAAATAATCGGAAAAAAAAATTATTTTAACTATTTGCGATTTACATTTTATAAATGTCGCCGCACAAAAGATGACTATTTGCGGCGGCGTTTTGCGGCGATATTTTATAAATGTCGCCGCACAAAAAGTGACTATTTATGCGACTTTTTTTTGCGACATTTTTATAAATGTCGTCGCAACAAAATTTGAATTATTTACGGCGACTTTTTCAAAAAACGCCGTCGCAAATAATTTTAAAACAGGACAAATTAACCAACGAATTATTTGCGACAACGGTCGTCGCAAAATATAAATGTCGTCGTAAATACATTTGCGACGACACTATGTCGTCGCAAATAAATTATTTGCGACTATTTTTTTGCGGCGACACATTTGCGACGACGTGTCGTCGCAAATGCTATTATTAGTATAAAAGAGTGTTAGAATAGTAAGTGAGAAGGGAATTAGGGAACTGAAGTGTGACTTAGTCTCTAGGGAGAGATCAAAGCCACTCGAAAGCTTTGAAACTATCTTGCATTTCATTATTTTTGTTTTGCTTCTTCAATATGAAAATCAGTTCAATTTCTTCTATATCTTGGTTCTTATTAAGTGGTATGAGAGCATCAACCTTGGCATCATTGCTAAAAAGAACAATATGTGAAGAACACCGAGACGAAGCGAGGTAGTTGGGGACGAGTTGGGATTGGATCAGAAGTTTTTATCCCATCCAACTGCTATTGGAGTTTCGAGGTCATCGGTTGGAGTTGCCAATATTCGATGGAACTAACACTGATGGATTGTTGTTTCGAGCAAAGCAGTGTTTTGCCATGAATTGGATGGCGGATTAAGAGAAATTAGAGGCGTTGGTGGATAATTTTGGTGGAGAAGCACTAGCTTGGTTACCGTGGGAGGACGGACAACGGCCAATTCGGTGCTGAACTAAGCTTAAGACGCTTTTCCTTGACAGTTTTGGTCTTCACAAGAGAAAGCATGAAGAGTTCTTGAATTCCGTGAAGTCGAGGCTAATCCGACTGATTTTTCACGGTCTGGTGTGAAATCACTTAGATATGAAACAAACAGCGGTGATTTGGTAGCAGATATTAAGAACGCCAATGAAATCGTGGCTAGGGTTTGACACTTCAGCGAGCATGGGGCTAGATCTAGGAATGTTGGTGCAGCTTCCGGTGCATCGCAGGTTGGACTCAACGATACTACTATGATTGAGTCCAAGTCTGGAGATTAGGGAGCTGGACTTTGAAATTCCAACGGGATTAAAGCCTAATCAAGTAAGATCTGGACTGGCTCTGGTCACTTCTGCACAATTGGGGGTAGGCATCACGATTTCTATGAGTTTGAGGCTAGGTCTTGGTCTATCGGTGTGGATAGGGGCATCTCAAGGGTTGTTCTCGGCCTAGGTGAGGAGCCAGAGGTGACAACGATGATGTGCGATGATTTGGCTGCCATTTGGACCAACTTTCACATTTTTGTGGCGGTGGCGGCTGATTCCGGTGTGGTTGCAGAAGATTTCAATTTAAATGGAGTAAGGCCCCATAGTTCTGATGCCAATAAGGTTGTTTTTTATACTTCAGACGTCATTGGGACTGTTCCCAACGAGGGCAGGTCCGATTTTAGTCATGTTGGCCAGCGAATTGAAAATTGAATGTATGGTTTTATTCCGTTCCAAATTAGCAATAATGCACTAACAATAAGAAAAGAACCTAATAAATCTTCTTTTGCCAAGTCTTATTCTCTTCTTCGTCACTGTGCGACAATGAGCTTCGATCTTCGATTCGTGACGATGACGAGCCACACTGCAAGCTTTAACCTTCAATGCATGAGTAGAGAGATAGCAGCGGTGGACTCTTTGTCATTATGTCCGTCGTGATCTCAGATCATGGACTCGGAGATAGCAGCGTTGGGACTCTAATTTTTGACAATAGCCAAACCATGCAATTTCGATGATTGTGCCGCCGAGATCTTTGTCGCCACTTTTGTCACTCCCTGAGCAGAGAGAGAAAAATTTGACAAGCATGAAAGAGAAAGAGACAGATCTCTAATCGACCTCCGAGCTTTGACAACATGACGGTGAATCTCCAGGCATCAACGAGGAATCTAACTTATTTCTGACGAGCCATAAGAGTTCAATAAAAATAATAGATACACATATGTAAAGTTTCAAAACAATTTTAGTGAGAACTATATTAAATTTTGTTATCTAAAGGCTCAATCGTACACTTCGTGCTGGAGAACGTAATGTTTTGGTATATACTTAAGATTCAAGATCATAAGTGTTTAAACAATTTTAAAAGATACACCAAGCCTTAACGCAGATGATCACGAAATACGTAATGATGATAACAACATGGATTGGTTGTCACTCTAACAAATAACGAATGCATATTATGTCCTACTAGTAAACTGTGCAAATGAAAATGAAATATTATAACCACATGTCTAAGTGTTTAGCATAGGAAGACTTGTCCTATAGATGTAAGTATTTAAATCATGGAAACCAAACGTACTACAGTATCAGTCGCATAAAGTTTAAAATAGTATAGAACTTAAATGTGGAATTAATTGTTGTTGGTATCCATAATTCCCTTGTTGACCCTATCGCTCATGCTCCACCCTGCCAACCCATCATGAGGGTTTAAGTGGCGGACTTCTTGCCCGAATTACCTACAACATGAACAACATGGGTGAGCCTTCGCTCAGCAAGTATGAACTTAATCTCTCGAATAGTTAAATGGCAAATGCTATGCATGACCAATTATGAATAGTCTGATTATTGACTACATTTTATGGGCCTGTGTATGTACTGAGTGCGCACGACCAATAAGGTGTCAGGGGAGCTATCCAAATATATTATACCGACAAAACCCAAGGTCATCATATAGATCATTCATCATTTCCCTACCTAGTGAGGGATGATACGACACTTAAATTATCTTTTCTTTACCATAGCCTCTCATTAGGCGAGAATGCAATTATGGTCATGGTTCATAGTCAAAACTTAATATTTAACATGTAGAGGCGATAATACATCAATAAATTATTATCATGACATCTCAAATAATGCATTGATAGATGCAATAGCGCATCAAGCAACAATCATTCAACAACATCAAACAATTCACAATCATGTGGCATTTTTTTTTAAAAAGAAAAACAGGTTCCATGCTGTAAGTGAGATTCCATGCCATCAAGGTCCGCCGCCACCACCGCCACCCTTTGCTGCTGCATATCTTGCCATTTTTAGCCCCCGTTTCAGTGGGTTTGAAATTTGTAAGTATTTATGTAATTATTGTATTTTTTAGTTTAAAATGTGTGAGTTTTTTGTTATTTGAATTGTGTATAATTATGCATTATCAATCTTGAAGTTTGATTTATAGATTTTAGAATTAGTATATAATTTGAAATTTGGATTATAGACTGAATTTTAGATAATGAATTTTGAGATTGTTGAAATTTAATATTGAGATTGTTGAAATTTTAAGATTATAAATTGATAATTGTTCTGGGTGGCACATCTTACAGTTATGGTGTGCCAAAATCTTCTAAAAGTGAGATTCCATGTCATTATGATGCCGAAATTTTATTAAAAGTTAATTATAATATTATGAGTGCAACAATAAAAAATCTGCTACAAATCAACAAAACCGTGACAGTCAAAAGTGGTCTAGCTTCCATGGCAGAAAGACATACTCCCAGTACCATTTCGATATGGTAATATTAATTTGCATACTTGTTAAGTTTTTTTTCACTTTGGCTTAATAATTATTATAACACGATCAACTTGATTAGGGAAATCCTCAGACTCATGAGCTAGGATTATTAATTGATAATTGGGGTGACATACACTGTCATGAGCAGAAGTTTGTCAATTCGAACGCGGAATAGACATTTGTAAGTAAATTTTAAAATGATTCATTTTTTCATATTTAACATAACATATTATACTATTTTTATTCATTTTTATTTCCTTTACCTTTGTAGGCTTAGATGGAGGGGAAAGAACCACGCAGATGACACAGTCTGCTAGCGAAGGTCCATCCACACCGGTCACTGGGGAAGGGATTATGTTCCAAGTCTTAGGCAAGTGCAGAGGACACACTAAAGGAGTGGGACCAATATTGCCACGGAAGAATCGTTCAAACGCTTCCACCTTATCATCTGCTTCACAATCGGATGGGTCGTTGTTGATTAATTTGCCCTAGCATGTCCAAACCAGGTTGAACAATGTCTATGTTGAGCAATCCAAAGTGTTCGACAATCAACAGATGATAATAGAAGCCATGTGCATGATGAATCCCAACATTAACTTCTTGCCACTTAATCGTCCTGAACCATGGGTTCATCCACCGCCACCGCAAGAGGGAAACGAAGAAGACGAGGATGAGGATGAGGATGCGAATAATTTAGGAGATTAAAATATATGATTTTGTTTTTCTTATTATCAATAATTTTTTTGTATGGATTGATTAATTTACTTTTTAAGACTTATTTTACTATTGTGTTGACTTTTTTTATATGAATCTTTTATTAGCAAATATCAATTTTATTGATTTACATAACATTTTCATGATCAAACTGAAAATTCTACTGCTTTCCGTTCCAGAAGAATTTATGGTCAAAATGCCGGACTGCCCAGATTAGACCTTAAATTTTCCCGGTCGTTACACAACTTATTCAGGACGACAGTCTTCGCTAATCTATTAGTTACGACATCTTAAAACTTTGTCATCATAAATATATTATTTGCGTCTAATTTTTTACGGCGACTAATTTGCGATGACATGTCGTCGCAAATATAATATTATTCACGACATTGAGTCATCGCAAATGAGCTTTTTTGTTGTAGTGTTAAGTGGGTTTTGCATGCCTTAGTACACATGTCTCTTATTTTACTACTTTTGGATTTATCATCTCCTTACCTCTTCATGCAAACTTGTTGCACCTTCCCATTGTGCATGAGGATTCAAATTTTTTTGACCACTATGAGAGCAAACCGTGCCTCCGATGCATGTGTGTCATGACCAAGAAATTTATCGGAATTATTGTATAGGATAATATTTTCTAGAATCCTTTGTATCATTAATATAAATACTTTTATGATAATTATTTGTCGATATAAGTATGAAATAGCAAGTTATAAGATAAAGTTCAGAAATTTCTGAACTACGATGCAGTTACTGATTTTCAGACTGTATTTAAGAAAGAAGTATGGAACGTTGTGTTAAGCCCACAAGTGGGTAAACACATGAATGATAAGTTTAAGAAATGGAAAAGAATTGAAAGACAACAATTCTAGGGTTTTAGAAACAGTCAAAATGAAAAACAGACGAAAAAGGGCTGAGAAAATTTAGGTTTCGACTGATTTGAGTTTACCAAGTCAAAATTTGTTGATGAAGAGTCGACCAAAATGTCGCCTTCAAAAAGTTAGTCAAGTATGGTCAAAGTTGACTAAATTGACTATCTGTCTGAAAAACGCGTACCGGATAAGAATTAAATTGAACCAAAATAGGATAATTATTAAATTATCAATGGTGGAGATTAAAAGTGAAAAATAGGATGAAGGGCTGAGATTGAGCCATGTGGCATCTAAGGTGACTGGCCGAGACTTAATGGAGAAGAAAATGAAAGATATTTTTGGGAATTTTACAAAAAGGTCATTGGAAAAGTCAAAATTACATTTTTGGCATTTGCTTTATGTATTGGTCGGTTCATTAAACGTACATTATGCAAGAAATGGTCATTTCTCATGCATAAGAACAGAGGGCATCAGCCAAGAGAGAAAGAGAGGAGAAAAAATTTCAAAGTGAAGAAAAATGAGATTTAAGTGGAAATCGACGGAATTATCGATGAATAGCATCATAGAAGCTTGTTCTTCATTTGCTAAGGTAATAATTCAAATTTTTCTTGTTATTTACCTACCATAGTTGCATGTGGAGTATAAGGGAGATGATGAAAAAAATTTCACTTAAAAGGAAGATTAGCTTATGATGATTAAGGAACTTAAAATTGATGAATTAAGGATAGATTCTAGGTTAATTGACCTTTGATTCTATCAATTTTTGGTATGGAGAATTTTTATGGAAATTTAAGGAGACCCTAGAATTGTGATGTACGTAATTGAAAAGAAAGTATGTGAATGATGTTTGATGGTGGAAACAACGGATAAAATGAGCTAAGGTTAGCTTAGGAAACATGGACAAATAGGCGGAACTCTGCCGCAATTTAGTTTGAGTATTTGGAACTAAAACTGGATTTCAAAAGGAATAAGGGATTAAAAAAGGAAAAGTAAGGTGATTTGATCATCGGTGATGTGTAGAAACCGAACACAATGAGAATTCGTAGTTTTGGACCAAAACTGAAAATTTGGCCATGACTGAGGAAAGTGCACGATTTTAGTGCAAATTCTAGAGATAAGAAATATTTTAGGATTGAATACCAAACATAAGGATTGTAGACCTTTCCGAATTGAATTTTAATGTAATTATTGATCTTAGATTTTGAATCTAACGATCAAGAATTTATGCAATAAAATCGGTTAATGATCGAAATCGGAAAGCATCAAGGAAGACAAAGGACGCATTATTAGTGAAACTTTAGTAAGTATAGTAGGTTTTCTATGTCTATATCATGAACAAGCTTACTTTTCTATGTTGCACAAAAATTGTACATATGGTAGAATTATGAATGTTAGATACAATGTGAATGTTAGATACAATGTTACGCATGTATCTGTAAGGCTTAAGTAGTCGTAGAATTTTATCCTACGAGAAATATGTGTTGAAGTCAAGTCAAGGTCAAGTTAAGATAAAAAGTTAAACCTTAACGAAAGATTAATCTCATGATAAATTGCTCAAAACCGTGACTGAGTTGGATTGGTTAGCTACCCTACTCCTTACTGGTTATGCATGCTATGGTACAACAGGGTGGGGCCCATAAGAAGTAAAAGACAAGAAAATGAAAAATAAAAACTGTTCCATGTAAAGGTATGATATTTGTAAAGAAGAATGAAAAGAATGAGAAACACAAAATAAAAGCCGTTCAGAATCTGAAAACACAATTTGAACGACTAAAATGAGACGAAAGCAGAACAAGGTATGTAATGAAAGAAGAAGAACATAAACCATACATGTAGTAGTACAAAATGTATTAGGATATATGACATGAATGCATATATGGGTATGAATAATTATTGCATCTGTTATGACATATTGATACTTGCTGAGCGAAAGCTCATTAAGTTTGTTCATGTTGCAGGAAGCTCGGGTAAGGCACCGGCTCCCTGAATCAAAACCTCATCGATGGATATCTTAAGATCTGATCTACGCCCTTGATTATCTGATTTGACTTCTCATAATCTTAAATTAAAATAAAAACAAGGTAAGCATATGATTTTCTTTTGATGATTAACCTTATGCTAATCATAATTGAACTAATCATTTGGGATTCTAATTAACATTTCTTTTTGTCAATTTAATCAATTAGTAACACTATCTTTCATCATCTTCAAATTTAGGATTTCATGATATGCTTAATCTTTTTAGTTTGATAACAACGCATTATGTCAATTGATACTAGAAAATCCTTACATCAGATTTAAAAATGCATCAATATCATAACTATCATAGAATAGCAACAATTAGTGTATGCATATGAGAAGTACATTTTCCATTGTAACCAATTAAGTGAGGAGTTTTGAGGTAACCGGCATCAAGAAAGTCTGGTAGGTTCGAGGCCTCACATATGGCGACTGTCGTGGTAGCAGATTTGCACTGTTATTGCCTCAATCCAATGAACAGAAGAGGTAGAGGCATAGGCACAGAGAAAGAGAGAGAGAGAGATGGAGAGAGAGAATGGGGGCTGCTGAGAAAAGAAAAGATAGAAACCCTAGCAGGGGGTGTAAATTGGAAAAATAACATATTTTTTTAGAACGAAAAATTTAATACATGCTATAATTTACCAACATTTAAAAACTATAATATATACTTAAAAGATAACTATAAATTATGCTATTTGATGCAATTTCCTTTTTTTTATTTAATCATGTTAACTTTCTTTGCATTGTTGGACATCTCTAAATGAATTAAGAGACCGATTTCAAGAATTAAAATAGGGAAAAAGAGTAAAATGGCTCTAAAAGTACATGAATCAAGATTTTTACTTTTTATTCTTGTTTAATTTTTATGAGGAAAATTTTTAAAAGCTTCACTGAAGTGCTTATGTCTTAAGTTGATTTTAAATAAATAAGTCAGGATTGTTGTAAATTTTATTTCTTCCTATTTTGTTTGACTAAACATCAAGGAAGAGCCTGAAAATATTATATATTAATTTTTCATCATGTAATTATCTTATTTTTACTATATTTTCCAAGTACGTGAGATTTTCAAAATGTACGGTTTAATGGCATTTCCTAGCTAAGTTTAGTAGAAAGCTAAACTGGTTAGGATTTTACACCATGACAAAGTGACTATGGAGTAACATAATACCAAAAAAAAACTATAACTCGTGACTCATGGCGGATGATTTTATAAATATAGGGCCCGTTTGAAAACTATACTCAAATCAGAAATAGTAAAAAATAGGTCAATATAAAAAGCTCAAGAAAGTATATAGGCTAATTTTTTGTTATAATAATTAATATGCTATAACTTGTCAAGTTATAGTTCATAATCAGATAAGTTGTGGACAAACTTGTCAAGTTATAGTTCATAGTCAGACAAATTATGGATAAAAACCGTGAATTATGGACAATAACTTGTTAAGTTATGGTTTATAACCAGACAAGTTATGGACAAAAATAGTAATTTGACCTATTTATTAACTTATGTAAATTATTGACTTATTAATTTTAATTCATCTCAAGTCTTAACCTATTTCTCTCTTTCTCCCTATTCAAATCATGATTCTTCATTTTAACATTTAAAATTTAATTTTTTAATGAAAAAAATAATATAACAAGATCAATAGTTTAAATTTGATTATATAAAACAAAGAGCCCATTAAGTGCTGGTCATAAATGACTAGCAAAAACAAAAAAATAAAAATACGGTCGTGATAAAAAAAAAAAAAAAAAAAACTGGGGAGGGATACAAAATAGTAATAATAATAATTTATGTTTTGGCGGCTAACAAAAATAGGGGCGGAGCCACACCTTCCAGAATCAACGAACGAATCTTCACGTGTTCTAACTCCATAGTGATTATGGTTTATCTTCTGCTCTGTATTACATGATACAGAAATAGTTAATTTACGATAAAAAAAAAAGAGAAATGAAAGTTTAAATAACACAAATTTTGGATGGGTACAAACGTCTGATAAATTAATAACCTTGATTAAATAATAAAATCTATTGGTCCCGAGTTAGGCCAATATACTAAATTAATAATCTCGTTAAATGCATAAGATAATAATTTTTTCTGAATTCTTTTAAGACCCAATGAAAATATAAATTAATAATGATATTAAGGACTTTTTTTCTTCTAGGTATTAAATTTAAAAATATTTACATCAATTTTATGTCCATATTTGTATTTATTACCATTCTATGTACTTACATTAATTTTTAGGCTTTTATGTACATGTATGTAACATTTATTGCATACATTATCTGTTTTGAAATTATATACTTAAACATATTAGTTTTGACTACATCCATTTTTTTCGATTTATTTATAACTCATACATGAAATTTAGTTAAAAGAATAATACATATGTACTACAATGACACATATTATTAAAATATAAAAACTCTTTTTAAATTAATAAATATTTATTTTCTGAAAAATTAGTAGATTATTCCTTTATGGATATATTAATTATCCCCTTAAAATAATATTTTTTAGTCCCAACAACATTATTTTATAGAGATCTTACAGTAGACTAGTTGGGATTCGTAACATCACCATGAATTGTGCAAAGTCAGTGCTGTGACAAACCGCACTGAGAGTAAGAGTTAGTTTAATAGTTGTAATGTAACACATGTCGGAGCAATCAACCTGATTAGTGCAAAAATGACCGCTTTTATCGCCTCCTTTAAAAAATGACCACTTTTTATTTAATCATCTCTGTGCAAGGGTCCAAGTTAATTTTCTTTGCATTATTGGACAACTCTGAATGCATTAAAAGACAATTTCAAGAATTAAAATAGGAGAAAGGATAGAAATGCCATTTAAAAGTGCACGACTCATGATTTTTACACCTTACTATTGATTAATTTTTATGACGAAACACTTGCATATTGAATTTTTATGAGCTTCACTAAAGTACTTATGTCTTGAGTTGGTTTTAAAATAAGTCAGGATGGTTGTAAACTTTATTTCTTCCTATTTTATTAGACTAAATAGTACTAATAATAATTTATGTCTAGGTTACCACGGCCAACAAAATAGGAGCAGTGCCACACCTTCCATTTGCGGAGGGTACAATCTAATTTCTTTCTTTTAGTTCTGTTAAAATTTCTCGTTTACTACCTCTAAAAATTTGAATTTACATGTTCCTTTTGGTGAATTAAATATATGCATGCTCGTCCTTTTTCAATTAATTTTTTTGGCTTTGCTCCTATAACAAAATATATATATACATATATATATATATATATATATATATAAAATGAAAATCTTAGCTCAGTTAGCAACACGATTTTAAAATTTATAAGACAGCTCATATTCTTAAATACAGCATTTTATTTATCAAGCATAAATATCCTTAATTAGAAGACAAATGAAATGATGAGTACAAGTTAGATGATACTTCTTTTATCCTCAATTTCTAATTTACCTTCTTTTCAATTAAGGCGGCCGTAGAAAGTCTTTACCCTTCACGTTCAGTACTATTGAATATGCGACATTGCTACCATTAACAAGTGCTTGTTTGACACGATCGAATTTGCACAGGATTATGCCAAAAAAGTTCAGTTAATGCTTGCAGGCAAACATAAAAAATGAAATGAAATGCAAATTTGCACCCTATAAATCTGGAGATTGATTATTTTACAAACACACAATTATAGCCCTTTTAATCCAATCTTTCACTTCACTTTTTTCATGGATCTCCAACTTCCCTCCTTCCCAATCCTTCTCAGCTTCCTTGTCTTTGTGTTTATGGTGTGGAACATATTGAAAAGATCATCAAAAGCCATAAACTCTTCTTCGAAACTACCTCCTGGACCATGGAAGTTGCCCATCATCGGGAATTTGCATCAACTTGTCATGAGCTCTTTGCCCCATCGAGCACTAAGAGACTTGGCCAGGAAATATGGACCCTTGATGTACATACGAATCGGACAGGTTCCAACTATAGTGGTTTCCTCGCCGGAGTTTGCGAAAGAGGTGATGAGAACTCAAGATGCCATCTTTGCGTCAAGGCCCTCCATTCTCGTTTCCAAGATCCTGCTCTATAATTCTACAGACATCGTCTTTTCCCCAAATGGAGAGTATTGGAGACAACTGCGAAAAATATGCACGCAGGAGCTCTTGAGTGCGGCGAGAGTTCAATCTTTTCGATCCATTAGAGAAGAAGAGATGCTTAATCTCATGGAATGGATTGCTTCAAATGTTGGCTCCTCTGTCAATCTCACTAAAAGAATCTACTCCTCAACTTATACCGTCACTGCACGAGCAGCTTTTGGTAAGAAAAGCAAAGATCAAGAGGAGTTCATATCAATCATAGTGGAAAGTACAAAGTTAGCATCAGGTTTTGATCTTGCAGACGTGTTTCCTTCCTTCAGTTTCCTTGATCCTCTTATCTTCGGTACAAGGGCTAAACTCGAAAAGCTGCACGAAAAGGCTGACAGGATAGTTGAGAACATCATCAAGGAACATGGCAAGACGAAGCCAGCAATAAAAAGTGGTGAAGGTGAAACTGTCACAGAGGATCTGGTAGATGTTCTTCTAAAGTTTCATAACAACAATCTTGGGTTTTCCATAACAACCGGCAATATTAAAGCAATAGTCATGGTAAGTATATATCAATCTATGGTGCAATATTGTCATATAATACTTGTCCCTAGTTTTATTATCGTTGAACAATTAACAAAAATTTGCATATGCCTACACAATTGAGCTATTTTGTTTCCATAGACTTGCAATATATATTTTCATGCTTAACTTCTAAAATTTGCGATTCAAGGCTAAAGATCACAAATTGTCCCAAGTTATAAAGCCCCTCCCAAGTTAGTAGCTCAAAACCGCTAAGCAGAAGTAAAATGTTAACCTAACTATATAAACTAATAATCCATGATGGAAAATAATCTTTATCATGATACAATTCTCGAACAAAATTCTTAAAATTACAAAGTTCAATTCTTAGAATCTCCAACTTGTCATGGAATCTTGAACTATTCTTTTCTCAATCAACTAGAACCTCTATTTCAGACTTAATTTACCTGCATCACAAAAACTTTATGAGCTTATTCTAAGTAAATATACCATAAGTAATTTCCACTTTGAATATACTTTTTCTCTAACATTTAGGACCTTCTGGTATAACATTAGTCTTGTGTTATTAGAACATCTGTCATGTAGGCCCTATCTTGATATCTCTTATTTTTTTTAAGGATTTGATCACTCTCATATCTCAGTTCACAATAAATAGTAAATTTCACATCATACTAAGAAATACTCTTAAAAATCTTATGAAAACATGTCAACAATAATATATATATATAAACTGAAAAAATTCACTAAAAATATACTATTGCTCAGGTGATGCTGTGGAAGATCTACTTATACATCAACTTGCAATAAATATCATGAATGGTAGAAACAAATAACGGTAAAATGGATTGAATATTGCTCCTTGTCTTATTAATAACCCAATCGAGTTTTGGCTAACTTTCTGATTTGGAGAGGAGATATATAAGTAAGACTAGGAATAATGGAAGGAAGACTTGTGTCGTTGTGTCGTTGGTAGAGGAAAAAAACAATGAACGTAATCTCATGTATTTGTAGTCCTCAAAGTTGCGGACTAGTCTTTGGCGGCTAATATACCTTCTTTCTTTTTTTTTTTTTTTTTTTTTTTTTTTATCACATCTACTGTTGCTAAGCAATAAAATGATATGAGCTACATATATATCTGCACAAATCTAGAAAAATTCCTTTTTAAAAATCAACTTTGAGTAAACTAATATATATATATATATATATATATATATATAAAGCACGTTAAAGTAAAGTAAGGCTGGAATAAAGATAGTACACTACTTAGACCACGTTCATTTAATCAATTCGAGTTTATAATTCAAATTTTATTACCGTAAGAAGTTATCAGAAACACGCGCATCTAACTTTTTTGCTACTGTAAACAATTCTCACATAAAAGTCACATCTCAACTTTTAATTAAAACCTTGATTGGGTTATTAATAAGACGGAGCAATATTCTCATATAAAAACTACCTGTTACTCCCTAATTGGTCAACTAATTTCTCATATTAACCTATCCTAGAAAAAAATATGTGTTGAAATTTAAACAGCTAAGCTGAACCATGTATGAAGTCTAACCTAGGACCTCAAAATATTGAGTGTTACACAAATATAAGAATATTTTGAGTCTGAAAAATTTGGAATGATTAGCAAAGGCAAAAAAGAAAGTTATACCAAGAAAATGTTGGGTTTCTTTTTTTGGGTAAGAGCTGTATGTAATTGTGAGGTATACAAAATTTCAATTAGGTAACATTACGATGATTACTTTCAGGACATCTTTTCGGCTGGCTCTGAGACATCGGCAACCGCTTTGGATTGGGCAATGGCAGAGCTTATGAACAATCCAAGAGTCATGAAGAAAGCACAAACTGAGGTGAGAGAAGTCTTTTATAGAAAAGAGTTTGTTGATGAAACAGCCATTGTGGAGATGACGTATTTAAAATCGGTTGTCAAAGAGACGCTTAGGTTACATCCCTCTGCGCCCTTATTACTGCCAAGAGAATGTGGAGAGACGTGTCAGATTAAGGGTTTTGAGATACCTGTGAAAACAAAAGTCATCGTTAATGCTTGGGCAATTGGAAGAGATCCTGAATATTGGACCGAACCCGAGAGTTTTATACCAGAGAGGTTTCTTGATAGCCCCACTGACTTCAAAGGAACAAATTTTGAGTATATCCCATTCGGGGCTGGAAGGAGAATATGTCCGGGCATGTTGTTCGGTCTGATTAATATCGAGCTTCCCCTTGCAATGCTGCTTTACCATTTTGATTGGAAGATCCCCACTGGAATGAAAAATGAAGACCTAAACATGACCGAGTCGTTCGGCTCAACAGTTCGTAGAAAAGATGATTTGGAATTGATTCCTATTGCTTATGATCTGTCATTTTTTGGAAAGGCCACTGGGAAAATCAAGTAACTCGTTTCTTATTCTTAAAGTAGCGGTTGTTTGTTTACATCACCCCTTTTTATTATATATTCTTAGAAAACTAAAAAAACCACTAGCATACTCGGAGGATTATGTGTTATATATTTTCTGTACTACCAAATGGTAAAGGTTATTTTGCCGTAGAGAAAAGGAAAGTCGTGTCTGAAGTCCAAAATAATTTCCCAGAGAAAAGCTACTGTTCTGTCTACATTTAAGTTGCCGTTTATTTTCTAAACTCTTCTTGGCAAGTGTCTCTAGAAAATTCACTTCTTTCGTCTTAATTAAGTCTTCCACGACTTTGAAAATGGAAACACAAAACTTCACATTTTACCTTTAGCATTGTTACATTTATTTCTAATTAAGAACAACTCCAACCATGCTAGCTATATTATGTTTTTAGTTAAATTAGTTAATGATTTAGCTTTTTAATTTTTTTTTAACTTAATCCACTCCAACCATTAGCTAAATAGTTGTTATTTTAGATAATGTCTTCCACACTAGCTAAATATTGCTAGCACGAAGAGGTTAGTCATTTCATTTTTTTGTATTATTTTATTCTTTCAACCTTAATAAATGCAAAAGTTGTTTTTAAAACACAATAAAGTTATTTTTATTTTAAATTTAATAATTATTGAATAATCTATGTTCAGTAAAAATAAAGAGTATGATTAAAGTGACTCACAAAAAAAATTACTAGCTAAAATAACTTTTTTAGCCATCTTAGCTAGAATTTAGCTAAAATTTAGAGAGCTCTCTTGGAGATGCTCTAAAGGCATAAACGCTGACATATAATAGGAGATATATTGGGTTAAAGAGATATTGATCTATCATTATTAAAATATTAATGTTTTAACTAATATTGTGCAATAATCGATATTTAGTTAAAATAATGAGTATATGGTCATGTGATATCTGTGAAAACAAAAGTCATGGTCAATGCTTGGGCAATTAGAAGAGATCCTAAATATTGGAGCGAATCTGAGAGTTTTATACCGGAGAAATTTCTTGATAGTCCTATTGACTACGAAGAAACAAATTTTGAGTGTATCTTATTTGGAGTTGGAAGGAGAACATACCCGGGCTTGTTGTTCGGTCTGATTAATATTGAGCTCCCTCTTTCAATGTTTCATTACCATTTTGATTGGAAACTCCTGATGGAATGAAACATAAAGACCTAGGATCATGACTGACACATTCAGCATAACAGTTCATAGAAAAAAGGATTTGCACTTGATTCCCTATGCTTATGACCTGTCACTTATTGAAAAGGCCATTAGGAAAATCAAGTAATTGTTTCTGATTCTTAAAGCAGCGGATCTTTTTTTTTTTTTTTTTTTTTTTTTTCATCATCTATTGTCATCCTAAATTCTAAATATAGGAAGAAAACCACAAGCACGCTTAGTGGATTAGTGTGTTATTTGTCTTTTGAACAATCAATGGCGAATCGGATACGTTTAAGACAGTTAAATGGATTGAAATTTGGTGCTTCATCTTTGAAGCAGAATTGTTAGTGAACTGCAAAAATTGTCAGTAGTTCTTGCTTGTAAATCTGTGTATTTCGTCACCTGCTAGAGAAATTGTGTGATCATAATTATGTACATTCTTGTATCTTTCTACTCCAAGTTACATGTGCTTTGATTACTTCCCAAACGCTATTTGATTGAATGCCAATCCCAAAACCATAAATAAAATTGTCCCTATATATTTTACTACTTTTCAGCCATCAAATTTATATCAGAATATGTCTGTTTTACATACTTTTTTAATCTGATATGCTTTTAACTAAATCAAGCAAACAAAAACTGAAACTACCGGTAGGGAGGAACTACCAGTGAAACTCTAAAACAAAACCTTTGTATCTCTGCACAACTTATAGCAGATAAAACAAAAATCTTATGTTAAAGTTATGATAGAAGTAATATGTTAAATTTATTGGCTTGTTCCTCTGCTTCCTCTGTTTCGGCATTTCACACACAATCTTTTTTTGTTTTTTTGTTTTTTTGTTTTTTATTTTTTTCCCTAATCTCTTGTATTTTACTGCTTTAGATGATACGTTGGATAAAGTAAATGTTAAAGTTACTAGTCATAATTGTTGTCACTTTGAGAAGAAATGTGTAAGTCTACTATCAAATCTTTGCCGTAGAGGGAAGGAAAGTTGTGTGAGTCCAAAATCCTTTCCAAAAGATCTGTCAATACATTTAAGGTGCCGTTTATTTTCTAAACCAGTTTTGGCAAATGTTTGGTGGAAAATTATCATCTTTGGTCTCAAGTCTTCCACGACTTCGAAAATCGAAAAAAAACAAATTTCTACAATTAAAAGTCATGACAGACACGGATTCCCAAATACGAAAACGAAGACTTTAGGCACCAACGCTTTGTACTATTATTACTACGACGAATCCTTTCCTTAATGACTATATCCAAGTGGAGACCTATATATATACACACACACACACACACACACACAAATGCTTAACCATATTTAGCTTCAAAAGTGACACCATAAGTTTCTCTTCCCCACCCTGCACCACAAAACATGTATATGGAAAATCTAATCCCGTCCGTCTCAACCCTTTTCGCTTTTCTTTTTCTCATGTTAATGCTGCTGAAAATGGCGGTCGGGCAGAAGACTAAAATGGCCAAACCAACTTTGTCTTCACCACCTGGACCATGGAAATTACCTTTCATAGGAAATCTTCACCAGATGATTGGCTCCCTGCCCCATCATCGCCTTAGAGACCTCGCGAAAAAATACGGACCCTTGATGCATTTGCAGCTCGGTGAAGTCTCCTACATTGTTGCTTCTTCACCCGAGATTGCGAAAGAGATAATGAAAACCCATGATGTTAATTTTTCTCAAAGGCCCCCACTCCTTATCGCCAGCAAGTATTACGGCTTAGACAATGCCTTGGCGCATTATGGAGATTATTGGAGAGCGTTGAGGAAAATATGCGTTGATGAATTTCTGAGTCCGAAGCGCGTGCAGTCCTTTCGGTCAATCAGAGAAGAAGAAGTGGCCAATCTTATTAGAAATCTACACTCAAATTCGGGTTTGCCCGTAAATCTTAGCGAGAAAATTTTTTCCTTGACATACGTCATCACTGCAAGGGCAGCTTTCAGAAAGAAATGTAAGGATCAAGAAGAGTTTATATCGAAGGTGGATGAAGAACTAAGGATTGCTGCGAATTTCAGCATTGCTGAGGCATTCCCTTCTCAAAAGTGGCTTCTCTGGATTAGTGGCCTTGGGCCTAAATATGAGAAGAATGTGCAGATACTTGACAAAATACTCGACAACATAATCGATATTTATTTTTATGTTAATCCATTCCAACTATTAACTAAACAGTTTGTTATTTTAGAGAATAATTTCCACACTAGCTAAATATAGCTACCATGGCTAGCTGGTCATTTCATTTTTTGTTATTTTATTCTTCCAACCTTAACAAATGCAAAGGTTTTTTTGAAAACTCAATAACATTATTTTTATTTTAAATTCAATAATTATTAAAATAATCTATGTTTAGTTAAAATGAAGAGTATGGTTGAAGTGACTTACAAAAAAGTTGTTAACTAAAATAATTTTTTTAGCCATGTTAGCTAGACTTTAACTACAATTTAGAGAGCTCTCTTGGAGATGCACTAAAGGCATAAATGCTAACATATAATAGGAGATATATTGGGTTAAAGAGATATTGATCAATCATTATTAAAATATTAATGTTTTAACTAATATTGCACAATAATCGATATTTAGTTAAAATAATGAGTATATGGTCATGTGATATCTGTGAAAACAAAAGTCATGGTCAATGCTTGGGCAATTAGAAGAGATCCTAAATATTGGACCGAATCTGAGAGTTTTATACGGGAGAAATTTCTTGATAGTCCTATTGACTACGAAGAAACAAATTTTGAGTGTATCTTATTTGGAGTTGGAAGGAGAACATGCCCGGGCTTGTTGTTCGGTCTGATTAATATTGAGCTTCCTCTTTCAATGTTTCATTACCATTTTGATTGGAAACTCCAGATGGAATGAAACATAAAGGCCTAGTCATGACACTCATTCGGCATAACAGTTCGTAGAAAAAATGATTTGCACTTGATTCCCTATGCTTATGACCTGTCACTTATTGAAAAGGCCATTAGGAAAATTTAGTAATTGTTTCTGATTCTTAAAGTAGCAGCTCTTTTGTTTTTTTTGTTTTTTTTTCATCATCTACTATCATCCTAAATTCTAAATATAGGAAGAAAACCACAAGCAGACCTAGTGGATTAGTGTGTTATTTGCTTTTTGAACAATCAAATGGCGAGTCGGATACGTTTAAAACCGTCAAATGGATTGAAATTTGGTGCTTCATCTTTGGAGCAGAATTTGGACAGAATTGTTATTAGTGAACTGTAAAAATTGTCAGTAGTTCTTGCTTGTAAATTTGTGTATTTCGTCACCTGCTAGAGAAATTGTGTGATCATAATTATGTACATTCTTGTATATTTCTACTCCAAGTTACATGTGCTTTGATTACTTCCCAAACGCTATTTGATTGAATGCCAATCCCATAAATATAAATAAAATTGTCTCTATATGTATTTCACAACTTTTCAGCAGATTTATATCAGAATCTGTTTATTTTACATATTTTTTCAATCTGATGTGATTTGAATTAAATCGAGCTGACGAAAACTGGAACTACCGGTAGGGAAGAACTACGGAGAAACTCTAAAAAAAAAAAAAAAACCTTGTATCTATGCACAACTTATAGCAGATAAAACAAAAATCTTTGAGAAGAAATGTGTAACTCTACTACCAAATCTTTGCCGTAGAGAGAAGGAAAGTTGTGTGAGTCCAAAATACTTTCCAAAAGAAAGCTACTATTGTCTCAGTACATTTATCTTTGAGAAGAAATGCCTAAGGCCTCGTTTGTTTCGCTTATTCGAGTTTAGAATTCGAGTTTTACTACAGTAAAAAGCTCTCACAAACAATCACATCTAACTTTTTTGCTACAGTAAAAAGCTCTCACATAAAATCAAATTTCAACTCAAATTAAAAACTCGAATCAGCGAAGTGAACGGGCCCTTAAGTTGCCGTTTATTTTCTAAACTCTTTTTGGCAAATGTTTGGTGGAAAATTGTCATCTTTGGTCTTAAGTCTTCCACGACTTTGAAAATGGAAAAGAAAAAACAAATTTTTACAACTAAAAGTCATGACAGAAGGATTCCCAAATATGAAAACTAAGACTTTAGGCACCAGGGCTTTGTACAATTAAAAGTCATGGCAGACAAGGATTCCCAAATTTGATGACTTTAGGCACCAACGCTTTGTACTATTATTACTACGACGAATCCTTTCCTTAATGACTATATCCAAGTGGAGACCTATATATATACACACACACACACACAAATGCTTAACCATATTTAGCTTCAAAAGTGACACCATAAGTTTCTCTTCCCCACCCTGCACCACAAAACATGTATATAGAAAATCTAATCCCGTCCGTCTCAACCCTTTTCGCTTTTCTTTTTCTCATGTTAATGCTGCTGAAAATGGCGGTCGGGCAGAAGACTAAAATGGCCAAACCAACTTTGTCTTCACCACCTGGACCATGGAAATTACCTTTCATAGGAAATCTTCACCAGATGATTGGCTACCCGCCTCATCATCGCCTAAGAGACCTCGCGAAAAAATATGGACCCTTGATGCATTTGCAGCTCGGTGAAGTCTCCTACATTGTTGTTTCTTCACCCGAGATTGCGAAAGAGATAATGAAAACCCATGATGTTAATTTTTCTCAAAGACCCCCACTCCTTATCGCCAGCAAGTATTACGGCTTAGACATTGCCTTTGCGCATTACGGAGATTACTGGAGAGCGTTGAGGAAAATATGCGTTGATGAATTTCTGAGTCCGAAGCGCGTGCAGTCCTTTCGGTCAATCAGACAAGAAGAAGTGTCCAATCTTATTAGAAGTCTCCACTCAAATTCGGGTTTGCCCGTAAATCTTAGCGAGAAAATTTTTTCCTTGACATACGTCATCACTGCAAGGGCAGCTTTCGGAAAGAAATGTAAGGATCAAGAAGAGTTTATATCGAAGGTGGATGAAGAACTAAGGATTGCTGCGAATTTCAGCATTGCTGAGGCATTCCCTTCTCAAAAGTGGCTTCTCTGGATTAGTGGCCTTGGGCCTAAATATGAGAAGAATGTGCAGATACTTGACAAAATACTCGACAACATAATCGATGACCGGAAAGCAGACAAGACGACGGCAAAGACGGAAAAAGGTCAAGCAGATTGTCTACTTGACGTCTTTTTGAATCTTCAGGATAGTGGCGATCTTCCATTTCCATTGGAAACTAGAAACATCAAAGCGGTAATTATGGTTAGTATATATACCTCTCTCTTAATTTATTTCTTTCTTGTTCTCATGCAGACATATTACCATATTGCTGATACATATATATTCTCTTACTTAAACGTTTATTCCAAATTTGACTCCTAAAAAATAACGGTTGTCTCATTTTCTCAACACAACTTAGAATGACACAGAACTCCCGCTTTTAACATATAATAAGTTAAAAAGTTGATACTTTCGTCATAACATGTGCACATGATTGCTTTACAAAGGGCGATATATGAAATTTAACTAAAATATAGTTTAAAATTTTGAGAAAATAAAAATAAAAATTCTTCTTCCTCCTATATTGCCTTTTTACCAACGAGTAACGTGACTCACACGATTAAAACAGTTAAACAATTATGTTTTGTTCAAAGAAGTACCAAAATTACAACTTATGATAAGACTGTAAGAAGGCTCGTAGTTTTGTGCCATTCAAAATTGCAGGCAACGAAGTGAGACAACCTTAATTTCACGGTCCAAATTTCAAATTGGCCATTACTTAAAAATAACTATATAATTTGATGTTGATGTGAAAGAAATGTATTTTTCAGAATGTGTTCGTTGGAGGGAGCGAGACATCATCAACTGTGGTGGAGTGGGCAATGTTAGAGATGCTAAAGAACCCACGAGTGATGGAAAAAGCACAGGCTGAAGTGAGAAAAGTATTTGGCAAACAAGGAAACGCCGACGAAACAAGTCTCCACCAGTTGAAATTCTTAAAAATGGTCATTAAAGAAACCTTAAGATTGCACCCTCCTGCACCTCTGCTACTTCCTAGAGAATCCAAAGAAAACTGTGTGATTAATGGATATTTTATACCTGCCAAATCTAGGGTCCTTAACAATGCGTGGGCAATAGGAAGGGATCCAAATTACTGGAGCGAAGCTGAGAGGTTTTTCCCTGAGAGGTTCATCGATAGTTCTGTCGATTTCCGAGGGAATAACTTTGAACTCATCCCATTTGGTGGTAGAAGAATGTGTCCCGGCATATCATTTGGCATGGCTGATATTGAGCTTCCTCTTGCACAGTTGTTGTTCCATTTTGATTGGAAACTCCCTCATGGAATCAACCATGAAAATCTCGATATGACGGAGAGCTTTGGTTTGTCTTTGAGAAGAAATGGACATATCTACTGTATTCCAGTTCCTTTTAGTCCTGATTCTAGTGGATAAGAAAAGAACAGAAAAAAAGGATAGTTCTCATATTTGTATTGTCGACAAGTTGTTTTCATTATGTAATGATAAGCTATTTTTCCTGTGCCGCTCGTTTATACTTTGTTGCAAACAGGAGAAAAACAGGGCAGAGAACCCAAAACTGAGACCTTTTTTTTTTTTTTTTGGCAACGCTTGATTTGATCTGGACACCATGTCCTACTGCCATGTACAAGTAGGTTGCAGAAATTAAGGAGTTAGAAAAATTCAATATAGATTTAGTCTTTGAAGAATAAGGTTCCCTAATATCTTTTATGTGTATATGTAGCAGAAAAGGAGAAGTTGGAATAAGATTTCCTAATATCTTTTATGTGTTTACGTAGCCAACATTACTTATATCATTCGATAAAAAATGTTTCTACTAATTAGTGGAACGAAGCACAGCTTTAGAAGGCAAAGGATGATATTGAGTATGGAAGAGCCTTGGGCCTATGGTTTTATCTGTCAGAAGAAAATTGGATATTGTTGCTGAAAATTTTGCCCAACACCGAAAGCTTTTCGTTGAATTTGTCTGGATCAAATAAAATTTTTGAACAATAATGTGATGAGGACACCTTGTTGAACAACGAGAAATCCGCAAAACTAACAAATAAAGCACAAGCACTAGAGGGTATCAGCTGATGACACTCTGATACATAATTTATGCATTGAAAAATCGTGTACCTTGACGCTGCAAAATGAGAAAAAATTTTCATGTGAATTATCGTAGATGATCATAGTAAATGGTTGAGTTTACCTCCAATATAAATATGATCTTTTCGTTTCATTTTCTCTTGTCTATTAAATGGATAGTCCCTCTCTTAATAGAGGAGCAATTCTTAGATAATTTTCTCCAACAATAGTTGTCGACAACTTGAATCATGATTTGAGTTTTCTGCGGGGATTTTCTTACCAGCCACTTGGGATTGACCATAGATATCGTTGGAGATTGCCCTACCGGCAGCTGGGGATTTAATCTAGCATCCGCTCGATGTTGGAATTTCAGAACAGTGAATAGCAACAACGGCGGATCTAGATGTTGGAATTTACTTCTTTCAGTAGGAGCATGTGTCCTGGGGTGTGATTAAAGTCAACACAACTTTTATGTTCCCACTGAGTTTCTCAAGCAGTGGATAAGACTAGCCTTTGATGACGTGTTTGAAGGTGTAACAACGATGTAAGACTTATTTGAAGGTCTAATAACGATGTAAGACTTATTTGTAGGTCTAATAACGATGTAAGACTTATCTTTTATTGTATATTTCAAAAGTGTACAACTCTACTTTCCAAAATATCTTTGATGTAGAGACAATGAAAACGAGGCCAGTGACTTGTGGGATATTGACTTCTTTAGTCTTAAGTCTTCTATTGACTTAGAAGATGGAAAAAGCATCAATTTTATCGTTAAAAGTAATGGTAGCCAAAGACTCCCAAGACATTGTGCTAGGTGTTATGGTTTTTACTTAGTTGGTAATATGTTGGCATCTGGTTGTAAAATTCAAAACCATGATCAAGGTGGATCTTGGAGGAAGAATCGGATTTCGTGCAAAAAAAATGGTAGGTTTGAATCAGATTTGAAGCAAATTTCGAACCAGATGTCACTGCTACCATTTGCCCAATATGGGACGCAATATGTCCTCGCAAAGAAAAAGATTATTTGCGGCGCAAAATGTCCTCGCAATTACTTATCGTTTAATAGGAGAATGTTGTCGTCGTAAATAATTCACTATTCATCACAAATATGTAGTTGGCGGTAAATGTTTACAGGCGCGAATGTTTGCCGCCAAAATAACATTATTTGCGACGATGTGTCGTCACAAATAATTGTTCATGTATTTATTGTTTCCCGAGTAAGAAGGTGGTCAATTTGGTGGTTCCCAAAAATTATTTACGATGATACTAATATGTGTCGTTACAAATTTTGATTTTGTATTCTCTCGCGAGAAGAAACGGCGGGCAAATTGGGTGGTTCCTAAAAACTAATTGTCGTTGCAAATGGTTTTTGGATGTTGTCGTAAAAAATTCTGTCTATATACCTACGACCAGAGCCTCCTCCTCCAATTTTTCTGATCACTCTCTCTTTTTCTCGGCCTCTCCCCAATTTTTGACCCCAAGCCCCCAAAAACTCCCCCTACTCCCTTCTAAATCCTCACCAAATCAGCATTTATCATAAGTTTTAATCATTTTCATTGTTTTTTCATCAAAAGAAGTATAAAAACAAACTCTTCGCCTCGCCACGAATTCCACCGCCGCCGCTTTTGCCCCACCTAATTCTGTCATTTTTAGCTCCTGTTTTAGTGGATTTGAACTTTGTAAGTTTTTGTATATGTATTGTTGTATTTTTTAATTTAAAATGTTTGAGTTTTTTGTTGTTTGAATTTTGTATTATAGATTTTAGATTTCAAAAATTGATTTATTGATTTTATAATTAGTACATAGTTTGAAGTTTGGATTATAGATATTGAATTTTGGATTATGGATTTTGATATTTTTGAAATTTGGTATGAGTGTATGTGAATTTCTTAGGGTGTTTTATAAAATCTCCTTGTAATTTGATTTAGGTTAAGATTAAAAATTTTGATGATTGTTCTAGGTGGCACGTCTTGCAGTTATGGTGTGCCGAAATCTTTTAAAAGCAGTTTTTTTACAGGTTAAGATTTTTGGATAATAAGAAAAATAAGTAGTTGTGCTGCTGAAATTTTATTAAAACCTGTTAATTTTAAGAATTTCATTAATAAGATTTAATTATATTAATAGAAAGTAAATTAAAAATAAATTATAGACATTATAGCTTAAAAAAATAATAAGGAAAGTTTGTATTAATTTAGTCTAAAAAATTAATAAATAAAATGATATATTTAAATGGATAATAAAAATAATGTGTGCATGAATAATATGATATGTTATTCATAAGAATTGGTAAACCTTTATAAAGTTGAAACATGAAGTATAAAACTTTCTTGGTGAATGTGACACTACCACGGAGGAATCGTTCAAGTGCTTCCACCTCATCATCTAGTTTGCAATCGGGCGGGTCGTCCTCGGTTAATTTGCCCCAGTAGGTCCAAAACTAGTTGAACAACATCTACATCGAGCAATGCAACATGTTCGACAGCCAACAAATCATGATGAATGTGCTCGATGAGTCTTAACATCAACTTCTCGCTAGTTAACCGTCCCCAACTGTTGGTTCCTCCGCCGCCTGAGCTAAACGAAGAAGACGAGGATGAGGATGACGATGCTTCTAGTTTAGGGGATTGAAATATCTAGTTTTTTTTTTTTTTTTATTATCAACACTTTTTAGTATTTCTTGATTAATTTACTATTTAAGACTGATCTTATTATTGTGTTGACTATTTTAGATCAATCTTTTCTTAATAAATGTCAATTTTATTGTTTTATTTTATTATTAATTTTTTTTCTAATTTATTATTTAATAATTAATATTGTTAGTAAAGTATGACAAAAAAAAGAAAAAAATATTTGCGAAGACATATCTAAATGTCATCGCAAATAGTCTACAGTACTAGCGACGACACTTTGAAGCCTATGCTCGCAAAAGGTTTTAAATATTTTTGTGACGACACGTATTCATTGCAAATAAGTTAGGACATGTCATCATCAATGGCATATTCGACGAAGCATTTGTGACGACTTATTCGTGACGACTGTCATCACTAATATATTAGCGATGAAATTTAAAAACTTTGTCATCGTAAATATATTATTTGCGTCGAGCTTTTTGCAACGACATGTCATCAAAATTACAATATTTGCAATGAAAATACAGTTATTTGCGAAGACAGTCCGTCGTCGCAAATAAGCTTTTTTGCACTAGCAAATTATGAAGATTTCTTTTAGATTTTGTAAGACCCATTTTTTTAACTCACAAAATTTCTAGAAATAAATGTTAGGAATTAACTTCAATAATTTTATGGTATTATAATGTTATGGTATTATAATTAATTAATTCTAACATCACGTTGAGTTTTATTTTATAGGTGAACGCGACGAGGACTCGAGGTGCTAAGAACAAGTTCATGCCATTTTTATAGAAATTATATGTGTTCTTTTTTTTTTTTTGATTTGATGAATGTATATATGTTCATGATATGATGTACTTCATGTTATAATGCATGGAATTAAGTGTCTTAGGAAAATTCTAAGTTTTTCCTTGATTTTTCTTTTTAGACAAAAGAACCATTTTCACGACGTTAATTTCCAGCTCTATTTTGAACCTCTAAAATTCTGAAATTATTCCATTAGTTTATACAAAGTTGTAGAGCCTTTCATAAGGTTTCCAAAGCCTACTCATGTGCACAAATCAGACATTGGAATAAGAAGATGTGGCCAGTATACTATCCAGATTTTTAGCAGTCTCCAACTAGGTTACTGCATGCGAACAAGAACAAAAATTCTAGAAGTTGACCTAGCTCTTTTATTTGTCTTCCACACGATTTTACACCCTAGTGGCAGCCATTCCCCCAGCTGTTAAGGGTCATTTAATCAAAGAATTAATCCCCAAATTAATGTCAAATTAATCACTTTTTAATTTTACATGATTTGTGAGTCAATATGTATTTTCACTCCTACACACACTCTCTCTCTCTCTCTCTCTCTCTCTCTCTCTCTCTCTCTCTCTCTCTTCATCCTTCCCTCACGTTCAAAATGTTAGTTGCGAATCGAATTCGGATGCAGAAGCGTGGGGAGAAGCGGATTGTGTATAACAAAAATTTTCATAAAACCTTTGAGATACTCTATAGATTATATTAATTTATGGACGAATAAATTAATCTCACTAATTCATATATTAAGAACTCAATTAGGAAAAATACCTGGAGGCCGACTCAGTTGATAACTTGAGTTCTTTGACCTCGAACAATCCTTGCTTCAAAGCTTTGTGTTTAGAAAACCAATGTCTTCCACGTCAATTTCTAGAATCCACGAAGACATGTGTGTGGGCACACATGAGACAAAACGGGTTACAGTAAACACTCGAATTTCTACAAACACCAACGTATGCATGATGTAGAATTTTTGGGAGAAAACTTTTTTCTCTCACTCTATATGGGAAATTCGGCCAGCCCCCTTCAAGTTACGTTAAAAATTGTGTCACGCAATTTTTCATCATATCTTATTTATAGAGTAGAAGTCAAACTTCTAGAAGGAATCAAATCTTTATCTCCTATTTGAATTTCAAACAAAAATTCTCCTCTCTCTTATCTCTTGTGGCCGGCCATGATAGGGATTCCTATCCCTGTGTGTGGCACCAATACTGGATAAGGAAGGAAGAGAAAATCACCATTTATCCTGTAGTCCAATTTTATTTCAAATTCAAATTCAAATTTTAAGTCAAACTTAAATTAATTTGAATTCTAAATTGAACTTATCAAATAAGTTTAAATGGATAAATCTAGATGTGGTCAAATTCAAATTTAAATAATCACATTATTTAAATAATAATTAATTCTCAATTAATTATTTTCGAGTGTTTAATTTTAGAATTCCGTAATTCTAAAATTCCCATTTTGCCCTTTGTGTCTGGCAGAATTACTAGGACGACACGGGGACTAATGGACCTATAATCCCGAGCTCAAATAAAATAAATAATTAATTAAACACTTTAATTAATTAATTAATTCTATTAATACCAATAGTTGCTCCACTATAAACTTGGAATTACACTCTCGAAATTATAGATATAAATTACTTCCAAACTATGTAGTGTCCATTCAATATAGTCATTGCATATAGATCGATCCTCCATAGATAATTCATAATTAGTGCCAGGTAAAATCCGTTAACCTCTCTAATTATATCTTTACCCTTGAGTACCATTGATTCTCTAATGGATAGTGATTCATAAAACACATTCATGAATCAGAGCTCCTACTAGTCTAAGTACCGAATCAACCCTCAAGAGAATTATTTATGTACTTCTTTCTCAAGAAGGAATGGATTCCATCTCGTATATTAACATTCCCGGCTACCTACTTCATCATGTCTCCAAAATACAAGGAATAGGATTCAGGGTCTCAGAATCCGTACCGAGTAAATCGAAAGACACAAATCCATAAATAGGAGTTTGTTAAGAACGCATGATTAAGATCATTCTATATATGACCATCGGTAGACTCAATTAGAATTTCTATACTTAACGAAAATTATTAAAAAATTCATATTGTGTCTGTGTCCTTGTTCCACATAATCTCATTATACGAAATACACTCATTCAATATCTCGTCATATTAACAGTGTGGATAACACCATTCCATTCTAAATTGGAATGACATGTATTAATAATGTTTTAATTAAAGATTCAGAACTTTAATTAAATTCAATATGAACATTGCTTTTTGATTATTATCCTTAAACATTATCCTCTCGTATATAACACTTATATACAATGTTTAAGGTTACATAAATAATCACGGAATTTTCATTGATATTCATAAAATATTCAAAAATATATACACATAAAATTGATGAATAAACTCTTTGATTAAATAAATAATAAATATCCTATTACATCTTATGCTTCTAGGACACCATTCCCAACACAAAACACCACAGAGAGCCTCTAAGACCAGCCATCAAACCTCCATCATTTTAACCCCATTTTGTAAACCTTTGGTTCTTCTAATTTTAACCACCACAGAGAGCCTTCAAGCTATGTTCCTTCTCTAATTTGGTGTTCATCATTGTTAGGTGATTTCCGTTATTGTTGGGTGTTGGTTTAAGGAGATTCTTTGGTTGACGATTGAGGGATAATATATGTGATTTAGGTCAGGTTTTAATGCTCATGGCCGTATGTTTTATTGGGATAATCATGTGTGACACGGTTATTATTTTGGGTGTTTTAGTGTCTTCATAATTCGATAAATTCTAGAGAGGCATGTTAGGAATTATGTTATTTTCTTATATTTCTGTTTCTTTTTATGTTGTAAATTGTGATTTGATAGAAACATGAGTTAGCATATTGCTTTTGGATTCAAGTTGCAAGATATGTGAATTTTAATAGTCATGTTATGCTTCTAAATTTGCTTTGCCATGAGAATTTTTATAGAATGTGTAAATTGAATGTTTTAGGAACATGTCTTAGGTATGGTTAAAGTATGCATGTGGTTGGAATTGATTTTATCTTTAATGGATTTATTTTGGTATTTTTAGAGTTTACTGTGTTGGAATTTTCCAGCTTATATGATCTGAGTTTAAAACAGTGTTTAAGGGAACAAACGAACTCTGTTTTTAACAAATAAGCTGTCGTTGGAAAGATCTTAATGTCCATTTTCATTTGGCACTAGTTTTAGTTCGTTTTGTGTTTTCTATGAATTTTTAAAGAGATAAAGGTCAGGCTGTCAGTTTTGGTAAGATTTGAAAATTTTGTGTGATTACTGGGATTTTTGTGTCATGATGTTATTAAATGATGGAATTGGCCTTTTAGGTGTTGTTTGAATATGGTTGATGGATTTGATGAATTAATGTTTTTTTAAAAAAAAAAATTTGATTATATTTATGATTTATGGCATGAACAGTTTTAGAAGTGAGCACCCGAGGACCTCATTCGTCGCGTCACCGTTGGAAAATTTAAAAAGGTTAAGTAAGGCGTTAATGCAAGTATACTCTCAGCTGCAACATGAATTGAAGAATTGAGAAGTACATGATTTTTATGTTTATGATGATGTTATGACGCCTTTAATATTTCATATGATGACGTTTCAAGAAAAATGTATATATATATATATATATATGTGTATTTTTGTTTTTAAATGGTGTTGTACACCCTTGATGGTGACCGGTCAGTGGTCTTATTGCCATAGTTAGTATGGGATTTGCTACCTCATGCTTTCTGTGGCTAGCGCACTATGATGGTACAACATCGGGCCCAATATATGATAGATTTTAAAGTTTAAACATGTTCAAAAATAATTATTCTCACGATGATGTTTATTGTTAATGAATAAAAATGTTCATTTAAATTTGTGAGAATTGTCTTACTAAGCCTTTACTTATATAAGTTATTTCATGTTCTAGACAATCTAAAGTGTAAGATGTATCCATGGAGAATCTTGGAGCAGATGCGAGCGGTGCGTGATAGGAAAACGGGAAAAACGATCATTGAATGAAAGTACTTAATGTTAAACAAAGTTTTTAGATTTTTATTTTCAATTTTTTGGAACTTTGGTTTATGGTGGTTTTTATTTGAGGAATACTTAAGATATTTTTCTTTTTTGTTTATTTTATGGTATGGATTTTCATTAACGAGTTGAACCTAAAGATTATTTTTCTTTGATGAGGTTTAAATTTTTTTTTAAAGTTATAAGTTATTTCAAAAAAAAAATTAGGATTTCTTCTAGTCATTCAAAGTAAAGTGTTTCAAACTTAACTATTTTCCGCATTTTTTTCGAGGAAAGTGTTTGAAGTTAAGATAACTGTGACGGCCCATGAGGGATTGTTATAGATTTTGAAGCAAGTTTGAAATGGATTTTCTGTGGAAGATTTAAATTGAGAAAATTTAAGAAAATTCTCGACAAGCCATAGTTGTTCTATTTAAAAGTCTCATTTCTAATCACTAAGGACACAAACTTAATAGAGAAAAATATTCACAAGATTGTCTGTGAGTGTGTGAGCATATTGAAGTGTTCATTGTCTTTCGGAAGAAAGATCCGTAGCTTTCAGAAGAAAGCACTCTGTCAGTTGAAGAGAGTTTTTTAAGCAGATTAAAGAGGAGTGGGGCTCGCTAAATGAGATCACTATAGAGATTCATTACAGTAGCGTCATCATCTAGAAGGGACTCCTTGAGTGAATAAGTGTGTCTAGTGTCTGTAATTATTTAGAACATAGTGATTTGTTTACTGTTTGGGCGTGGTCCTGCATGTGACGACCTTCTTAGGCAGCCGTCACTGTAGCTGACATTAAAATATAATTGTTGAAATTTCTTAAAATTTGCGGAACATTTTTTTTTAAACTCTTATAGTAGACATAAGTTTCGAATTGCTTTCTTGATTAAAATATTCATACCTTAACATATCTGTTTCTCAAAGCATATTTATATACATCTATATGTATATGCTTAATCCTTAAGTCTTGATTACTTACGGCCATAATCCACATAACCATTTAACATAAAGTTTTAGAATCATAATTAGCAAAACTATTTATCACGTAAATGTAACACCTAAAGGAATTAAATGAGATTAATTAAGATAATTAAGATTTATTAGTATGCCTAATCTGGTTTAATTAATTAATTATTGACTAATAAACGTTTCTGACATGTAAATTTAAATATTTCTAAGGAATTTAAATGTTCTTAGTATTTACCTTTTTACCCCAGAAGTGTGTATAGACACATTTTCTAGACTGTCATTTTAAATATCAGACATATGTCTTTTTCATTTTCTTTTTCTTTCTTTCCTTTTACTTTTCCTCCCATGGAACCCTCTCTCTCTCTCTCACTCTCACTCTCGTTCTCACTCTCTCTTTCTCTCTCTCATATTCTCTCGTAAATCAACCAGATTTTGAACCAAAGAAGAATTTCAAGGAGTTTTCAACGTCAAGAGTAGAATTTGAGGTAAGATTTCTAAAAAAGTTCTCTTGAATCTCACATTTTTTGGATTAGAAAACATTTTTTGGTTCAAAATGGATATTTATGGATTTTGAGTAAAATCATGGTAGAAGTTGGGGCTCTTTCATTCTATGGACTTGATTTAGTAACTAGAACCTGGATTTCGTTGTTTCCCCTTGAAATGTTTTGAATTGGAACTCGGATTTGCAGGTTTTGGTAGGATTTTCTTCCGATCGGCCCTGTCGGTCGAGTTGTCAGGCACCCATCGGTCGACCAGTTCCTTCTCCTCCGGTCGACTGGTGGAGAATAACCTCTTTGTCACCGGTCGATCGGTGTACACGGAGTTTGATCCTGTTTTGTTGAAAAACCCTCTTTTGACCCTGATTTACGAAGAGAACCCAAATTAGCTTCATTTGGGGACCTAAAATAGATGGAATAACATCTTTAATCCATGTTTTGAAATCAAAACCCTTGGAATGATGATTTGAAACATGAAATGATTTATGAAACTTTGAATTGGATTAAGGCACACTGATAGGAAATCGAGGGACACAATTGAGATTGAATTGCTTTAGGAATGAGAATTTGATCCTAAAGTGTTGCTTTGTATCAGTGCTAGCTGAGGAGTCAAATTGAAGGCTTTGAGGAAGCAAAAGCCAAAACATCTAGCCACAGGTTTGGTGCTTAAGAGATAGGATTTCTTACCCCTTTCTTTGATAGCCTATTTTGAAAAGAATTTTGGGCTTGCAAATGTTTTAAAGGAAGGGCATGTTTGCGAAAGAAAAGCATTTTTAAAACAATAGATTGATTTTAGCTATTGAAATTATAATGAACTATTTCAGAAAGTTGAATGAATGATTTCATAAGATAAGAGATCTTACGAATCGGTAAACCGCCTAATGACCTAGATAGGATATGGAGAGTGTATCCTTGGAAGCAGAACCTAAAACCCTGACTAGGCCACTACGGTGGTGATGAGGCTTGTGCTTGTAGTTGTGTAAGTAATTTATCAAAGGATTAATTACTTGTTGCCTGTAATATGTAATTTTCAATTATATTTCCTTTCTAAAAAAGGATGTGAGAGTCTGGTTGTTGTGTTGGAACTCAATGTCTATATTTATTTATTTATTAATTTATCTATTTAATTGTTCATTAACTTATTTACTTGTTTATCAATGTTATTCCAAAATACATCCTACTGGACCTTTCGCTCACGTTTTCTTTGTTTTATAAATAATAAACCCCTCCCAAGTGATGCGAGGAGTAGTACGGAGTAGCTGAGTTATATACTATCATCCGATTAAGAAAGGATTGGGTTCTTCATCCTTGTGCATAAATGTAAGAATTGTAAATTCTATAAACACTGAACTTTAGATTTCTAAACTGTGGTTGATGTCTGTAATGATATTTACATGTTCATGTATGTACAATACTGTAGATCTTATGGGTGAAGCCCTGAACGATGCCAGAGACTTAGTTACAAACCTCGTTTATTAGAAAGTGCGGAAGACCCAGTAACTTTCTTGTAATTTATTTTCAACTAAATGTGGAGCTCGTTTGAAAATTTCTTTAATATTTTCCTTTGATTTTGATTATTATGTTTCTCAATGTTTAATTACTTTCTTAATCACATTTAACTTCTAAACGAGCCTCCACGACACTAACCTCGGCTTCAGGGCGTGACAGTAAAACTCATTGTGGGAATATTTGTGAGTGGTATTGTAATACCCGAGATTTAATTAAGCCTTAAGCCAATAATAAATAATTTAGTAAATTAAAATCATGCACCACATTTACCACTTATCTCAAAGTTATTTGTTGGCATTATATTTTATTATTATAACTATCATATGATTTTATTAAACTTATAGCTTTGCTAATCGAGTTTTCAGTTTTAATGTACAGTGTAACTAGCTCAGTGTGGGAACTCAATGTGCTAAACTTATGAAGAAAAATGATATTTATTATGATTATTGGATATGATATTTTACCTCTATTATGATTTATTTAATGATGAATCATTATTTTGTATTTTTATTATATGGTTTTATGTAAATGTGTTGAGGACTTAGTTGTTATTTTGAGCTTTTGGTGGTAGAAGTCTATGTTAGCAAATTGAGTGAACTTTAGGCACCTAATTGAAGAAGAAAAATAGAGACTTTATAGCTTATTTTATGAGGTTAGGATAGCTATTAGAGGCTTAGAAAAACTTAGGCCCTTGTTCTATTATAAGGCCACTTTATTTTTGTTTAGTTTCTATCAAGTTTAGACTTCATTTTTTGGTCTATTTCAGCAAGAAACCGTAGAACTCCGACCATAGCACTTTCTTCTCTCTTCTCACTCCTTTTCTCACCCAAAACTCAGAATCAAACCTAGGTTTTTAAGAGAGAATGAGCTAAAGACTCAACCAGCCTATCTCAACTCGTTTTCAACCTAGGACCAAAAATAACCACCAAGTTTTGAGCTTCTATTCACTTGGGAACATGTTTTTCTTTGAGGTAACTTCTTTCTTATGTTAGAAACTAAGATTTCAGAGATTAAGATGATGAAATCCTACTTGGGATTCGGATTTTTGATGGGGCTTATTATGCATGTTGGTTGTAGACTCTTAAAAATGAGTTTCTTGAGGTTTTGGTTCAAATATTAGTTTCTGGGTGAAATTGATTATTCTAGCTTGATATTATTGATGATTATTTGAAGATAAACTCTTATTAAGATGATGATTCATATATGTGAGAGTGGTCTTTGAAGATTAAGATATGCATGCTAGGTATTTGATGAAATGTTCAAATATAAGTCCTCTGTACAGCTTATGTAGATTCTGTTTTCGAGCCATATATACTTATGGTTTTAACTAATCTTATATTTTTCTATTCAATTATACATCTTAACCTTTACGTGAGTGTTTGAATCACTCCAAACAGATTTTTCTACATTTAGTTATGAATTTTATAAGTTCAGTTAAAAAGCTTTTATTTTCCTGACGAGATTATACTTCAATTTGGATTTCAGGCTGTTTTTGGTTAGTTTGAAAATCCGAAACCCATCATGTAGTAGCTCTAAAAAGAGGGTTTTGAGCCTACTTTTATTTGCCACTGGTCTCATAATATTTTGAGTTTTGATGAATTCGTTATGAATATTTTCGTAATATTGCGCAGTTATGTGTTTGTTAAATGATGATTTGAATGTGATTTTTGAAAGCTATGGTTTTTAAAGGTTAATTAGCACATTGAAGGCTCCCCACAACCAGCTATTTTGTGCTTGCAAAGTGGTGATCAAAATTCAGGTAAGTAGAGTTAAAGCATTTTCAAAATTGCATCACAAGAGCTATTTGGTTTAACTTGTTCAGAATTGTGATTATGCAAGTTTATTCTCTTATGAAATTCTTATATGATTATGTTCAAAGAGTATGATTAATTATTTTGAAAGAGATTATGATTTATGCTTATTATGTTTTTATGTTTTAAGAGATTTTATGGTATGGTATATGGATGAGAGGCTGGGTAAGCAGGGCTGCGAGGGACCGGTACCCCAAATTAGAGAAACTGTCTCTTTGAGACAACTAGAGAAAAATGCTAGTGGGAAGTTTTTTGTTGATGACAAGAGAAAGAGATTCTAAAAGCCCCGCTTAGTGATTAAGAGAAGAGAATTGGCCAAAATTAGAGAAGGTCCTGTATAGAGAGGCTTACTTGGAACCGAAGTTCCTATATCATACCTAAACTAAGAATAAATATGAAAGTTTATGAACAATGTTTAACAAAGAGATTTTAGCCATGAAGATTTTAGATATTTACTTTATTTGAAATCTACTTACTGAGTTTTTGCTCATTAGTTTTACCTTGAGATGCAGATGATGTTGTTGTTACCGAAGAGTAAAAAAAAAAAAAAAAAAATAATGATTTCCAAGGTTGGCTGAGTACTCTAAGTCCTACATTTGACATCTTGCTTATATGTACTTCCAAACAATAGATGGGCTCAAAATATTTTTTTTTGTTACTATGTCACTTTTGAATAACTATTTAATGTCTAAGATTTGTGGTTGTAATTATTTTGCACACTGACTCATTTTGTTCAAAAACCTTTACAAAAATTTTGTGATGAAATCAACCGCAAGTTTTCGCATCTTAAAAATGACATTATTTTAAGTATATAAAATATGTTTTAAGTAGCACCACCTCGCTAAATTCGGCCTTAGACTGGTTTAGCGTTGGGGGCATTATAGGTATTCATTCCCTGATCTCCACATCGATCGTCCACCGTCTCGCCATCAGTCCATCAAACATTAGCTGTAGGTTGCTTACCTGTAGTATAAATATTCTATGATGAGCTTTCTCTCAGCAAGTAAGAACTATCTCTCGCAAAATAACTGGAAGTTCACATGAATAAATATGCATGAGTCAATTATACTTAATTATGATCATGTCTTATTAAATTCTTATTATTTGATCTTATCTTTCTTAGTGATGGGTCTGTGTGCTCGTACCATATGCGCACAATTATCGGCACATGAGGGTTTGCAATGTCCCCAATGACACCGTGATATATTATAAACTTCTTTTCTTTTTTTCTCTTCTACCTCTCTTGCGGAGTTTTAGTTACCACTCTCTTGGAGGTTGGTACGACACTCAACTGAGATTATTCTTATAAGTTCCACTAGACTTATTAAGGTGTATGCATTTTGGCATGGTATTGCATGCTATAGCATAAACATGTATTTAAATCATCTATAACATTTTGTTTACAAATCTATTCATACTGTCAGTGAAATTCCTACTTATCTGATTTACAGAGCTGGAATCTATTATTTGCTAACTAGTTGATTCTCTTACTTGTTTACTTATGAAAATGAACACTCATTGAGAGTGTGAGATTAACTGTCATTTGCTATTCTTTTTTAGCAAACTTATGAAGGAATCTAATCATTTACTTAAGGCATAATTTCCTTTCTTTTATCGAAGGATCTTAAAAATTTACTATAAGTATCAAATTTTAGCATTGTTGAGGCATTCCCTTCCAAAAAGTGGCTTCTCTAGATTAGTGGAATGAAGCATAGCTTGAGAAGGGAAAGGATGATATTCAGTAAGGAAGAGCCTTGGGCATATGGTTTCGTCTTAAATCTTCCACGACTTTGAAAATTGAAAAAAAAAAAAAAAAAAACTTCACATTTTACCTTTAGCATTGTTACATTTATTTCTAATTAAGAGCAACTCCAAAGAAAACGTCACATTTTTCCACGACTTTGAAAATGAAAAAAAAAAACGAAATGTGAAAACTAAGACTTTAGGCACCAAGGCTTTGTACTATTATTACTACCACGAATCCTTTCATTAATGACTATATCCAAGTGGAGACCTATATATATATATATATATATATATATATATATATATAACATGTATATATATAGAAAATCTAATCCCGTCCGTCTCAACCCTTTTCGCTTTTCTTTTTTTCATGTTAATGCTGCTGAATGTGGCCGTCGGGAGGAGGACTAAAATGGCCAAGCCAACTTTGTCTTCACCACCTGGACCATGGAAATTACCTTTCATAAGAAATCTTCACCAGATGATTGGCTCCCTACCCCATCATCGCCTCCTAAAAGATATGCTAGAGATCCCCCGAACGTAGATATGACTCAAATGTTTGCTGGATTAACTGCATTAATTCAGCAACAGGCTGATCAACAGAGGCAACAAAATGAGTTTATGAGACAACAAATGCAAATGCAAGCTCAATAATTTCAGCAACAAACAAAACAATTTCATAACATGATGGCATAGCAAGGAGCCCAGCATGCAAATCAGCCTCCACCTCCCCTTCGACCGCAAAGACAAGATAATTTAGAACCTCTTTATGAGCATTTTAGGAAGCAACGTCCTAATGATTTCCATGGTGGACCTGATCCCCTAATTGCTGAAGAGTGGATCATTCTATAGAAAGTATCTTTGACTACATGGTTATGGAAGATGCTCAACGAGTTTCCTATGCTATTCAATTGCTAAAGAATAATGCTAGGCTGTGACGACCCTAACTTTTGATCATCATCCTATGCTCATACTTACCATTTCTTAACCTCTATGACGATGCTAGTTATAATTTCTTAAAATTTCAAGCCATTTTTTTTTTCATTCTTACCATGTACGTTAAAATGCTGTAGCATTCTGGCAACATTCTATTACATCAGTCATCAAAATACATAAAACACTACTTTATTTTACATATAAAGTTCAGCAGCGTTTCCAAAACACGTGATGCATCCACAACCCACTTGCCCACATTTTCATTTGCTACACCTCTCTCTCAGATGCCCATCATCAAGTTTTAGGGGCGCGTTGCTTTACCCGTGCTTCCTACAACATGAACAAACTTAATGAGCTTTTCGCTCGTGAAGTATCAATAGGTCATAACAGATGCAATAATTATGCATACCCATATATGCATTCATATCATATAGCCTAGTATAGAATTTTCAACGACTTTCGTTCTATATTTTTCATTCTTTTCATTCTTGTTTACGGATACCATCTTTGTATATGGAATGGTTTCCGTGTTTCATTTTCTTGTCTTTTACTTCTTAAGGGCCTTGTCCTGTTGTACCATAGCGCGCATAACCAGTGAGGAGTGGGGTAGCTAACCAATCCAACTCAATCACGGTTTCATATCTTTCATAGTCTCATAATAACCTTTCCTTCAAGGTTGGTACAAATAGGACGTTTAGTCTCTTACCGTTTATCAATTTTCTCATTGAAACGGTAACTGTAGTTAAATCTTATGAATTTGTGCATTATTGAGTATTTATCATGAGATTAACTTTTCGTTAAAGTTTAGCCTTTCATTTCTCTTAGTTTGATCTCGACTTAACATTGATACATACTTTTTACGGAATAAAGTTCTATGATTACATAAGTCTTGTAGATACTTACCTAACATAGTATCTAGCATTCACATTGTATCTAACATTCAAAATTCTACTATATGCACAATCTTTGTGCAACATAGAAAAAAACAAGCTTGTTCATGACATAGCCATAGAAAAACTATTGTACTTACCAAAGTTTCACTAACGACGCGTCCTTTGTCTCCCTTGACGCTTTCCAACTTCAACCGTTAATCGGCCCTATTGCATAAATTTTTCGATCATTAGATTCAGAATCTAAGATCAATAATTACTTTGAAATTTACTTGGAAAGGTCTACAATCCTTATGTTTGGTATTCAACCTCAAACTATTTCCTATCTCAAGGATTTGCACTAAAATCGTGCAAATTACTCAGTCATAGGCCTAATTTTCAATTTTGGTCTAAAACTTTGAATTCTCGTTCTTTTCGGTTTCTAACCATCACCGATTATCGAAACATCTTTCTTTTCACACTTTAATCCCATATTCCTCTTGAAATCCAGTTTTAGTTCAAATTACTCAAACTAAATTTCGCAGAGTTTCGCCTTTATTTTTCTCGTTTCCCGAGTTTTTAATAACTCGTTCTACTTCTGATTCTAGTACCTGAAGTCAAGATTCACATTCCTGAACACATATTCCAACATAAAATTGAACAAAACATATGTTCTTTCTTAATCTAGGCTCACGGATTTTCGATAGAAATCCACCAAAACTTTATTCAATTGTCTTAACACTTACACCGTTAAACTCTTATTACAATACTCTACAAAACCTCAGTTTCAATTTTCACTTTAACGGAAGTTTTTCTGAGATGGGTTACTATTCATCTAAATCAAGAAAATATAGAATTCTCACGAAAACTCTGAAATCTTACCTCCAGAAGTTGAGGTTTTTCCGCTAGAACGCCTCAGGTTACGTTTCTACCGGATTGAATGGAAGAAATTTCAGTGAAATTGCTTGATTTTCACAACTCTCTGTCTTTTTTTTTCACACTCTCTTTTTTTTTTTCTTTCTTCAACTCTCTGCTTTTTTTTTTAAAGCTTTCCTCTTTCCTCTGTTATGCTTCACGTTGGCATTAGTAAGTTTATGTATTGTTTTTTTTTTTTAACTTGAGTTATCAAGCTTAACGTGAGTCCTCCAGCCAAGCATACATAATGACAGGTGGTGTTGTTGGTATATATCCACCTCCACCTCACCGTAACAACAATTCTTTTTACTTTTTACTTTTTTTTTTTTTTTTAACTAACGTACATGGAAAGGATTTTATATATATATATATATATATATATATATATATATATAACTTGGTTTTTCTCCTTTTCTTCTTAGTCGGCCACACGCAAATAAAACAAAGTGGCTTCTAATTCCTTCACTTCACGTTCTTAAGGCATAAATGAATATAATAATAATATTTCTTAAGAAACGTACTTAAAAATAATTATATATAATATATATATATATATACCTATACTATAACTTTACATATTTCGGGAAATTTTACCCCGTACATAAAGTTTTTACATAACTTTTTCTTGATTACATCAAAATTCTACTACTTACTATTCCGGAAAGAATTTCGGTCAAATCTTGTTGCTTGGATTAGACCTAAATTTTTCCCGGTCATTACATTCACCCTCTCAAGAAATTTTCGTCCCGAAAATCGAACAAATAGGGTATTTTCTTCTCATCTCATCTTCACGTTTCCATTTTGCTTCTTCCACTTTTTGATTTCTCCACAGTATCTTTACAAGTGGAATACTTCGATTACGAAGACGCTTATCTTCTCGTGCAAGTATTTGCACTGGTTGTTCCTCATAAGTCATGTCCTCGTGAATCTGTATCGGTTCATGTTCTATAACATGGGATGGATCGGGTATATACTTCTTTCACATCGAGACGTGGAATACATCATGTACCGCAGCTAATTTTGGCGGTAAAGCCAATCGGTAGGCTACTTTCCCTATTCTTTTAATAATCTGGAAAGGTCCTATATACCTTGGGCTCAATTTGCCTTTCTTGCCATTCATAGGTGCGATCTTCAAGAAGACTGAATCCTCTTCATTAAACTCCAAGGGTCTTCTACGCTTATCAACATAACTTTTCTGATGGTCCTATGCCATCTTCATTCTCTGATGGATTTTCTGGATGGATTCAACCGTCTCCTGAATGAATTCCGTCTTATACAATTGCTTCTCCCTAGTTTCATACCAATGAATGGGAGATCTACACTTTCTTCCATACAAAGCTTCATATGGTGGCATACCGATTGAAGCTTGATAACTGTTGTTATACGAGAATTCAATCAATGACAGTTTCTTATTCCATGCTCCCTTAAAATCCATCACACATGCCCTAAGCATATCTTCTAAAGTTTGGATGGTACGTTCTGATTGTCCATCAGTCTGAGGATGAAAAGCTGTGCTAAATTTTAATTCTGAGCCCATGGCTTCTTGTACACTCTTCCAAAACATGGAGGTAAAGCGGCTATCTCGATCTGAGACAATGGATAAAGGTATTCCATGCAGTCTAACTATGTTGGTGACGTATAACTCTGCTAACTTTCCAAGGGTATACGTCACTTTTATGGGTACAAAATGGGCAGATTTAGTCAATCTATCAACAATTACCTAGATTGCATCATAACCTTCATTTGTTTTGGGTAGTCCTACCACAAAATCCATAGTTATATGCTCCCACTTCCATTCCGGAATATCTAACGGTTGCAGCTCTCCAGCTGGATGTTTATGCTCTGCTTTAACCTTTTGACATGTTAAACAACGACTAACGTAGTCTACGATGTCATTTTTCATATATCTCCACCAAAAGTGTTGTTTTAGATCTTGAAACATCTTAGTCGCTCCTGGATGTATCGAATAAGGGGTACTATGAGCTTCAGAAAGAATTTGACTCTTAAGATCTTTATCTTTTGGAACACAAATTCTTCCTCGAAACATAAGTATTCCCTTATTAGAGACTTTGAATTCTGTCTCTTTTCCTTCTTCAGCTTCTTTCCAATATTTGTCAAAAGTAGAATCTTGACGTTGAGTCGTTGCCATCTTGTCAAAAATAGATGGTTGTATCCACAGAGTGGCTAATTTACCTATAATTAGCTCTAACCCTAACGAATGAATATCCTTCTGTAAAGGTGTTGGGAATCTATCCAATGACATATGACTTAATTCGGTTGTCTTACGACTTAAAGCATCAGCTACCCTATTGGCTTTTCCAGGGTGATAAAGGATTTCACAATCATAATCCTTTACTAACTCCAACCATCTGCGTTGCCTCATATTAAGTTCTTTCTGTGTAAAGAAATACTTGAGGCTTTTGTGATCAGTGAAAATTTGACATTGTGCACCATATAAATAATGCCTCCATATCTTTAAAGCAAAAACTACTGCTGCTAATTCAAGATCATGAGTAGGATAGTTTCTCTCATGAGTTTTCAATTGTCTAGATGCATACGCAATTACCATTCCATTTTGCATCAATACCGCTCCCAGCCCTAGTTTGGAAGCATCACTGTATACGTCAAACTTTTCTCCTTCCTTTGGAATAGTAAGGATTGGTGCAATAGTTAGCTTTTGTTTCAATTCTTGAAAACTTTCTTCACACTTCTCAGTCCATTCGTACTTCTTTTCTTTTCGTGTGAGGGTAGTGAGTGGTGCAGCTAGTTTTGCAAAACCCTCTACAAATCTTCTATAATACCCAGCCAAACCTAAGAAACTACGAATCTTTGTTACGTTTCTTGGTGCGGGCCAGTTACTAACAGCTTCAATCTTTGCTGGATCCACCGAGATTCCATCCTTCGAGACTACATGTCCTAAGAAATGAACTTTACTGAGCCAAAATTCACACTTGGAGAATTTAGCATATAGTCGATGTCTTTTTCAGTGTTTGAAGAATAGTTCTCAAGTGCTCTTCATGTTCCTTATTATTCTTTGAATAAATTAGTATGTCGTCAATAAAAACGATAACAAATTTATCCAAATATTCCTTGAAAACACGATTCATCAAATCCATAAAAGGTGTTGGGGCATTAGTTAGTCCAAACGGCATCACAAGAAACTCGTAGTGTCCATAACGCATTCTGAAAGCCGTCTTAGATATATCTTGCTCCTTAATCTTCAATTGGTGGTATCCAGATCGTAAATCAATCTTTAAAAATATCGCCGCCCCTTTTAGTTGGTCAAATAAGTCATCGATCCTGGGCAGAGGATATTTATTCTTTATCGTGACTTTATTGAGCTCACGATAGTCAATACACATTCTTAATGTGCCATCTTTCTTTTTTACAAACAATATAGGGGCTCCCCAAGGTGAATAACTTGGTCGGATAAATCCTTTGTCCATTAATTCTTGCAGTTGTATTTTTAATTCCTTAAGTTCTGCTGGAGCCATCCTATAAGGAGTCTTTGAAATTGGTGCCGTTCCAGGTAAAAGTTCGATTTCAAATGAAATTTCACGTTCTGGTGGCAATCCTGGCAATTCTTCCGGAAAAACTTCCAGAAAATCCTGAACTATCGGCACATCTTTTGGTTGCAACTTATCAGTTTTAGTCGTATCCACAATATGAACTAGATATCCTTCACAACCACTTGAAAGTAATTTCTTTGCTTCCATTGCATTAATTACTCGTCTGGGGGTATGTTTAGAGTGATCAACGTACTCAAAAGTTTCTTCCCCATCAGGTCGGAAAATCACCTTCCTATTACGACAATCGATAGTAGCTTGATATTTTCCTAAGAAATCCATTCCTAGGATGACATCGTAGTCGATTATCTTTAATATGACTAGATTTGTGTATAGCTTCCTGTTAGCTATGACTATTGGTACATGCTCTAACCTAAATTCTGACAATAGAATTTCCCCGGATGGTAGGGTAGTCCTAAATGTCTGACCAATTCTATTCATAGCATAATTTAATTTCTCAGCAAATCCATATGATGCAAACAAATGTGATGCACCAGAATCAAATAATGCGTATACTAAGTGCTGAGTAATAGTAAGCTGACCTGTCACGACTCTTGACATGCCAGCTTCTGCATCATTTTTCGTGTATGCCAACAACCTAGCATTGGTTTGCGATGGGACTTCTATTCCATCTTGCTGAGGTTGCATTTCCTCAGCTCTTATCTGCATCGCATTCGCCTGGTTAGTAGGTTGTCTATTTGAATTCTGAGGACAATTCCAAGAATAATGGCCCTCTTTGCTACATGTATAGCAACTGTTTGTTCCATAACGGCATACACCCGAATGTTTCTTTCCGCACTTAGAGCACTCAACTATATTTGTGTGGCGATCTTGCCTCTGTTGCAGATTTTGGGAATTAAGGTTTCGATTTCCACCAAAATTTCTCTTCCTCTTATTCGGGTTCTGGTTATTTTGTGGTCGACTCTGCAGAGGTCGATTTCCTTGACTAGTTCTGTTAGCTTGGTTACTCTGACCAGGTTGATTATTCTTTTGATTCCCCTTTTGGGTTTGCTTTGCTTGGGCTTGTTCCTTTTTCTTGGCATCCCAGAATTTGGTTCTTTCTTCTTTAGCTTGGGCTAGGTGATATTCTGCTCGGATTGCTCTACCAACACAATCCGCCACTGTTGTGGGTGGTCTTTCCCCACTGTCTACTACTGTAGCTATTTCGGGGCGAAACTTCACTAACATTCGTCGCATCCTTTCCATTTCTGTTGGCACTAGCTGAGGGCATAACCTTGCCAATCGATCGAACTTACGACAAGCCTCCATAACAGTCATATCACCTTGCTTCAAATTATTGAATTCATTTTGTTGAGCTCGGAGACCTACAGTATCATAGTACTTAGCATTGAATTTCCCTAAGAATTCATTCCAAGTCATCATTGCTACATTCCTTCTTATTACCACTGTCTCCCACCAGTAGCCGGCATCTTTCTTTAACACATACGAAGCACAGAGAGCTTTTTCTTGCTCCGTTAGATTTATGAAATCCAGAATCGTTTGGAGTGAAGTTAACCACTCCTTAGCTTCTAGTGGGTCAGTGGAACCTTCAAATTCTGGTGGCTTCATCCTATGAAACCGTACATATAATGGTTCGTGATTAGCAATTGGCATAGCTTATGGCACCATTTCTGGCATCGCCGCAGGCTCTGGTTGCGGTGCCGGTTGAACAGGTGGCGCTCTTCTTCGCTCTTGTTCCTGGTCTCTTTGCTCTAACTGTGCCCGTAAATTTCTATTCTCATTCTCTTGAGCCTCAAGTCTGGCTTGTAAATTAGCTATGGTGGCAGCTAAATCCCCTCCTAGTTCCTGGACCAATCGTTCCCTACGTGGACGAACCATGTTTTCGTGTGTCTACATAAGAAGAATAATGGTAAACATAGTTAACTTTCCGGATATGTGTGTATGTATGAATCTAAATAAATCTTAACATCATTTCATAACATAAAGTTGTTTTAAAAAATAATACAACTTCTATTAAATGTGGTGGCATTCTCAAATTTTTTAACCACACTTATTAAAAAAAAAAAAAATGCATCCCTAGGTAACAACTTTTTTTTTATATTAGATTCATTTGTATACCTGTATACACATACATACACATATCCGCTCAAACATACATATACATTCATCATTCATTACTTACACAAGACAAGTATGATTATCTTATACATTCACAGTACATTTTTTTTTTTTTTTACATTGCCAAAATGTAACATTATCATCAAAACATTACATCATATTGTACATTAGCTTAATTCCCAGTGGCCTCCCAAAAATCCTCCACCGGATCTTCTTCCTCACTTGTATTTGCGATGTTTTGGGAATCCACATTTGCTTGTCCCTGTTGTTGGGGTGATGATGTTGTTCCAATTTCTACTCCAACCTCCATTGATCTATTTCTACGTAGGTATTCTCTCTGCCTACGTTCAAACTCCATTCGACGCTCACTAACGCGTCGTTCCTGCTCCTCTCATTCTATAGCCAAAGTTTCTTCTAATTTCATTACTTCCTCTACAAACTGGGTGAGGGTATATGTAACTTCCCATCGTGGAAATACCATAGTTTGTAACTCTTCTGTTAACCCTCTCCATAATATGAAACATGCATCATGTTCTTTTAACTGAATAGTGGGATCAATCATAATCTCACTAAAGAACCGATCAGCATAGATTGCCACAGTGTCATAAGGTCGCATCTTAAATTTATCGACCTTGTGTATATACTTCTCCATTTTCTTAAATTCGGTCTCCCCAGTATGTGATTGAGCCTGTGAGGTAGAGGCAACCTCTGGTGCCATCCTTACAGGTACCTCTCTCGGTGGAAATTGAGCTAGCAGTAAACTACAAAAATTGCCCCATGGCACCTCATGCGCATTCCTTGTTTCCACCGCACCTCTCCAAAACTGTCTAGCGTCAGACTCTAATAGGCCGGCGGCTAGAATCACCCAATCACTCTCATCAATATCACAGGCTACCATCAAATATTCAATTCGGTGTAGCCAGTCCTGTAATTTGGTTGGGTGAGCCTGACCATCATACACAGGTGGATTACACTGATAAAGTGCAAAAGCAGCTCTTGCGGCGACCCTAGATCCTATTGGGTGTCTAATCATTGCTACTTGCACTTCCCTATCAATCGGGAGTGGCTCAACTACTCTAATAGGCTGTAACGGTTGTAGAGGTACCTCTATAGGAATAGATTCCACTTCTTCTACTGAAGGTAGACTATGTGGACGTTTTCTCCATCCTAGACCCCGGATACTTCTTCTATGCAACCCTCTGGGTATCATCCGAGTTCACCTTGTTCGAACCATATTGTATATCCTATAAGGACAAAATTCACACATTGAATTCTAAATTCAAAAGAATGAATAACTTACTTGGACAATGTAGAGTCAGATGCTCAGCAGAATGTGGGTGGGTGGCAGAACTGTCGCCTCGATACCAACCTGTGATTTACCTAACTTTTGATCATCATCCTATGCTCATACTTACCATTTCTTAACCTCTATGACGATGCTAGTTATAATTTCTTAAAATTTCAGGCCATTTTTTTTTTTTTCATTCTTACCATGTACGTTAAAATGCTGTAGCATTCTGGCAACATTCTATTACATCAGTCATCAAAATACATAAAACACTACTTTATTTTACATATAAAGTTCAGCAGCGTTTCCAAAACACGTGATGCATCCACAACCCACTTGCCCACATTTCGCTGCTACACCCTCTCTGCATGCCCATCATCAAGTTTTAGGGAGCCGGTGCTTTACCTGTGCTTCCTACAACATGAACAAACTTAATGAGCTTTCGCTCAGCAAGTATCAATAGGTCATAACAGATGCAATAATTATGCATACCCATATATGCATTCATATCATATAGCCTAGTACAGAATTTTCAACGACTTTCGTTCTGTATTTTTCATTCTTTTCATTCTTGTTTACGGATACCATACTGTTATATGGAATGGTTTCCGTGTTTCATTTTCTTGTCTTTTACTTCTTAAGGGCCTTGTCCTGTTGTACCATAGCGCGCATAACCAGTGAGGAGTGGGGTAGCTAACCAATCCAACTCAATCACGGTTTCATATCTTTCATAGTCTCATAATAACCTTTCCTTCGAAGGCTGGTACAAATAGGACGTTTAGTCTCTTACCGTTTATCAATTTTCTCATTGAAACGGTAACTGTAGTTAAATCTTATGAATTTGTGCATTATTGAGTATTTATCATGAGATTAACTTTTCGTTAAAGTTTAGCCTTTCATTTCTCTTAGTTTGATCTCGACTTAACATTGATACATACTTTTTACGGAATAAAGTTCTATGATTACATAAGTCTTGTAGATACTTACCTAACATAGTATCTAGCATTCACATTGTATCTAACATTCAAAATTCTACTATATGCACAATCTTTGTGCAACATAGAAAAGCAAGCTTGTTCATGACATAGCCATAGAAAAACTATTGTACTTACCAAAGTTTCACTAACGACGCGTCCTTTGTCTCCCTTGACGCTTTCCAACTTCAACCGTTAATCGGCCCTATTGCATAAATTTTTCGATCATTAGATTCAGAATCTAAGATCAATAATTACTTTGAAATTTACTTCGGAAAGGTCTACAATCCTTATGTTTGGTATTCAACCTCAAACTATTTCCTATCTCAAGGATTTGCACTAAAATCGTGCAAATTACTCAGTCATAGGCCTAATTTTCAATTTTGGTCTAAAACTTTGAATTCTCGTTCTTTTCGGTTTCTAACCATCACCGATTATCGAAACATCTTTCTTTTCACACTTTAATCCCATATTCCTCTTGAAATCCAGTTTTAGTTCAAATTACTCAAACTAAATTTCGGCAGAGTTTCGCCTTATTTTTCTCGTTTCCCGAGTTTTTAATAACTCGTTCTACTTCTGATTCTAGTACCTGAAGTCAAGATTCACATTCCTGAACACATATTCCAACATAAAATTGAACAAAACATATGTTCTTTCTTAATCTAGGCTCACGGATTTTCGATAGAAATCCACCAAAACTTTATTCAATTGTCTTAACACTTACACCGTTAAACTCTTATTACAATACTCTACAAAACCTCAGTTTCAATTTTCACTTTAACGGAAGTTTTTCTGAGATGGGTTACTATTCATCTAAATCAAGAAAATATAGAATTCTCACGAAAACTCTGAAATCTTACCTCCGAAGTTGAGGTTTTTCCGCTTAGAACGCCTCGAGGTTACGTTTCTACCGGATTGAATGGAAGAAATTTCAGTGAAATTGCTTGATTTTCACAACTCTCTGTCTTTTTTTTGAATCACACTCTCTTTTTTTTTTTTTCTTTCTTCGTAAAGCTTTTTTTTTTTCTAAAGCTTTCCTCTGTTATGCTTCACGTTGGCATTAGTAAGTTTATGTATTGTTTTTTTACAACTTGAGTTATCAAGCTTAACGTGAGTCATCCTCCAGCCAAGCATACATAATGACAGGTGGTGTTGTTGGTATATATCCACCTCCACCTCACCGTAACAACAATTCTTTTTACTTTTTACTTTTTTTTTTTTTAAACTAACGTACATGGAAAGGATTTTATATATATATATATATATATATATATATATATATATATAACTTGGTTTTTCTCCTTTTCTTCTTAGTCGGCCACACGCAAATAAAACAAAGTGGCTTCTAATTCCTTCACTTCACGTTCTTAAGGCATAAATGAATATAATAATAATATTTCTTAAGAAACGTACTTAAAAATAATTATATATAATATATATATATATATACCTATACTATAACTTTACATATTTCGGGAAATTTTACCCCGTACATAAAGTTTTTACATAACTTTTTCTTGATTACATCAAAATTCTACTACTTACTATTCCGGAAAGAATTTCGGTCAAATACTGACTGTTTGGATTAGACCTAAATTTTTTCCCGGTCATTACATTAGGCATTGGTGGGCATCTATTAAGTTGACTCTAACTGCTACCAACGTTACTTGGAATGGTTTCAAAGAACTGTTTTACAGCAAGTACTTCACTAAGGAAGTAAAGAAAAGTAAAGTGACTGAGTTTCTGGGATTAGTACAGGGTACTATGACTATTGATGACTATGTCACTAAATTTGAAGGACTTTCAAGATTTGCTCCATGGATAGTAGGTAATGATGTTGAAAAGATGAACTTCTTCATTAAGGGTTTGAAAGCAGCTATCCACAAGGATGTGAGCATGTCGAGGCCTCAGTCATTCAGTGAAGTAGTTGAACTGGCTATGATATTTGAGATGGGTATTAAGAGACAAGATTTGGAGAATAAAGCTACTTATGCCGCTAAGAATGGCCCATGGAAACCAAGAACAACTATAGGAAAAGGGAAATAGAAGCAAGAGTGGCAAAAAAATGCTAACAAGTGGCCTAAGATAGATAATTCAACTGCTAAGGAGTATCCAAAATGTCCTAAATGTGGGAAAATGCATGAAGGAGAATGTCGATATGGTTCCTTTAATTGCTATACATGTGGAAAACCTGGTCACATTACTGTAAATTGTGGAGCTAAGCCCGATGGTCTGAAGAAGACTCAAGGAAGGGTGTTTGCAATGATGGCAGAAGATGCTGAAGAAGATCCTACTATTGTGGCAGGTACACTCTTCATTTCTGGAATGATAGCTCATGTATTGATAGATTCATGTTCTACTCATTCATTTGCATCTCCTAGATTTGCTAACAAATTAGGTAAAGTACCAGAGATATTGAAAGGTGGGTTTAGTGTAGTTTTACCTTCTGGAGAGGTGTTAAAGTCGAATAGGGTGTTCAGAGCTTGTTTGGTTATGATAAATGGGAGAGAGATGTCTGTGAATTTAATCGTTTTAGATATGAAAGATTTTGATGTGATTCTTGGTATGGATTGGTTATCTAAGCATAGAGCCACCATAGATTGTCATCAAAAGGCTGTTATTTTTAAACCTCAAGAGGGACATCAATTCCTTTTCAGTGGAAGGTCAAAGAATGTCTCTTTTTCAATCAATTCTGTAACAATGGCAAGAAAAATGATTCGTAAAGGCTGTATTGGTTTCTTGGCCTTGGTAGTTGATACTTCAATTTAGTATGAGCTTAAACCTGAAGATGTACCAGTAGTTAGGGAGTATTTAGAAGCTTTTCCTTAAAATCTTCCTAGTCTTCCTCCAGATCGAGAGATAGAATTTGTCATTGATGTTGTTCTAGGAACAACTCCTATTTCTAAAGCACCTTATCGTATGGCACATCAGAATTGAAAGAGTTGAAGATTCAACTTCAAGAATTGTTGGACATAGGTTTTATTCGTCCAAGTTTTTCTCCATGGGGTGCACCAGTTCTTTTTGTGAAAAAGAAGGATGGTTCGATGCGGATTTGTATTGATTATTTAGAATTAAACAAAGTGACTGTAAGGAATAGGTATCCTTTGCCTTGGATTGATGATTTGTTCGATCAGTTGTAAGGAGCAGCGATGTTTTCAAAGATTGATTTGAGGTCCAGCTATCATCAGTTAAAGGTGAAGGAATCAGATATACCCAAGACAGCTTTCAGAACATGGTATGGACATTATGAGTTTTTGGTTATGCCATTTGGATTAACCAATGCTCCAGCAGCTTTCATGGATTTGATGAACCGTGTGTTTAAGAATTTTCTTGATAAGTTTGTCATTGTTTTTATTGATGACATACTTATTTGTTCTCGGACTCATGAGGAGCATTGTGAACACTTGAGAATAGTTTTGCAAATTTTGAAGGAGAAGCAGCTATTTGCAAAATTTAAAAAGTGTGAGTTTTGGCTGGAGAAAGTACCTTTTCTTGGTCATATTATTTCAAAGGATGGAATTTCTGTGGATCCTAGCAAAGTCAAAGCTATTAGTGTTTGGCCTAGACAAAACAATGTCTCTGAAGTTCGTAGTTTCTTAGGCTTGGAAGGTTACTATAGACGATTTATTGAAGGTTTCTCTAAAATTGCTATTCCTCTAACTGCATTGACGAGGAAGAATGTGAAGTTCACTTCGTCTAATGCATGTGAAGAAAGTTTCCAGGAATTAAAGAAGCGATTGATCTCTGCTCTGGTATTAGCTCTTCCATCAGGGATTGATGATTTTGCTATCTATATTTTTCTTTGGGTTCGTTCATTTCTATGATTTTCTAGATCTATGTTTATCTTTCTTTGTTTCTAGATCTATATTTTTCTATTTTGTTTTTTTTTTTCCTTATGCAACCTTTTAGATCTTTCTATTTTTCTAAGTTTTTTGTCAGATTTCTTCGTTTCTCAAATTTCTTCTTCCTGCAACCGTCTAGATCTTTTTTCCCCTCGCCAGATTTATTCATTTTTTATCTTTTTTTTTGTATATATATATTTGTCAATGTTTTATATTTCATTTTTTTCATTCGGTTGTATATGCATGGTACTCTTTTGTTCCATTACGCTATTTGTTATCTTCGTACTTCATTTCGTTGAATATTTTTGTTTTGATTCCATGGGTTCATTCATGTTTTTTAGATCTATGTTTTTATTTATTTATTTTTGAATATTGGGTCGTTTATTTTAGATCTATGTTCATTTTTTATGTTGTTCTGTTTTTTTATTTATTTGTTATTCGACTATTATATTAGTGAGGAAAAAAAATTATTTTTCTTAATTTCATATTTTTTTATTCATATTATTTATTTTTTTTTGTTCTTGTTTTTATATACTATATCTTCATTTATTTATATTAACTTGAACAAATGTTTAATATTTGTCGTGATTTAAATGTAATAATATTTATATTAATCTTCTCATTTGCCACGTGTATTTTTAATTATTTTGTTTTGTATAATATCTAACCCAAAAATAGCTACCTGTTATTTATTGGTTATATTTTGCGGTGCTCTTCATGCAGTGTGACGCCTGTTGCTAATGAATCATTACTTTTATTGATTTCTATTTGCAGGGATTTGTATCCGACATTAAGCAAGACACTGGTAACTTTCTCTATATATATTGTATGTTACCGTTTTATTCTCTCTTTGTCTACGTTTTTCAGCTAATATTATCCACCTCACTCTATTCTCTCTATTTTTTTAGTCTTTAAAGACCATAATAATACTACCCATTTCTTACTAATCTTATCGCCTCTTTTAAATTTCTTCGTTCTATCCCTGCTGCTCAGTAATTTCTGTTCCTTTCTTTGATCTATCGTTTTGCTCGTGGTCCGTTCAATCAGGTAATCATTTTTTCCATTTAATTTGGTTGATTTGTTCTTGAATATTAATTTATAGTGTTATGTTTGTTCGTTATATGAGATGTTTTATACTGCACTTTACTTTTTCCCTTCTCTATTCTACTCTCAGTCACTTACTTCTGTTCTAATTTGATTAACTGATATTTTATATTCACAAAATTTCCTAAATCTTCTTAAGATATAACGTTTATCTTTATCAAAAATCCGCTTTTTGATATCAAAATATTTTATTCTCTTCTGGTTATGATGATGTTATATTTCATTTGTTGTTAATATGTGCCGGGTAATTGTTACTAAAAATATGGCTATCATTGATGTTGTCCTTATTATTTTGGACTTATGTCAATATATTTTAATTTGTCTTCTGTTTTAGTTTTATTATATATTTGTATTTATAAAATCTGTTTTTGTCTATGATACTATTTTGTACATATCTGTTTGTTTCCTCTGTTGTTCACTCTTTTTCTTCTTCATTGTATTTTTGATAATTTACTATTATTCTTAATTTATTAACTGAGATTTGATATTTACAGTGTCCTAAATTTTGTTACAACCAAATGCCTTTATTTATAAAAAAACTCAGTTTTTTTATATTCAAACATTTTATTCTTCTCCGGTTATGATGATGTTATATGTCATTTGTTGTTAACATGTCACTACAAGAAAAGGGGTTTTTGCGACGACAAAAAGGCGTCGCAAAAACCCGAATGTCGTCGCAAATAACATTTTTTGCGACGACTTGATGTGGTCGCAAAAAAAATTTTTGCGACGACATAGTGTCGTCGCAAATGTATTTGCGACGACAGGCGCCGCAAATACGTCGTTGTAAAATTCTCCTCATATGATCATTTTTTGCGACGACATTTTCAAATTGTCGTCGCAAATAATCTTATTTTTTGCGACGACAAGTCTAAAAAAGTCGTCGCAAAAAATTAAAATTAATTTTTTTTTTAGTTTTTAAAAAATGCCCCCTCGCCCACCGTTTCCACCACCCCCCCACGCCAGTGCCTCCTGCGCGCCCGCCCCGCTTGCCCGCTCGCGCCAGTGCCCCCGCACGCACCCGTGCCCCCCAGCCCCCGCGTGCCCCTGCCCGCCCGCGCACGCACCCGTCCCCTCCGCCCCGCCTGCCCCTGCCCGCCCGCCCGCGCCAGTGCCCCCGCGCGCCCCGTGCCCCCCCCCCCCCCGCACGCGCACCCATGCCGGCCCCTGCCCCCTCCACCCCGCCCGCCCACCCGCGCCAGTGCCCCTTGCGTGCACAAGTGCCCCCGTCCCCCGTGCACACTCGTCAACCCCCTCCCCCGCGCGACAGTGAGCCGCCGGACGCACGCTCATGCGCCCCCGCGCACACGCTAATGAGCCCCCGCACGCGCACGCCAGTGCCTCCTCCGCACTCCAGTACCCCCGCCCCCGCGCGCGAGTGCCTCCCTGCGTGCGCGCCCCTACCCGCCCGTGCGCACCCGTCTCCCCGACCGCCTTCGTCCCCCGCTCGCCAGTGCCTCCCTGCGCGCGCGCACCCATCACCCCCCCCGCGTGCCTCTGCCTACCCGCCCGCTCCAGTGCCCCCTGCACACGCACCCATGCCGCCCCCCCTCCCCGTCCACCCCCCCCCGCCCGCCCGCGCCAAGGCCCCCGCGCACACCGTCCCCCGCGCCCAGTTCCTCCCTACTGCGCGCGGGCCAGTGCCCCCGCACACCCGTCCCCCTCCTCCCCTGCCTGCCCGCCCGCGCCAGTGCCCCCACGCGCACGCCCGGTCGCCCCCCACCCGAGCGACAGTGAGCTGCCGGGCGCCCCGCGCCCCCCACACACACACACACACGCACACACACACGCGCGCGCGCCCACACACACAGAGACTAGTGCCACCCTACGGAAGAGAGAGAGAGAAGAGGAGAGAGGAGTGACAGGGGCGGGGCAGCGGCGGCCGGAGAGGGGAAGAAAACAGAGAGAAGGGAAGAGAGAGAGAGGGAGAAGAAGGGAAGAGAGAGAGAGAGAAGGGAAGAGAGGAAGATAGAAGGGAAGAGAGAGAAAAGAGGGCCGGTGGCGACGGGCAACGGCGGCGGCGAGGGGAAGAAGAGGCAGAGAGAGAGACTTAGCAGGAGAGAGATAGAAAGCGGCGGGAGAAAATGAAGAGGAAAAAGATAGGGTATATTAGATCAGACTTATTTGCGACGACATGTCGTCGCAAATATTTTATTATTTGCGACGACATTTGTCGTCGCAAAAAATGTCGTCGCAAATGGCCTTTTTTGTTGTAGTGTGTGCTGAGTAATTGTTATTACAGATATGGTTATCATTGATGTTGCCCTTATTGTTTCAGAGTTATGCCAATATATTTTATTTTCATAAACTCTTTAATAATGTGGTTGGTAGCCATGTATATTGCCGGATTTTGTTTCAATTACTTATGGTACATAGTATTGACAACAAATGGATTTTGTTTCAATTACTTATTGCTAATCTAAGCTATACTATTCTGTCTTACTTATAGCATAAATTCCTTGATACTATAGCTGGTAGGCATGTATATTGCCATATTTTGTTTCAATTACTCATGTTATATATTGTTTCCAACGATTGAATATAACCTGAACCAAATGTATATACAATTTTCTTACCTATGGCATAAATTCCTTGATAACATAGGTGGCAGCCGTGTATATTACTAGATGTCATATATATAACCTCATTTTATACTTTCTTGTTTTTCTTGCCTATGCTGGACAACTTTTCCTTTCCAGTTCACTTTTGATCATTCACTGCTATTTATATTTCAGTCACTAATATTTATTGCCTGTACTTGACTATTCTTTTTTTCTAATCCATCTTTGCTCATTCACTGCTATTTTTCCTCCATTGACTAACACTTTGTATTTAGACATTGCTCTAAGCTTTACTTCAAATTAATGTCTTTTTTTTTATAAAAATTTTGTTTTTTATATTCAAAAAATACATTCTCACACTGTTTATATTTTTTTCTTACCATGTACCGGGAAATAAGCTACAAGTTTGTTTGAGGAAACATTACAAGAGGGAATCCGAAAATTTTCTTGCAGGGGCATGAATAATTCACAAGTCTAAATTTATGATGTAATTGAGATATAAATTTGTATATAAATTTGTCTCGTATTCTGTAATATTTATTTTCAGAAAGCAATAATAGCTTTCCTTTCTTTTAAAACATGTAAAATAATTCATATTATTGTTTATAACTATATTACGTTTATTTCTTTATTTAACATTTATCAACTATTAAAACAAGCAAAATAACAAATAAAACAGGGACTAAAAAAAGGGAGTTATGCCAGTCCAAACATTTGGCCCCGAAACAGCAACATAAAAATGTGTTTGTAATCCGTTTGTACTAAGCAAAGCCGGAATTGTACAATACAATAGTTTTTAAGATAATACAATTATGTTTTTATTTTTTCATTCTGAAAACCTCATTTCTTTTTATTTTATATTTTACTTACTTTATTTTTTTCCCCTAAATATGTTTCAATTGCTTTTTTCTTAGTTTTTTCCTGATTTAATATGCGTGTGTAGCATATTAGTATAATTTGGTCAATCCTAAAATATATTTGTTATACTTTTTTCCTTATATTTTCTTTTTAACATATTGTAACCATTATGTGGTAATAAATTTTTTTCTAAATGTGTCATTTCTAAACAGATTTGGTCATTTTCTATCTCCATATTATACTGCAACAGTTGAAAATTAATCGTTGCCTGCTCTATTTTCATAGCAAAGCATCATTTCTATATATAGTATGATTTGGTTAACTTCAATTTGCTATTTACACAGCATTCCAGGTATTATTAAAATTTTATGTCTTTATTATTTAAGTATTTATTTATCAGCTAAAAGAAATGAAATGCTCAGGGACTACAACAGTGTTGTTTTTTATTCTGTACATTTTGTATACATATAAATATTATAAATAATTACACTATATATATCTGTATAAATATGTTTGTACAAATTTTATATCTATCATATAATACAATACTGTATAATACATGTATATATATAAATATATTTTAAATACAACTACCATATAATATAATACTGCATTCCGCAGCAACGCACGGATCTCACACACGTTTATTTCTAATTAAGAGCAACTCCAAACAAAACTTCACATTTTTCCACGACTTTGAAAATGAAAAAAAAAACGAAATGTGAAAACAAAGACTTTAGGCACCAAGGCTTTGTACTATTATTACTACCACGAATCCTTTCATTAATAACTATATCCAAGTGGAGACCTATACACACACACACACACACACACACACACACACACACACACACACACAGAGTCACATGCTTAACCATATTTAGCTTCATAAGTGACACCATAAGTTTCTTTTCAAAAGAAATGTGTGAATCCATTGTATTTTTCAAAAGAAAGCTACTATTTTGTCAATACATTTAAGTTGCCGTTTATTTTCCAAACTCTTTTTGGGAAATGTTTGGTGGAAAATTATCATCTTTGGTCCTGTGTCTTCCACGACTTTGAAAATGAAAAAAAAAAAAAAAAAAAAAAAAAAAAAAACAAATGTGAAAACTAAGACTTTAGGCACCAATGCTTTGTACTATTATTACTACCACGAATCCTTTCCTTAATGACAATATCCAAGTGGAGACCTATATATACACACACACACACACACACAGAGACACACACAGTCACATGCTTAACCATATTTAGCTTCATAAGTGACACCATAAGTTTCTCTTCCCACCCTGCACCACAAAACATGTATATAGAAAATCTAATCCCGTCCGTCTCAACCCTTTTCGCTTTTCTTTTTTTCATGTTAATGCTGCTGAAAGTGGCCGTCGGGAAGAGGACTAAAATGGCCAAGCCAACTTTGTCTTCACCACCTGGACCATGGAAATTACCTTTCATAGGAAATCTTCACCAGATGATTGGCTCCCTGCCCCATCATCGCCTTAGAGACCTCGCGAAAAAATACGGACCCTTGATGCGTTTGCAGCTCGGTGAAGTCTCCTACATTGTTGTTTCTTCACCCGAGATCGCGAGAGAGGTAATGAAAACCCATGATGTTAATTTTTCTCAAAGACCCCACTCCTTATCGCCAGCAAGTATTACGGCGTAGACATTGCCTTTGCGCATTATGGAGATTATTGGAGAGCGTTGAGGAAAATCTCCGTTGATGAATTGCTGAGTCCGAAGCGCGTGCAGTCCTTTCGGTCAATCAGAGAAGAAGAAGTGTCCAATCTTATTAGAAGTCTCCACTCAAATTCAGGTTTGCCCGTAAATCTTAGCGAGAAAATTTTTTCCTTGACGCACGTCATCACTGCAAGGGCCGCTTTCGGAAAGAAATGTAAGGATCAAGAAGAGTTCATATCGAAGGTGGATGAAGAACTAAGGATCGCTGCGAATTTCAGCGTTGCTGAGGCATTCCCTTCTCAAAAGTGGCTTCTCTGGATTAGTGGCCTTGGGCCTAAATATGAGAAGAATGTGCAGATACTTGACAAAATACTCGACAACATAATCGATGACCGGAAAGCAGACAAGGCGACGACAAAGACGGAAAAAGGTCAAGCAGATTGTCTACTTGACGTCCTTTTGAATCTTCAGGATAGTGGCGATCTTCAATTTCCATTGGAAACTAGAAACATCAAAGCAATAATTATGGTTAGTATATATACTTCTCTCTTTATTTCTTTCTTTCTTGTTCTCATGCAGACATATTATCATACTGTCGATACATGTATATTTTTTTACTTAAAAGTTTATTCCAAATTTGACTCTTAAAAAATAACGGTTGTCTCATTTTCTCAACACAACTTAAAATGACACAGAACTCCCCCTTTTAACTTATGATAAGTTAAAACGTTGATACTTTCGTCATCAAGGTGTTAAATTTTTAACAATTTAATAACATGTGGGTCACATGATTGCTTTACGAAGGGCAATATATGAAATTTAACTAAAATATACTTTAAAATTTTGAGACAATAAAAATAAAAACTCTTCTTCCTCTTATATTGCCTTTTTACCAACGAGTAATGTGACCCACATGATTAAAACAGTTAAACAATTATGTTTATTGACAGTAGTATCAAGATTACAACTTATAGTATGATTGTGAGGAAGCTCGTAGTTTAGTGCCATTCAAAATTGCAGGTGATAAAGTGAGACAACCTTAATTTTATGGTCTAAATTTCAAATTGGCCATTACTTGAAAATAACTATATAATTTATTCCACCAAGATAAAAGATGTTGATGTGAAAGAAATGTATTTTTCAGAATGTGTTCGTTGGTGGGAGCGAGACATCATCAACTGTGGTGGAGTGGGCAATGTTAGAGATGCTAAAGAACCCACTAGTTATGGAAAAGGCACAGGCTGAAGTGAGAAAAGTATTTGGCAAACAAGGAAACGCCGACGAAACAAGTCTCCACGAGTTGAAATTCTTAAAAATGGTCATTAAAGAAACCTTAAGATTGCACCCTCCTGCACCTCTGCTACTTCCAAGAGAATCCAAAGAAAACTGTGTGATTAATGGATATTTTATCCCTGCGAAATCTAGGGTCCTTAACAATGCGTGGGCAATAGGAAGGGATCGAAATTACTGGAGCGAAGCTGAGAGGTTCTTCCCTGAGAGGTTCATCGATAGTTCTGTTGATTTCCGTGGGAATAACTTTGAACTCATCCCGTTTGGTGCTGGTAGAAGAATTTGTCCCGGCATATCATTTGGTATGGCCGATATTGAGCTTCCTCTTGCGCAGTTGTTGCTCCATTTTGATTGGAAACTCCCTCATGGAATCAACCATGAAAATCTCGATATGACGGAGAGCTTTGGTTTGTCTGTGAGAAGAAATGGACATATCTACTGTATTCCAGTTCCTTTTAGTCCTGATTCTAGTGGATGAGAAAAGAAAAGAAAAAATAAAAAAAAGGTTGTCCTCGTATTTGTATTATCCACAAGTTGTTTTCATTATGTAATGATGAGCTATTTTTCCTGTGTTGCTCCTTTATACTTCGTTGCAAACAGGAGAAAAACAGGGCGGAGAACCCAAAATTGAGACCTTTTTTTTTCTTTGTTTTCTTTTTTTTTTTTGGCAACGCTTGATTTGATCTGGACACCATGTCCTACTGCCATGTACAAGTAGGTTACAGAAAATAAGGAGTTAGAAAAATTCAATAAAGATTATGTCCTTGAAGAATAAAGTGAGAAAACTTGTGTATATGTAGCAAAAAAGGAGATGTTGGAATAGGATTTCCTAATATATTTTACGTGTATATGTAGCCAATATTACTTGTATCATTCGATAAAAAATGTTTCTACTACTTAGTGGAACGACACAGCTTGAGAAGGCAAAGGATGATATTGAGTAAGGAAGAGCCTTGGGCCTATGGTTTTATCTGTTAGAAGAAAATTGGATATTGTTGGGGAAAATTTCTTTCGGTGTTTTCCAACACCGAAAGTTTGTTGTTGAGCTTGTCTGGATCAAAATAAAATTTTTAACAATAATGTGATGAGGACACCTTGTTGAATGCCAAGAACCCAGGAAAACTAACAGATAAAGCACAAGCACTAGAGGGTATCAGCTGATGACACTCCGATACCTAATTTAGGCATTGAAAAATCGTGTATCTTGACGTCTCAAAATGAGAAAAATTTTCATGTGAATTATCGTAGATGATCATAATAAATGGTTGAGTTTACCTCCAATATAAATATGAGCATTTTGTTTCATTTTCTCTTGTTTATTAAATGGATAGTCCCTCTCATAATAGAGGAGAAATTCTGAGATAAATTTCTCCAACAATAGTTGCCGACAACTTGAATCATGGTTTGAGTTTTCTGTGTGGGATTTTCTTACCAGCCACTTGGGATTGACCATAGATATCGTTGGAGATTGCCCTACCGGCTGCTGGGGATTTTACCCTAGCATCCGCTCGGGATATTCAGAACAGTGAATAGCAACAACGGCCGATCTAGATGTTGGAATTTACTTCTTTCAGTAGGAGCATGTGTCCTGGGGTAGGTCAAAGTCAACACAACTTTTATGATTATTTTATTGTGAAAAATATATCCTCCAATTGGTCTACATTTAGTTCCCATTGACTTTCTTAGGCAGTGGATAAGACATGCCTTTCATGGCGTGTTTGAAGGTCTAATAACGATGTAAGACTTATCGTTTATTGTATATTTCAAAAGTGTACAACTCTACTTTCCAAAATATCTTTGATGTAGAGACAATGAAAACTAGGCACGTGACTTGTGGGATATTGAATTCTTTAGTCTTAAGTCTTCTATTGACTTAGAAGATGGAAAAAGCATCAATTTTATCATTAAAAGTAACGGTAGCCAAAGACTCCCAAATATGTTAACCATGACATTGTGCTAGGTGTTAGGGTTTTTGCTTAGTTGGTAATATGTTGGCATCTGGTTGTAAATTTCAAAAACATGATCAAGGTGGATATTGGTGCTAGAATCGGATTTTGTGCAGAAAAACATGGTAGGTTTGAATCAGAGTTGAAGCAAATTTTGAACCAAATGTCACTACTACAATTTGCCCAATTTGCAATGCAATATGTCATCGTAAATAATTAATTATTTGTGACGGAATATCGTCACAATTACTTATCGTTTAACAGGAGAATGTTGTCGTCGCTAATAATTTACTAGTCGTCAGAAATATGTAGTTGGTGGTAAATGTTATTAGGCGCCAATGCTTGCCGCCAAAATAACATTATTTGCAACGATGTGTTGTCACAAATACGTGTCGTAAATAATTGTTCATTTATTTATTGTTTCCAAGTAAAAAGGTTGTCAATTTGGCGGTTCCAAAAAATTATTTGCGGTGATACTAATATGTGTCGTCGCAAATGTTGATTTTGTATTCTCTCATGAAAATAAACGGTAGGGAAATTGGGTGGTTTCCAAAAACTATTGTCATCACAAATGGTTTTTGTATGTCATTGTAAAAAACTGTCTATATACCCGCGACCAGAGCCTCCTCCACCATTTTTTCCGATCAATCTCTCTCTCTCTCTCGGCCTCTCCCTAATTTTCCGACCCCAAGTCCCCAAAACCTCCCCCTATTCCCTTCTAAATCCTCGCCAAATCAACATTTATCATAAGTTTTAATCATTTTCATTATTTTTTTCATCAAAAGAAGTATAAAAATCAAACTTTCTACCCTCGCCGCCAAATTCCGTTGCCCCTGCCATTTGCCCCACCTAGCTCTGCCATTTTCAGCTCCCGTTTTAGTGGGTTTAAACTTTGTAAGTTTTTTGTATATTTTTTGTACTTTTTTAATTTAAAATGTTTAGGTTTTTTGTTGTTTGAATTTTGTGTTATAGATTTGAGATTTTGAAATTTGATTTATAGATTTAAGAATTAGTATATAATTTGACGTTTGGATTATAGATATTACATTTTGGATTATGAATTTTGATATTGTTGAAATTTGGTATAAGTGTATGTGAATTTCTTAGGGTGTTCTTTTATGAAATCTGCTTGTAATTTGATTTAGGTTAAGATTAAAATTTTGATGATTGTTCTAGGTGGCACATCTTGCAGTTATAGTGTGCCAAAATCTTTTAAAAGCTATTTTTTATAGGTTTAGATTTTGGATAATAAGAAAAATAAGTCGTTATGCTGCTAAAATTTTATTAAAACCTGTTCCTTTTAAGAATTTCATGAATAAGATTTAATTATATTAGTAGACAGTAAATTAAAAATTAATTATAAACATTACAGCTTAAAAAAATAATAAGAAAAATTTGTATTAATTTAGTGTAAAAAAATTAATAAACAAAAAATAATGAGTGCAATAATAATACGATAAATTATTCATAAAAATTGATAAAACTATATAAAGTTGAAATAAGAACTATTAAACTTTAATTGTGAATGTGATACTACCACGGAGGAATCGTTCAAGCGCTTACACCTCATCATGTGGTTCGCAATCAGACGGGTCATCTTCGGTTAATTTACCCCAGTATATCCAAAACTGTTTGAACAACATCTACATCGGGCAATGCAACATGTTCGATGTACAATTAACAAATCATGATGGAAGTCATGCGCTCGATGAATATCAACATCAACTTCTTGCCACTTAACTATCACCAACCGTTGATTGCTCCGCCGCCTAAGCTTAACAAAGAAGACAAGGACGAGGACGATATGCTATAAATTTAGGGGATTAAAATATCTGTTTTTGTTTTTTTTATTATCAACACTTTTTAGATCACTCTTTTATATTTAAGACTGATCTTATTATTGTGTTGACTATTTTGGATCACTCTTTTATTAATAAATGTCAATTTTATTGTCTTATTTTATTAATAAATTTTCTTCTAATTTATTATTTAATAATTATTATTATTAATTAATATTATTAGTACAGTACGACAAAAAAAGAAAAAATATTTTTGCACATTACTAGCGACAACACTTTGAAGCCTATGGTTGTAAAAGGTTTTAAATATTTTTGCGGTGACACGTAGTCGTCGCAAATAAGTTAGGACATGTCATCATCAACGACATATTCGACTGAGCATTTGTGGCGACTTATTCGCGACGATTGTCATTGCTAATATATGAGCGACGACATTTAAAAACTTTATCATCACAAATATTTCGACGACATGTCGTCAAAAATACAATATTTGTGACGATAGTACAGTTATTTGCGACGACAGTCCATCGTTGCAAATAAGCTTTTTGTTGTAGTGCATGTTATGACGATTTCTTTCAGATTTAAGGCAAGTTTTAAACCGGATTTTTTGTGGAAGATTTAAATTGATGGTTATTCGAATTTGGAAGGCTCTGATTGTGAGCGATTAGCTTCTAGAAGAAAGATTGAATATAAATTTAAATGGAGATAAAGATATGTCGTGAAGATTATTAGGAGATGTGCAATTTGAATTTGAACGGGATTATGCTACAGATTTTGTGGAGCATATATGTGGGGATCATGAATCAGATATGGTACAGATTCATTGGGAAAATATCGTGAAGATATTTTAGAGATTATCTCGAAGAGATCTTGCTGAACATATTTTTGTAGATATTGGTAGAGATATTTACGTGAGAGAAAATATTGCTGAGGAGATTTTTGTAAATATTGGTGGAGGTACTTACATGAGAGAAAATCTTATTGTACTAGTTGTGGATATTTTAATTTGAGAAAAAATCGTGGAAGATTTTCTGGAGAGATTTTCTTGTGGAGTTAGTTTGTAAGGAGATTATGTGAAGATATTATGTAGCTTCGTCAAAGAAATAAAAGAGCAAGATATTGTTACGAGAGAATCATGGACTTTGAGAAAATTCTCGACAAGCCTTACTTGTTCTATTTAAAAGTCTCATTTCTAATCACTAAGAACACAGACTTAATAGAGAAAAATATTCACAAGATTGTCTGTGAGTGTGTGAGCATATTGAAATGTTCATCATTTTTCGGGAGAAAGATTCGTAGCTTTCGGGAGAAAGCACTCTATCAATCGAAGAGAGTTTTCTGAGCAGGGACTGCTTGAGTGAATAAGTCTGTCTAGTGTTTGTAATTCTTTAGAACATAATGATGTATTTATTGTCTAGGCGTGGCCCCACATGTGACGACCCTCCTAGACGATCATCACTGTAGCTGACATTGACATATACTTGCTGGAATTTCTTAAAATTTGAGGAACATTTTTTTTAAACTCTTACAATAGACATAAGTTTCGAGTTTCTTTCTTGATTAAAATATTCATACCTTAACATATCCGCTTTTCAAAGCATATATATATATATATATATGTATATACTTAATCCTTAAGTCTAGCTTACTTATGACCATAATCCATATAATCATTTATCACGTAAAACTAATTGTGGAAATAACTACGAGTGGTATCCATTCCCCAATCTCCACATCAATCGTCCACCGTCTCGCCATCAGTCCATCAAACATTAGGTTGCTTACCTACAATATAAATATTCTATGATGAGCTTTCCCTCAGCAAGTAAGAACTATCTCTTGCTAAATAACTGGAAGTTCACGTGAATAAATATGCATGAGCCAATTATTTTAATTATGATCATGTCTTATTAAATTCTTATTATATGATCTTATCTTGCTTACTGATGGGCCCGAGTGCTCATACTATGTGCGCGCAATCATCAGGACGTGAGGGTATGCAAGGTCCCTAACGACACCGTGATTTATTATATGCTTCTTTTCATTTTTTTCTCTTCTACCTCTCTTGCAGAGCTTTAGTTACCTCTCTCTTGGAGGCTAGTAGGACACTCAACTGAGATTATTCTTATAAGTTCCACTAGACTTATTAAGGTGTATGCATTATGGCATGACATTGCGTACTATAGATGAAACATGCATTTAAATCATGTGTAACATTTTATTCACAAATCTATTCATATTGTAGGCGAGCTTCCTACTTACCAGATTTACAGAGATGGAATCAATTATTCACCAAATAGTATGCATTATGGTATAGCTGTCCTTTGCTATTCTATTTTAGCAAACTTATGAAGGAATCAAATCATTTACTTAAGGCGTCTCTTCTTTTCCTTTATCAAAGGATTGTAAAAATTTACAATAAGGATCAATATTTTAAATCCTGAAAATCTTATTTTCCTTAATTGCCCTTAGCATACATATCCCTAAATTGAAATCAATTATCTAATCTAGTAGCTAATTCTCAATAAATTACCTTTTGGGCTTATTCTAATATTAAGGCCTAATTCGGCCTAGAGACATAATGACGGTGCTCTAATTTCTAGAACGTCAATTTTTTTTGGACTTGAGCGGAGTCTCTTGAACTAATGCGGGCATTGGACCCGTATCTAATCCTCATAATTCTAAGGGCCTAACCTATTTGGCTTGTAAGTTTCCGTTCAGATGTGTTTGCTTGAAAACTATTAATGTTTTGAAAGAAACCATTGTTCGATTTTCATAAAACCGATTGCTCATTTATTTAGTTAGAAGTACTAAAATCTCTTTATCAGACTAGATGAATTTTCTTTCAAGTATCGACTTTGAAAACTCTTTCACAAGTCATTTTACAGTTAGTTTGTGAACCACTATGAAACTATGTCTTAGAAACCATTTTCTCAAAAACTTTCTTCAAGAATATTTTTTGTTAAATGAGATCTAAAACCATGATATTTTACTGAAATCACATCTCAGGTTCTTTAATGAATTTTTCGTTAAAATTAAAACTTTTTTAGTTTTGTCCGGTTAAAACTATGCAATTTCACAAATCTGCATTTTACTGCATTTTAGAATTGGATTTTAAGAACCTGTTCTGCATGGGAATTCTTCGCCTCATCGTGATCTAAAATTTTTGTTTTCAGAAAGAGCTAAAATTCGGCCTCTAAAGGGCCCATTTGGCTGCCATAGTGGCTGGCAGTTTTTTAAGCTATTTTTGGACATGTTTGAGGCATTTTTGAAAATGGCCAAAAACTTGTATTTAGAATTAAAATTGGATTTATTCACAATCATAGAAATATGTTCAAAAGATCGAGAACTATAATTTTAAATTTCAAAATAACTGAAAAATCTCACTCTAGGATCCTCATTTTTGCGTTCAAAGTTACTGGAAAATTTTACCTTTAACCAAAATAAGCAAACTTAAACCAAGTATAAACATACGACATAATACTAATCAAACTAACCTCAAAACACACCAAAGCTACCATAAAACTCACACACACTTATTACAAACTTATTTCCTTAAGAATCACAAATTACATCCACAATTTACAACTTAGGCTTTCGCAGAAAACTAGATGAGAAAGGTTTAGAGTTTATACTCTTGAAGAAAATCCTTGGTTAGACTTCTCTTAGACCACTTTGATCACCTCTTCTTCCTCTAAGGTTTGTTAATGATTTGGAATTAGAAGAGTGGAAGAAAATTTGAGAAGGGCATTCAAAACTTAAACTTTGCTAGAAAAAGAGAAGAGAGGGTTTACAATTTTACCCTTAAAGAGCTTTTGAGAAAACTTCTAAGCTCCTTCTCCTTCTTCTTAGAACTTTGCTAGAAATTTGTGGTGAGAAAATAAGATAATTTTTTTTTTTTTTGAGAGAGAATACAAGGGAGGGGTCAGCAATGGGGTGATAATGAGAAGAAAAGAGAGTAAAATTAGGTCTTGCTCACTTTGCGAATTCGAGTTTTCAATTTAAGATTTGATGTGACATATTCATAGAGCTTTTAACTGTAACAAAAAAGTTAAATGTGACATTTTTTGAGAACTTTTAACTGTAAAAATCGAAAACTGAAAATTTCAATCGGTGAAATGAACGAGACTTTTGTGCTAAGACTGAAGCTTCAATATATAGACTAGTGGGATATTTGCTCTTAATTCTTAATTAAGTGTTGTAGGCTAGATTAATTATCTAAGCATTTGTCTAATTACTCACTAAAGTTGGCGCCAATGCTTAAGGAAAAAGTGAGTAAGAAATCTCATAAATAACCCCCACATATCACCGTCAAATCAAGTCTAATCTTGTACTTTGGCCTTATCTCTTAAGATTCATTTAAGTAGTCAAAATTTATAGTAACTGTAGCAAATTAACTTAGCCATCAAGAAGTTTTGATTTCTGACGGTTCTTTTTTTATTATTTATTTACAGTTTGATATTAATCCGTGAATGATTTAATATCAAATTAAATTCTTATTCGTGTAATATTTCAGACTGTTTCAAGTCTTGAATTTATTTCTAGACTAAATAAATCCTAAACTTAACTTTTCTACATTATATTTCGGGAATAACATTATCACCAACGGTGTCAACTCAGGAGTTCATATTGTATCCTTCTACTACAATAATATCCTCATGACTTCAACTTATCTGTTCGATAATTAAGGATTTTTTTTGAATGTTAGAGCGTTTCTCAGTACGGTGCTAACACCGTACTGTACTTGGAGATTCTTGAAATTAAGATTCTTAAATAGTATTCTTTCGCCTTAAATTGTGGCGAGAATTTATCGACCGAATTTACTTGATCGTAAAATATGAACTTAACAATTTAGGAATACTGATATTAATTTCATAAATCCTTCAGTCACAAAATATAACATGATATTCTCTAGGAAAATTCTTGACTTAAATGCATAAATTATATTATTTAATTATGAGATTTTCTCTGTCATTACACCACAAATTGTGTGTTCTTTTACTTTCTGCACTTTATTCTTCCCGAGTAATTGAACGTAATTAGTAATTCGAAACTTAATTAATCGACTAGTGTTCCAGATGGTGTTACAACAATACTTGTAACACCCGACGTAAACTCAGATATAACACAAGCTGATCAACTTTTTCTCTTCATGACAAAAAACCACACAAAAGCCTAATGTCACAGCAGATATTTAATTAAAACATATATATCCTATATCTCTTTTCCTTAATGATCCTATATCCAACCCCAAGCGGAGATTGTGTAGTTTTAATGTTTATTTTAATATTTATCTATCAATGAGTGTCGTCGGTTTAACCGTAAAATATTTGATACGGTAGTTGCAATAATTTTGTAGTTCATAAAAAAAATATTAAATAACAATTAATGAAAATTGATTTTTATCACGCCACAACATCAAATTTCTTTGTTGGAAAGATAATCATTGATGAAAACATCATTTAAAACACGTTCACATATATCCATAAATATGTGTGCGTAGAATCCATGCATAGAGAAAAGTCTTAAGGAAAATCATGTGTGTATATATATGTATACATAGATATGAAAAAACCATACATATGAAGCAAAAAAGGAGAAGTTATAATAATATTTCCAAATATGTTTTATGTTTATATGGAACCGACTTTAAATGTACCCTTCAATTAAAAGTGTTTCGGTTAATTAGTGGGACGAAGAACAGTTTGAGCTAAATGATGTTATTGACATGATTCATACCTAGAGACATATTTGAACTTTGTACTAAAAATAATTTCATGTACTAAATATGTCTCTAGATACTTGTTTGATATCACTTTTGATATGATAAACATACATGAAATTAGATTTTGTACCTAGAGGGCATATCCTCCTGGGCCCCACCGCCCTCCGCCTCTAATTGAAGAGTTTATGCCTTGGCATTTTAAAATGAAATATAAAGGAATTTATGGACCATTGGAGACGACAGGTCATAAATGGATTAGTTTAACATTGATGAAAAAAAAGGATATTTGTCTTCAACAATAATTGCTGAAGACTTTCCTCGTGTGGCCATTGGAGATTTTCCAAGTCAGTAGGACCACGTGTCCTATCGTGTGTAAGCCAAGTCGATACAACTTTTATGATAAATTCATTGCCACAAAAATTCCCTCCTATAACAAAACTGTCCTTTTAATTGACGACTATAAAAAAATAAAAAAATATTACAAAATTTATATTACCGCATTTAGTAAAAGTTTAAAACAATATAAGAGAGCTTTCGTTAAATTTCTCATGCAGTGTACAAAGTTTTTCTTTAAATTCTAATTTGAGTAATTAACACGAATGATCTTTAAATTTATGAAAAGGTGACAATTTAATTTTTAAATTATTTTTTAAATAAAATAAACACTAAACTATTTAAAATGGTACAATATTATCTTTTTTATTAAATTCTATCTAAAAATAGAGACTAAATTATAACTTCGACTAGGACTAAAAATTTTCTGCCTCTATAGGTAATTTTTTGTTTTCTTAAGTTCCGTTTATTTTGTTGATTCGAGTTTAAAATTTGAGTTTTATTACAGTAAAAAATTTTAATAAATAATTACATCTAACTTTTTTGTTACAATAAATTTTTTTTACATAAAGTCACGTCTCAATTTAAATTAAAAACTCAAATCAACGAATTAAACAGACGTTAATAACATGTGTTGATGGAATCTCGTAGAAGTGACTAGTAAGATGTCTGAACGGAGATGACGTGGCAGTCTCTATGGCGAATTAAACGTGGCCAAAGGCTAGGTTGCTGATATGTCACTGAAATGGGGTTGACTGAGCTGAAATTAGATGATCAATTGTGACACCAAAGGCTTGAAATGATGTCGACGATTTTCGACCACCCCACGTAAGCGGTTAGGTTTCTAGGCTATTTAACCATTATTCATTTATTCTGGGTAGCTAATTTGAAATCCCAATGTGGATAAAAAGGGTTATTTACATAAATACTTATTATGAGCACCTTATTTAAAAAAATGCATACTTTTTTGTTAATTTATAAAAATATGAACTATTATATATATAAAGACAATTATATCCCCATATAATGGAAATAGAGAAAAAATAAATAAATCAACAACAGAAAACATAAAAACGTCATCACAATATCATAATATTAAACATTTAAATATAAAAAAGTCAACTACAACACAATATTAAAATTTAATGAAATGAAAATGTTTTGAAAACAGGAAAGTTTCTTTATATTGAATAAAAAGGAATAGAACACAACCCTCCCAAAGCCTCAAAAACACCACATTAAATACACAACATTAATTCCGCTGCAAAACCACAAAAACACGACCTTCCTCAGCCAATCGCAGAAGAAACTCGAAGATGCCGGAATCATCAAATGAAGACCCCATTCCGGTTGAAGAAACCCATTTACGGAATAATGTGAGTTTTAGAATAAATTTTGTTGAATTTACATTATTTTCATTGCTTCCAAAATTCAGTTTTCCTGATCGTGTGATTCTGCTTATGATGAGTCCTATATTCCTGATAGTTATAAAATAGTCCATAATTTGTTTAGCTTTCTTTATTTTATTTTATAATATATAGTGGGTTTTTTTTTTTTTTTTTTTTTTTTTTGCTCCTTGGGAATAATCTCTAAAAGCGGTAGTGGTACATATTTGAATGATGTTTTCATTATGTAATAAACAGGATTGTTACTAATAATGAATAATTATTTGAGACAGGCACCTTAAATTTCAAGTAAGATTAAACACATGTTTTCATTAATTTCTGTATTGTGATGTTTCATTATTATCAACACTTGGTAAAGTCATTTTAAAGACGATATGATTCTAAATTCGGTTATTAAGACTTTATTATTTTAATTACTTCCTAAGATCAGGCTTTGAACCACTTTGCTGCGGTTTAATTGTTTTTAATCTTTTCATTAGGTTGAAATTTCAGTTATACTTTCATTATGACAGAGACACAAAAGAATACAGTAATGAAATTGGTTTGTGGTGTTTAATAATATATATATTATAACAAGACAACTTGAGTATTTCGTACAAATCGCAACTACTTTGATGTTTTCAGTATGTTAAAGTTGTTTATTGGAATAAAAACATGTGTTTGTCTTGTCTCAGAATCATTTTTGATGTTCTATGAGCTTTCATTAATGTTCTCTTGCTTCATATTTACAGGCACCTTTGTTTAAAAAGACTCGACGGAAATCGTACAAAATAAATAATCACTCAAGGATTGCTGTAATATCAATGAATTGAGGACCTAACGGAACCTTCAAAACACCCAAAACCACCTCATCCATGGTGATACCCTCAAGATCAAGGGAAATAACATAATTCAATAAGGATTGTGTGACAACATCTAAGGATTAATTTACATTTTAAGACTAATCTTATTATTGTGTTGACTATTTTAGATCACTCTTTTATTAATAAATGTCAATTTAATTGTTTTATTTTATTATTAAATTTTCTTCTAATTTATTATTTAATAATTAATATTATTGGTAAAGTATGGCCAAAAAAAAAAAGAAAAAAAAAATTTGCAAAGACATATCTAAATTTTCATCACAAATAGTCTACATTACTAGCAACGACACTTTGAAGCCTATGGTCGCAAAAAGTTTTAAATATTTTTGCGACGATATGTAGTCGTCGCAAATAAATTAGGACACGTCATCATCAATGAGATATTAGACGGAGCATTTGTGACGATTTATTCGCGACGACTGTTGTTACTAATATATTAGCAATGTCGTTTAAAAACTTTATCGTCACAAATATATTATTTGTGTCGAGTTTTTTACGACGACATGTCATCAAAAATACAATATTTGTGACGACAATATAGTTATTTACGACGACAGTCCATCGTCGCAAATAAGCTTTTTTGTTGTAGTGCATGTTATGAAGATTTCTTTCGGATTTTGAGGCAAGTTTTAAACCAGATTTTCTATGGAAGATTTAAATTGATGATTATCCGGATTTAGAAGGCTCTGATCGTGAGTGATTAGAAACATTGAATATAAATTTAAATGGAGATAAAGATATGTTGTGGAGATTATTTAGAGATGTGCAATTTGGATTTGAATGGGATTATGCTACAAATTTTGTGTAGCATATGTGGGGATCGTGAATCATATATTGTGCAGATTCTTTGGGAAAATATCGTGAAGATATTTTAGAGATTATCTAGGAGAAATCTTGCTGAAGAGATTTTTGTAGATATTGGTAGAGATATTTACATGAGAGAAAATATTGTTGTTTAGAGATTATCTAGGAGAGATATTGCTGAAGCGATTTTGTAGATATTGGTAGAGATATTTACATGAGAGAAAATATTGCTAAGGAGATTTTTGTAAATATTGGTGGAGGTACTTACGTGAGAGAAAATCTCATTGTACTAGTCGTGGATATTTTAATTTGAGGAAAAATCGTGGAAGATTTTTTTAGAGAGATTTAAGATCCGTTTAGTTCGCTGATTTGAGTTATTAATTCGAGTTGAGATGTGACTTTATGTGAGAACTTTTTACTGTAACAAAAAAAGTTAAATGTGATTATTTCGGAAAGCCTTTTACTGTAGCAAAATCGAATTCTAAATTCGAATTGATGAAATAAACGGGGACTTAATTGTGGAGTTACTTTTAAGGAGATTATGTGAAGATATTATGTAGCTTCATCAAAGAAATAAAAGAGCAAGATATTGTTAAGAGAGAACCATGGAGTTTGAGAAAATTCTCGAAAAGCCTTAGTTGTTCTATTTAAAAGTCTCATTTCTAATCACTAAGAACACAAACTTAATAGAGAAAAATATTCAAAAGATTGTATGTGAGTGTGTGAGCATATTAAAGTGTTCATCGCCTTTTGGGAGAAAGATTCGTAGCTTTTGGGAGAAAGCACTCTATCAGCCGAAGAGTGATGTTTCATTATTATCAATACTTGCTAAAGTCATTTTAAAGATTATATGATTCTAAATTCGGCTATTAAGACTTCATTATTTTAATTACTTCCTAAGATCAGGCTTTGAACCACTTTGCTGTGGTTTAATTTTTTTTTCATCTTCTCATTAGCTTGAAATTTCAGTTATACTTTCATTATGACATAGACACAAAAGAATAAAGTAATGAAATTGGTTTGTGGTTTTTAATAATATATTAAAACAAGACAACTTGAGTATTTTGTACAAATTGCAACTACTTTGATGCTTTCATTTTGTTGGAGTTGTTTATTGGAATAAAAACCTGTGTTTGTATTATCTCAGAATCATTTTTGATGTTCAATGAGCTTTCATTAATGTTCTCCTAGTTCATATTTACAGGCATCTTTGCTTAAAAAGACTCGATGGAAATCGTACAAAATAAATAATCACGCAGCGATTGCTGTGATATCAATGAAATGAGGACCTAACGGAACCTTCAAAACACCCAAAACCTCGTCATCCATGGTGATACGCTCAAGATCAAGGGAAATTAAATAATCATTACAGTCATTATGCAAATGAATATCAAAGATTTACATCCGAAGTGTTTCATTATTGTAATAATCTCGAGCATACGAAAGTTAATGAATATCAGTTTTTTCAATTGTACTCGGACAGAATCGAAATCCAAATGAAACGCAATTCTGCTTTCTTTTATAATAATGAGATTCAATGTATAAAGAAAGATGTCTCAAACAAACAATATACATTGTATTGAAGAACAAATAAAAGGTCGTATCATTATTGTAATGATTTCAGAATTATGAAAAAGAATAAATATAAATTGTGCGATCACTCAGGTAAAATATGACATGAATTGTGTTACTTTAATGATTATAAGATTATGAAACATACTGAATCTAAAAAGTTCATAAAAAGCCTCAAATAATAAACACAAAAGAATACACGAGTTCATAAAACAAGTGATTTCATTAAAATAATAAAAACTTCATTATCAAGAAAATGAAAAATAAAATGAACAAAAAATCTGGAAAAAAGGTAAAAACGTATTGATTCCGTAATCTAAAAAATAAATAAATAAACTGCATAAATTCAAATACCATAATAAAAAAAATTAATGGATTACAGAAAATCAATTTGAGCTAAAAAAAAGTAAATATGTAGATATGAAAAAAAAAAAAAAAAAAAAAAAAAAAAACAAACAGATTACATACACAAAAATTAACCATACATAGAACGTACTCCAAAATATATAACCCATAAGAGCATATCCGGTATAACATATATGCCTTAATCGGCGTTTTTGTAATATTGTATTATAATCGATATTTTTAAAATAAAGACTTCAATAATAGGCATTTTATTTAATTACTTTGGATAAAAAAACCATGAGATCAGCACTAAATAGGCCTGTTTAATTACTCATGGCCCACCAAATTACGGCTCATGAATATTCACTGAGTATGGCTTGAGTCCATGGATGTGACCCATAAATGTTCACCTAGTATGGCTTGAGTCCACCGACGAAGCCCATTCATGTCTCATGATATGATGATGGGGCTTGAAACTTTTTGAAAACGGGCATCAAAAACTTGATCTGGCCACACTTGATTTGTGTCTCCTAAAGTTCCTTAGATCAAATAGTATCTTCTCTTCAGTTCTCTGTTTATTTTAATGGAAATAGCCACACTTTCTAATTTATGTTCAAAATTTTCCTTTCAAAAAGGAAGTGGCATTTGTCAGCTTTTTAAATAATTGTAATTTAGTCGTTTTCGCTTAGTTTCCGCTTATTTTTATTGATGTGTATTGAAAGTTCAAGAATTCCAAACATGCATATTTGAGGATATTCAAAGTCTGGAGGATTCCCCAGAAAAATTAAAAAAACAAAATTTTGTTGATCATGTTACTCATCATTTATTATATTATTCCAAAATTAACTAGTGTGAAAACCTATGATACAAACCTGAGTTTTTTCATTGCTAGAAACTGATATAACGACTTTGAGAATATCTATCTATGTGTTTTATATTACTAAATCTGAATGAGTTTGAGGAAGCGAGTGTTACAACATGTAAAGAAGAGGGTTATATGCTTAGGGTTAGAGCAAGAAAGAATTTGCAAACCTTTCGTTTTTTTTTTTTTTTTTTTTTTTTTTATTTTTGAAAATTTTGAAGTAATCTTTGGCTTTGATTGTCTTAAGGACATCCAAAAACTAGAGAAATGTAAATTCATCTATCCCTCTAATTAAATTTTTATCCTTAACTATCATTAATTCTCTAATAAAGAATATATTTAATATCTTATCATAAATTGTGTACTTTTATTGTTCAAGACCCGAATAACTTTAGCATTAAGAAATGAATTTTATCTTGTAAATTAAAGTTCTCAAAGATTCAATTTCATACGAATCTTTATCAAGCTGTAAATAACAAAATAACATCACAAATATGAATCTATTAATAACTAGATGTCTAGAACAACAATTGTTCTTATATGATTATTACTTTGATTAATTTTGAGTACTCTATTTATGTTAACGAAAGTTATTAGAGATCAAATTTGATCTTCTTCTAATCCTATATAATCACATTATATCAAGTACCTTTATATCTTTGACTTTTCATTAACAATCCAGACAAGACTATCTCATTCACGAGAGAAATGAAACGTACTAATAATCAACATGAAATTTTATGATATTTATAAATTAACTAAGATATATGCATTTAAATATGTATAATGAAAACCTATTTTTTTATTGGTCTTTACATCATATGCTTATTCCTAACAATTCATTGGCACACTTCAGTGACATGGAATTTATGTAACTCACTGAGCAATATCATAAACGAGAATGGGCTTGAAGTAGCTCACTAGAACTTTTACTTTACTCACCCTAAAAAAAAAAAAAAAAATAAATAAATAAATAAAATAAAATAAAAAACATATTTTACTCCATTCCATTTTATATATAAAAAAAAGTAGTAAACATAAAAATAAAATAAATTATAAATTGCAAATTTGGATGAAACTTAACACCAAGATTTATTTTTTGTTGTTTGGCGTTAAGGTGGTTTGGGCGGATTTGGCCTCCTTTGGCCTGTCGTTGGCGTTGAGGGACTCCCCTGTAGCTGGGGGTAAGTTCCTGCCACATATGGTTGGTGGACTAAGAAAGGTCCGGTCTGTCTGATGGAAGGATCCGGGAGTGGTATTGAGAGCCCTCTGGTGGGTTGGTGGCTGGAGTTGAGTGGATGGGGCTTCTGGGTGGTTGGCGTTGAGGGACCTCATGTTCGTGGATAATGGTGGTACCTACATTCTGGATTTGTATTTATTCTTAGTTTTGTGTTATGTGTTTGTTTTTGGCTCTAGTATGTTGATAATAAAGGAGGTGGTGGTTTCAACACCTATTAGTATTGGTTATGTCTTCTATCTGGTCAAGTCGATCACTGCTGATATGGGTTGTTTGGTCCGGTTAGAATTTTTTACGCCGTGCAAATGTCCCCTATTCAAAGGGTTTGGTCTCGGTCGATTGGGTTAATCCATCACTATTTGGTCTTTTTTAACGAGTTTTGACCATGTTGGATTCTTATGTGCCGATTAGGCTTTTTTTCTTTGGGTATCGACATATTAGTGTTCGTCCTTGTGCTATTAGTATTTTTACTGGTGAATCCAGCTGTAGAGGTCGAATTCCACTGTATTCGGGGTCATGTACGTCTTTATATCGAATATGTATTTGATTGCTATTGATAATGAAATTTTCTTTTATCAAAAATAAAAAGGTTTGTAATTTACAGGATATTATTGAAAGGACGTGAAAGGAGATAGGAACATGAAAATCTGGGATTTGAATCTATCCTCTTCGTATAATGTTTTGTTTGGTAACTTCAAATTATGATAATTACTCAATTTTTTTTAGGGTGGGTCAGGTTTATTGGTTCAAAATAATAGTTTTAATTATGCATTTAAATTTTGTGAGAGAACTCATTGACGGGAACTTTATAAATTTAAATTTTTTATAAGAGAAAACAATGTAAGCGTTGAATAAAAGCCATAAGTTTAAACTCATAAATCAGGAGCACCTTAACTATTTAAGTTGTCTTCTAGTTGTACAATTTTTTTCCCCTTACATTATTGTCCACTTACAAATTGTTTATGTTCAATGGTCAAGATTAGAAGTTATCATTTAGAATGAAATTAATTTGCAAAATTAAAACCTTAAGATGATTATGTTGAGAGAAGAAAGAGAAGCAAGACACGTGGGGTCATTGATGAAGTTGCATATATCAAATATTATTTCATAGTGGTTTCAAGATTCTCATGAATGTCAGGATAATGAATTTTGGACTTATTAGAGATAAAACAAATTAAAACATAGGATATAGTTTAAATGTTGTTGGCGAATTCGGTTCAAGTGTTCATCAAACGTGTCGATCTATACGCACTAGGGGGAGGAGAGACAATATTGTGGCTATGAATTTTCTTTAACATATGTATAACATGTCTAACACAAATTAGAAAAATGTGCCTACTTATAACATTATCTTTAAAAACAGCAAGTTTTCTTACTAGGAAAAGTCTTGACTTGAGTGAGTTGGAGTAAAGGAAAAGTCGTCTTTCAAAGTTTGAGATTACGACAGATATTGTGTCATTACAAAGAAACGAATTTCAGATATAACAATTTTGCTGTGATATATTTAAATATCATTAACTTTGGGAAAAGTCTTGGAATCAAGGCTCGAGAATAAAAGATATAGGAACTGTCTTCGATCCGGTACAGTTGAAATGACACATGTATACTTTTTAAAAATATATATATTTTCTCTTAAAATATGTATACTGTGAGGAGACACCTATAATTAGTCTAAACACTGATATACAATTTTTTAGAAGAAATATATATGTTTTAAAAAGAAATATACATGTTTTAAAAAGAAATATATATGTGTCGCTCTAATCTAATACTGAATTGAAGACTTTACCAAGATTATATGTTGTCATTGATAATTAATGAATATAATATAACAACTAGTAAACTATATGAAGTCACATTAATAGATTAATTACTTTTATAAAACTAGTTGAGACTAGTAGAGATAGGCACGTGCACGTGCCCCTGATTTTAGATTAGAAACAACTAGGTATGCTGTCTCATCTAGTTGTTTAATCATGTAGAGTGTAGATGCACTGTTAATGTAGTTTTGTTATTTTTTTTAGAGAAATTTATAAATGGTGAAAAAAAATTCGTTATAAAGTAACAGTATTTGGAATTTTTTAAAAGTACATATGAAAACATTTTGTCCTACCATAATTTCAGAAAAGACCAATAGATATTGGAGTATTTCTTGTGTCCTTTTGATCTTAATTCTATTTGTTGATGTACAAAACATTTTGCGTTGCTATGGAAAATATTGCTGTATTATATAAAAAGTTAGGAATTTTTATAGTATAGAATTAGCTTATACATACATGTATATAAATATATATATATATATATATATATCTATGTAATATTTTAGTTAAAAGTTTCTTGTAATGTAATATAGCTTTTGTTTTCATTTTTTTCCTTTTGTTCTTCTTAACTAGAAAATACAAATTAAAAAAATAATAATAATAATTAAGGAAGTTGAAAATCTTTAATTATATGCAATGTAAATCAAAGGATTTAGAAGTAGTTATATTACTTGATTTTTGACCCTTTTTGAGTGGATCTGTTGCCTTTGTTTTAGAACTAAAATGATAAAAGATTGTTAAGATATGTATTCAAAATAATAAGTGTTAGTTTTTATTGATAATTGATATAAATTAGTAAATATAAAAACAAATAAAGAAATAAAAAAAACTGAGGATAAAAGTGTATTATCAAACCATAAGGATGGAAAAGACCTAAAAGCCCTTGCATAGAAAAAGGAGAGGAAAGGAAAACAAAAAAGGGCAAATTCGACAATTCAAATTCAATAGATAAAACCTGTTTTCCTGCACAGTAAACCATGGACGAGGGTCCGATGCTAACACACCAAAACTTTTTTTTTTTCTTTTTAATTTTGCTTATAAAATTTTTATTTTTTCATCCTAAATTTTTTTTTTTTGCATCTCTTTATTTTTCCCGCTTTATTAGTTCAGTCATGCTCCCCCTTTATTAGAGATTTTAAATTTTAAATAAGAGTACTTAAATAATAATAATAATAATAATAATAATAATAATAATAATAATAATAATAATAATAATAATAAGCTTTTTTTATCATAATTCTTTTAAAATAATAATAAAAGAGCACACACTACTCTATTATAATAATAATAATAATAATAATAATAATAATATAATTCTTTTTATCATATTATAAATTTTTTTAATTTCTCTAAATGACCCCCCTAATAACTATGCTTTTATTTATTTCCTTTCAACTAGTATCTTAAAAATGTGATGAGCCAAGCAAGCAATTGTCGTCCAAATTTTTTTTTTCTCATTTATGCTCTTTGTTTTTCTACAATTTTTACTTATAAGTAGTTATATATTCTTTTCTGTTACTTACTGCTTAAGAAAATACGGTTTAATTTTATATCCGTTTATGCCCTTCACTTTTTATACTTTTGAAATTAAGAAAAAAACAGTTTAGTTTTGTTTATATTTATACCCTTCATTTATTGTCATTTTTACTTACTTGTTATCTACTATTTTTTCTTTCTTTGAGCTCAAGAAAAAGTGGCTTAATATTTGTTTTTTGTACAAAGAGAACAGTAGATAGCAAGTAAGTAAAAAGTACAAAAGGTGAGAAGCAAAAATGGAAACAAAGATTAATTCACTTTTTCTTGAGTTATAATTAAGAAAGAGAAATTAGTAGACAAAGATAAGTAAAAAGCACAAAAAATAAGGGGCATAAATGGAAGCAAAAACTAGACTGCTTTCTACTAAGAACTAAGTAAGCAAAATGTATAAAAAGTAAGGCCTTGAATGTAAAAAAGAAAAAAAGAAAAAAATAAATTAAATAATTTTTTCTTAAATTCTAAGCAAGTGAAAACAATAGATAACAAATGAGTGAAAAGTGTAAAAAATGAAAACAATGGAGCTCAAGAAAAAGTGATTTAATCTTTGTTTATATTTATATCCCTTCATATTTTTTTACTAATTTCTACTTACTTGTTATCTATATTTTTCTCCGACTTTGAGGTTTTTTTTTTTTTTTTTTTTTTTTTTTTTTAAGTGGTTCATTCTTTTTTATTTTATTTTATTTATGCCATTCCTCTTTTTCTCTTTTTACTTACTCATTATTTACTGTTTTCTCTTACGTACATAGAGCTAGTTTTAACAAAAAAATGATCAAATTAAATAATATTTTTATCACATGCTAAAGGCGACTTCCGAATCCATAAAGGCTCCTCATCAAAAGAGATGGCGCAGTCTATATATTAAGTAAAATAATGTATGTTAAAGTAAAATAATGCTACATTGAAACAAGTGACATAATGATATATTTACTTTTTTCCATTCATATCTTTTTCCTTCCCCTATAAAAAAATCTCTTCTTTAATTCGACTCTTTTTTTATTATTATTATTTTGTTTCTTTTGCAACTGGGATGTGCATCGCACAAGCCTACTTTTACTTGTTTAACAATAAAGTTTCTAGCCTTGACATTATAAATTCATGTTGCTAAATCTGAACCTTTCGTGACCATGTATTTTCACAATGTTGCTGATGTTGGGAATAGTGTCCTGAAAGCATGAGATGTAAAAGGATATTTATTATTTATTTAATAAAATAGTTTATTCATCATTTTATGTGCATATATTTATGAATATTTTATGAATATCAAATAAAATTCCTTGATTATTTATGTAACCTTAAACATTGTATATAAGTGTTATATACAAGAGGATAATGTTTAAGGATAATAATCAAAAGTAACTATTCATAATGAATTTAATTAAAGTTCAGAATCTTTAATTAAAACATTATAAATACATGTCATTCCATTTAGAATGGAACGGTGTTATCCGCACTGTTAATATGGCGAGATATTGAATGAGTGTATTTCGCATAATGAGATTATGTGGAACATGGACGCAGACACAATATGAATTTCTAATAATTTCCGTTAAGCATAGAAATTCTAATTGAGTCTACCGATGGTCATATATAGAATGATCTTAATCCTGAGTTCTTAACAACCTCCTATTTATAGATTTATGTCTTTTGATTTACTCGATGCACGTTCCGAGAGCCTGAATCCTATTCCTTGTATTTTGGAGACATAATGAAATAGGTAGTGGGAATGTTATTATACGAGATGGAATCCATTCCTTCTTGAGAGAGAAGCGATAAATAATTCTCTTGAGTGTTGATTCGGTACTTGGATTAGTAAGAGCGCCCGGTTCATGAATGCGTTTTATGAATCACTATCCATTAGAGAATCAATGGTACTCAAGGATAAAGATGTAATTGGAGAGGTTAACGGATTCTACCCCGACTCTAATTATGAATTATTTATGGAGGATCGATCTATATGCAATGACTATATCAAATGGACACTTCACGGTTTAGAAGTAATTAATGTCTATAATTCCGAGAGTGCAATTCCAAGTTTATAGTGGAGTAACTATTGGAATTAATAGAATTAATTAATTAATTAAAGTGTTTAATTAATTATTAATTTTATTGGAGCTCGAATTATGGGTCCATTAGTCCCAGCGTCGTCCTTGTAATTCTACCGACACAAAAAGGGTAAATGGGAATTTTAGAATTACGGAATTCTAAAATTAAATACTCAAGAATAATTAGTTGTGAATTAATTATTATTTAAATAATGAGATTATTTAAATTTGAATTTGAACATATCTAGATTTATCCATTTAAACTTATTTGATAAGTTGTTTAATTTAGAATTCAAATTAATTTAAGTTTGACTTAAATTCGAATTTGAATCTGAATTAAAATTGGACTACTGGATAAAGGATAAAATATCTTCTCCTTCCCTATCTTATCTAGGCGCCACACACAAGGATAAAACCCTAGTGTGTGGCCGGCCACCTAAGGGATAAGGGGAAGGGATTTTTTGTTCCAAATTCAAAATTGGAGATAAGGATTTGATCCTATTTTGAAGTTTGACTTCTTCTCTTTAAATATGAGATAAATGAAAAATTGTGGGACAATTTTAAAAACACCTTTCAGCCCTAGAGAAAGTGTGTGGCCGGAATTCTCATATAGCAAAAAAAGAGAGTGAAAATTTTTCTCTCCAAAAATTCCACATCGTACATGCGTTGGTGTTTGTGAAAATTCGAGTGTTTTAGAAACCGTTTTGTCTCACGTGTGCCCACACACACGTCTACGTGGAATCAAAGAATTGACGTGGAAGACTTTGGTGTTCTAAACACAAGAGCTTGGATCTAGGACTGTTCGTGGTCAAAGAAAATGAAGATATCATCCGAGTCGGCTACAAGGTATTTTTTCGGTTGATCCTTGAATCTTATAAATTAATGAGATTAATTTATTGGTGCATAAATTAATATAATCTATAGAGTATCTCAAAAGTTTTATGAAAATTTTTGTTATACACGATCCGCCTTTCCGCTGCGTTTCCGCATCCGAATTCAATTCGGCTACCAACAATTGGTATCAGAGCGGTCTATAGACGATATTAATTTATACTTCGATTAGTCGATAATCATAATCAATATTAAATATGTGATATTTAATTATGTATGTATGTGATGAGTAGGCACTTGCATTTATGGATGTTTATTTTTATTCATGATGATGGATTTGGTCGTTAATTATATGGTTCCATGGATCGGTTATATTCATTCGTTAATAAATTATTTGTAATTTAATTCGGGATTAGAATTATTGTAATTCTAGGATTTGGGTAGAATTAGGGTTTTTGAATCAAGAAGGAGGCCATGAAGATCATGTTTGAAGCCTTCAAAGAAGCCCAAAAACTGCCCAAAATTTCCAGAATCGCGGCCCAGACGCTGCCCAGCCCAGCGCCAGGCCGGCGCCCAATACCGCCTGGCGGCCCAAGTTCGGGATTTGATCCCGAACAGGCCCAAGGTTTCAAAACCCTCGTAAAAGTGCCCGATGAGCCGGAAAAGTTCCGGATCCCAAGGAAGGTGAAATCCAACCCGGAGACAAAGAATGAAGCCAAAGAATAAAGAATTCAAGAATCAAGAACCGTTGATGTAACGGAAGAATATAATTATTGTAATTATTTATTTATTCGATTCGATTGAGTTGTAATTTATTTTTCCATGGGACCCGGTCAAATCCATCTCAATAGTTGATTGCATATATTTATATTTTATGTTGATAATTATATATTATATATGTCCATGCATATAACATGCCATGTAGATATAATGTGCCTACTCATATGTTTTTTTTATAACATACCATGCATACACGCCAATTGTTATTGTTTATTTTATTTATTATAAAAGTGTTTTAGAAAAATAAAATAAAATAAGAACCATGCGCTGAAAATCATTTAATATGATTAAATTGATTTAAGTTGCAAAATTGATTTGCAAAATAATGTTACATGTGAAATTGAATTTAAGAGTTAAATTTTGGAATTTCACATATCCGAAAATTAAATAGTTTATTTTTCGAATTTGAAAATCATGAGATGTTTTTCAAACAAAATACATATTTGCAAAATAATGAGTGGGAGAGGGTTGTATGACAATACGACCCACTGGTCTCCATCATTAGTTCAACACCGTGAGATTTGAAAGGGGATTCGCGGCGGCACCGATTCCGCACTCCCTACGGAAAGTGTTCTTTCAGATCAATAACAAGGTTGACTTCCTAGCGATAGGATTCGAGGATGTATTTCCGGTTTTGACCTACCCTACAGCGGCACTCGGAGTTAAGTCTCAGAAATCAAAATGATGGGTTACACTCATGGAGATATAATCAAATTGTTGATTATATTTTTGACCAAAATTAACGATGGTTGATAAATATGAAAGTATGAGATATTTTGATTATATTTATTAATTGAGAAGGTCTCGGTTCAATTTGCGATATTTTGACCTACCCTACGGCGGCACTATATTCGTGGTAAATTGAACTATCATTGGCACCCAAAATTAAAACATGATTTATGTATTTTCATGTGCATCATGCATCATATTTAATTGTGCCAAAATTAACATGCCTTGATATTCATGCACATAAATTGATTAGATGAATATTCTATTTATTTCCAGCAATATGTCGAATCCCATTATCACACTACTAGCGACTGAAAAATTAGACGGTGATAATTATGCTAAGTGGAAAAGTAACATGAACATACTATTGGTCTCGCGAAGACTATAAGTTTGTCCTAGCGGAGGAATGTCCTCCCGAACCCGCAAGCAACTGCATCCAAAACCGCGAGGGAGCCTTTTGATCGCTGGATCAAGGCCGACAATAAAGCAAAGTGCTTTATCTTTGGCCAAGATGAGCGATAAACCCAAGAAGCATGAGGAGATGGAGACCGCTTATGAGATAATGGAGTCTCTAGAAGCCATGTTCGGCGCTCATCCGAAAAAAAGGCTCGTTTGGATGCCATAAGGGCTTTCATGAACGACAAGATGAAGAAAGGTTCTTGACCAAGGCACATGTTCTCGAACATGATTGATCACCTCCACGATCGCGGAGCTCAATGGTGCCAAAATCGATGAAGCCACCCAAGTTGGCATCATCTTGGAAAGCCTGTCCTCCTCGACTTTCATGAGTTCGTAAACAACTTTGTTATGAACAAGAAAAAGTGCAATCTCACTGAACTCATGAATGACCTGCAAAACTTGAATCCACCAACAAAAGAAGGGGAGGAGAAGCAAATGTTAGTAGTTGCGAGAAGTTCGGTAAAAATAAAAGGAAAAACCGTAACCGGGGAAGAGGAAAGAAGGGAAAGAACAAGAGACCCAAGAAAGCAAAGGGCCCCATCCGAAACCCAAAGGAAAGTGTTTCCACCGCAATGGCGAAGGGCACCGGAAGAGAAACTCATCACAAGTATCTCGAGGAGGTGAAAAGAAAAAGGAACAAGGTAAATCAGTTTACTAGTCCTTGAAACATGTTTAGTAGAGGGTGATACCTCACCGGATAATTGATTCAGGAGCGACTAATCATGTTTGTTTCTCTTTGCAGAGTCTTAGTTCTTACACCGAGCTAGCCGATGGGGACTACACGATGAAAGTAGGCAATGGCGCAAGAGTTTCGGTAAAAGCAGTGGGAGAAGTTAGACTTCGTTTTAGGGAAAATAAATTTTTAGTTTTGAACAATGTTTATTTTATTCCAGACATTCGTAGAAATTTGATTTCTGTGGCTAAATTATTTGAACAATTATTTAAAGTTTATTTTGATAATGAATTTGTTCATATTTCTCGAAATGGTTTCAATATTTGTTCGGACGTCTGGATGATGGTTTATATTGTATAAAACCAATACCTAACTCATTTGTTATCTTGAAATGTTCGTGAGTTGCCGAACCTAAGAATAAAAAGCAAAAGATTTCTCACGAAAATAACACATATCTCTGGCACCTTAGACTTGGTCACATTAACCTAAATAGGATTGAAAGACGGTAAAGGATGGTCCTTTGTGAGCTAAAAGTTGGCGAGCTTCCGATCTGTGAATCTTGTTTGGAAGGTAAGATGACCAAGAGACCTTTTGACAAAAGGAGTAAGAGCTACGTAACCCCTACACCGATACATTCAGATGTATGTGGACCGTTAAACGTCCAAGCTAGAGGAGGTTACGAATATTACGTCACCTTTATTGACGACTATTCGAGATATGGTTATGTTTACGATGCAACGGAAATCAAACTTTTGGAAAGTTTAGAAATTCTCGAGCGGTTGAAAAACAATTAGGTAAACCAATCAAGACACTTGATCGGATCGAGGGGTGAATACCTGGACCAAGAGTTCCGGGATTTCTTGATTGAAGAAGGTGTGGTATCCCAATTGATCGCATCCGGTACACCACAATGAGAATGGTGTGGTGAAAGGAGAAATCGGACTTTGCTCGACATGATAAGATCAATGTTGAGTTATTCTTCACTGCCTACTTCTTTTTGGGGTTATGCCTAAAAACCGCTATGTATATTCTGAATCTAGTTCCATCTAAATCTATACCTAAGACACCCCTAGAGTTGTGGAATGGTCAAAAACCTAGTTTGAGACACATTCGCATATGGGGGGAGTCCAAAGACACGTCTTTGAGGCAAAAGACCGGGAAGTTGGAACCAAGGTCGGTATGCATCTTTGTGGGATACCCACAAGGGACAAGAGGAGGACTGTTTTTATAGTCAAGCGGATCAAAAGGTGTTTGTATCGACAAATGCCACATTTACGAGCATGACTATATGAGAGATTTCAAGCCCGAAGTAAGATAGTATTAGAAGAGTTACTTTCCGATGAGATCGGACTACAATCGACAAGAGTTGTCGGACCACTCGAGAAAAGACCACAGTTCATAATCGGACTCCAGTGACACCTCGTCGTAGTGGGAGGGTAAGCACGTTACCCGGACCGTTATACCGAGGAAGCCCAAATCGTCCTTTAGCGATGATTTGTAAGGAGGATCCATCGACCTTTTTGATCACGATGGATGATTACGATAAGGAAGAATGGCAAGCGACTATGAAACTTCGAGATGGAGTCTATGCACTCTAACTCGATCCGGCAACTTGTAGATCTACCCGAAGGGTAAAACCCATTGGATGCAAGTGGATCTTCAAGAGAAAGAGAGGAACGGATGGAAAAGTAGAGACTTTTAAAGCAAGGCTAGTGGCTAAGGGTTATACCCAAAAAGAGGAGTTGACTATGAGGAAACTTTCTCGCCAAGAGCCATGCTTAAGTCCATCCGGATACTCCCGGCCATTGCAAACATATTTTGACTATGAGATATGGCGGATGGACGTCAAGACGAAATTTTTTGAATGGCTATCTTGATGAAACCATCTATATGGATCAGCCCGGAGGGTTACATAGTGGAAGGCCAACAAAGGAAAAGTCTGCAAATTGCAAAGGTCCATTTATGGACCCAGGCGAGCTTCTAGATCATGGAACATCGGGTTTGATGAGGTCAGAAAGTCTTATGGATTTGATCAAAACATTGATGAACCATGCGTCTACAAGTATAAGAAAAGAAGAAGAAAGTGGTCTTCTTAATTCTTTACGTCGATGACATCCTACTCATAGGGAATGATGTGGGAATGATGACGGATGTAAAGGAGTGGTTAGCCACCCAATTCAAATGAAAGATTTAGGAGAGGCAAGCTATGTTCTTGGGATCAAGATTATTCGAGATCGCAAGAAAAAGCTTTTAAGCGTTATCACAAGCATCTTATATAGACAAAGTGTTGTCTAGGTATTCGATGCAAAACTCAAGAAAGGGAATTTGCCTTCTAGGCATGGTATTCATCTTTCTAAGGAGCAATGTCCAAAGACCCCGCAGCAGGGGAAGAAGATATGAGAAGGTATCCCTACGCTTCGGTCGTGGGAAGCCTTATGTATGCCATGTTGTGTACAAGACCCGGATATACTGCTATGCGGTAGGAGTAGTCGATCGCTACCGGTCCAACCCGAGATTAGATCATTGGGTTGCGGTGAAGTGTATTCTCAAGTATCTTAGGAGAACGAGAAACTATATGTTAGTATATTCCGGAGAAGATCATCTCTCACGGATACACAGTTTCGATTTCAATCGGATAGAGATAGTCGACAGTCGACATCTGGATCTGTGTTCACTCTTAATGGAGGAGCCGTGGTATGGAGAAGTATAAAGCAAAAGTGTGTTCTTGACTCTACCATGGAAGTTGAATATGTTGCGACTTGTGAAGCCGCAAAAAAGAAGCTACATGGCTCGGGAAGTTCTTAAGCGATCCGGAAGTTGTTCCGGATATGGATAAACCAATTAAGCTCTCTTTGTGACAACGATGGGGCGGTGGCTAATTCAAAAGAACCTAGAAGCCATAAGAGTGCGAAACATATAGAAAGGAAATATCACCTGATCAGAGACATTGTGGATAGAGGCGATGTAGCGGTTCTGAAGATCGCGTCAGAAGACAACCTTGCTAACCCGTTCACCAAATAAAATTCCTGAAAGCATGAGATGTAAAAGGATATTTATTATTTATTTAATAAAATAGTTTATTCATCATTTTATGTGCATATATTTATGAATATTTTATGAATATCAAATAAAATTCCTTGATTATTTATGTAACCTTAAACATTGTATATAAGTGTTATATACAAGAGGATAATGTTTAAGGATAATAATCAAAAGTAATCGTTCATAATGAATTTAATTAAAGTTCCGAATCTTTAATTAAAACATTATAAATACATGTCATTCCCATTTAGAATGGAACGGTGTTATCCGCCTTTGTTAATATGGCGAGATATTGAATGAGTGTATTTCGCATAATGAGATTATGTGGAACATGGACGCAGACACACAATATGAATTTCTAATAATTTCCGTTAAGCATAGAAATTCTAATTGAGTCTACCGATGGTCATATATAGAATGATCTTAATCCTGAGTTCTTAACAACCTCCTATTTATGGATTTATGTCTTTTGATTTACTCGATGCAGTTCCGAGACCCTGAATCCTATTCCTTGTATTTTGGAGACATAATGAAATAGGTAGCTGGGAATGTTATTATACGAGATGGAATCCATTCCTTCTTGAGAGAAAGCAGATAAATAATTCTCTTGAGTGTTGATTCGGTACTTGGATTAGTAAGAGCGCCTACGGTTCATGAATGTGTTTTATGAATCACTATCCATTAGAGAATCAATGGTACTCAAGGATAAAGATGTAATTAGAGAGGTTAACAGATTCTACCCCGACTCTAATTATGAATTATTTATGGAGGATCGATCTATATGCAATGACTATATCAAATGGACACTTCACAGTTTAGAAGTAATTAATGTCTATAATTCCGAGAGTGCAATTCCAAGTTTATAGTGGAGTAACTATTGGAATTAATAGAATTAATTAATTAATTAAAGTGTTTAATTAATTATTAATTTTATTGGAGCTAAGAATTATGTGTCCATTAGTCCCCGCGTCGTCCTTGTAATTCTACCAGACACAAAGGGCAAAATGGGAATTTTAGAATTACGGAATTCTAAGATTAAATACTCGAAGAATAATTAGTTGTGAATTAATTATTATTTAAATAATTAGATTATTTAAATTTGAATTTGAACATATCTAGATTTATCCATTTAAACTTATTTGATAAGTTGTTTAATTTAGAATTCAAATTAATTTAAGTTTGACTTAAATTAAATTTGAATCTGAATTAAAATTGGACTACTTGGATAAAGGATAAAATATCTTCTCCTTCCCTATCTTATCTAGGCGCCACACACAAGGATAAAACCCTAGTGTGTGGCCACCCTAAGGGATAAGGGGAAGGGATTTTTTGTTCCAAATTCAAAATTGGAGATAAGGATTTGATCCTATTTTGAAGTTTGACTTCTTCTCTTTAAATATGAGATAAATGAAAAATTGTGGGACAATTTTAAAAACACCTTTCAGCCCTAGAGAAAGTGTGTGGCCGGAATTCTCATATAGCAAAAAAAGAGAGTGAAAATTTTTCTCTCCAAAAATTCCACATCGTGCATGCGTTGGTGTTTGTGGAAATTCGAGTGTTTTAGAAACCGTTTTGTCTCACGTGTGCCCACACACACGTCTACGTGGAATCAAAGAATTGATGTGGAAGACTTTGGTGTTCTAAACACAAGAGCTTGGATCTAGGACTGTTCGTGGTAAAAGAAAATCAAGATATCATCCGAGTCGGCTACAAGGTATTTTTTTGGTTGATCCTTGAATCTTATAAATTAATGAGATTAATTTATTGGTGCATAAATTAATATAATCTATACAGTATCTCAAAAGTTTTATGAAAATTTTTGTTATACACGATCCGCCTTTCCGCTGCGTTTCCGCATCCGAATTCGATTCGGCTACCAACAGCTGAAGATCACGTCACCTGATAAAATAAATTAAAAAGGCACTATTTTAATCAAGTCTAGGTCCGAAATAATGTTTGGTAGGGTAAATAATTTGATCCTTTTGGAACTACAATTCGAATTCTACACCTACACTCGGAAATTCACTTAACAAAATAAAAAAAAAACAAAACTCTAATAATTCGCTCATAGATCCTACGACATATGCATCCCTAACATCATATGTTTTACCGTCATTAAAACAAGAAAATCGTCAACCGTCTTTTTGCTTTTTTTTTTTTTTTCCCTGGTCATTATAACCCTTTAATCACAAGATTAGTGGGCACTAAAGGATTATAAGGGAGAAAGAGGAAAATAGGCCAAAATTTGACATCAATTAAAATTAATAGGCCATAAGTTTTCAAAAGTTAATAAATAGACCAAAAAACATATATTCAGATTTATTTATACATAAAATCTCAAAAATACCCTTATTAATAAAAAAACCCTAAAAATTCAGCCTATCTTCATATTTTCAATCAAACAAACCCTAAAAAACACCTCTCTCTCTCCTCTCTCTCTCACCGACCGACCTCCGCTCTCGCTCTCTCTCTCTCACTGACCTCCAATCTCCGGTCCTCTCCGGCGAACTGTTCTTCCCTCCTCCTCTCTCCCACGATCACTCTCTCTTCCCTCTGACGCTCTCCGGTGAATTGTTTCTTCCCTCCGCCGCTCTCCCACGATCACTCTCTCTTCCCCTGCTAAAACGCGATCTGTCTCTCTTCCCTCTGCATCTCTCTCTCTCATCCTTCCACCAATCTCAGATTCTCGTCTGCCACCGTTCCTCTCTCTTCCGTCGGCCACTCTCAGAAAAACCTCGCCGGTGTCGTTAGACGATAAATCGAAGACGGACTACAAACAACACAAAATAACAAAAGAACAAAAGGTAAATCCGTTCATCACTAACTGGAAAACCACTAATTCATGTTATGTTTTAGGGTTTATTTTAGGTTCACACTTGAATGAACAGAAGCTCGTTTCTGAAAATTACTTTTTGTTTCACTGTCAAGTTATGGTGGTCATTTTGAGAGAAATAAATAATGATGAAGTTGAAAGAGAAATGCCACCAGCAGCATCAACAAAGCTGGACAAGATGGAAATTCATCTAAGTAATCTGTTTAACAAAATAAAAGATTTGGAAGCCAACCAGGTAACCATGAAACAGGATCTAAAAGATATAAAGGCAATGGTTGTCAATTCTATGGACATTATGAGAACCATTCAACAAAATGTGCTTCTGTTTCTCAAAGAGATACAAAACAATCCAGTTTAAAGAGGTAATGAAAACAACACAAATTGATGTTGAATTTGTTTTTGCAATGTTTCCTTCAAGATATTGTAATTTGCACCTCCATGAACAGGAGGACAGAGAAAAAAAGTATCTCTGCAGGGGCTACGAGAACGTGAGGAAGAATTCGGTTATACTCCACTCACGACTCATTTGATATCGGTCAACAAACAATGGATGTAACATTTGAAGAAGAAGAAAAAGATAATAGCAATGAGAAAAGTGCTGCTCAAGGAATCAAAAAGGTATAAAACGTTCTTAATACTACTTGGAAAAAGGAAAAAAAAAAAAAAAAACCCACCACATCAATACTAGTTGAGAAAAAAAAAAAAAAAGAGTTTCTTACAACTAATCAAAAAACTTATTTATTGTAGGAGGAAGATTATGAAGAAATAGACAATGATGAAGAAGAAAAATCAACGAAGAAATACAAAAAGAAAAAGTGCAGAGGAACAGAGAGAAAAATGGAAGAGCTTGGCATTCCTTCATTCATCCTCTTCACCGAAAAGTCCTAACGACCCGGACTCGTCAAAATCGGAAGATATTAGAATACAACCTTTTGGATGATATGACTATTGTTTCTAAAAACTAGTCTTATATTTTAAAAGATTACTTGAGATTTACACTACTTACAATCTTTTGAATGTTAATATCCATTGACAATACTTTTAGCTTATGTTTGAGATTGACACTTGAATGAAGAAAAGAATGTAAACTCAGGATTTATCAAATTCATGCTATTGTTATGTTATGCTGGACACTATATGGTAGTAACTGTATGGTAATAACTGTCAAGTTATGCTGCATAACTGGACAAGTTATGCTCCATAACAGCATAACTTGACAGGTTATTACCATAACTGGACACGTTATGCAGCATAACAGGACAGGTTATGATGCATAACTGCACAAGTTATGCTGCATAACTGGGCAGGTTATGTAAAAACATGTCAAATGTGAACCATAACTTGACAGGTTATGGAGCGTAACATGACAGGTTATGAACAAAAACTGCAAAAACTGGACAAGTTATGCTGCATAACAGCATAACTTGACAGGTTATTATCATAAATGGACAGGTTATGTTGCATAACTGGACAGGTTATGTTGCATAACTGGACAAGTTATGTAAAAACATGCCAACTATGTACCATAACTGGACAGGTTATGCAGCATAACTTGACAAATGATGGATCATAAGTTGACATAACTGGACAGGTTATGTTGCATAACTGGGCAGGTTATGTTGCATAACTGGACAGGTTATGGATCATAACTTGACAGGTTGTCGAGCGTAACTTGACAGGTTATTAACAAAAACTGCAAAAAAAGACAATAACTTGTCAAGTTATTGTTCATAACCGGACAAGTTATGGACAATAACTTGTCAAGTTGTTGTTCATAACCGGTCAAGTTATGCATGCAAACTATGAGTTATAGACAAAAACCGTGAATTATGGACGAGTAGTACATGTAAAAATATGGAAAATAACTTGAAACTTGTTTACTTACTAAAATTAAAAACCAAAAAACAATATAATCTGTGTGCCAAAACTAGAAATATACAATCTAAAAACCAACAAAGTTAATCCATATAATCATCCAAGTCACACTCAATGGCATCTCTTGGCGTCATAAAATGCATTTTTGGGGCATCTTCACCCCTATTATCGTCACTCTCATACCCCAATTCCTGCTTCCGCAAGGCATGATTGAACAACTCAATTGCTATCTTCTTGCGGAAAAATGTTCCAACCCCGCGCTTTCTCAAACAATCATCAGGTATGGCTTCCATCAAAATCTCAGCCATCTTAAGCATAAATATTCCACAATCACCACTACAAAAAACAACAACCAAAAATCAAAGAATTAGAAACAACAAAAATATAAAATGCAAAAATAAATCAAATAAAGGGAAAACAAAAAAAAAAATTAAAGAGAGAAACAAAAACTAACCCGTTTTCTTGTCTTGGACAATCGTCCATTATGATCTCAAAAGGCTCAAGACGATCAAATTGACTTGTGAAATACTCATGTGTATGAGAATCAAAGTAACCGACAGATTCAAGCAAGTGGGGTAGAATGACTGCCAAAGATTGCACACACTCAAGAACCTGCTTCTCTACCCTCTTTGAAGAAAGGGAATCATATATCCTAATACAATGATCTTTAAGCTCTACATAACCCAACACCCAATGCTCCCTACGCGGGATAAAAATAGGTACAAGAAGAATGTCCACTTCAAAAAAAGGCAAGCTACAAAATAAGTAATCTCCCAACACATAATCTTGAAGAGCAGAATGTGAAGAGAAATCAAACGTAGACCAATCACAATTCTTTTTTTTTCCAGAGCACCATAAGCAATAAATTCTCGTGAAAAAATGTGAATCCAAAACCAAGCACTTAATGTAAGGTCTGTTTGTGTAGCACGCCATCTTTTTCCGCAAGTAATATGTGACTACATCAACATGCTATCAAAAACAAAAACAAAAATAATTATCAGATTTCATCCAAAAAAAAAAACCTTGCATAAAATTTAAAAAGAAAAAAGATGGCGTAACTTCTTCGAGTCACTTAGCCAAAACGCTGGGGTCCATAATGTTTGAAACCAATTTTTGGAATCAACAATCTCAACTTTAAAATCAAAAGCGGGCTTTATGAAATGTGCATCTTTGGCGGTCCCCACCCTTTTTTATGAATGATATCAATATTATACCATGATTGGAACCTTACCTTGTCCTCCTGTGATGGAACACTATCAACAATTTCAGATAATGCACAAAAAAATCTTGATTTTCCATCTACACACTTAATAGGGTGCTGTGGAGCTGCCTCGTTAAACGGAACAATCCTTTGTTCAGACGTTTTATCGCCTTCCTTATCAGCATCATGGCCAAGATCCCTCAACACTGAAGCAATTGTTTCTTCAATTTTGTTAGAAGAAACACCCACTTTATCATCCTCTCTCTCTCCAAGTGTTTCTTCAATTGCTTCTTCCCTTATTTCTTCAATTCTTTCTTCATTTATTTCTTGATTTCCTTCTTCTTCCTTTGTTTCTTCAAATGCTTGTTCTTCATTCCTTTGCGTGTTCTTCTTAGAGGAAAACACACCGTTAAACTTTTATCAAGCATTGTCATTGATTGAACAACAATAGAAATTTGTTCATTCAAATATCTTGAAGGGAAGAAATTTCTTCATTGAAATCTTTACTGAAGGAAGAAACTTCAACAACCAAACTATCGGTTTTGCCTCCAAGGAAGCAAGGCGTGCCACAATTTCGGAATTATCAACAAAGACCCTAAAAAAATTGCAAAATATAAGAAAACGAAAAAAGTCAAATCAAAATGAAAAACACAACGTATCAAACTATGGAACATAAGCAATCAAGTTATGTGAAAAACTTGTCAATTCAGAGCATAACCTAACAACTTATCAACCATAACCTAACAATTAATGAACCATAACCTGGCAGGTTATGCAGCATAACCTGTCAAAGTTATAGTCCATAAATTATCAAGTTATAAAAGATTCTAATGACAGAAAGCCCTAAGATTCCAATGGTGTAAGATTTACCAATAAAAATGCTACTAGCAACCTTGCAATGAACAAAATTAATCAAAAACAAACCTGATTTTTGGGAGGGATAAATGGAGGAGGGACAATTTCAAAATCTTCGTCATCCTCCCCCAACTTACAGTCACTAGAAGAAGGAAAATCCTTCACCGACTTTTGAAAAAAACCATCTAAATATTTATAGCAACGCTCCGATTCAAATGGTTCAATTGAAAAACAAGAGAACAGAAAATAAAAGATCAAAACATTAAAACAGAAACTAAGCAAAAATATATTAATAAAAACAACAAAACATGAAAATTTACTATAAAAAAAATATGTAAGACAAATGTCTAACCTGGCCATCTTTGCTCTTCAACACATCAAACGGCTTCTTTGAATAATTTTTAGTCCGTTGACCATTTGAAAATTCGAGGAACAGGCTCATCAATAAATTTTTTCATTGCACAAATACCACCAATGTGTGGTAGACATTCATAAGCCCAAACTTGAAAAAGCAAAGGCCAAGCCGTAGATCTTATAACCATCTACGCGTCTCTTATCATTTCGAACAAGAACCTTGTCATCATGCTTGTATAAAGTGTCAATACCAGATTTCAAGCTTGCAAAAAGTAAATTAAAAGACAATTTACCCCAGGGAAAATCATTAAACCGAGGGCTATCAACAATTCTAACCAAATCATCACTAACCCCCATGTCCTTGGGCTTAGCTAAAAGGAATAACGACACAAAATATAACAACCCCATTTTTACAGCTTCCTCATCACTATCAAAATATATAGACTCAAAACACTTCTTTATTGTACCCCTCTTTACGAGCCACGTGCAATGATCCCGGAAATATTTGCTACGTCTTGAAAAATCAAGTATCCACATAATTTGAGAAGTTTACATCTCCCGTGCACTTTAAACCACTAATTCTTGCAAACTCCTCAATAGAAAACTTACTAAACGAATCACCAAATTTGAACCATAACTCATTTTGATTTGGATTATGAACCACATGAAACAAGAACTCATGTATCGGTGACACCGGTTCTTGTGTTAACCAAATCAAGAAACGGACCAAAAATTGTTTTCTGAACAATTCTTTTCCGAGATTCGAAAACTTTCTGTTTAATTCCTCTATAACAGAAAAGGAAGAAGATACATTAACCTGACCACGAAATCTCTTAACAGGATTAATGCGATAATTCCAAATCTGTAAAAATGAAAAAAAAAAAAACCAAATAAAAACAATATGAGGATAAAACTAAAAATCAACAATCAAAACACAAAAATAAAACTATTCTTTACAGTAAGTAAAATAAATCAAAATACCTCCAAAATGTTACGAGTGGGAGAAGGAAGAGAAACTTCTTCCGTACTTTTCTTCTCCCGCACATTCGGTCGTTTACTCACACTAGAGACAGAAGCATTGTTCTTCCTCTTACTTCGTGATTTCGCCATATCTTAAACAATAATACATGGAAATCACAAAAGATAAGAAAAAATCTAAAGCAACATGAAAAAAAAATCACTCATACCGAAAATGCACACCGTCAGTGATGAAAAAGAGAGTTGCAGAGACAAGAGAGACTGATCGCCGAAAACAAAATGGAAAGAAGATAAAGAAATCGCCGGAGAACGCCGGTGGAAAGAGAGAGAAATCGAGAAAAGAGAAAACTATCTTAGAGAGAAAAAACAGAGAGCACAGGTTATGAATTTTAACCGACTAGGGTTTCATTTAAGTTTATATATATACCGAATAAATAATAAAAAAATCGGTAAATTATGGACCATAACCTGTCAAGTTATGTGCCATAACCTGTCAAGTTATGCTTCATAACCTGACAAGTTATGGTCCATAACTTGACAAGTTATGGTCATAACAACACAATTTATGCACAAAAAATGACTAGGACTCCATTTATGGACCATAACCTGTCAAGTTATGCGCCATAACCTGTCAAGTTATGCTCCATAACCTGACAAGTTATGGTCCATAACTTGACAAGTTATGGTCATAACGGCGCAATTTATGCACAAAAACCGACTAGGACTCCATTTATGGACCATAACCTGTCAAGTTATGCTCCATAACCTGTCAAGTTATGCTCCATAACCTGACAAGTTATGGTCCATAACTTGACAAGTTATGGTCATAACATCGCAATTTATGCACAAAAACCCATAACTCGACAAGTTATGGTCCATAACAACACAGGTTATGGTCCATAACAACACAGCCATAACAGAACAAGTATGGATAAAAACCTGTCAAGTTAAACCATAATCTGTAAATTAAAAGTTTATTCATTCCAAACATACAATTCCAACAAAAACAAAAATAATATTTAAAAACATAAATTGTTCTACTTCATTTCCATAACAAAAATCCAAAAAATCTGCACATGAATTCTTCAATAAAATGCTAGAATAAATCCAAACAAAAATGTATCTTTGAACAAAATAAACTACAAAGACATCACAATGAATCAACTTTGAACATCTTGATTAGTCAACATATGTGGGGTTTGAACAAGTCCTCCTATTGTGGCCAACTTGCTTGCATCGGCTACACTTCACAGATTGCTTCTCTCGTTCTCCACTAGAAAGAATCCTTTGTTTCCTTGGCCTCCCAGCACCACGTTTAAACTCAGGAGGAAGAACAACCTCCTCCTTAATGCCCTCTGAAATTTGCCACTGTGGTCTATTACCAAGAGGATAGACTACACCATCATATGTTGCTTTGAATGCATTGTTAGTGTAATAGTAAGAAGTTAAATGTGTTGGATCAAGATTTCTCTTCCAAATTGATGCAATGGCATGTGCACATGGAAATTAAATCAACTTGCCAAACAAGACAGCTACATGTTCTTGCCAACAAGTCAACCTCCTCACCAACAAAACCATCAATAACATAATACTTATTTATATCCATGGGTTGAACCTGAAAAGATGAGAAAAAAGAAATAAAAACAGAGACAAAATCAAAAAAGAAGCAATCACCTTGAAAACAAGTAGAATATTCAAAAATACAAGAATCATCAAATCAAACAATAAGAATAACTTCTAAAAAAAAACAGAGAGAAAAGCAACTTACAGATAAGCAACGTGCAATCTTTTCCCTATCACGAAGGCATTTATTTGCATGATTAGTCAAGTATGTAAAAGTCTTATCCGCCTTATTTCGACGTTCATAAAACCACCTTTGCAAGAGGGATCTAAAATACTCAATTAAGGCTTCAATAGGATACTCCCTAGCATTCACTAAGACGTTATTCAACGACTCGGAGATATTAGTCGTCATGACATCATATCTCTTCCTCTCAAAGTGAGCACGTGCCCACTTTTCAACCCCTACTTGCAGCAAATAGTTTCGAATAGCTGGTCGCACTGCCTCCAATTGACGCATGAAGTAACCAAAGTCTTCCTTACGGTATGCCTTGGCACAACGATAGAATATAGCATCCACATGCACACCTTTAAAATTTGAATTCAAATTTCTAAGTAAATGCTGCATACAAAATCCATGAGATGCATCCGGAAAAACCTTCTCTACTGCTTTAGGGATACTACTCTTTCGGTCAGAAACAATAACAAGGTCTTCGCGAGTTCCGATAGCCTCCTTAAGCCTTTCAAAAAACCATTCCCAAGAGGAATCGTTCTCCGAATCAACAATTGCAAAACCAAGCGGAAAAATATGATTATCAGCATCTAAAACTGCAGAGAGAAGCAAGGTCCCAGAAAACTCATTCTTCAAAAACGTGCCATCAACTGAGATCACAGGCTTACAATGGCGCCAACCATTAATAGAAGCCGCCAAGCACAAAAAAAAATACTTGAACCGCCCATCATTGTCAAGCTCATAAGAAGTCACAGATCCTACAAAGAAAAAACGAAAACAAAAACATTAAAAATAACTATTTATAAACGGCACCAAAAAACAATAACTATTTATACACTCTAATATCTAAAAAAAAAAATTAATTAAGTTACTGTGCACAATCGGACAAGTTATGCAAAAAACTGTCAATTATGAATCATAACCTGTCAAGTTATGATCCATAACCTGTCAAGTTATGCATCATAACATGTCCGTTTTTGCTCCATAACCTGTCTTATGCTCCATAACCGGACAAATTTAGCAAAAACCTGTCAACTAATCCGATAACATGACAAGTTATGGACTATAACCTATCAAGTTAAGTTACCATAACCTGGATTTTTCTCCTTCAAAACGTTAAGATAAACAAAAGCATAAGCATAACACATAAAAACAAAAAATGACCTGGATTTTTCTCCTTCAAAACATTGCACGAAAAAAGGAATGGAAGCATACGACTCCACCGCACTTCCTCTCATTGATGCTAACGCCAGCGTATCGGCAAGCCATTCGTGCTTTGTAGTAACTAATCTCAACACCATGCTTACCATGCATTATAGACCTCAAATCATTAGGACGCAAAACGATCCATAAGCCCAATGCTAAAATCACCTTTTAAAAACTCCGAAATAACACGACTATTTGCTTGACAATGCTCAACACTAACAACATCAAGTGAACAAGTATGTTCCTTAACATACTTCCTCACTACCCAAACATTACCATTTGAAACCCTAGTAGCACGCATCTTCCAAGTACAATTATTATTCTTACAAACCAAAACATAAAATGAATTATTAGATCTTTCAGATTTAAACTCAAAATGCCTCCTAATAGCAATTACATGCATGAATTTCTTGAGAATTGACTTGCTCATGAATTGATTGCCTACAGTCACATCAAAAGACATAGGCAACTTGGAAATATCCAAATCGTCAATCAAAAAATTATTCATCACAACATCAATATCATCTTCAAATTGACAAACGGAACCATCAACATTAGAAGAAGACGCATCATCTCTTGAACTCATAAAACAACATGAAGAAGAAGTAGATCCCACTGCACTAATAGATCTACTAACAAAATCTATTACCAACGGGTATCCAAGAGCTTCCTTACTGTGTCGAACCAAGTTTAAAAACAACTTAACATCATCATCCCTCTTTAACTCTGAAACCATTTCAATTGGGTCCTTCAACTTCCTTCCCAAAAAAAGTAATAAAGAATGAACACCAGCATTAAAACCAATCAACTCAAGATGCAGATTCTCACATAAACACTCCTGTAAAAACTTAAAAGAAGCATCCTCCGGAATAAAAATTGATTGGAAACCAAAATTTGTATATTGGTTTTCTAGACTCCATTTTCCCCTATAAGCAACAATGACTGAAACAGATTGCATGCCTACAAAAATCAATAAATTACAAGAACTATATTCAATCCTAAAAAACGAAATTACAACAAAAAAAATAAAAAATAAAAAACTACAAACAAAGAATGCCCAAACCTGTTGTTCGGTAAAAATCAACGGAGGAGCTGCTCAAAAACCGACCGGAAAACAGCAAAAAACACAAAAATAATTGACAAAAAAAAAGAGAACAAAACCGAAATAATTAAAAAAAAATGAAAACGAAAATACATCCTATTAATGATTAGAGAGACAAACCTTATGTTCGGTAAAAATAACCGGAATAAATCCTCAAAAATGACTGGAGAAGCGAAAATACGACCGACCGCCAACCGGATCGTCGCCGGTGAAGAGATTCGTGAAGCTAGAGAGAGAGAGAGAGAGAGAGAGAGAGCTGTGAGAAGATAACGAGAAGAAAATAACCGGAATAGCACCTCAAAAACGACCGGAGAAGCAAAAATACGACCGACCGACAACCGGATCGTCGCCGGTGAAGAGATTCGTCAAGCTAGAGAGAGAGAGAGAGAGAGAGAGAGAGAGAGGATAACGATATAATCGAAAGAAAAAGAAAAGAAAAACAAAAGAAAGAGAAAAGAAAAAAAAAGGAGAGAGAGAGGATAACGATATAATCGAAAGAAAAAGAAAAGAAAAACAAAAGAAAGAGAAAAGAAAAAAAAAAGAAAGGGTAAATTTGGAAATTTAAAAATTATGGCCTATAAATTTTTATACCTAAAATTTGGCCTATTTACTTTCCTAATCTTTTAATTTTGGCCTATTCTCTACTATTTCCCTTTAAAATTTTGAATTAGTGTTATAGTGCCAATGTATTTAGTTGGATTTTCAAAAAAAACAAAAATTTAAAAATAAAATAATTACACTTGTCATTGCTAAATGATATATCTGTTAGGATTTCTAGATGATATAAACATGCTCATAAGGATCCTAAATGGCAATTAGATCAATGAGGAATTGAAATGGACTGATCGAGATAAACAGCACCTCCGGCGATTGAAGCTCTCAGTGGAAAAACTGAAAATTTTGGCTCTTCTAAACCTCTTCAATCTCTCGTTTAATGGTGTGTATAATGACTGAATGGAGATAGCAGGCTTAGGGACCCAAAACCCATGTCATCTGTCCACTTTTATAGACTATGCCCATCACGGAGTCTTTCTCGGACGTTCGGACGTGCACCGAACGTAGGCGTCTTGCACAACTGAGAATGAACGTGGGATCAACGTGACCAATCACATTCCTTAAGTGGGAAATATAATGGACCATGTTTTGAGAGTTGTTTCGGCTGGTTACTGAAACTCACGTGAAAAAATCCAACAATATCTACAAATTTTTTGGTGGGACTTAATGAACCTATTTATTTTGATGGATTTTCAAAAGGATACCATTGGTGACAATCACTAAAAGGACTGCAAAATTTGGACGAAACTTCAACGCCACGATTTCTTTTTTTGTTGTTCAATTTTGAGAAAAGTGTGCATTTTTCCATTTTTATTCATTTTTAATCCGGGTAGTAGTCATTAATTAAGATCAATAGTTTAATATATACATATATAAAATTTCATTCTCCATGAGCCTCTCTTATTTCTGAAATTCGCAAATATTTTTCCCATCTTGTCATATTTTTCAAAATTACATGTTCACTTTCAAACATGAATATTTTGAGTATATTGAATGTTAGAAGTCACACAAAATGAAATGAAATAAAATAAAATAAAAGTTGGTTGATCATATGATACTCATCACTAATTATTTAAACTTTTCCAATGTTACAAGTAATCTAGAATGAAAACATACGTATGATACAAACTAATTATTTGTCATTGCTGGAAACCTATATAAAGACTTTCGGCATATGTACTATATATTAAAAAGGAATATAAGATCCCAAGAATCTTTATTAGCTGCAAATACTTCTGGTAAATACAGGGTGAATACAAACTAATAGACTTTATTTTTGCTACAAACTAAGCCCTAAACTAATTTACTTTATTATTCCACTGAGCTTAGCTTCCTTATTGTCAATAGATAATAATAGTACCCTTCAACTGGGATTATAATTAACGTCAAAGACTAAATAGGGGATGAACTAAAAGTTTTAACAGGGATTAAGTGGAGACCCCCTTTTCTTCCAACAGTGACACCAAAAATCTCGGTCATGTGTAGATTTTCGTGGGTGATCCCGCCGGGAAGTTTCCAATCGAAATGGAACAGTAATGCTGCAAGAGGAAGCTCAATATCAGCCATAGCAAATGTTAGGCCAGGGCACATCCTCCTACCAGCACCAAATGGGATGAGCTCAAAATTAGTCCCCTTGAAGTCAATCGAACTATCGATAAACCTCTCAGGGTAAAATTGCTCGGGTTCAGTCCAATATTCGGGATCCCTTCCTATTGCCCATGCATTGATTATGACTTTAGTCTTGGCAGGTATGAAGTATCCATTTAAAACACAATCTTGTTTTGATTCTCTTGGAAGAAGAAAGGGACCAGGAGGGTGCAACCTGAAAGTCTCTTTGATAAATAGCTTTAAGTACTTCAATTCATGAAGACATGTTTCATCAACTTTCCCTTTTGCTCCATACACTTGTCTCACCTCGGCTTGTGCTTTCTCCATCACTCTTGGATTTCTCAACATCTCCAACATTGCCCACTCCAGGAACGTCGACGACGTGTCACTCCCGGCGACGAATACATCCTGGAAAAGTTGTATTTTCGGAGCTGTCATTCGTTATGTGTGTATAATTGGAGAAATATAGAGGTAAAGAGATATACTAACCAGGAGAATAGCTTTGATGTTTGGGTCTTCCAATGGATATGCAAGATCACCTTTTTCTTGAAGATTCAAAAGGACATCTAAAAAACTATTTCCTTTACTCTCGCCGGTCTTCGCTTCCCTGTCTTCTCGCCAATCTTTCATAATTCTTTCTACAATTTCATCGGCTTTCTTGAAATTTTCCTCTATTTTACGCCCCACGCCACTGATCCAACGAAGCCATTTTTGGGAAGGGAACACCTCAGATAGACCAAAACCTCCAGTAATCTTCAAAATTTCCCTACCAACCGAAATGAAAGCCTCTTGATCTTTGCATTTCCTGCCAAAGGCCGCCTTCGCTGTGATGCCATACGTCATCGAAAATATTTGCTCCGTAAGATTGATTGACGTTCCCACACTTGAATACAAATATCTGAGTAGATTGGACACCTCTTCTTCCCTGATTGATCGGAAGGATTGAACGCGTCCTGGACTCAGCAGTTCTTGTGCGTAAATTCTCCTAAGCTGTCTCCAATATTCTCCGTACGGCGATGAGACCATGCTTATAGGACCATAGACACTTGCAGGGAGAAAGGACCTCTCCGAGAAGTTAACATCCTGAGTTTTTACCATCTCGTGTACGATCTCCGGCGAGGAAACGACGATATTAGAAAGCTCACCGAGCTGTAGATGCATAAGGGGTCCATATGTTTTGGCCAAGTCTCTTAGGCGATGATGTGGTAGAGAACCAATAAGAAGATGAAGATTTCCTATGAGAGGAAGTTTCCATGGCCCTGGGGGAATATTTAGAGTTGAATTAGCTGTCCTGGATTTCTTCCAAGCTGCTAATTTCGGTATCATCAACACAAAGAGGAGAGAAGGAATGAAAAGTACTACGATGGAAAGGAATAGATTCTCCATCTGGTATAATTTGGAGAAGATCAGATTGGGAAGTGAGACACTTACGTCATTGTTTTAGTTTCATATATATTGATAGGATCAACCCCGTTTTATAGAGGATTGTAGTGTATTCTATATGTTGCATATTTACCCATTTTTTTCCTATTAACACAAAATTTTAGTACCCGAATATAGGGTTGCTAGTGGGTGCAAATTAAAATAACTTAACCACGTCAATTAAAATATGATGTCACATTTATGTAAACATTTTAACAGACATGTCATTAATTTCAATTGATTAGGTACAATATTGTAATTTACACTCAGTTTCGTAGTGGTTTCTAGATTTTCTTGAATGTCAGTATAGTGACTTTTGCATTTATTAGAGATTTTAAATTTGAAATGTTTTTGGCGAATTCGGTTCAAGTGTCCATCAAACGTGTGGATCTATATTCTATGGGGGGAGGTGAGACAATATTGTGGCTATGAATTTTCTTTAATATATGTACAGAATGTCAAACACATTAGAGAAATGAGCCTACATTAAAATAATCTTTCAAAACAGCAAGTTTTCTAACTAGGAAAAGTCTTCACTTGAGTCGGTTGAAGTTTAGGACAAGTAGTGCTTCAAAGTTTGGTATTACTTTCAAAGAAGTTTGAGAATTACTAAAGATATTATGTCATTATAGAGTAACGAATCAGATATACCAATTTTGCTGTGATATATTTAAATATCATTAACTTTGGAAAAAGTCTTTTCAGTCGAGGTTCGAGAATAGAAGACTATATTTTGTCATTGGTAATTAATGAATATAATATAACAACTAGTCAACTGTATGATGTCACATTAATAGATAAATTACTTTTATAAAACTAGTAGAGACTAGTAGAGATAGGCACGTCCAGAAGTACGTGCCCTTGGTTTCAGATTACAAACAGCTACCTAGCTGTGTTATCTGAAGCCTTATTAATTTCACCGATTCGAATTACAACTTACGTTTTTATTATAGTATTTTTCTTACAAAAATTTAAATTCAACTTTTTATGCTACATTATTTTTTCTTACATAAAGTTCTCAATTTGAATGTGTGAAATGAACAAGACCTAAGTTGTTTAATCATGTAGATTGTAGATATACTATAATGTAGTTTGGTTATTTTTTTATAGAAATTTATAACCGATGCAAAAAATTCGTTATAAAAATAATAATATTTAGAATTTTTTAAAAGTGTAAATGAAAACATTTTCTCCTATCATGATTTCAAAAAACACCAACGATATTGGAGTATTTCTCGTGTCGTTTTGACTGTAATTCTATTTTTTGATTTGTAACATTTAAAACGAGTTAAATAAAGAAATTTAAAAAATTATATAAAGAATTTACTTATACGTATGACAACATCTAGCAATGCGTAAATTATGTTTAAAAGTTTTAAAAACTATACCATATACCTTACTTGGAATGAATAATAGAATTCGTATATGTATAATCATATGTTTGAACTTTGTTTATTCCAAATGAATAATAGAATTCGTATACGATATACCTTATAGTGTATTCTTTATTCTTTTCATCTTCTTCAGTATATTTTCTCTTTTGTCGATACCTTTTTTATTTTTTATTTTTTATTTTTGGCTTTTCTGTTTATCTTGCCTGAATTTCTTAATCACATCTCACCAAAATGTTTGTTTTTCTAAACGAATGCTACATAATTGAAAAGTACATATAAAAGTAAAAATATGAACCGCATTTCAATTTAAATATACTTATCGTCAATATTAACATTCCAATTTTACCTCTTTTCTTTTTTGCTTTTTAAAATCATACAATGTGTATTGTTAAAAAATGCCCTAAAAGTTGAAAAAACCTCAGATATATATAATAAAAACAGTTAAAAAAAATAAGTCATTTGATTAATAAATTTTCCTTTGGGGATATAGGTTAAGATTTGTTTTTAGGGGGGAGATTTTAAAAAATTCAAACTTCTGAAAAGGAGCATTCCCTTTGTTTTAACTGACCCGTAGGTGTCACAAATGTTGTAATCCAATTCACGTTATTGGAAATCAAAAATTTTTACATTAAACAATCTATACGTATAATCTAATGGGTAAAATTCAATAATAAAGCACTCTTGAATAAATTATTATTAATTTTAACACAACTTTTGTATACTTTCACAGTTAGCATCGCCATATCAGCAGTGTGATAGTAAAATGACTTCTATGCTACTTAGGTCAAAATTATCATTTACAAACACCTTAAAGAAATTCGCTACTCTCTCCCGTCCATTCTCTCTCTCTCTCTCTCTCTCTCTCTCTCTCTCTCTCTCTCTCAAGTTTGGCCTCTCTCTCTACTCAGTCTCTTTCTTCCCTATGCCCTCATTCTCTCGTTGCCAATACTCCGGTTGTGCACCAGATCGAGGTTGGTACATAATTTTTTTTTTTGTTTTGCTTTTGTTTTTGTCTTTTTAAATTTATTTTTCAGGAGACTTAGTATATAAAACACGAAAAACATGACTGGGTTGAACTTAATATGATAGCAATTGAAAATATCCTTCGTCACTTTGAGATTTTGGATGGTTTATAACTGATATGTAAACTGACTGTAACGACCAACACGTCAAAGATATAGTTGACCTTGGGAGTCATAGTATTATGACTCATAGTGTTATATGAGTCATAATTATTGAGGTCGATGGCTAACAAAATCCAATGTTTCAATCTTTGTATATGCATAGGAATTAATACCATATCGACCTCAAACCAGGACAACTGCAGCGAATCATACCACCAAATATGTACTTACTAATATTTTGTACGTTTGTCTAGTCATATTTGGCTTCTTCTTTCTTCAACTGTGGCCATGCAGATTAGATTGTGGAGTCAAGTAGATTTTCAATAGTGGTGAAGTGCTTGTATACAATTTCGGGATAGTGCTTGCGCATCTTTCCCAAATAATAGAAACAAGATACAGAATATAACAACACTTAATATGATTAGCAACTATAAATTGAACTGATTCAGGTAACTTGCATTATCCCATAACCATATTGTCGTAGTTACGAACTCGTAGAACCATGACTTATGCATTACACGCATTATGCCCATGTCATACCGGACGTCCCACTTGTCCAATCGGCTCGTGTAATGGGAAGGATGGTTCCTGAAATTAATCACATCACCGGCCATATATTCAATATAGTTGAATGAAAAGAAATACATTACCAGGGGCCAACTCTTTTAAGGAAGCCCTTTTCTAAGCCACTTCCTAAATACGACCAATGTTCCTGGTGCAGGGACTTTTGAAAGGTATTCAGGAAGAGCTAAAATCCTGACCTTCTTCAACGGCCCAGCCATCATCCTTGTAATATCGCCCTTGTTAAGGCTCAATTCGATTAGGTATTGAGTTGGCTTAGGAGTCCTTTTTGGACGACTCGGCACATTCCTTTCTATTTATACATAGTCATGTAAGTAAAAACAAACCAATAATGACTCAAACTTAAATTACATGTAGCAAACATAAGAAGTCTTATCACTATGACTTAAAAGTCATAACACTATGACTCGAGTTATGGGCGGTCATAGTGCTATGACTTTCCTGTAATATCACTATGACCGCCCATAAGGAAGTCATATTGTGCCAGTCATAGCACACAATGAGTGCCTTATAACCAGGTGGTTGCCATAGTATTATGACTGTACAGTCAGAACATTATGACTGCCCATAAGGTAGTTATATTGTGCTAGTTAAGGCACATGAAGACTGCCTTATAGGCTGTCATAGTTGTATGACCAGAGAGTCATAACACTATGACAGCTCATACCTGAGTCATAATACTAATTAATGGTATCTCTTCCTCCAAAGCCTTTCTTTTCTTTTAAGATGACAAGACATGGAAAAAAAAATAATAAATACAAAAAAAAATGAGAAAAGCAAACAAAGTTGTTAACCAAAGTACTATGACTAGCACACTAAGAGTCTGATCAATGGGTGGTTACAGTATTATCACTGAAAGTCATAATTCTATAACCACCCATCATGGAGGCTCGCTCAAAGTGTTATGACTGATGGTCGATCATAAGGCAGTCACATAGTGCGGTCAACGTACTATGACCGACGGCCACAATGCTATGCCCGTAGGCTCATCAGTCAGGCAGTCACACTATGAGCCTGCCTGCCTAATGGCCGGTCACAGAATTATGACCATCGGTCATTGTACAATGATCACATGTTGTACCTCTCTTATGACTAGTCATAACTGTTGGTCATAGAATCGAATTCGAATGCGGAAGCGTGGTAGGCATGCGGATCGTGTATAACAAAATTTCAGAAAACCTTTGAGATACTCTATAGATTATATTAATTTATGCACGAATAAATTAATCACATTAATTTATATATGTCAAGAAATCAATCAGGAAAAATACCTGGAAGCCGACTCGGATGATAACTTGAGTTCTTTAACCACGAACAGTCCTTGCTCCAATCTTTGTGTTAAGAAAACCAAAGTTCACGTGAAAATACTTTTGCTTAAAATTTAATGTGTGCTCGCAAGTGTATGAATCACAAAGTAATAATGATCCGAGGATCGAGTATCGTCCACTGGGATTGTTAATTACGAAGAACTAAGTATCACTCTTTACCTAAACCGATTTTATCTAAAAAATATGAAATTAAGGGATTGAAACTAAATTAAACAACTAAACTAGACTAAAAAATGCAAACAACGGATGCGAAGGTAATTTGGATCGAAGGGATCTCTATATTTAAAATGGGCTAGGGGGGATTCGACTTCACCTAATTATGTTATATTTATCTAAATCTGTCACTTGTCGATGTATTATATTCAATCCTAGATCATGGGTACTAAGATAATCTCACTCCCTCTCTCCAGCGCTAAGTGAAATAATATGCTAAATCGATTAAACTAATATCCCTATAAATTTTACAAATTATGCATTCATTAAGTTAAGTCCATATTCGATCTCCTAAGGTTATACTAGCCTCCCGACTCAATATCTCCTTAGGTTGCGTCTCTTAATTCTCAACGTATAAATTTAACTTTCCCGAGCCTAATTTCATACATCTAGGGTCTCTAATCAAATGGGTACTTAAATTAGAAATTAAGCATAAGAGATACAAAAGATTGGAATATAAAACATTCAACAAGCAAATAGACTTTCAAAATATAATTTTCATTAGATTAGATCAAACCCCCCTAGCATGAGGAAATTAACTATCCATATTCAAAATTAAATCCACAATTACAAAATACCAAAGATGCATAGTTTAAGCAGAAAATTAAACAAACAATTCAAGAAATACAAAGGGAGAAAGTAATAAAGAACTCTTGTTGGATAATCTCCTCGAAAGCCTTCAACTGCCTTGAATCCCCTTAAAAATCTCAGAAATCCTTAGTTACAACTGCTTTTCTTCAGACCTAGGGCTCCAGCCGTGTCTCTGGTTAAATTCTCCACTCTCCGTGTCCGTCCCTTTCTTCCAGCAACTTTCTTTTCCTTTTATATCACCACCCGAATGTGCACAACTTTCCAATATCGAGAAAGGCGTGCTGCAGCCGGTGGATGTGCACTGCAGTGCACGTTATTAGGGTTCTAAGATGAGTGCCTAAGCCCACGGAAGTGCACTATAGTGCGCGCCTCAATTTCCTGGCAGATTCTGGGATGCGCGCCTAAGTGCGCCTTGAACTGCGCTTAAGTACGCGATGGCTGGCTGGCAGGCGCGCTACAGCACTCTTTGGGGCGCTACAGCTTGAAGCTGGAGTGCTCTTTGGATTCTTTCAGTGGAAGTCTCAGGCTGTAGCTTACTTCTCATGCGCTGCAACCCGCACAAAATGGAGATTTTCATGGACTTCTTTATCTTTTTCACTTGATTTTCTCCACTTTGCAAATCCTACAAAATAGATTAACGTAAACATAAAACTAGTGACAAATTAACTAAAATATGCTAAAAAACTATGATATATGACGGGGATAAATTGATGAAAAATCAACTTATCAAATACCCCCACACTTAAGCTTTTGCTTGTCCTAAGCAAAGCAATGTAAACAAAGGAACGAAAATAACTAAAACACAAAAGACAATGCTAACAAATCTAAACCTAACTCAAAACGAAACAAAATAAAACAAACAAAACTAAACAAAACAAAACAAAACACAAATAAGAGTGAGTGTTCCACATATCCCGATGATCATTCTTTGGTCCTCAACATCCCCTAAAATCTCGAGTTTTTATGCAAGGCGATCCCTTGTGATGTTCTAGAATTTCAACATGTTGGATGCACACAAAAACACTCAAGTCTCCCGCCTCACACTTAACCATCCGGTACCCGGATTCACTTATTCAACTTAGAAATCCATGATTAAGTAACTTAAAGCTTAGGATTCCATTGGCCCAACTTAGTTCCGCTCTCTACTAATGTAGGCTAAACGAGTCTTGGAGATCAAAAGGACTTTGCAAGTTTGTAATGTTCGGCTAGGGCTAAAGGTGGTTGAGAAATGGACTTTTCAACTCAAAAACCCTAGGCATATAGCTTTCTGACCTCAAGCTCACAATTAGAGTTCCTAACATCCCCACACTTCAATTATTCTCACAATACCCACACATGATGAAAAACTTAATAGAAACAAATTAACATTTTTTTTCTTTTTTTTTTTGTTTCTCCTTTTTTTCATTTTTTTAGAGTATAAAAATAATAAATACATTTACATATAGTTTTCCCCCTAAGCATAATCACCCCTCAGGTTCACTCACATGAGGAAGCCCCGGGCTCCTTCAGCTCAAATGTAGATTAAAACTCAAGTAACTTACTAGACTATCAACCTATCAAGCTATCTCAAGGGGCGTGCACAAAGCTCTTTTGCCTTAGTAACATTACCTAAATGTGCCCTCCGATGGCTAGGGTTCCAACTAAATATGCCTAGAGTCATGGGGAAGGGAAAATAATATTTATTGTAATAGGTGAGTGTTGTATAAATGTGGGTAAAGCAAAAATCAGGCTAAGGCTCAAAGGGGACATTCAAGGGATATAATCCAAAAGGTAGGCATAGAAGGGCTCAATCGATCCAAAAGAATGCCCAAATCATTTCTCTGCTGACTAGCTAGCCTAGGATTTCACCTTGAGTTTCCCTAAGTTGAGTTCTAGAATCCTTAATGTACCATGAACTTGATTAATTGAATAAATTTCCTCTAGGTCCCTAAATTGGTTAGTGATAAGGTCTTTTCTTGCGAGAACTAGAGTGTTTCATGTTCACCAATTGTCAAGCACACAAAATTCACAAACGACACATTGCACAAAAACTCAAAGAAATCAGGAGATAATGTTATCATTGGTTCATTGATCACCAGGAGCATAAAAACAACTCACTAAACAAACTAACAACAAAAACTGAATAACAAGTATTGATGCAATCCAATAGTTCCCCCCACACTTACATATTACATTGTCCTGAATGTTAGTAAAATATAAGCAAACAATGAAAATGTAATTGAAGAATACCTGGGAGGCGAGATATGACTCTCGCCTCCTAAGGGTGGTCCTCATCCATTTTGTGTGGAGGTGTGGTGGCTGGAAGTCGGGCTGCTACTATGGATTGCTAGACTGCGGTTGCTGCTGGAAGTCTGGCCAATAAGTCCTCCGGATGTGCTCAGGGAAATGAGGGACATGCGAATAGCTGCCGACACCGAGACCCACATCAATGCGAGTTTGGGTCAGTGCTTGCTCCAGCGATGTCAGGCAAGCGGTGTGGTGTTATGCCAGCTCAATGAAAAGCTTTCTAGTTAAGGCAGACTAACTCTATAGATCGGCAATCTGCTCTTCATGCCAATCAACCAGGCTTGCGAAGTCCTCGCGAGACGTAGTGGCTGCCCGCTTTCGATTTGGCTACGGGGGCTACAATGATCTTGCTCCTCCATCTTACTCTGAGGCCGCCCGGCTGGAAGCGATCCGCATGATGTTGTTGAGATCAAAAGCCCGAATGGGCTTCTCAAGATGTGCATCTGGCAGGGCCATTCCAGCGGCCAGAAAAAGCTCCGTCAGCAACGACGAGAATGGGAGGCCAATGCTGTTTTTCCGTAGGGCATGGTGAATACCGCTGTTGATGATGGCCCCCACATTTAAGGGTTCTCCCCTCGTAATTACCAGTAGGACCAAGGCCCTATCTTTTGTAACCTCCGAGATGTGAGTCAAACGAATAAGCCTAGTGCATACAAAATGGAACCACACATTGGTGTAGTTCGCCAGATATCGAGCTTCAAAGGTGGATTCAGTGTTTTGCTTTATTATCCACCTCGCAGGCCCGTCGCAAAGGGCTTCCAGAATTTCCTACGGATCTCGGTCCGGAAAGTCTTGTTGCTGATCAGCACGGGTGGCGGGGATGCCAAAGTGATTGTTAATTGTCTCAGCATCAAATTTAATCACACGCCCTCTCACCTTGGTCTTGTTCTTAGTACACTTCCTCGCGTTCGCGAAAAATTCACGAACGAGAGTAGTGGACCCCGCTGTAGGCTCAGAACAAAATTTTTCCTAGCCCCTGTCTTGAATAACATTCATGATGTTTGGCAGCAATTCACCATTTCTTATGTCAAAACCCCTTTCTCGAATGCAGGCCCAACTCTTATTATGCCTTTCATATTATTTTTCCACGTCCTTCGACACAAACTGACTAATGCAATAATTGGGAGGAGGCACTACTGGGGCAGGGTGTTCTACCGGGGTAGGGGTGGGTGGGCGGTTGCTGGAACTCGCCCCAAACATGATCCCGTTTACAGGTGCCTTCCGCGGCATTTTTTTTTAAACAGTAGCCAAAAAATTTTCTAAGTAAACACCTCCAAAGTTTCACTCTGAATTCTGATTTTTTCACTAAATGAACACCCAAGCTCCAAAAAAAAAAAAAAATCTCCAATACACAATAGTTTTCTAAAAAAATTTGGCAGAGTTTCCCTTAAAAATCTAGTGTTTTCCGTACGCAGAAATGTAAGTTTCACAAGTGTTCAAATTCCTTAGAGAGTTCAAGGCCCAGATAAATCGAAATCTTAGGAAGAACGCAGGGAAAAATGCCACTTACTTGATGCCTTGAAGATTTGAGAAAAATTCATACGAAAAACACCAAGGTCTTCAATAGATTCGCTTGAAGGAGAAGGTGTTGGGTGATTTAAGGTGAAAAGTGAAAGCTTGGGAGGATTTGAGAAAATTTGAGAGGATTTTGGGCTGAGAAAATTCGGGTGGTGGCTGAAAATTTTTAAGAGGGAGGCAAAAATGGGGCTAGGGCTCATGAGAGTTTCCATGAATAAGTTGATCTGGAAATCCATTTCTGGGGACACGTGCTGTAGCGCGAGTATGTGCGCACTTAGGTGCACGACTTAGGGTTTTTTTTCTGGGAGACGCGCGCTGCAGTGTGAGCTTGTGCACGCTTAGGCGCGCATCTTCGATCTGGAATGCACGCTGCGGTGCACTGGGATCGCGTTGGTCACACTCCAACCTGGTACACTCCCTCTCTCGAGCCTCTAGAAATCTAGCCTGATGGTAATCTAGCTTGATAAAAATCTAGCCTCCGGAAATTTTCATGACGTCCAATAACCTACAAACAACCACAAATATATATATATATATATCTATATATATTTATCAACACTTGCCATACAAGTTGTATTAGAAAAACCTAATAATACCATTATCAACAAAATAAATCAATGATCAACAAATCACACAAAATTAATCTAAAAAAAAAATTCAAAACAAATAAAGGGGTAGAAACTTGGGTTGCCTCCCAAGAAGCACTTTATTTAACGTTCCTAGCTGGACATGAACATGACTTCATCCTCCTGGTTCTAGCTCAATGGTACTGAATGAAGACACTCGCTTGATCTTAAATGGTCCAGACCATCTTAACTCCTCCTTTTCGGGGGAGAGCTTCAACTGAGAGTTAAAAAGAAGGATGCGTTGGCCCGGAGTGAGATCTTGCCACAAGGTTCACTGGTCGTGCTTCTTCTTGGCCACCACCTTTTCATTGTTCATTGGGGTGGCAATGGCTACGACCCTCTTAACAACATAATCCCTCGCATCATATTTCTTGGGACAATGTTCATTGCTCGATTTGTTTTTGGTTAGGGAATTGGTGGGGCCGTGCCCCAAAGAATCTTTCGGCACAACTTCTTGAGTGAACTTGATAAAAGATTTCACTTCCTTCACTCAGTTGCAAGTCGGCTTTTCTTGTGGAGACCTCTTAGGATTTAAGATGTTGAATATGGCTTTGTCCTCATTGACCCTTAGAGTCAAATTCCCACTGTGCACATCTATTAAAGCCCTTCTGGTAACTAGGAAAGGCCTCGCAAGGATAATGGGGATATCCCAATCTTGTTCCATGTCCAAAACTACAAAATCAACTGGGAAGATGAACTTATCAACCTTCACCAATACATCTTCAATGATTCCCCATGGGTAGGTAATAGACCTATCTACCATTTGCAGGGAGATGGTTATAGGGGTGACCTCTCCAACCCCTAGTTTCTGGAAAACCAATAGAGGCATGAGGTTTATGCTAGCTCCAAGATCACACAAGGCCTTCTCGAAGTGAGAATCTCCAACAGTACATGGAATAGTGAAACTCTCAGGATCCTTCAACTTGTGAGGCAATTTCCATTGAAGGATAGCGCTACACTCTTCCATTAGCTTGATGGTCTCATAATCCTCCAACCTCCGCTTCTTTGCCATGACATCCTTCATAAACTTGACATAATTAGGCATTTGTTCAAGTGCATCCGCAAATGGAATGTTGATATGGATCTTCTTGAAAATCTCTAAAAACTTTGAAAATTGAGCATCCATCTTCTTCTTCTTGAATCTTTGTGGATACGGAAAGGTAAGAGTGATGATCAGAGGAGGATTATCCAGAAGAGAGATCGACTTAGGCCTTGCACTCTCCTTTGGTTGCTTTGATTCTACCTCTTCTTCCTTGGTTTTATCCTCTTGGGGCTTAGGAGCCTCAACTTCTTTCCCAATTCTCAAGGTGACTGTGTTACATTGCTCCTTGGGGTTGTTCACAGTGTCACTAAGAAAGTTCCCGGATGATATACTCTTCATTAAGTCAGTGAGTTGGCCAATCTGCGTCTCCATAGTCTTCATAGTAGCGCTCATGTTTGTGCAATGAGTCTCAATATTATCAAGTCTAGCCTCATCTTTGTTGAACCACTCCCTGGTTTCTACAATGAACATGCTCAACAGGTATCGATGGCTTGCTCTGAGATAATGGCTGACTATACCCTAGAGGAGGTTGCAATACATTCTTGTTGTTTCCATAAGAAAAGTTCTCGCGGTTCCGGAGTCCTAGGTGGTACTGAGTAGGCAGGTTACTCAGCATGTTATTGCTTCGGTCGTTGAAATTCCTTTTGTTCATATACTGCACTTGTTCTACAGCACCACCTTCACCTGTGTAAGATGTACTGGCAACCATAGTCATCTCCTTACTCGATGTTGCTTCCTTTGCGGTCAACTATGAGATCTTGTTGGTCAAAGCTGATATTTGTGTTGAAAGAGCGATCAACGGATCAATCTCATGCATTCTTGCAGCCCTATTCACACTTGACCGCTAACTTGGCCATTGAGCATTGTTGGAGGCCATCTCCTCCAATAATAATTCGGCCTCCTCATAGGTCTTGGACAACATCATCCCTTCTGATGCCGCATCTATAATTGTCCCAGTTTGTTCATTCAGACCATTGTAGAAGATTTGAATTTGGAACCAGTCCTCGTATCCATGCTGCGGGCATTTTCTGAGTAACTCCTTGAAACGCTCCCAGGCCTCATAGAGAGGCTCAAAGTCCATATGTCTAAATTGCGCAATCTCGCTCCTCAGATGAGCGGTCTTTGATGGAGGGAAGAACTTGGTTAGAAACTTCTATGCCAACTCTTCCCACGTGCCAATACTATCGGCTTGAACTGATTGGATCCAACCTCTCGCCTTGTCCCTAAGTGAGAACGGGAACAGGCGCATTCTGATAATGTCCTGCCATTCATCTTAATGGTGTCGTAGATCTCCAGGAACATTGCTAGATGCACATTGGGGTCTTCAGACGGTAGCCCCCCGTGCTGATTCTGCTAAACCATATTTATCAATGCAGGCTTTAGCTCAAAGTTGTTCGCATTGATCGGTTGCCTCCTGATGCCAAAATAATTCTCATTCACTACCGATATGAAGTAATCCCTCAAAGCCCTCTGCTGGTTGTTGTTGTTACCTTCTGCCATAACTCAGTTTCTATTATGATGTTCCCTTCTTAGTCTCGAAATAGCTCTCTCAATTTTTGGGTCTAAATGAACAATCTCCAAGCAGCGGCCTCGGCGCATACACTGCAACCAAAAGAGAATAGATGAACGAAATTAAATTAACAACATTTAAGTCAATAAAAGAAAGATAAAGGCCTAAATTAAAATCAATCTATTTCACATCAATATTAGCTTAAATCCTAAATTGCCAATCCCCGGCAACGGCGCCAAAAACTTGTACGTGAAAATACTTTTGCTTAAAATTAAATGTATGCTCGCAAGTGTACAAATCGCAAAGTAATAATGATCTGAGGATCGAGTATCGTCCACTGGGATTGTTAATTAGGAAGAACTAAGGATCACTCTTTATCTAAACCGATTTTATCTAGACAATATGAAATTAAGGGATTGAAACTAAATTAAACAGCTAAACTAGACTAAAAAATGCAAACAACAGATACGAAGGTGATTTGGATCAAAGAGATCTCTATATTTAAAATGGGCTAGGGGGGATTCGACTTCCCCTAATTATGTTATATTTATCTAAATCTGTCACTTGTCGATGTATTATATTCAATCCTAGATCATGGGTACTAAGATAATCTCACTCCCTCTCTCCAGCGCTAAGTCCATATTCGATCTCCTAAGGTTATACTAGCCTCCTGACTCAATATCTCCTTAGGTTGCGTCTCTTAATTCTCAACGTATAAAATTAACTCTCCCAAGCCTAATTTCATACATCTAGGTCTCTAATCAAATGGGTAATTAAATTAGAAATTAAGCATAAGAGACACAAAAGATTGGAATATAAAACATTCAACAAGCAAATAGACTTTCAAAATATAATTTTCATTAAATTAGATCAAACCCCCCTAGCGTGAGGAAATTAACTATCCATATTCAAAATTAAATCCACAATTACAAAATACCAAAGATGCATAGTTTAAGCAGAAAATTAAACAAACAATTCAAGAAATACAAAGGGAGAAAGTAATAAAGAACTCTTGTTGGATAATCTCCTCGAAAGCCTTCAACTGCCTTGAATCCCCTTGAAAATCTCAGAAATCCTTAGTTACAGCTGCTTTTCTTCAGACCTAGGGCTCCAGCCGTGTCTCTGGTTAAATTCTCCACTCTCCATGTCCGTCCCTTTCTTCCAGCAACTTTCTTTTCCTTTTATATCACCACCCGAATGTGCACAACTTTCCAATATCGAGAAAGGCGCGCTGCAGCCGGTGGATGTGCGCTGCAGTGCGCACCTCAATTTCCTGGCAGATTCTGGGATGCGCGCCTTGAACTGCGCTTAAGTATGCGATGGCTGGCTGGCAGGCACGCTGCAGCGCTCTTTGGGGCGCTGCAGCTTGAAGCTGAAGTGCTCTCTGGATTCTTTCACTGGAAGTCTCAGGTTGTCGCTTACTTCTCATGCACTACAACCCGCACAAAATGGAGATTTTTATGGACTTCTTTATCTTTTTCACTTGATTTTTGCCACTTTCCAAATCTTACTAAATAGATTAACGTAAACATAAAACTAGTGACAAATCAACTGAAATATGCTCTAAAACTACAATATATGACGGGGATAATTTGATGAAAAATCAACTTATCACAAAGTCTTCTATGTCAATTCCTTGATTCCATGTAAACGTGTGTGTGGGCACACGTAGGACAAAACAGGTTTCTAAAAACACTCAAATTTTCACAAACACCAACGCATGCATGATGTGGAATTTTTGGGAGAAAAATTTTCCTCTCTTTTTTTTTCCATGAGAATTTCGGCTACCAATAACTCTTAAGGCAGAAAATTGTTTTTAAAAATTGTTTCCACAATTTTCTAACATTCTCATATTTAAAGAGTAAAAGTCAAACTTCAAAACATAATCAAATCTCTATCTCCTATTTGAATTTAGAACAACAAAATCTCCTCTACTTATCCATAAAGTGGCCGACCACCCTTTAGGGTTTTTACCCTGTGTGTGGCGCAATTAACAGATAGGGAAGGAAGAGAAATCATCCTTTATCCTGTAGTCCAATTTTAATTCAAATTCAAATTCGAATTTAAGTCAAACTTAAACTAATTTGAATTCTAAATTGAACAACTTATCAAATAAGTTTAAAAGAATAAATTTAAATTATGTTCACAATTCAAATTCAAATTTAAATAATCACATTATTTAAATAATAATTAATTCTCAATTAATTATTTTTCGAGCATTTAATTTTAGAATTTTATAATTCTAAAATTCCCATTTTATCCTTTGTGTCTGGTAGAATTACAAGGACGAAACGGGGACTTATGGACCTATAATCCCGATCTCTGATAAAATTAATAATTAATTAAACACTTTAATTAATTAATTAATTCTATTAATTCCAATAGTTACTCCACTATAAACTTGGAATTGAACTCTCGAAATTATAGATATTAATTACTTCTAAACAATGAAGTGTCCATTTGATATAGTCATTACATATAGATCAACCCTCCATAAATAATTCATAATTAGAGTCAGGTAGAATCCGTTAACCTCTCTAATTATATCTTCATCCTTGAGTACCATTGATTCTCTAATGGACAGTGATTCATAAAACACATTCATGAACCAGGGCGCTCTTATTAATCCAAGTACCGAATCAACATTCAAGAGAATTATTTATCTACTTCTTTCTCAAGAAGGAATGGATTCCATCTTGTATAATAACATTCCCAGCTACCTATTTCATCACATCTCCAAAATTTAAGGAATATGATTCATGGTCTCGAAATCCGTACCGAGTAAATCAAAAGACATAAATCCATAAATAGGAGTTTGTTAAGAACTCAGGATTAAGATCATTCTATAGATGACCATCAGTAGACTCAATTAGAATTTTTATGCTTAACGAAAATTATTAGAAATTCATATTGTGTCTGTGTCCCTGTTCCACATAATCTTATTATGCGTAATACACTCATTCAATATCTCACCATATTAATAGTGCGGATAGCACCGTTCCATTCTAAATAGGAATGACATGTATTAATAATGTTTTAATTAAAGATTCCGAACTTTAATTAAATTCATCATGAACAATGCTTTTGATTATTATCCTTAAACACTATCCTCTCATATAGGACATTGGAAGATGATTGGATTGTCATCGCAAATATATTTAAAATGTCGTCACAAATAATAAACAGATGCTAATTATTTGCGACGACATTTTCTCGCCGCAAATAATTTTAAAGTCATCACAAATAATGATTTTTTCCCGCGCCTACTTTTTCGTGAAATAAGATTATTTACGACGACAAGAAACAATGTCGTCGCAAATAAGGCAAATTATTTGCGACGACATTTGTGATTGCAAATAGTTAGAGATTTGTGACGACTCATCGTCGCAATAAAACGGATTACCTTTGCGCCAAAAATTCGCGCCATTGAAATTTGCACGCCAATATTATTTGCGAGGACATGGTTATTTTATTTAACAGGAACTACTTGTGACGACATGGCGTCGCAAATAGGATATTATTTGCGATGACAAATGTTGTCGCAAATGACCTTTATTGTTGTAGTGTAAAATGTAAATAATTTCAAATTAAAATGAATATATATTTATTTGGTGCGCTTAATAAAAATTTAGGGTGCTCATAAAATTTTCTTTATCCTTATCCTTAATAAAAATAAAGATCCAACTCTCCTGTCCATTCCTCAATGTCCCCTTTCCAGCCCGTCGCTTCAATAATATTCATACTACGTAATTAGCATGTTATGCCACATTATTTAGAATTTACATGTCAGTATAAACTTGTTTTTAATGCATTTAAACTTAATATGATTAAAAAGTTAACGTAACATTGTTTTTTTTGTTTTTTTTTTTTTCGTTTGACACAATATCTTTCATTTTAATAAGATTAAAAAGGGAACGCAAGAACGAACACGTACCACAACCTCCGCAGGAGGAATTTCGTCAGAAAACTTGTTTCCTCCGATAAAATTCAAGTTGTCAGTTACCTCTAAAATAGCAACGACGTGGGGGAGGTCAAAGGCAGTGCATTTGATGTGTCAGAGTGGGCACTCGTGCCACAACCTCATTAGCATTCGCATTAGCATTAGCAGAAAGTAAATTAGAGTTTGAGTCCGTAGCCATACTTCTGAGAAATTACCAAGACCAAGTTTTAGAATTTCAAATTATTTCCAATTATTTGCCGTCTAATAGCAAACATAAAACCTCCAACAAATAACAATAAAGAAACCTATTCAAAAACTAATACAATCATATGCATTAAGACATTATAGAACCGAAGAGTAAATAGTGCAAAACCACATGAATATGAAAATCACATATGAATAACCAAAATACTGCAAAAAATTTGTTAGAAAACAACAACATCTCTATAATCCAGTATGTAACCTGTCCGCCTATGAAACGAATCTGTTTTAAGATTGTTAAACCATATATATAAAGCAGAAATAGAAACTGATGTTAGATTTTCACGTAAGTTTCGGTAACCAACCAAAACTATCGTCTCAAAACGTGGTCCATTATCTTTCATGCTTAAGGAACGTGATTGGTCACGTTCATCTCACGTTATTTGCAGTTGTCCACGATTGCCCACGTTCGGTGCACGTTCGTGAAAAACTCTGTGATGGGCAGAGTTTATAAAAGGGACGGAGCACAATGTTTTGGGTCCCTAAGCCTACTATCTCTATTCAGATAAAAACACACACCATCAAGTGAGAGATTGAAGAGGTTTAGAAGAGCCAAAATCGAGTTTCTGTTTTTCTTCCACCGAGAGCATCAATGGCCGGAGGTGTTTTTTCTCGATCAATTAATTTCAATTCCGCATTGATCTAATTGCCCTTTAGGATCCACATGAGCATGTTTAGATCATTTAGAAACACCAACATTTGGTATCAGAGCACAGTTTTTCCTCTGCCTTGTTCTGCTCACGTTAAAATGCCGGAAGAAAATTTTTTTTGGCAACTCTTGATTTTGACGTTTTTGATGGAAACTGAGATTAGGAATCATTGGGTAATCGAATTCCTATCATTTCTGAGTTTAAAACATCAATTTTGGACGTCAAAATTGAGAGAAAATGTCGGGTTTCCGTTCGGGTTGAAACCGGGTCGAAATGACCCGGCTGGAGGTTGAAGAAGACTATCAGCAGTTGAAAAAACGACATGTCGTTTTGCGCCCTTTGGGTATATAAAACGACATGTCGTTTCTGTTGAACATAAGCTCAGGCCAGTGGAAAAAACGACGTGTCGTTTTGCCCTTGGGTATATAAAACAACATGTCGTTTTTCTACTGAGAATTGTGCAGGCCATTTACCAAAACGACTTGTCGTTTGCGGTTAATGGAATTCAGCCCATTTGGCTGGAAAACGACTTGTCGTTTCCGGTTATGAAAATCAGCCCATCAGGACCAAAACGACGTGTCGTTTTGGATGAAGAAAGAAAAAAAAAAAAAAAAAAAAAAAAAAGGGAAATCCGAAAATTAAAAAAAAAAAAAAATCATAAATTCAGTATATATATGGGTATTTAGTATATGTTCACCCATTTTATGATTTTATGGAATTTTCACATATAAATGAAAGGTTCATTAATTTTTATGTGTTTAATGAACTAATTTGAATATTTATGTGCATACACTATTTATTTATTAGAAGTGTTAGTACATTGATATTTAAATATTTTGGGTAAATATTGCATATAGTTTCAAGCAATTATATATGAACCTTTATGATTTATTAATGTTAAGTAATCCATATAATTTTAATTAATTAGGGAGTAGCCACAGCATCTTTAATTACTTAAAATTATATGTATTAAGTATTTATGGATTACATTATGACATTAATTGTGATTAATTATATGTAATATAATAAATCTTATCCCACAGGAATTTTTATTATATTTGTATGATTAATTAGGATAGAATATCAAATTAAATTTCTTAATTTACCCACAGGAATTAGGAAATAAAACATAATTTGATAGTTGTATCATAAGGTCAAAGAATGATCTAATTAAGTTAAAACTTTAGCCCACAGGCAAGTTTTATGTCACTAGATCAACAAAACATGATTTACATTGGTAAAACATGATATAAGTTTATGAGTCTCAAAATTTTAATTATAAGCATGTGTTTAATTTTGCAGTTATACAACCTGCAAATTTCTCTGATATGAAGTGTGACATTCCTGAATTGAGGGGTGATAACTATAAGATGTGGAAGGAGAGAGTCCTTCTTCATTTAGGGTGGATGGACATTGACTATGCTATAAGGAAAGGTGAACCAATCATTACTCCGACCAAAGACCAAATGAAATTGCTCTTTATGAACAATGGGAGCGATCCAATCGCCTCGGTGTGATGTTCATTAAGACCAAAATCTCTGCATTCGTGGTTCGGTTGATCAAGATACCAATGTCAAGACATTATCAAGGCCATTGATGAACAATTTGAGTCTTCGAGATAAGGCACTTGCTAGCACCCTAATTATGAAGTTTTCATCCTTAAGGCTCACTCTCGTGAGAGGTGTGCGTGAGCACATCATGCATATGAGAGACATTGCGGCTCAACTCAAGACACTTGAGGTTGAAATGTCTCGACTCTTTCCTTGTGCACTACATTCGAACACTCTTCCACAAAGAAGATACGGACCCTTCAAGATATCCTACAACACACATAAGGATAAATGGTCAATCAATGAACTTATGACCATGTGTGTTCGGGGAAGAGGGTAGGTCACAATGGAAATAGGAGAGAGTGCATTGATGGCAATAGAAGGAAAGGATCGAGACTCAAGCCAAAAGGAAGGGGAAAGGTAAAATACCGCCCCCCAGGTGGAATCAAGAAGGAATCCAAGTGCTTTTTCTGCAAGAAGAAGGGGCACATGAAGAAGGGTTGCACTAAATTCCAGAAATGGCTTGAGATGAAAGGTATGCCAATCTCATTTGTCTGTTATGAATCTAATATGGTTGATGTTATTTATAACACATGGTGGATTGATTCTGGTTCTACAATCCATATTTCAAATACCTTGCAGGGTATGCGAAACCTAAGGAAGCCAGTGGAAAGTGAGCAATGCATTTATTCAGGGAACAAGATGCGCTCACATGTGGAGGCTGTTGGAACATGCAGATTAGTTTTAAGTAGTGGTTTTATTTTAAATTTAGAAAAGACATTTTATATTCCAAGTTTTTCTAGGAATTTAATTTCAGTTTCAAGACTTGTACCTTTGGGATATTCCTTTAATTTTTATGAAACTTCTTTCAGTTTGTTTTATAAATCTAATCTTATTGGAAATGGTACATTATCTGATGGTCTTTTCTCTATTAACTTGCAAAATAATATCACTTATAATGCTATGCATGTTCACACCGGCACTAAAAGAAGTGTTATAAATGACAATTCCTCTATGTTATGGCACCGAGAGACTAGGGCATATCTCCATTCAAAGGATTAAAAGATTGGTAAATGAGGGAGTACTCAAAGACTTTGATTTTATCGATTTTGAAATTTGTGTGGACCGCATTAAGGGAAAGCGGACTAACAAATCCAAGAAAGGTGCAAAAAGGAGTACGACATATTAGAAATCATACATACAGATATTTGTTGTCCGGACATGGACTCACAAGGTCCAAAATACTTTATCTCATTCATAGATGATTACTCACGTTATATGTATCTCTACTTGCTTCATAATAAGAACGAAGCATTGGATGCCTTTAAGGTCTTTAAGGTCAAGTAGAGAAACAATGTGGAAAACAAATTAAGATCGTGAGATCGATAGAGGTGGAGAATACTATGGTAGATACACTCGAAAATGGACAAGCACCGGTCCATTTGCTAAGTTTCTTCAAGAAAATGGGATAGTTGCCCAGTACACTATGCCTGGTTCTCCAGACCAGAATGGTGTGGCAGAAAGAAGAAACCTAACCTTAATGGACATGGTACGGAGTATGCGTAGCAACTCCAAACTTCCTGAATTCTTGTGGACAGAAGCTCTTAAAATGGCTGCGTACATATTGAACCGAGTTCCAACCAAGGCTGTTCCAAAGACGCCTTTTGAGTTATTCAAAGGTTGGAAACCAAGTTTGCAACATGTGCGCGTTTGGGGATGCCCGTCTGAAGTAAGAGTTTATAACCCACATGAAAAGAAACTGGACCCAAGGACCATCAGTGGATATTTTATCGGATATGCTGAAAGGTCTAAGGGATACAGATTCTATTGTCCATCTCACAGCACTAGGATTGTGGAATCAAGAAATGCAAAGTTTCTTGAGAATGACTTGATTAGTGGGAGTCATCGATTTCAGGACATTGTTTCTGAAAGAAATCATACTGATATTCAGCCTTCCACTTCAAGTGATAGATTGATTGTCATTCACAACACCCCTCAAGTTCAAACAGGTGTTGGACAACCAATTGTTGAAGCTCCACAAAATACTGATGACAATCCAATAGATCAAGATGTTCAAGAATTGCCAGAAATTATTGAACAACCAGTTGTACAACATGATCCTCAAGAAAATGTTGATACAACTTTAAGGAGATCTACTAGAGTAAGGAAATCAGCAATACCTAGTGATTATGTTGTGTGTCTACAAGAGTCTGACTACAATATTGGAGCCGAAAATGATCCTGAAACGTTTTCACAAGCCATAGATAGCAAAGAATCAAATTTATGGTATGATGCCATGAAAGAAGAGATGAATTCTATGACAACTAATGGAGTCTGGGATCTTGTTGAGTTGCCTGATGGTGTCAAAGCCATAGGATGTAAATGGGTCTATAAGACAAAGAAAGACTCATTAGGCAACATTGAAAGATATAAAGCAAGACTCGTTGCTAAAGGATTCACTCAAAGGGAAGGAATCGACTACAAGGAGACCTTTTCTCCTGTATCTAAGAAAGATTCTCTTCGTATTATTCTGGCATTAGTTGCACATTTTGACATAGAGTTGCAACAGATGGATGTGAAAACGGCATTTCTCAATGGAGAACTAGAAGAAGAGGTTTACATGAAACAACCAGAAGGATTCTCTTCTAGTCGTGGTGAGCATTTGGTGTGCAAACTCAAGAAATCCATATATGCATTGAAACAAGCCTCTCGTCAATGGTATTTAAAATTTCATGATGTTATCTCTTCATTTGGATTCGTGGAGAACATCATGGATCAATGTATATACCAGAAGGTCAGTGGGAGCAAAATTTGTTTCCTTATTCTATATGTGGATGATATTTTACTTGCAACCAATGATAAGGGTTTGCTATATGAAGTGAAACAATTTCTCTCTGAAAACTTTGACATGAAGGATATGGGTGATGCGTCAGATGTCATTGGCATCAAAATACACAGAGATAGATTTCAAGGTATTTTGGGTCCATCTCAAGAGACCTATATCAATAAAGTTTTAGAGAGATTTCAATGAAAGATTGTTCACCCAAGATAGCTCCCATTGTGAAGGGTGACAAGTTCAATTTGAACCAAAGGTTCCCGAGGAATGATCTTGAACAGAACAAATGAAAAACATTCCTTATGCTTCATTTGTTGGAAGCGATGTATGCTCAGTCTCTGACAAGACCCGACATTGCATTTGCTGTTGGGATGTTAGGAAGATATCAGAGTAATCCAGGTGTGGACCACTGGAAAGCTGCAAAGAAGGTGTTGAGATACCTTCAAGGGACTAAAGACTACATGCTTACATACAGACGGACTGAAAACTTGGAGGTGACTGACTACTCTGATTCAGACTACGCTGGCTGCATTGATTCGCTTAAATCAACTTCAGGATATGTTTTTATGCTAGCCAGTGGAGTTGTATCTTGGAGAAGCGCAAAGCAAACATTGATTGCTACTTCCACTATGGAGGCTGAGTTCGTATCTTGTTTTGAGGCTACCTCGCATGGTGTATGGATGAAAAGTTTCATTTCTGGACTTAGAATTGTGGATTCGATTTCTAGGCCATTGAGGATGTATTGACAATTCAATTTCTTTGTTTTTATGGCTAAAAACAACAAAAGTGGTAGTCGAAGCAAACACATCGACATCAAGTATCTAGCCATAAGGGAACGTGTTAAAGATAAAACAGTGGTTATTGAACACATTAGCACTGAATTGATGATTGCTGATCCTTTGACTAAAGGCATGCCACCATTGAAATTTAAGGATCATGTAGATAAAATGGGACTTGGTTCCTTTATGTAAATTTCGTTGTAGGAACGAATGTTATTTTTAATGAAACTTTATTTGTGATGTTTTCTCATATTTGTTTTCCTTGTGTACACATTCATTTATTTGTTGAGAAATATCATTAATGTTTGGACCTAGAATAAACATAGGGTTTATTCATTAAGTTATATGGGCTATAGTTAAGAAATATTATGCATTGTAATACATGGAAGATAATACTGCTTTTAGAGGACTTGTCGCCATGATTCATGTATTTTATTTCTTATTGTTGTGGTGAACGATGGAATATATGGACCAAGTGGGAGAATGTTAGATTTTCACGTAAGTTTCGGTAACCAACCGAAACTATCGCCTCAAAACGTGGTCCATTATCTTTCACGCTTAAGGAACGTGATTGGTCACGTTCATCTCACGCTATTTGCGCTTGTCCACGATTGCCCACGTTCGGTTGCATCGTCCGTGAAAAACTCGTGATGGGCAGAGTTTATAAAAGGGACGGAGCACAATGTTTTGGGTCCCTAAGCCTACTATCTCTATTCAGATAAAAACACACACCATCAAGTGAGAGATTGAAGAGGTTTAGAAGAGCCAAAATCGAGTTTCTGTTTTTCTTCCACCGAGAGCATCAATGGCCGGAGGTGTTTTTTCTCGATCAATTAATTTCAATTCCGCATTGATCTAATTGCCCTTTAGGATCCACATGAGCATGTTTAGATCATTTAGAAACACCAACAACTGAAAGTACCGGGTTGACTCTTATAGTTACTTTTATTTAAAACAGGATGTATAAAGCAAGATTATAAAATAAAAGAACATAGAGAAATGGTATCGCGGTTTGGTTAACAACCTACTCCACGGGGCCTTGCCTAGAGAATGATCAATCCACTAAGAACTTATTACAACTCAAGGACTTAAACTACTTGAGACTCCCTCTCAAATGGACGCCTATGAACTTATAAATTTCCTATGAACTTGATCAGCGAGATCCCCTCGACTCTATACGTTGGAATCCCTCCAACAATGTTTTTCACTTGAACACACTCAAATTATTTCTCTTTTATGAAACAACAAACTCGTACCTCTCTCACGACAAAACAAAGACAACTCACAGAGGTAACAATTTACAAGAAAACTTCTTTGAATAAATAGGCAGAAATATCACAACTGGGTGATATCTTCATTTATTCTGCAGAATCAATTTCGTTGCAAATCCTTGTTGCAACTACAGCTACAACATAGCTGTGAAAGATATCTTCCTTATACTCAGACGAATCAATCATCATTAAGTCTGAAAACTTTCCATTCCTGATCATTGAACTTGGACGTATTCTTGGGAAACAAATGATGATCATCCAGCTATCAGTCATAATCAAATATCAATCTTCTGTTTTTGAATACAAAGTTGACTTTACAAAAACAGAAACAAACCGTGATTACTAATCCTTTGAAACTTGCCTTTAGAAACCTATTAATAGCACAGTGAATTCATATGCAGGCAGGCAGCTAATATTTTCCAAAATAATGCCAATCAATTATAATTAGAATCAATCAAAAACGTGGGAAACAAATCCCAACAGAAACAAACAAGAAGAATATTATTAACTGGAAATTTGAGCGGAAATATAAATCATTACAACAAAACTGAACCTCCAATAAAGAACGGATTTTGAACAAGAGTACGTCGAGGCCTGTAGCTGTCAATGTTTTCTTAAAACAGATTCGCCCTCTCCACAGGTGCTTGAGAATATTACGAACGTCTGTCTCCCAGGATACAACGGCGACGAGCAATATTTAAGCACAAAAGAACTACTCCAACGAACTCTAACCGTGCCTTCACTCTATCACCGGACGACCAAACAACTCTAAGAACAAAGAATACACTGGAAAGAAAAGCGAAGCTCTGAAAATTTGCTACATTGAAATGGTTGAAGAGAGCCTCTTCATATAGGCTGCGGGAAAGGGGTGTTACAAACATCCCATTAATATGACTAAATCGTGGAATAATGAGGATTTAACCAAATTAATTCCTTAGGTTATAACCATAAGAATTATGAGTTAATTTGCCCCTTAAATGCTCATAAACCCATGCACTAATGTTGTAGTAATGCATCAGTTTCTCCAAATCCGAATTAAAAAGAAAAAAAAAAAGAACTTTTAGCTTTAAGTTGGAAAATGTAAAAGAAAAATTGCAAAGCAAAACCTGCGCGAGGACAAGTCTGACGGATTGAAATTCACATCACCCACGTCATGCAGGTGCACACATTGGGCCCCTAACCCACCGGCCCGATGAATCGCACCCCCTGCGCGTGAGAGTGCATCTTAGGTGCACATTCTTACCCAAGTTTAAAAATGCAAAAACTTCAACAAGCTTTAGGGTGCGTTTGGAATTGGTTCCAAAACATTTTTATTTGTTGTATGAAAATGAAAACAAAAACGTTTTTATTTTCATTTTGAAATCATTTCTGAAAATGCGTTTGGTAGTTTTATTCTGAGATTGTTTTCAATTTTAAAAAGACTAAAATTGCATTTGGTAGTTTAATTTTTAAAAACATGTAATAATATTTAAACTAATAATATATTAAATAAACATATCAACCCATTTTCTGACCTCATCAATCAACCCAAAAACGGGGCCTAAAACAAACGAAAACCCATTTCTAGATGAGGAGGGGGTGGTTAGGGGCAGTGAGGTCGAGGCGGGAGAGGAGGTGGGGACGCAGTCGGAGACGCGGGGGGGGAGGGGCGCCGTCAGAGACGAGTGGGGAGGGGGGCGCAGTCGGAGACGAGGGGGGGGGGCACTGTGTGGGAGGCAGAGGAATTTGAGTTGATTTTTTATTGAGTTTTTAAGAAAATGAAAATGAAAAACTGACAACAATTTTTAATTGTTTTCAGTTTTGTTGAGTTTTTAAGAATAAAGTAAAAAAAGTTTTCATTTTCTATTTTTTAAGAAATGCTGCCAAATGGCTTCCTCAGAGCATTTTCAGTTTTTGGTTCTTAGAAAATGTGAAAAACAGAAATGAAAACGGAGTCAAACAGGCCCTTAGTTTCTTTCCCATGTTGGAATTTTAGCTGAAAAGAATGAATCAAAATGAAAAAAAAAAAAAAAAAAAAGTTTATAAAGGTATATTCATAGGCAAAAGTTAGCTCGTCTATGATCAAGCTACTTAAATATAGTTTCAAGCACCGCATGAAATTAACTAGATTAATTTTATTCCATCAATGACAGGTCAACATAAAGACACATTACTTAAAGAAAAAAAAAAAGTACAGATTATTCGAACCATGTGTTGGTAAAATACTTTAACATATTTATTGTAAGTATTCAAACGTAAATATCGAAAAACAACACCTTGAGGATCTCAAGGGTAAAGCTCAATGAGAGATCTCACTCCTAGTTTTCTATTGATTTTATAGCGACTGAATCCGGCACTGAAAAAGAGCTTCTCCCATTCCCTTAAGTTACGCTCTTTGCCGGAGAAGCTGACAATCATTATCATGTCATTGCACAGTTGTATTCCAGTTATTTCATCTGTATTCTTCCTGTCAATGACGGTTTCAATAACAATGACTTTTCCTCCTTTCTCATTTTTCAAAATTGCTTCTCTACATTTCTTCAAAATGGCGAGGCTTTCTTCGTCATTCCAGTCATGCAGTATCCACTAGTGGAGACAAAACAATAACAAGTGTATTTAGTTTACAAGTAAAGAAATAAGGTCTATATGTAGGATAGTTTTAAAAGAGTAAACAGATCAAATGTGTTAAACGACATAATATGTCCATGTCATGTTTCAGAAATTTATGGCATGTTTGGTGAATAGGTACGGAATGAGGTGGCTTTAACTGATTTGAACTTTTGGTTCAAAACATTGAAAATCAAAGGTGTACTTTTTTTTTTTTTTTTTTTTTTTGGTTCAACTTCAAAACATAAAATTATTTGTTTGAACCAAGCCTCAGAAACTTTTACTAAATGCTGATTTAAAACAACATCTATTTACCAAACGACCTCTTAAATTTTACCTATAATTTGAAAATTTTGAGTTGCCCACAACAAATTATTATTTTCTTTTTTAATTATGAGGGAAATAACATATGTGTACTCACTCAACAATTAAAATATATAATTCTCTACTTATTTATTAAATTGTTTTGTCTAATTTTTTTATAGCGCTCCCACTGAAAATATATTGTTCAGCTTTGCCACTAGCTTGAGTAAAATTAGCTAGATAAGATGGAAGAGTACAACAATTCGATAAAAACGCACAACAAATTTTTGCTATACAATTATCCTTACGGGAATTATGTTTACAGCCCATGTTTTTGTTAACGCACTCCGAAATATTTAAAATTTAAAATTATTTTTGTAATTGTAAAATCTCATAATTCAACGGCTACCCTTATATGTACACTTCATGCTTAAATCATTGAGAAATATATAATAATATACAATCACACAATTTTTAGAATAAATCTTAGACCCCTTTTCTTCTTTATTTCAAAAAGGAAAAAAAAAACAAAAAAAAAACAAAAAAAAACCATACACCCCTTTCACCTAGAAATTCTTTTTGTTTCATTATCGAAATCATTGATGGATGCAAAGCAAACATCCAAGGATTCTTATATTGTAGCGTTCTTCTTGTTAGTTTTCTAACCAAAAAGTCCAGATTTTTTTTTTCATCATCAATTTCATTATCGCGTTGATGTAAAGATCTTGTGTTTCTTCAAACTCGCACTTAAATGAATTTATGATTACCAGGTTTTGTATTCGATTCTTCAATTACAGATAATCTATATATGGGCAAAGAGATATGTGCTCGTCATAATTTCTTTTCTTCTTTGCAGAGACTTAGAACATTGGAAGATATATGATTGGATTGTATATAAGGGTATAAGGAATGATAAGGGATTTAACATTAAAATGTAAATAATTTCAAATTAAAATGAATATACATTTATTTGGGGCGCTTTATAAAAATTTAGGGTGTTCATAAAATTTTCTTTATCCTTATCCTTAATAACAATAAAGATCCAACTTTCCTGTCCACTCCTCAATGTCCCCTTTCCAGACCGTCGTTTCAATAATATTCATACCACGTAATTAACATGTCATGTCACATCATTTAGAATTTACTTGTCAGTATAAACTTGTTTTTAATGCATTTAAACTTAATAAGATTAAAAAGTTAACGTAACATTGTTTTTCTTTTCCTTTCACACAATATCTTTCATTTTAGGGTTAAAAAATTGAGATTATAGTGTAGTGGGTATCACCGCCTCTACCATCCTCTGAAATAAATTAAAGCAAGAAAAGCTTTTGTTTACTTCCACAATTCCCATGAGTAAACATGTTAATTAGGTGCAAATTCATAATTATAATATGATAAATTCATAAAAGCGTAAAAGCCTACCAAAACCCAGATCTCTATGATCGAGGTATGAAAGGGAGGAAACAGAAAGAAGACAAAACAAGTAGTTAATTTTTGTAGATAGTTTGTGTGAAATATTTTGTGTTGATGACTCTCAGTAGAGGTAGACAATTTTTTTAAAAATTTTGCCATATTGATACCAAGTAGAAGATATGTCTGACATTTAATTAGTGGGTGGCCCAGCTTTTATTCTCTATTTTTTTACCCCTGATTTCTAAAATCAGTTTATTGTATGAGAATATATCAACCCCGTTCATTTCACCAATTCGAGTTTAGAATTTAAGTTTTGTTACAGTGAAAAGTTTTTAAAAACAGTTATATTTAATTTTTTTGTTACAGTAAAAAACTCTCACATAAAGTCACATCTCAACTCGAATTAACGAATTAAACTAGCCCATTGTGTGGAAAGGAGGAAACGAGAAAAAAAAAAATCTTAACATGACACTAATTATATTATTGGAGGGACATGAAAAGGGAAAAGAAGAAGGGAACGCAAGAACGAACACGTACCTTGAGCAAAATTGCATCCGCAGGAGGAATTGTGTCGGAAAACATGTTTCCTCCGATAAAATTCAAGTTGTCATTTCCCTCTAAATTACCAACGACTTGGGGGAGGTCAAAGACGTGCATTTCATGTGTGGGAAAGTGCTGGCTATGGCTTTGGCCATGGTTCCCGTGCCACCTCCAACATCGACCAAGGTCGTCAAACCTTCAAACACATCCTAACATTCAGTTAGTGTGAGCTTGGCAATTAGCTGAGAGTCATTAGCCATTGCCTCATTAAAGAGGCGATTATGGCTCGGCTCATCCGCGAGACAATCCCAAAAGGTCTTTCCTTTTTGATGCTCGAATGTTGAGCCGTCGCTGCTCTGTAACCATGTGCTCATGGAATGCCACGGAGCGGCCACCTCAGGGCAAAGGTGAAAAAGAACAAAGGACTTCATTTTCGTGTAATCTCGCCCCTCGCTTAAGAGGAGCCGGGAAGCATTTGTGAGAGAGTATGATTCTTCTTCTTCTTCTTCAACTTGACGACCGGTTGAAAAGAAACCAGCGTGAACAAGAATGCGCATAATGCGATAAATGCAATGAGTTTTAGAAGGATGGATAGGAAGTGCATTGGTGAGTTGGGAAAGAGTAATGGGTTTGCCATGTTTATGGATGATATCTGGTATTCCTAGTTCAATGGCGCACTTCACTGTAACATACTTTGCGTAATTTACTGAAGTACTTCACAAAAGAGAGTGGGCTTGAAGCAACTCACTAGAACTCATCACTTCCTCACTAAAAGCCATTTTCTTCTCTCTCTGTTATTTTTTTTTTTTACTTAATAAAAACTTGGGATTAAAAGTTTCAATTCATGTGTAAAGTCCTTTAGTTCTGAATGTGCATTTATAGAAGAGGTCAGATGTCCCGATCAAGGTGAAAATTCAAAGAAATTACTGTTAAGAAAGGAGAAATGCAACACGGATTTGGAAAAGATATATATGAATGAATTTTAAAGATGTCTTAAAAAATAAAAAATAAAACCATGTGTATTACATGATAGATATTAGAATTTGTTATTTGTGCCACACGAATTGACTGGTTAAAGGCCATGAAAACACGGTGAAAATCCAAATCACAAAAATATTGCAACGTAAATCTTAATAGTTGACTCGACATCAAGTTTTATCATATTTTTCTTATATTATAGTAGGTACGTACGTCCTCATAATCTAACAATTATAGCTTTGGATAGCGGCATTTATTTAAAACAAGTGTTGACGGTGGATTTCTGTCACTTAAAGATTAACTCTTTAAGAACACTCATGATAACCTCTTATGGATTGATATTTAAGGATTAATGCTGCAAAGAAACGTAAAGAAGGCAAGAAGTTATAGTGGGTCGGCAAGATTTCAATCTGTCTAGGGTAGTTGAATAATGCGCAAAAAAACTTAATGAATTCCTATGGCTCTATTTATAAGCCTTGTACACATGAGAGACTTCCTCTTCCGAAATTTTAGTAAATCTCTAAATATATCAATAAAAATTTTAATTTCAAGTTTTAGTGAAGAAATATACATCAGACTCTTACGAAAAAAATGTGTAAGTATCGACAAGATGTATTTTCTTTTGAAATAAAAAAAGATATGAAGTATTAATTAAAACAAATATTCATAGTTTTCACTAATATCGGTATATTTTAACAATTTTTTTAACATTTGAGATACCGATATTTTTGTAATTATAAGCATTCTGAAGTTTTATAAATCTTATCAGGGTGAAAATTTTGAATATTCTAACTTAGAGCATCTCCAATACAATACTAAAATTAATGTACCAATTGTAAATTTAACATATGAGTGTAAAAAATACTTTCTTAAGCAATACTATCTATTGTGCTAAATTTTCTATATGCCTACACTTTATAGCAAATTCTAAGTATAACATGTGGTAAACACATGATTCCTATTGATTGATATGGTTACTTTTTTATTTAGGTTGTATTCTTTTCACAACTCACGTCACAAGTCAAGTTCTATTGATAGAGTGTTTTCTCTCACAAAAATTCAAATGAAACTTTTTACAGTAGTATTTGTCTCTCACATTTAGAACTCAAGTTCTTAACTTAAGTTGTGACATAAACACACCCCTAATTATTACAACTTTTGCTTTTTAAATTATTTTAAAATTAAAAATTTATTTTCACAATTTTCAAAGCTTAATGATTATAAAAAAAAAAAAAAAAAAAAAAATAGATTTTAGCATTTCAAATAACATTTTTGCATTAGAGCATAAATAATAATGACATGTCCTGTATCATATTTTTTAGTGTTAAATATACAATTGACATTTGCATTTGTATAAAAAAAAAAAAATCTTAGGACAGCGCAAGAGAAAGATAATAGGAAACGTGTAGCTTTCTTGGTTGCTATTTGAAACTGCACTTTTGACTGTTTTACGTCCAAATTTTTTTTTGATTTTTCTAATACTAAATGACATTCTTGCTTAACTTTTCAAAGTCACAAATTATCCCCCATCAGTTACTGTGTTCTACTATAATTCATGCGAAACGTCAAAGCTCCCTTTAAAATAAAACGGAGACAAATATTGTAAATGATGATTACAATTTAAGTACAATGAGAACAAAAATAATATCCTATTGCAAAACATTGACAAAAGAGAGGAATTTTCCAAAAAAAAAAAGTAATAATAATGGCTTGGGAGCCTAAAAGAGAATACAAATATTAGATTATACATTGGGTCACGTGTTTTTAATGACGTTTTCTACCGAGATTGTCATCAAATTGACTAATTAAAATAGTTAATCTCATAAAAGATACTTGAGGTTTATTCTCAATTCCACTTTAGTTTTTGACTTTAAAGCGTCTTATATTTAATCTCTGAGATTTTACTTTATTTCAGTTTGTTTTTTTATTAGTTTGGTGTTAAATATTAAACGGAATCTGTGAAATTAGAGAATAAAATTATAAACATATAAAAGTTAAGGACAAAAACAATCCAGAAAAGTAAAAGCTAATTTTCGTAGAGTATCAAAATCTAAGCTGTTTACAATTTTGGTCTTATTTTGCATAGATTTCATCAAATTTTAATACGTAATTAACGGAAGAATTGAAATTGAAACAAAATAAAATCTTAAGAACTAATTGTGCAACATTTAAAAAGTCAAGGGCTAAAGTAAAATTGAAGGTAAACTATTGGGGCCATAAATGAAATTAATTAAATAGTTCGGCACAAAGAAAACGTCATTAATTAAATATTTCTGACTATTTGTTTTGGAAACCTTCGTTTCATGTGAAAATAACTATCAACTGCGGGACTTTCCAACCTGACTGCAAGACATGTCCGAAATAATGAAACTGAAATTGATAAATCTCGTTCGTAACTCTATATATGATGACATCATATCTTGAGTTGTTAACACAAATTTAAATTAGAGATTACACAATGCTAATTATTTAGCAACGTTTTATAAAGAAAAATTCGTCTAATATTACGGAAAAAAAAAAGGACAGTATCTCCGTACTTTGAAAATCTATATATCCAAATTAAGGACAGTTTCTATAAATTCAAAATCATTTTATTTGTTTTTAAAATTTTAAAAATTCTAAAAATTTTAAAAATTCTAAAAATTTTAAAAATGTATGAATTTGTTTCTGGCACAATCTTTTGGAAAACTTTGGGTAAATTTCTAAATATATCGGTAAAAATATCAATTTTGTAGCGGTCATAGTTCTTTATACGGAATTTTGTAGCGGTCATAGTTATATCGGATAAATATCAAAAATTTTGAAAAAATTTGTAAATATTGACACGATGGAAAACTTTCAATATATTTCTGAATTACGATATAAGTTGAGATTTCAATTTAATTTCTATATCTTTTTATGCAAACTTTTTCACGTATGTATCTTTTTAATTTGTCTGCTGTATTGACAACAAAAGTTTATCTATCTTTTTAATTTGTTCACTATATTGACAAAACAAATCATTGATTCATCAACAATACAAAGTTCTAAATATAGGGAGAAAACTCAAAATTTTATTGACATGAACTTGCTTTCATCATAAGAGGACGTTTAAATATAGAGGCAACACAGAAATCGGAAACTAACGTATTCCATAAATAAAAATTATAAAAATACAATTTTTTTTAACAGGAACATTTTGACCTAGAATTAAGAATTAAACTACTAGAGACAAGAAATAAGAAAATGTAATGAGAATTGGAATCCAAATTTCCTAAGCCAACTATAACAAAAACAAAAAATACTAAAAATTGTAAAAACGCTCTTGAATTTGCCCAAAAACATTGTACAATGTTCCGAACGCGTCATAAAAATTAGTTTCTCCTACACCACATCATATATACAGAAATATGAAAACAAAATATAAAGTAGTAAGATAAATATTCATAGCTTTTATAATTTGTCTCGATATTTTCATCGATATAAGTAATTTTTCAATTTTTTCTAAATTTTGAAATATTACTATTTTCACTAATATTGATATTTTCATCATTAGCTCAAAGTGAGGTTATTCACTTTTTTGGTGGGTAGGATTAAATTGATCACAGCTCCAACTTTTATTTTGTTGATTCTTAAATCGGGTCATGGTCAAAATTTTGAATATTCCAACTTTAGTATATCAAAGATTCAAATGGAGACAATAGTACATGTAGCTTTGATGGTTGCTTCTTCAAGAGGAAAATTTTCATCTAGACTTAAGAATTAAACTACCAGACACAAAAATAAGGAAATGTAACCATAATTGGACTCTAAATTTCCTAAGCCAAATATAACAAAAATAAAAATTACTAAAAATTATAAAAACGCTCTTGAATTTGCCCGAAAAATGTCGTACAATATAACGTAGCGATGTTGCGTCATTTTCATCCAAAAAACTAAATATTTATCGTCCAAATCTGACATCTTTAAAAGAGTCTATGAAAACTAAAAAATTATCTTATTTGATTTTGGGATGTTCCCAACGCGCCATAAAATTAGTTTTCCCTACACCACATCATATATTCAAAAATATGAAAACAAAATATAAAGTATTAAGATAAATATTTATAATTTTCGTAATTTTTCCCTATATTTTCATCGATATAAGTAATTACTATTTTAACTGATATGGATATTTTCATCATTAGCTCAAAATGAGGTTTTTTACTTTTTTGGTCGGTTGGATTAAATTGATCATAGTCCTCAACTTTTATTTTGTTGATTCATAAATCGGGTCATGGTAAAAATTTTGAATATTGCAACTATAGTATATCAAAGATTCAAATGGAGACAATAGTACACGCACGTAGCTTTTACGGTTGCTTCTAAAAGCTGCACTTTTAAACAGCTCTGCGGTCAAATATTTTGATTTTTTTCATACTTGTTGACACCAGAATCTGGCACACCGGCCGGCCCACCGGCCGAGGTATTGTCCGCTCTGGGCACTCTGGTCCGTGGACCCACTCTCCCTCACGGTTTTGTCCTTTTTGTAAAAGGCGCCTCAGTTGATAGGAGGGTTTGCCTTCGGGTACTTATGCACCTCTAGGCCCCTGTCTCCAACCGATGTGAGACTCTTAGCATACAACAATACCCCCCGAGACGGGGGCTGGGAAGGCAGGCCGTGGCCAAACGTTCCCACAGACAGCGCCAATTGTTGACACTAGAATCTGGCACACCGGCCGGCCCACCGGCCGAGGTATTGTCCGCTCTGGGCACTCTGGTCCGTGGACCCACTCTCCCTCACGGTTTTGTCTTTTTTGTAACAGGCGCCTCAATTGATAGGAGGGGTTTGCCTTCGGGTACTTATGCACCTCTAGGCCCCCGTCTCCAACCGATGTGGGACTCTTGGCATACAAAAATAGAGCAAACAAAAACCCGGAAAAGGGTTAGAAACCATTTGTATTACAGAGACAATATTTGTATTCATCTCAACAAATATAGTGCATGCACAAGTGGATTAGGCACAATATTATTGCCGAACCACTATAAAATTGTTGTTTCTTCTGTATTATCTTTCTGTTCATTTCATTATCCCGTGCTTAACATAATTACGAGCGGTTTAGAGAGATTATTACGAGTTGTCGGAAAAACACCGTCAATAATTGGTGCTAGAAGGAGGGCTCTACTGTTACAGGGTGACGTTGGGGCGACGTCGATGACATGCTGGTGAAGAGCAGGAGAGCTGAAGACCATGAGGAGGACCTGAGAAGAATGTTCGGTGTGCTCAAGACGTACAGGATAAAGCTTAACCCTCGGAAGTGTGCCTTCGGTGTTGCTTCAGGGAAGTTCTTGGGTTTCATGGTGAGCAGTCGAGGAATCGAGGCCAATCCGCAAAAGATTCAGGCCTTCCTTGACATGGCATCGCCAAGGAAGCCCAAGGAGGTCCAGAAGTTGACAGGCTGCGTGGCCACGCTGAGTAGGTTTATCTCCAAATCCACAGACAAGTGCGTTCCATTCTTCAACACTCTAAGGGGAAGCAAGCTGTTTCTATGGATGGAGGAGTGCGAATAGGCGTTCCATCAGCTGAAGGAACACCTGGGTAAGCCCCCTATGTTGTCCAAACCGGTGCCTGGGGAAGTGTTGAGCCTTTACCTGGCTGTCTCGGAACACGCCGTTAGTTCGGTGTTAATCCGCGAAGAAAAGAAAGTGCAATTGCCGCTGTATTACGCCAGCAAGCGCCTCCTCGACGCAGAGACGAGGTATCCACAGATTGAAAAGCTCGCCCTTGCACTAGTCGTGATAGCAAGGAAGCTACGGCACTAGTTCCAGGCCCACAGTATCCAGGTCTTGACCAATCACCCCCTCAGGCAGGTGCTACAAAAGCCCGACGCCTTTGGTTGGCTCCTCAAGTGGTCAATAGAGCTCAGCCAGTTTGACATCGACTACAAACCGCGGACTGCAATCAAGGGTCAAGCCTTAGCCGACTTCGTGGCAGAATTCACGGGCTTACCGGCCGAGGTCGAAGAAGCAGTCCAACCCCCACGATGGAAGGTCTACGTCGATGGTAGTTCAAATGATAATGGCAGTGGCGCCGGGCTGGTGCTATATACGCCGGAAGGACACAAGGTCACCTCGGCCATCAGGTTCGAATTCCCCGCATCCAACAACGAAGCGGAGTACAAGGCATTGCTCTCTGGCCTCCGATTGGCAGAGCATCTGAAGGCTGAAAACCTCGACATCTTTAGTGATTCTCAACTCATTATGAATCAAGTAAAAGGCCAGTACCTGACCAGGGATGAAAAGATGGCAGCATATCTGAGGAAAGTTAAGGAAGCTCTGGAAAAGTTCACTACTTTTGATATACAACAGGTGCCAAGAACAGAAAATAGCAACGCCGACGCGCTTGCCAGGCTGGCGATGTCAAGGGATGCCGATCTTTTGCACCTGGTGTCATTGGAGGTGTTGAAAGTCCCGTCCACAGAGAAGCGGCCTGAAGTCACACTAGTGGAACCCCAACCTGGCTGGATAGATCCAATCATCAAGTACCTACTTGACGGCAAGCTCCCTGAAGACAGGTAGCAGGCCAAAAAGATGAAGTACCAGGGGACAAGATATACGATGCACGATAACCTCCTCTACCGCTGGGGGTACTTGACGCCTTTGCTTAGGTGCCTCGGCGCAGAGGAGGCGAAGAGGGTCCTATAAGAGGCGCACGACGGGGTCTGCGGGAACCATGGGCGCAGAGGAGGATAGTCCTTAGCCCACAAAATATTACGGCAAGGATACTACTGGCCTAACCTCAGAAAAGACGCAGCGGAATACGCGAAGAAATGTGAAAGCTACCAGAGGTATGCCCCCACCCGTCGACTGCACTCAGAGGACCTTACGTCCATACTATCCCCCTGGCCTTTCGCTAAGTGGGGGATCGACCTCATTGGCCCGTTGCATAAAACCCCAGGGGGGTACAAGTTCGCAATCGTTGCAGTTGACTACTTTACAAAGTGGGTCGAGGCTGAGCCACTAACGGCCATCTCAGAGGCGAAATGTACAAACTTCATATGGAACAACATCGTTTGCCGCTTCGGGGTCCCGCACTCTCTCGTGCCCGACAACGGGAAGCAGTTCAACAACGAAAACACCAATCAGTTTTGTGAGCTTCTCGAGATCCATAAGAATTTCTCCTCGGTCGTCTACCCCCAGTCTAACGGACAGGTCGATGCTGTAAATAAAATTATCAAGGTCACCCTTAAAAGGCATCTCAACGCTTACAAAGGAAAATGGGCTGATGAGTTGCCAAAGGTGCTATGGGCCTACCGGACAACTAGTAGATCCACTACGGGGGAAACCCCATTTTCAATAGCCTACGGGTTCGAAGCGGTCCTGCCGGTCGAGGTGTCTATTCCGACCGACCGGGTAACCCGGTACAAGGAAGATAGGAACGCCGAGCTGATGAGCTTGGAGCTCGACCTCTTGGAAGAGTGGCGCACGGACGCACAACTAAGGCTCGCTGCATACCAAGCAAGGACCGCCAGGTACTACAACAAGTGGGTCAGGCCGAAGCGCTTCGGAGTCGGAGATCTGGTTTTGTATGTCGTAACCACCAACACAAAACCCAAGAACTCCGGGGCCTTGGGCCCTACTTGGGAAGGGCCCTACAGAATAATGGAAATCGTGGCAAACGGGTCATACCGGCTCGCAGAGCTCGACGACCGAAGCACTAAGCACACCTAGAACGCATACCAGTTGAAGGTCTACTACCAGTAACTACGACAAGCATCGGTTCAGTGAACCAAAGTCCTCTACTTGTATTTGCTCATTTTCTCGTTTTTGCAGGATAAAATGCCAGGCTTGTAACCGATGCATGAATAAATAAAGGATAGTATTTCGACTGGTTCTTTCTACTTTGCAAAAAAAAAAAAAAAAATCTTTTGTTGTTGATACGTCGACCAAAACTTGTCGATACGTCGACCAAAAAATGAAAATGTCGACGCTCTATAAACGAACACCCGCGAATCCTACTATCTACTACGATGCGCCAGCGTCGACTTCAAGAACTCCACCCTAGCGAGGGGGTGTTAAGGCAGTCGAGCTGACACTTAGGAAAACTTTGTAAGTTTTCAAAAAATTTTCTTAGCAAATTTCCACACAACACAATATAAGGAAAAATGCAAGTGCGTATAAAAAAAAATAAATACGGTCTCGACCTTATGGCCGCTACAAAACATCGAATAAAATATTGTCTGGGCCTTACGGCCCTACTAAAAAACAAAAAAAACATAAATACAAAATCGCCGTTACTCGGCGCCTCCATCCCCGCCTTCTCCGCCCTTAGTGCCTTCCTCCGGTGCCACCTCGGCACTGACCGCTCCCGGTTCGACATCCTCCTGCGGTTGACCCTCGTCGCAACCATCTGGTAAGGCTCGACCACTTCGACGTCCTCGCTGTCGGATTCGTCGAGGAAAGAGAGGTCGACGTCCGGATGCTTTCTCCGGAAGCGGTCGAGGATCTGCTCACCGACGGACTTCATGAGGGACAGCTAAAGCTCCTCAAACTCAGTTGAGTCTTGGTAGGCATCGAGCCTCTGGTTCACCAGCTCCTCGAACGCCTCGGATGACTTGAATTGCTCCACGCATCCCTCGACGATTCGCTCGAGCTCCGGCGATGTCTTGAAGAGCTCTAGCCGGGAGTCGACTAGGCGGCCAAAATCTGCAGACTTCTCAAAGTTCCGGATCGCCCTCAAGGCCACCTCTTCCTCCCGCTTTTGGCACTCGGAACACGAGAGGTACTCCTCGATGGCCTTGGAGCGTCCATATAGGGCGCCCTCGTTGTAGCTGGTGGCCTTCTCGGTGGAGATGCTCTCACCGAGGGACAACACTATGGCCTTCTCGACCGTGAGGCTCGTGGAGAGCTCGTCTCGGGCGGACCTGAGTGCCAGAAGCTCCTGCTCGACGTCCTTAGAGGCAGTTTGCCTTTGCATCCACTCCTCAAGCTTGACGTAGTTCTGGAGGGCCAGCTCAAGAGCCTATAGGCCAAGTGAAAGAGGAAACTTGTTAAATTTTTGGGGATAAAACCTCAAGGAAGGAGGCGAGAACCAGAGTAGTAGAGAACTTACCGAGATCTGGCGCGTCACGGTAAGACACTGGCGGTCAAGGATGCTCCTCTTCGTAAAAGAATCCCATGAATCGTCGTGGAAATGGGAGTAGATGGCTTGAATTGGCAGGTTAAACCGCGGAGGCAGACGCAGAGCGTTGTGAAGGTAGCGGGGGACAACGTCTGTAACAATGAATTTGGGGTCGTCAATCCTCGACCCCGGCGTCACCAATGGCCTCGAAAGAACGGGGGATTCCTCGATGCCCTTCCCCTTTTCTGGGCGCCGAGCCGGCTGGGAGGACGACCCCTCTACCCCTTCTGCCGTGCTTGAGTCCTCGATGCAGGGCCTCCTAGCCGGGGGGTCGATCACAAGCATCCCCCGGGGGAGTGAATCAGTAACCCGGGGGGCGGGGGCTACCAGAGCTGGGGGCGCCACCGGCAGTTCCGACGCCCCATCTCTTTCCTTCCTCTTCCTCGGCCGGACGGGAAAATTGTACTTCATCTCGGGGGGACGCCTACACATAATAAAAAGTCAGCTTGAATGCCCCTCGACTACGCTCTGAGACCATGATAAAGGAATTATCGAAAAAGACAGTTTATCACTTAAGAGGTTCACGAGAGGCTCGGCGGGGACCTAGGGCGTGTCGAGGAGTACGAACAGGCCGTACTTTCATCGGTTCTTAGCAGTATTAAGAACCGACGCCCGACGCTCGTCTTCAGGCAAGACTCAAATCTGCTCGACGCGGGCTAGAGAGGCGGAGGCGAGGCGCAGTCAAGGGATTGATTTACCTGCAAAGAGAAGCAACATATCAGGAAGCTCAACGAGAAGGTTAGGCCCCATCGTGATGAGAATTATGCGATGAAGAACCCACAGTATTTGCTGAAGACTGTTTGAGTCCCCAGAGGATACTAGTCGTCGAGTGGGTGGGAATTAAAGTTGTCCCCTAGAGAGAAGAATTGGGGCTTCCACCCGTGGGCGTTCGTGGTCTTCTCGACCACCAGGGGAGGAACTGGAGGTTTGGACTTTACGGAGGCCAAGTAGAAGAATCCCCTCTGGTTGGGAGAGGCCTTCAAGGAATAGTAGTAGAGGAACTCGTCGACAGTTAGGTCGACCCTGAGAAACTTCCTCCACAAGATAATCATTGAGTTTATTGTCACCCAACAGTTGGGTGACAGTTGAGCAGCGGAGATTTTGTGGAGGGCGCAGAGGCCCTTCACAAAGGGGTGGAATGGAATGGTTTTCCCAAAGGTAAGAGCCCGGGTATAACAGTCATATGGCGGGCTGGGGGGTTATGAGCACGGTCGTTGGGGGTCGGGACGATCAGGTAAAAGTGCAAGGGGTCGATCCCGGTGTCGTTGAATGCCTTCAGCGCAGCTCGGGGCTTTAGCTTGGATGGGTTGACATCCGTGGCGAGACCCGAGAGGCTGCTGGTTGACGCGACCCCATATCCCCGGTCCTCCGATGGGCCGGCTTGCTCTCCCAGTTCCTCGTCGTCGAGGAAGATCAGCTCGTCCGACTGCGAGCCTGAGGTCGACTCTTCGGGAAACTCCTCGACTTCGCGGAGGAGAGAGTCAACGCTTTCCACCGAGGGCAAGCTCGGTGTCGCCATCTCGGCCGGGTCATCCCTCACCCGAGATGTGGAGACCTCTCTGAGCTTGTTTTGAAGACATTTTTTCTAGAAATAAACGAAGGGAAAGGTTAGTTTCTAATGGTCGAGAGGTCCAGGTGTCGCGCACAGAGGCACGGGGAATACGTCCCTAGGCTGGGACTTGGGAAACCAATCCCAGTACAGGGTCAAGACGGCAAAGAACAAGGCGGTGGCCCGTGGCGGCCTCAGCCAAAGGTATACGGCTAGCCGCGGCAGGTGAGGAAATTTCTTCCCTCCCCCCCTTTTTTTTTCTCGCACGCAACTACACCAGAACAATGGCAAACAGAAGAGAGAATGGGAACTCACCGGTCACCGGAAGATGGAAGCACAGAAGAGAGAATGGGAACTCACCGGTCACCGGAAGACGGAAGCCTGGAAATGGAAGGAGAAGTGAGCACGCGGAAGCAAGACGTCTGGCGAAAATTCGGCAGAGTAACGGCACTCAAGCAATCGTGCCGCGTTAACACCCTCTCGGGGGTTTAAATAGGCACCTAAGAACCCCTAAATCTCAGCTGTAGAAGGTCATGCGTCTCCATCCAACGGTGGGAATGGTGGGTCGCGATTTGACGGTCAGGGGAGAGGCAACCAAAGGACACTCCATCGGACGGTCGCGATTCATTTGCTAATGCCACGTGGCAACCGAGAGGCGGAAGCGTGACAGTCGACATGATCGACGCGACGGTCCCACTGCCCGAGAAACCAACCGCAATGATGTTGTGCCCGACAAGCACCGTCACCGCCCCAGCAAAATCTTCCGCTGTGGGCATCCTCGGCGCTGGGTATCCGGTGTGAAACCCGGCGCTCGACATCGATCTAGGGGGTAATTGTTATACCATAGTCCATGAGCTCACCATTCCCGGTATGCCGCGATGCGAGGACTCCTACGTTGGAGCCGGTTTTCCGCCGAGGGGAAGACCATGGCAGTGTCCTTAGCGCCGAGTCGCGCACGGCGACAGTTGCCGAAGAAAACCATCTCACCTCTTATGACCAAGGCGTCGAGCAAGATTGCAAGTGGACCTGTCAACGGTCATGTTAACTTGAGGAGGGAAGTATTGATCCGACAGGGGCTGCAGGACTCAGGAAATCAGACGGTAGATAAGCAGGATCAGCCGCCTAATTTTCGGAATTTTCATCATGAGAACTCACCTACCCTCCCGTGGATCGAGGACAGAAGATGGCTTCTGTCTTGGGAACCGGGAATATGTGAGTAAGTGAGAAGGCCTATAAATAGAGCAAACAAAAATCCGGAAAAGGGTTAGAAACCATTTGTATTACAGAGACAATAGTTGTATTCATCTCAACAAATATAGTGCATGCACAAGTGGATTAGGCACAATATTATTGCCGAACCACTATAAAATTGTTGTTTCTTCTGTATTATCTTTCTGTTCATTTCATTATCCCGTGCTTAACATAATTACGAGCGATTTAGAGTGATTATTACGAGTTGTCGGAAAAACACCGTCAACAATACCAAATAACATTTTGTGCCTTAACTTTTCAATATAAAAAATTGGCCCCAAAAATATGCGTAAACGTGCTCTATGATTTTGGAATAGAGTTTTCCTCGTGTTTTAGGGTGGTCGGTTGCCCAAATAGATACGTCACACATTCATTATCGAAAAGTTAAGACTATTATACTCTGATAAAAATCAATTGCGAGGTGCTTTATCAGATCTATTTATTGAAATCAAGATCGTAACACTTATTTTCCTTATTGCTCACTTAGAAGTGATACTCTGATAAAAATTACTCCGAAGGAAATCTTTCTTCAACCATTCAATGGCCATACCCATTCGCATTTCGGCTATTGTTTTTGTTTTTGTTATTTTTGTGTTTTTCTAAGAGATACTCATTAACAGTGGCACATTTTCCTTATTGTGCCTTATTAAGAAAACATTAATTAAAAGTGTTACACGGTCATTTTTACTAAAACTGTCGTCTAATGTATTTTATGGACTTCAATAGTACTTACAACAACGCCGAATTTAACGACCCGTAAAACCCCTCACTTTATATCTATGACATACAACGACGCTTGAATTTAATGATTTGGTTCTTAAACCGTCATCAAATTTTTTAAAGACGGTTTAACCATTGAGTTTGAAGCACGACTTTTCCTAAAGTTAATGTTGGTTGCTACTAAGCAGAATCAGAAAAGTCTTTTAGGAGAAGTAGGAGCGTAATTGAACTAATAAGATAGGACAAATAAAAGAGACGGATAGAACTTTAGGACAACAAAATAAATGTTCCTAGTCCGTGGGTGGCTCCATCTGGCGAGATGAATATCTCTTCATTGATTTTTCTAAATTTGAAATGAGAAGCTAATGCCTTTTAGTAGCTTATGTAGCAACAATGTCAAGGCAAGACTTCTCCTAGTTAGAAAATTAACTTGCTGTTTTGAAAGATCATGTTACGTGCGAGACGATTTTTTCTAATTCGTGTCAGATGTTTTTTTTTTTTTTGATACGCTAAAGAAAATTTATAACCATATATATATATATCCACAAGGGCGAAGCGAGGTAAAGTCCGGGCGAAGAGATTGATGAATGACGCAAATATATATATATATATATATATATATATATATACAAATGCCTTTGTAATGGTCGAGAAGTTCATAACGCTAAATCTTTAATTTAATTAAACTCTTGTAATTGCACTTTTCGCAAGTAAAATGAATTTTATCTCTCTTTGTGCCTGAGTGCGTCCTGTTTTGTGTCTTTTTTTTTTTCCTTTGAACTCTTTTTTTATAATTTATTTTATCGATATGCAGGTAAGTGTTAGTCCATGATGCTTTTTGGAGGGAGTGCCAACTTAATTGGGATGTTCTTAACAAACTTGTGACATTAACAAAAAGTAAAATAAATTTGTGACGTTAATACTAATGAATGATCAAACTAATGATCATATTTTTATTTGACCTTTAAACGTCCAGCAGTGCATTAATCATTAATATGCTTTCAAAGTAATACGGCAATCTATGTGCCACATGGATTGAGTAATGATTTTTTTTTTCTTCTTTTGGAGAATAAGAAAAATAGGAATTAAATAAGAGGTGTTTGTTATTCTGATTTCTACACTATTTTGTAAAGTAATTGAAAATTTTTCGACACCCTTTAATTGAGAAAAATTTGTCACTTTTTTCGTGAAAGTACTGAAGGCAGCAAAGTCATCGTGTTCTACTATAATTGATGGAAAACTGCAAAGCTCTCTTGAAAATAAAGAGAGCACTCTTGAAAACAAGGGCAAAAGAGAGGCCGAAATGATAAAGGGAAGAATTTGCACAAAACTATATAAATAAATAAATAAAATAATGGCTTGAGCCATAAAAGAGAACACAACTATTAAATTATTATACATTAGGCCACGTTTTTATTGATGTTCTGTACAGAGATTGTCATAAAATAAATGACTAACTAAAAAGTTCGGCACAAAGAAAACGTTATTTTTAAAATAGATCAAACTACGTATTTCGAAAACTTTCGTTGAATGTCAAAATTATAACTATCAACATATGGATGAAATGAGAACATATAATCTTCTATTTTCAAACCTCGACTACACGACTTTTCCGGAGGTTTAATGATAGTTGCATATCACACAAAAATTAGTAGATTTGATTTGTTACTCTATGATGACATAGGTTTCATTCATTTTATTAGTTCGGATCTTAAAAAAAGTTTTTGTTACAATGTTTTCTTTTAGTAGTAAATCACTTTTTAACTCTAGTTCTTCACTCGAACGAGTGAAATGAAAGAGACCATAAAATCTTTAGTTTCAAACAATACTCCAAATTGGAGGATGATGTTTATTCAACGACATTTTATAAAACAATACTGAAAAAAGGCAATACAGTGTTATTCGTATTTTAGAAATTTGTATGTGCGCATTAAATTAAGGTTTTTAAAAATAATCGTCTAATGTCAAAAATTCAAAAAAAAATGACGCATTTTTTTTTTGCTCATTTTTTGTTTTAATGTTTCAAATTTTCTCTTCTCCTTTATCATTCCAACACTGATCACTTTCGTCTCCTTTCTCCTTAATTTACAAACACTAATTTTTTCTCTCAAATCCCGTCTCTCTATAAATTGTTCTATCTTTTTCCAAAATCCTCTTTAGAATATTTGGTTATATATGTTGACGATGATTATATACGAGGAGGATTGTAATATATTTCTTGAAAAGTTGTTTGTGTTGTCTTGACGAAATATGTGTTGTAAATAATAAATAAATAAATAAATTTTTTTTTAAAAAGAGAAGAACGCAACTATTTGATTATACATTAGGCCACGTTTCTTTAATCTTGTCTTCATCAATAATTTAATTTCGTCAAATTGACATAAAATCTTTAGTTTCAAACAATACTCCAAATTGGAGGATGATGTTTATTCAACGACGTTTTATAAAACAATACTGAAAAAAAAGCAGTACAGTGTTATTCGTATTTTAGAAATTTGTATGCACGCATTAATTAAAAGTTGTTTGTGTTGTCATGACGAAATATGTGTTGTAAATAATAAATAAATAAATAAATTTCAAAAAAAAAAAAAAGAGAAGAACGCAACTATTTGATTATACATTAGGCCACGTTTCTTTAATGTTGTCTTCAACAGAGATTGTCGTCAAATTGACTAACTAAAAAGTTCGGCAAAAGAAAACGTCATTTTTAAAATATTTCAGACTGCATATTTTGCAAACCTTGGTTTTATTAATAAATAATTTTTAGTCAATCAATAAATAATAATTAGTTAATTATTAGTCAAATATTAAATTTATTATTATTAAATTTGTAATTTTTTTATGAAAAATAAATAATAAGTAGTAAATAGTAAATAACCATTTACCTAAAGATTAATTGATAAAATATCAATCATATAAGATAAATAGCAATACTCAATTAACAATTAATATCAAATTGTAATCCTTAATTGGGTAATATACTAATCAATAATAATTAATAAATAATTAAATAGTTAAATAATTATTATTTAAATAATAGCTACCAAAAATTGATCTTGTAATATATCAAATAATAGGTTTTCAAATAAAAATAAGTAATTAATTAACTAATTATTTAATTATGTAATTAATAGTTAATTATTTAATTAGAAAATAGAATACTAACTATTAATATGCTAATATTTTTTACAAATAGGCTAATTTATAAGTTTTAAACTAATAATTATGAGTACCTTAAACATGGTGATTACTTAGATATTTTTTTTTATTAATTACTCTTTTTTAATTATTTAGTGTATTTATTTATTACATATATATAATTTAATTATTAATGTGCTCATCAATATAATATATCTATTCAAATTATTTAGTGTATTTATTTATTACATATATATATAATTTAATTTTTAATTATTTATTTATTGCAAAAGATCAAATTTCTTGTATTGTCTCTTTTCCTTTCCTCCGAATTCTCTCTCTTATTCTTTCGCCTATCAAACCTTGAAGTTATTCCTCCAAAATCTCTTTTAGTATATATTTTTAAATGTTGATGATGATTATATAGGGGAAGGGGTTTACAATATATTTCTTAAAAAGATATTGCTCGTGTTGTCTTGTGGAATATGTGTTGAAAGTAATAAATTAATTAATTAATTAAAACCAAATTAAAATTTTCAAAAGGAAGAGAGGCCGTAATGCTGAAGAGAATAATTTTCAAACAAAATAAATAAATAAATAAAATGAATGGCTTCAGTCATAAAAGAGAAGACGACTATTTGATTTTACATTCGGCCACGTCTTTCTAATGACGTTTTCGACAGAGATTATCATCGGAACGAGGTTAAATTGGCCACGTCGTTACTAAAACGTTTGGCACAAAGAAAAAGTCATTTTTAAAATATTTCAGACAATCTATTTTGAAAACCTTCGTTGCTTGTCGAAACTATAACTATCAACGCATGGATATTGAAGTGACTACATATAATCTTCTATTCTCAAACCTTCACGGCAAGACTTTTCCCAAAGTTAATTAATGATAGTTTCACATCATACCAAAGTTGGTAGAACTGATTAAGTACTCTACGATGACAAAATATCTTCAGTTCCCAACAAGACTGGAAATTGGAGTTAATTAAGACAACGTTTATTCAACGATGTTTTATATATATAAATAAGCGACACCGAGTTCTCCGTGTGTCGGAAATGTATATTTCCACATTAGATGACTGTTAATAAAAATAATTCCCAATGCCAATTTATTTTTTTTTTTTTTAAATGACGTACTGTATTTTGCTCGTCATTTTTTGTAAAAAAAGTTTCAAATTTTCTCTTATCCTATGTAATTTCAGAATTGATCTCCTTTATCTCTCCTCTCCTTAATTTACAAACTCTAAGATCGTGTTTGGAATTGATCCCATTTTTATTTGTCACGTTTTTTGAGAAAGAAAAAATGAAAATATTTGTAAAATGGCGTTTGATGCAATAAAGACAAAAGAGAGAAATGAAAACGATTTTTTAGTGTTGTGTACAATAAGAGCGAAATGAAAAACGACTTATTTTATTTTCATTTTCTTCTCTCTCAAGCAGAGAGAGAAAAATAGACATTAGTAGGTTTTTTACATTGAAAACAATCTTTTGATAAAATTGTTAGACGCATTTTGAAAAATGATTTCTATCTGAGATTGAAAATGTTTTCATTTTCATTTTCATATAAAAAACAAAATCATTTTTGAACGAGTTCCAAACGCGCCCTAAATTTTTCTCTCAAATTGCGTCTTTCTCTAAACTCCTCTCTCTTCCTTTCCTCTAAACTCTTTCTATTAATTCCTTCTGTTAATTCCTTCGCCTCCCAAACTCCTCTCTCTTCCTTTCCTCTAAGCTCTCTATTAATTCCTTCGCCTCCCAACCCTTGAAGTTATTCCTCCAAAATCCCCTTTAGAATATTTGGTTTTATACGTTGATGATGATTATATACGAGGAGACTTTGTAACATATTTCTTGAAAAGTTGTTGCTTGCGTTGTCTTGACGAGATATGTCTTGACTACATTTCCTTGTTAGAAAACTTGTTATTTTGAGAGATCATATTACGGGCAAGGGTTAATTTTTATAGTAATTTTTGTTAAAATTTTACACATAAACGTTAAAGAAAATAGATTCTTACTTGATTCTTACGTATTACGGAAAGAAGTTGAAGAAGAATAATCTCATATTCTCATTGCATAACGGTGGAGGTACAACTGAAAGTATAAAGGCAAGCTTAGATCTAGTTCACGTATCTCAAGCCTAGCTAGTACAGCTGGCATAACAGAAAAAACAAAAGAATATTCTTAAATGCATAAAGCAAATTATTTCTAGAACGCTAATACTCTCCCTCAAGATGGAGAATATAAATTTTGAATTCCCATCTTGCCCAAAAGAAGATGAAACTGCGAAGGATGTAAGGCTTTAGTGAGTAGATTCGCAAGTTGATTGTGAGTGGTGACATGCATGGTTTTTATGATCCTAGCCTGTATTTTTTTCACGCACTAGATGACAATCGATCACTATATGTTTTGTACGCTCATGATAAATGGGATTGGCTACAATGTGAAGGGCCGCTTGATTGTCACAATAAAGCAAAGCTGGACCATGATGTTAAGCATGTCATTCGCGAAGAAGACAGAGTAACCACCCAAGCTCACAAGTAGTGTTGGCCATAGAACGATATTCGTAAATAACATATCCGGTTCTTTGATAAATTTTTTGTTAAAAACCAACAATGAGTCGGGTTTTGTCCAGTTTAAAACTGCGTAGTTTTAGAAATTTGTGTTTTACTACATCTGAGAGTTGGATTTTGAAAATCTATACTTTACGACAATTCTTCAAGTCATCGAGATCTAAAATTGTCATTTTCGGAGAAAGTTAAAATTCAGCCTCTAAGGGCCTCATTTGGCTGAAAAAACAAAGGATCGGTTCTTTTTTTCAAACTGTTTTTGGATAGCATGTACTATTTTTAAAAATGGCTTAAAACATGCATTTAGAGTTAAAAGTGAGTTTTATCACAGTCCACAAAAAAAATGTTCAAAATATTGAAAACTATAAGTTTAAGTTTTCCAAACCATTTGTCGCTATTGTTCTCTTCCTTTGTTCCCAAAAAGCATAGAGTAAGACTTCAATTGCTCAATAAGATCAAATCTTTTGATTACATGATGGACTCCTCTGAAAAACATTGGCAAGCGTGTAAACGAGGTGCTCTACCTAACGAGCTATAGCCCTTATGCTTGTGATACATATTTTATCATGTAGATAATTTCTTGTCAAGATGAATATTCCATGATAAAATGACATATCCCTTCGATTAACACCAAAATTATTGCTCAAGGGTCCTCATTTTTGCATTCAAATTAACCGAAAAAATTTTCCTCTAACCCAAAATAAGCAAACTTAAACCAAATATAAACATACCACATAATACTAATCAAACTAACCTCAAAACACACAAAACTAACATAAAACTCACACACCCTTATTACATATTTATTTCCTCAAAAATCACAAATTACATCTAAGTTTTTACCCTTGATGAAGATTCATGGTTAGGCTCCTCCTAAAACACTTTGATCACCTTCTTCTTCCTCTATGTTTTGCTAATGACTTGGAACTAGAAGAGTGGAAAATTTTGAGAAGAGCATTTCTAAAACCCAAATTTTGCTAGAAACAAGTAAGAAGAGGTTCAGAGTTTTACCCTTGAAGAAAGTCATTGGCTAGACACCTTCTAGAACACCTTGGTCCCTTTCTTCTTCTTGAGATCCTAGACTAGTGCTTTGTGTTTAGAAAGATGAGCGAATTTTTTTTTTTTTTTTTTTTTTAGGGGAAGCACGAGAGGTATGGCCGGTTTGGTGCTTTAAGAGAGAAGTTAAGTAAGCTTTTTTGTTAAATAGTTGATTTGATTGATCTCATCATGAAGTTTTCTAGTACACTCAACTAACCAAAATTTTTACTTAAAAACATGGCCGGCCAAGTGAAGAAAGAGAGGGAAAAAAACAAGCATGAGCACTCTTCATCTTCCACCATCACATCTCATCCAATCTAAACATTAACCTACCCCTTGTACTTTTGTCCCATCTTTTAAGTTTCCTTTGAAACCGTTAAAAATTATACTAGCGGTAAGGAAGTACTTAGCCGACAGAAAATTTTAGTTTTTGATGGTTCCTTTTCTACTGCAAATTTACAGTTCAATATTAATCCCCCAGTACTTCGATATTAAATTCTTACTCATGTAATATTTCAAACTATTTCAAGTCTTGAAATTAATTCTAGACTGAACAAATTCTAAATTTAACTTTTTTGCATTATATTCTAGGAATGACATTGCTACCGAAGATTAACTCCCCGAGCTCACATTCTACCCTTCTACTATAAGTATTTTTCTCGTGACTTCAACCTAACTGTTCGGCAATTAAAAATTTTTTTGTACGCTGCTAACAGTGGATTGTGCTTGGAGATTCTTGAAATTAAGATTCTCAAACTGTATGTATACTGGAAATTCCACCTTAAATTACAGTGAGAATTTATGAATTGAATTTATTTAATCGTAAAACATGAACTTAGCATGAAATCTGCTACAAAATTTAGGAATATTAATATTAATTCTATAAATTCTTTAGTCACAAAATATAGCTTAATATTTTTCATGAAAAATCCTTGACTTAAATACATAAATTGTATTATTTAAAGTCTAAGATTTTCTTGGTCATTACATTAAAAATGTGATGAGCCATGCAACTGTTGTCCATTTTTTTTTTTTTTTCATTTATGCCCGTTATTTTTTTACAATTTTTATTTATAAGTAGTTGTATATTGTTTTCTTTTACTTACTGCTTAAGAAAATGCGGTTTAACTTTTATCTTCGTTTATGCCCTTCACTTTTGTACTTTTGAACTTAAGAAAAACAATTTAGTTTTGTTTCCTTTTATACCCTTCACTTATTGCCCTTTTTACTTACTTGTTATTTACTATTTCTTCTTTCTTTGTGCTCAAGAAAAAATCGCTTAATATTTTTTTATGTACAAAGAAAATACTAGATAGCAGGTAAGTAAAAAGTACAAAAGGTAAGAAGCATAAATGGAAATAAAGATTAAATCACTTTTTCTTGAGCACTAATTAAGAAAGAGAAATTAGTAGATAAAAATAAGTAAAAAGCACAAAAAAATAAGGGGCATAAATGGCAGCAAAAACTAGACTCCTTTCGACTAAGCACTAAGTAAGCAAAATGTACAAAAAGTGAAGGACATGAATGTAAAAAAAGCAAAAAGAAAAAAAATAAATTAAATCAGTTTTCTTAAATCCTAAGCAAGGAAAAACAAAGTAGATAGCAAATGAGTAAAAAGTGTAAAAAATAAAAACAATAGAGCTCAAGAAAAAGTGATTTAATCTTTGTTTATATTTATATCCCCATATTTTTACTTTCAACTTGTTATTTATATTTTTCTCGACATTGAGCTTAAAAAAAAAAAAAAAAAAAAAAAAACGGTTCATTCTTTTTATTTTTTTATTTATTTATGCCATTCCTTTTTTTTTTTTTTTTTTTTTTACTTACTTGTTATATATTATTTTCTCTTACGTGCATAGAGTTTTAACAAAAAAAATGATCAAATTAAATAATTTTTTTATCACATGCTAAAGGCGACTTCCGAATCCATAAAGGCTCCTCATCAAAAGAGATGGCGCAGTCTATATATTAAGTAAAATAATGTATGTTAAGTAAAATAATGCTACATTGAAACAAGTGACATAATGATATATTTACTTTTTTCCATTAATATCTTTTTCCTTCCCCTATAAAAAAATCTCTTCTTTAATTCGACTCTTTTTTTTATTATTTTTTGTTTCTTTTTGCAGCTGGGATGTGCATCGCACAAGCCTACTTTTACTTGTTTAACAATAAAATTTCTAACCTTGACATTATAAATTCATGTTGCTAAATCTGAACCTTTCGTGACCATGTATTTTCACAATGTTGCTGAAGATCACGTCACCTGATAAAATAAATTAAAAAAGGTACTATTTGAATGAAGTCTAGGTCCGAATTAATGTTTGGTAGGGTAAATAATTTGATCCTTTTGGAACTACAATTCAATTCTACACCTACACTCGGAAATTCACTTAACAAAAAAAAAAAAAAAAAAAAACTCTAATAATTCGCTCATATATCCTACGACATATGCATCCCTAACATCATATGTTTTACCGTCATTAAAACAAGAAAATCGTCAACCGTTTTTTTGCTTTTTTTTTTTTTTTTTTTTTTTTTTTTTTTTTTCCTGGTCATTATAACCCTTTAATCACAAGATTAGTCGGCACTAAAGGATTTTAAAATTTTGAATTAGTGCTATCGTGCCAATGTATTTAGTTGGATTTTCAAAAAATAAAAAATAAAAAATAAAAAAAAATAAATAAACTTGTCATTGCTAAATGATATATCTACAAAATTTTTGGTGGGACTTAATGAACCTATTTATTTTGATGGATTTTGAAAAGGATACCATTGGTGATAATCACTAAAAGGACTGCAAAATTTCGACGAAACTTCAACGCCACGATTTCTTTTTTTGTTGTTCAATTTTGAGAAAAGTGTGCATTTTTCAAATTTTATTCATTTTTAATCCGGGTAGTAGTGATTAAGTAAGATCAATAGTTTAATATATACATATATAAAATTTCATTTTCCATGAGCCTCTCTTATTTCTGAAATTCGCAAATATTTTTCCCATCTTGTCATATTTTTCAAAATTACATGTTCACTTTCAAACATGAATATTTTGAGTATATTGAATGTTAGAAGTCACACAAAATGAAATGAAATAAAATAAAATAAAAGTTGGTTGATCATATGATACTCATCACTAATCATTTAAACTTTTCCAATGTTACAAGTAATCTAGAATGAAAACATACGTATGATACAAACTAATTATTTGTCAATTCTGGAAACCTATATAAAGACTTCCCGCATATGTACTATATATTAAAAAGGATTATAAGATCCCAAGAATCTTCATTTGCTGCAAATACTTATGGTAAATACAGGGTGAATACAAACTAATCTACTTTAGTTTTGCTACAAACTAAGCCCTAAACTAATTTACTTTATTATTCCACTGAGCTTAGCTTCCTTATTGTCAACAGATAATAATAGTACCCTTCAACTGGGATTATAATTAACGTCTAAGACTAAAAGGATTAACAGGGATTAAGTGGAGACCCCCTTTTATTCCAACCGTGCCAGCAAAAATCTCGGTCATGTCTAGTTTTTCGTGGGTGATCCCGCTGGGAAGTTTCCAATCGAAATGGAACAGTAATGCTGCAAGAGGAAGCTCAATATCAGCCATAGCAAATGTTAGGCCAGGGCACATCCTCCTACCAGCTCCAAAGGGGATGAGCACAAAATTAGTCCCCTTGAAGTCAATCGAACTATCGATAAACCTCTCGGGGTAAAATTGCTCGGGTTCGGTCCAATATTCGGGATCTCTTCCTATTGCCCATGCATTGATTATGACTTTTGTCTTGGCAGGTATGTAGTATCCATTTAAAACACAATCTTCTTTTGATTTTCTTGGAAGAAGAAAGGGACCAGGAGGGTGCAACCTGAAAGTCTCTTTGATAAATAGCTTTAAGTATTTCAATTCATGAAGACATGTTTCATCAACTTTCCCTTTTGCTCCATACACTTCTCTCACCTCGGCTTGTGCTTTCTCCATCACTCTTGAATTTCTCAACATCTCCAACATTCCCACTCCAGGAACGTCGACGTCGTGTCACTCCCGGCGACGAGTACGTCCTGGAAAAGTTGTATTTTCGGAGCTGTCATTCGTTATGTGTGTATATAATTGGAGAAATATAGAGGTAAAGAGATACACTAACCAGGAGAATAGCTTTGATGTTTGGGTCTTCCAATGGATATGCAAGATCACCTTTTTCTTGAAGATTCAAAAGGACATCTAAAAAACTATTTCCTTTACCCTCGCCGGTCTTCGCTTCCGTTTCTTCTCGCCAATCTTTCATAATTCTTTCTATAATTTCATCGGTTTTCTTGAAATTTTCCTCTATTTTAGGCCCCACGCCACTGATCCAACGAAGCCATTTTTGGGAAGGGAACACGTCAGAAAGACCAAAACCTCCAGTAATCTTCAAAATTTCCCTAACAAGCGAAATGAAAGCCTCTTGATCTTTGCATTTCCTACCAAAGGCCGCCTTTGCTGTGATACCATACGTCATCGAAAATATCTGCTCCGTAAGATTGATTGACGTTCCCACACTTGAATACAAATATCTGAGTAGATTGGACACCTCTTCTTCCCTGATTGATCGGAAGGATTGAACGCGTCCTGGACTCAGCAGTTCTTGTGCGTAAATTCTCCTAAGCTGTCTCCAATATTCGCCGTACGGCGATGAGACCACGCTTATAGGTCCATAGACACTTGCAGGAAGAAAGGACCTCTCTGAGAAGTTAACGTCATGAGTTTTTACCATCTCGTGTACGATCTCCGGCGAGGAAACGACGATATTAGAAAGTTCTCCGAGCTGTAGATGCATAAGGGGTCCATATGTTTTGGCCAAGTCTCTTAGGCGATGATGTGGTAGAGAACCAATAAGAAGATGAAGATTTCCTATGAGAGGAAGTTTCCATGGCCCTGGGGAAATATTTAGAGTTGAATTAGCTGTGCTGGATTTCTTCCAAGCTGCTAATTTCGGTATCATCAACACAAAGAGGAGAGAAGGAATGAAAAGTACTAAGATGGAAAGGAATAGATTCTCCATCTGGTATAATTTGGAGAAGATCAGATAGGGAAGTGAGACACTTAGGGTCATTGTTTTAGTTTCATATATATTGATAGGATCAACCCCGTTTTATAGAGGATTGTAGTGTATTCTATATGTTGCATATTTACGCTATTTTTTTTTGCTATTGACACAAAATTTTAGTACCCGAATATGGGGTTGCCAGTGGGTGCAACTTAAAATAACTTAACCACGTCAATTAAAATATGATGTCACATTTACGTAAACATTTTAACAGACATGTCATTAATTTCAATTGATTACGTACAATATTGTAATTTACACTCAGTTTCGTAGTGGTTTCTAGATTTTCTTGAATGTCAGTATATAGTGACTTTTGGATTTATTAGAGATTTTAAATTTGAAATGTTTTTGGCGAATTCGGTTCAAGTGTCCATCAAACGTGTGGATCTATATTCTATGGGGGAGGTGAGACAATATTGTGGCTATGAATTTTCTTTAATATATATATACAGAATGTCAAACACATTAGAGAAATGAGCCTACATTAAAATAATCTTTCAAAACAGTAAGTTTTCTAACTAGGAAAAGTCTTCACTAAAGATATTATATCATTATAGAGTAACGAATCAGATATACCAATTTTGCTGTGATATATTTAAATATCATTAACTTTGGAAAAGCCTAATTGAATTCTTAATGAATAAATTAATGTGATTAATTTATTCGTGCATAAATTAATATAATCTATAGAGTATCTCAAAGGTTTTATGAAAATTTTTGTTATACCTAATCCGCTACCCCCACGCTTCCTCATCCGAATTCGATTCAAAACCTACAATTGGTATCGAGAGGTCTATAGACGATATTAATTTATGCTCTGATTATGTGATAATCAAAATTAATATATTGAATATGTGACATTTAATTATATATGTATGTAATGGGTAGGCACTTCCATTATTGGATGTTTATATTTTATTCATATTGATGAATGTATGGATGGTGGATTTGGTCATTAATTATATAGTTCCATGGATCGCATTAAATTCGTTTAAGTTAAATTATTTGTAATTTTATTCGGGATTAGAATTATTGTAATTCAAGGATTTGAGTAGAATTAGGGTATTGAGTCTGAATGAAAAGCAAGCCCGGAAGATCAAGTTTAAAGCTACCCAAAAACAACCTTAGATCTGCCCGGACCCGGTGGCGAAGAAAGAAGGCGTGGGCTAATCCGACGCTGCGTGGCCGACGATCTTGGCGGTCAAACCAAACCACACGCCATGAAGCCGGCGGCGCCTAAACATCGCTTAGTCGATCACACGCAAGCACCCAGCAAGACACAGCCATCCCACGTCGTGCACCCAAGCATGCAGCTAGCTCGAAACGCGATCAATTTTCCCCAAATGAGCCCGAGGGTTTCAAACCCCTCGTAATTACGGCTTTGATGGAGCCGGAAGAGTTTCAGACCCGAAGAAGGTGAAATCCGACCAAGATGAAGAACGGTTGAAGAATGAAGAATTCAAGAATCAAAGACCCATTAATGAAACGGAAGAAAATAATTATTATAATTATTTATTTATTAATTTTTGTTGTAATTTATATTTTCGATGGGACCGGTCAAATTCCATCTCAATAGCCAATTGCATATATTTATATTTTATGTTGATAATTATATATTATATGTCCATGCATATAACATGCCATATAGATATAGTGTGCCTACTCATATGTTTTATAACATGCCATGCACACGCCAAGATTCATTATTATTTATTTTATTTATTTAAAAGCGTTTTAAGAGGATAAAATAAAATAAGAACCATGTGCTAAAATTTGATTTAATATGATTAAATTGATTTAAGTTGCAAAATTGAATTACAAAATAATGTTATGTGAAATTGAATTTAAGAGTTAAATTTTAGAATTTCATGTGCGAAAAATAAATTATTTATTTATCAGGTTTTGAAAACTATGAGATGATTTTCAAATAAAATACATATTTGCTAAATAATGAGTGGGAGAGGGTTATATGACAATACGACCCACTGGTCTCCACCGTTGGTACAACACTTTGTGAGATCCGGAGAGGTGCTTTTATGGCGACATTGAATCGCCCACCTAAAGGAGAGTGTTCTTGCCGGATCAATAACAAGGTCGGCTTCCTAGTGATAGGATTTCAAGATGTATTTTCGAATTGACTACCCAAAGGTAGCAATACGTAGTTAAGTCTATGGGATCTGAAACGGTGGGTTACACTCATGAAGATATAATCAAAGTTTGTTGGTTATATTTTGACTAAAATAACAGTAGTTAATAAATATGAAAATATGAGATATTTTGACTATATTTATTAACTGAAAGGAGTCTCGGTTCAATTTGCAAATAATTTCACTACCCAAAGGTACACTTTATTTGTGGTAAATTAGATTATCGTTGGCACCTAAAATTAAAACATGATTTATGTATCTTTCATGTGCGTCATGCATCATATTTAATTGTGCCTAAAAATTACATGTTTTGATATTCGTGCACATAAATTGATTGGATGAATATTTTACTTATTTCCAACAATATGTCAAATCCTATAATCTCATTACACAAAACTGAAACATTGACTAGAAATAAACTATACCAAGTGGTAAAGTAAACATAAACAACTCACATTCTTGTGATGAATATAAGTTTGTCCCAAATGAAGGATTGTCCTCCTGTCCCTCATGAAACCACTATAGCTAATCATGTTAGCTAAGGTTGTGCCTGTAATTCACAAGTAGCATGAAAGCATGGAGACGGCTTATGAGATAATACAATGTCGATACCGTATCTAGGAATCCATATAAGAAAGGCTTGGCTAAATCTTGTAAGGGCCTTGACCAAAAGACAAAAGGAAAGTTGTTTCCACAAAAATAAAGGAAAAGAATCAAGCGAATATGATTTACTAGTTCTGAAAACATGTTTAGTAAAAGGTGACTCCTATTCTTGGATAGTAGATTCGGGAGTTACTATTCATGTTTATTTTCTTTAAGTCTCAGCTACTACAAGGAAATTGTTTCCCAAAACAAAGAAAGGAACTCAAGCAAATACGATTTCCCAGTTCTAAAAACATGTTTTAGTAAAACGGTGATACCTTATTCTGAACAGTAGATTTAGGAATAACTAATCTTGTTCATTTTTTTTATTAAGTTTTAGCCCTTAAATGTAAAATTGCTTCCACCTAAACAAAGAAGAAGAATTAAAGTAAATAAGATTTACTAATTCTAGAAACATCTTTAGTAGAGGGTAATTCCTCATCCTGGATAGTTGATTCGGGAGCAACTAATAATGTTTGGTTTTCTTTGCAAAATATTAGTTCTTATAAAGAACTTGCCGTCAAGGAATACATGATGGCGGGAATACAGCGAAGGTATCGGCAAAAACAGCGGGAGAAGTTAGACTTCAGTTTTGGAAATACCTTGTTGTGAACAATGCTTATTTCTCTCTAGGCATAAAGAGAAATTTGATTTCTAATTCCAAATTATTAGAACAATTGCCTTTAATAATAATCTAGTCCATATCTTTCGGAATGATTCTGATATTTACTCGGATATTTGGAAAACGGTTTATACCATTTAAACCGATGCCTAGCTCAACGCCTAATGTTGAAATGTTCAAAAGTTGTCAAACTTAAGAATAAGAAGCAAAAGATTTCTCATGATAATAACACATATCTCGACATCTTAGGCTTGGTCATATTAACCTAAACAAGATTAAAAGATAGGTAAAGGATGGTCCTTTACGCAAACTTAAAGTTAGTAACCTTCTAGTCCGTGAATCTTGCCTGGGAGGCAAAATGACCAAGAGGCCTTTCACGTCGAAAGGAGAAAGAGCCACATAACTTTTTCAGCTGATACATTCGGATGTATGTGGACTGTTAAACATCCAAGCAAGAGAAGGTTACGAATATTTTGTCACCTTTATTGCAGATTATTCGAGATATGATTATGTTTACCTAATGTCATGAAAATATGAAACTTTTAGCAAGTTTAGAGAGTTTTGAGCATAAGTTAAAAAATAGTTAGGTAAATCAATCAAAACACTTCGATCAGATCGATGGGGTGAATACGTGGACCAAAAGTTCTGGGATTTCTTGATTGAAGAAGGTGTGGTATCCCAATTGACTACACCTAGTACATCACAGCAGAATGGTGTAGCCCAAAGGAGAAATCAAACTTTACTAGACATGATAAGATCAATGTTTGGTTGTTCTTCACTTCCTACTTCGTTCTCAGGTTATGCCCTAAGAACCACCATGTATATTCTGAATCTAGTACCATCAAAGTCTGTACCAAAGATACCCCTAGAGTTGTGGAATGGTCAAAAGCCAATTTTGAAGCATATTCGCATATAGGGGTGTCCAGCTCATGTGATGAAACAATAGACTGGGAAGTTGGAACCAAGATCGAAAATATACATATTATGTGGGATATGCAATAGGGACAAGAGAAGGATTATTTTATATAGTCACAAGAATCAAAAGGCATTTGTATCGGTAAATGTCACATTTATGGAGTATGACTATATGATAGTTTTCAAGCCCGTAGCAAAGTAGTTCTGGAAAAGTTGCTTTCAATAAGATTGGATCACAACCGACAAGAGTTGTTGGAACGCTAAGAAAAAGACCACGATTCATACTCAAACTCCCGTTGCACCACGTCAGTAGTGGGAGAGTAAGCAAGTTACGTGACCAAGATACCGGGGAGGCCCAGATCGTCGCTGCTAATGACGGCAAGGAGGATTCATTGACCTTTAAAGGCTCGACATATGATTCTGATAAGGAAAAGTGGCAAGCGACTATGAAACTCGAGATAGAGTCCATGTACTCCAACTCGAAGATGGCAACTTGTAGATCTACCTGAAGGGATAAAACACATTGGATGCAAGTGGATCTTCAAGAGATAGAGAGGAGCAAATGGAAAAGTAGAGACTTATAAAGCAAGGCTAGTGACAAAGTGTTACACCCGGAGATACTGGAGTTAACTATGAGGAAAGTTTATCATCGGAAGCCATGCTTAAGTTCATCCGGATACTCTTGGCAATAGAAACATATTTTGAAATGAGACATGACGGATGGATGTCAAGATAGCTTTTCTGGATGGCTATCTTGAGCAAAGCATCTATATCGATTACCCGAGGGGTTACATAGAGAAATGCCTATAGCGTAAAAGTTCGCAAGCTATAGAGATCCATTTATGGATTTAAGCAAACTTCTAGATAATGGAACATCAAGTTTGATGAGGCTATTGAGTCTTATGGATTTGATCAAAAGCAAGATGTTTCAAACGAAAGAAAAGAATATGTTCAGATTCTTTACAAGCTTGAATATTTGATATTCAGTAGGAGTAGTCAGTCGTTGTTAGTTGAACTCAAGATTTGATCATTAGGTAGCCGTGTACTATAAGATAGTTCAATCAGTGAAAGAGTTATCTTTAACTGGATACACAGACTTTGACTATGAGTCATGCATGGATTTTGAGAGTCAACATCCAAATCTGTGTTCAAACGAGGTGAAGAAGTCATGATACGAAAGGTTGTTTGCAAAGTGTGATTGCTAATTTTATCATTAAAAGTTAATTTGTAGTAGCTTATGAAGCAGCAAAAGAAAGCAACTAGAAATTCTTAACTGATCTGGAAGTTGTTCCAGGCATTGATCAGTTATGGACACCTAGATAGGATTGGAGAAATATTCTACCTGCTTTCAGACAAGCGGGAGATTGTTGGGAATAGTGTCCTAGAAGCATAAGATGTAGGATATTTATTATTTATTTAATGAAAGAGTTTATTCATTATTTTATGTGCATATATTTATGATATTTTATGAATATCAATGAAAACTTCATGATTATTTATGTGACCTTAAACGTTGTATATAAGTGTTATATACGAGAGGATAATGTTTAAGGATAATAATAAAAAAAGCGGTGTTGATAATGAATTTAATTAAAGTTCGAGAATCTTTAATTACAACATTATTAATACATGTCATTCCCATTTAGAATGGAATGGTGTTATCCACACTATTAATATCTTTGAGATATTGAATGAGTGTATTTCGCATAATTAGATTACGTGGAACATGGATAGAGACACAATATGAATTTCTAATAATTTTCTAATTGAATGATCTTAATTAGAGTTCTTAACAGATTCCTATTTATGGATTTGTGTCTTTTGATTTACTCGGTATAAATTTTGAGATCCCGAATCCTATTCCTTATATTTTGGAGAGATGATGAAGTAGGTAGCCAGGAATGTTATTATACGAGATGGAATCCATTCCTTCTTGAGATAGAACTAGATAAATAATTCTCTTGAGGATTGATTTGGTACTTGGACCAGTAGGAGCTCCGATTCATAAATATGTTTTATGAATAATTATCCATTAGAGAATCAATGGTACTCAAGGATAAAGATATAATTAGAGAGGTTAACGGATTTTACCTAGTTCTAATTTTGAATTATTTATGGATGATTGAACTATATACAATGACTATATCGAATGGAACTTCACAGTTTAGAAGTAATTTATATATGTAACCCGATAGTGCAATTCCAAGTTTATAGTGGAGTAACTATTGAAATTAATATAATTAATTAATTAAATAAAGTGTTTAATTAATTATTAATTTTATTGAGCTCGGGATTATAGGTCCATTAGTCGCCGTGTCGTCCTAGTAATTCTACAAGACACAAAGGGCAAAATGAGAATTTTAGAATTACGGAAGTCTAAAATTAAACACTCAAAAATAATTAATTGAGAATTAATTATTATTTAAATAATGTGATTATTTAAATTTGAATTTGAACACATCTAGTTTTATCCATTTAAACTTATTTGATAAGTTGTTCAATTTAGAATTCAAATTAATTTAAGTTTGACTTAAATTGAAATTTGAATTTGAGTCAAAAATTGGACCGCTAGATAAAGGATAATTTTCTCTTCCTTTCCTATCTCGATATTGGTGCCTACACAGGATAAAATCCCCAATGAATGGCCAGCCATAATGGATAAAGGATAAGAGGAGATTTTGTTCCAAATTCAAATAGGAGATAATTAACAAGCTTTATATTGGAGATAGAGATTGGATTCCTTCTAGAAGTTTGACTTCTACTCTATAAATAAGAGAATGATAGAAAATTATTGACATAATTTTTGAAAACAATTTTTAACCTAACTTTCAGAGTGTGGCCGAAATTCTCTTATTGTGGGAAGGAAAAATATTTTTTCTCCAAAAATTACACATCGTGCATGCGTTGGTGTTTGCGAAAATTCGGGTGTTTATTCTAACCCGTTTTGTCTTAGCTATGCCCACACATATGTCTTCGTGGATTCTAGGAATTAACGTGGAAGACATTGGTTTTCTAAACACAAAGCTTTGGAGCAAGGATTATTCGAGGTCAAAGAACTCAAGTTATCATCCTAATCGGCCGCCGGGTATAATTCCTAATTGAATTCTTAATGAATAAATTAATGTGATTATTTATTCGTGCATAAATTAATATAATCTATAGAGTATCTCAAAGGTTTAATGAAAATTTTTGTTATACTCGATCCGCTACCCCCACGTTATTCATCCGAATTCGATTCGGAAACCAACAGATGTATAGGGCCTTCTCAGCATGATATGATTGAACCGCAATTTCAACGGGAAAAGAATGAAAGGTTTGAAATTTTCTTAAATTTGGGCAGAGTTTTCAGCCTAAAAGAATGAATAAAAATGAAAAAAAAAAAAAAAAACGTTTTAAAGGTATATTCATAGGCAAAAGTTAGCTCGTCTATGATCAAGCTACTTAAATATAGTTTCAAGCACCTCATGAAATCAACTAGATTAATTTTATTCCATCAATGACAGGTCAACATAAAGACACATTACTTAAAGGAAAAAAAAAAGTACACATTATTCGAACCATGTGTTGGTAAAGTACTTTAACATATTTATTGTAAGTATTCAAACGTAAATATCGAAAAACAACACCTTGAGGATCTCAAGGGTAAAGCTCAATGAGAGATCTCACTCCTAGTTTTCTATTGATTTTATAGCGACTGAATCCGGCACTGAAGAAGAGCTTCTCCCATTCCCTTAAGTTACGCTCTTTGCCGGAGAAGCTGACCATCATTATCATGTCATTGCACAGTTGTATTCCAGTTATTTCATCTGTATTCTTCCTGTCAATGACGGTTTCAATAACAATGACTTTTCCTCCTTTCTCACTTTTCAAAATTGCTTCTCTACATTTCTTCAAAATTGCAAGGCTTTCTTCGTCATTCCAGTCATGCAGTATCCACTAGTGGAGACAAAACAATAACAAGTGTATTTAGTTTACAAGTAAAGAAATAAGGTCTATATCTAGGATATTTTTAAAAGAGTAAACAGATAAAATGTGTTAAACGACATAATATGTCCATGTCATGTTTCAGAAATTTATGGCATGTTTGGTGAATAGGTACGGAATGAGGTGGCTTTAACTGATTTGAACTTTTGGTTCAAAACATTGAAAATCAAAGGTGTACTTTTTTTTTTTTTTTTTTGTTCAACTTCAAAACATAAAATTATTTGTTTGAACCAAGCCTCAGAAACTTTTACTAAATGCTGATTTAAAACAACATCTATTTACCAAACGACCTCTTAAATTTTACCTATAATTTGAAAATTTTGAGTTGCCCACAACAAATTATTATTTTTGTTTTCCTTTCACACAATATCTTTCATTTTAGGGTTAAAAATTGAGATTATAGTGTAGTTTACTTCCACAATTCCATGAGCAAACATGTTAATTAGGTGCAAATTCATAATTATAATACGATAAATTCATAAAAGCGTAAAAGCTTACCAAAACCCAGATCTCTATGATCGAGGTATGAAAGGGAGGAAACAGAAAGAAGACAAAACAAGTAGTTAATTTTTGTAGATAGTTTGTGTGAAATATTTTGTGTTGATGACTCTCAGTATAGGTAGACAAATTTTTTAAAACTTTTGCCGTATTGATACCAAGTAGAAGATATGTATGACTTTTAATTAGTGGGTGGCCAAGCTTTTATTCTCAATTTTTTTTACCCCTGATTTCTAAAATCAGTTTATTATATGAGAATATATCAACCCCGTTCATTTCACCGATTCGAGTTTAAAATTTAAGTTTTACTACAGTGAAAAGCTTTTAAAAACAGTTATATTTAATTTTTTTGTTACAGTAAAAAACTCACATAAAGTCACATATCAACTCGAATTAACGAACTGAACTAGCCCATTGTGTGGAAAGGAGGAAACGAGAAAAAAAAAAAAAAAAAAAAAAAAGTGAAGTTAGGTCTTAACATGACACTAATTATATTATTGGAGGGACATGAAAAGGGAAAAGAAGAAGGGAACGCAAGAACGAACACGTACCTTGAGCAAAATTGCATCCGCAGGAGGAATTGTGTCGGAAAACATGTTTCCTCCGATAAAATTCAAGTTGTCATTTCCCTCTAAATTAGCAACGACTTGGGGAGGTCAAAGACGGTGCATTTCATGTGTGGAAAGTGCTGGCTATGGCTTTGGCCATGGTTCCCGTGCCACCTCCAACATCGACCAAGGTTGTCAAACCTTCAAACACATCCTTACATTCAGTTAGTGTGAGCTTGGCAATTAGCTGAGAGTCATTAGCCATTGCCTCATTAAAGAGGCGATTATGGCTCGGCTCATCCGCGAGACAATCCCAAAAGGTCTTTCCTTTTTGATGCTCGAATGTTGATCCGTCGCTGCTCTGTAACCATGTGCTCATGGAATGCCACGGAGAGGCCGCCTCAGGGCAAAGGTGAAAAAGAACAAAGGACTTCATTTTCGTGAAATCTGGCCCCTCGCTTAAGAGGAGCCGGGAAGCATTTGTGAGAGAGTATGATTCTTCTTCTTCTTCTTCAACTTGACGACCGGTTGAAAAGAAACCAGCGTGAACAAGAATGCGCATAATGCGATAAATGCAATGAGTTTTAGAAGGATGGATAGGAAGTGCATTGGTGAGTTGGGAAAGAGTAATGGGTTTGCCATGTTTATGGATGATATCTGGTATTCCTAGTTCAATTGCGCACTTCACTGTAACATACTTTGCGTAATTTACTGAAGTACTCCACAAAAGAGAGTGGGCTTGAAGCAATTCACTAGAACTCATCACTTCCTCACTAAAAGCCATTTTCTTCTCTCTCTGTTTTTTTTTTTTTTACTTAATAAAAACTTGGGATTAAAAGTTTCAATTCATGTGTAAAGTCCTTTAGTTCTGAATGTGCATTTATAGAAGAGGTCAGATGTCCCGATCAAGGTGAAAATTCAAAGAAATTACTGTTAAGAAAGGAGAAATGCAACACGGATTTGGAAAAGATATATATGAATGAATTTTAAAGATTTCTCAAAAAAATAAAAAATAAAACCATGTGTATTACGTGATAGATATTAGAATTTGTTATTTGTGCCACACGAATTGACTGGTTAAAGGCCATGAAAACACGGTGAAAATCCAAATCACAAAAATATTGCAACGTAAATCTTAATAGTTGACACGACATCAAGTTTTATCATATTTTTCTTATATTATAGTAGGTACGTACGTCCTCATAATCTAACAATTATAGCTTTGGATAGCGGCATTTATTTAAAACAAGTGTTGACGGTGAATTTCTGTCAATTAAAGATTAACTCTTTAAGAACACTCACGATAACCTCTTACGGATTGATATTTAAGGATTAATGCTGCAAAGAAACGTAAAGAAGGCAAGAAATTATAGTGGGTCGGCAAGATTTCTTGGCCTAATCCACTTGTGGATGCACTAATACTTTGTTGATTGCAATCTCTCTGGAGTAGTTGAATAATGCGCAAAAAAACTTAATGAATTCCTATGGCTCTATTTATAAGCCTTGTACACATGAGAGACTTCCTCTTCCGAAATTTTAGTAAATCTCTAAATATATCAATAAAAAATTTTAATTTAAAGTTTTAGTGAAGAAATATACGTACATCATACTCTTACGAAAAAATTTGTAAGTATCGGCAAGATGTATTTTCTTTTGAAATAAAAAAAGATATGAAGTATTAATTAAAACAAATATTCATAGTTTTCACTAATATCGGTATATTTTAACAACTTTTTTAACATTTGAGATACTGATATTTTTGTAAGTATAAGCATTCTGAAGTTTTATAAATCTTATCAGGGTCAAAATTTTGAATATTCTAACTTAGAGCATCTCCAATACAATACTGAAATTAATGTACCAATTGTAAATTTAGCATTTGAGTGTAAAAAATACTTTTTTAACAATACTATCTGTTGCGCTAAATTTTCTATATGCCTACACTTTATAGCAAATTCTAAGTATAACATGTGGTAAACACATGATTCCTATTGATTGATATGGTTACTTTTTTATTTAGGCTTTATTTTTTTCACAACTTACGTCACAAGTCAAGTTCTATTGATAGAGTGTTTTCTCTCACAAAAATTTAAATTAAACTTTTTTACTATAGTTTTGTTTCACATTTACAACTCAAGTTCTTAACTTAAGTTGTGACATAAACACACCCCTAATTATTACAACTTTTGCTCTTCAAATTATTCTAAAATTAAAATTTATTTTCACAATTTCCAAAGCTTAATGACTAAAAAAAAAAAAAAATAGATTTTAGCATTTCAAATAACATTTTTTGCATTAGAGCATAAATAATAATGATATGTCCTGTATCATATTGTTTAGTGTTAAATATACAATTGATATTTGCATTTATATAAAAAAAATCTTAGGACAGCGCAAGAGAAAGACAATAGGAAACGTGTAGCTTTCTTGGTTGCTATTTGAAACTGCACTTTTGACTGTTTTACGTCTAAATTTTTTTGATTTTTCTAATACTAAATGACATTCTTGCTTAACTTTTCAAAGTCACAAATTAGCCCCCATTAGTTACTGTGTTCTACTATAATTAATGCGAAACGTCAAAGCTCCCTTTAAAATAAAACGGAGACAAATATTGTAAATGATGATTACAATTTAAGTACAATGAGAACAAAAATAATATCCTATTGCAAAATATTGACAAAAGAGTGGAATTTTCCAAAAAAAAAAAAAATAATAAATGGCTTGTGAGCCTAAAAGTGAATACAAATATTAGATTATACATTGGGTCACGTGTTTTTAATGACGTTTTCTACGGAGATTGTCATCAAATTGACTAATTAAAATAGTTAATCTCATAAAAGATACTTGAGGTTTATTCTCAATTCCGCTTTAGTTTTTGACTTTAAAGCGTCTTATATTTAATCTATGAGATTTTACTTTATTTCAGTTTCTTTTTTTTTTTATTTGTTTGGTGATAAATATTAAACGGAATCTGTGAAATTAGAGAATAAAATTATAAACATATAAAAGTTAAGGACAAAAACAATTCAGAAAAGTAAAAGCTAATTTTCATAGAGTATTAAAATCTAAGCTGTTTACAATTTTGGTCCTTATTTTGTTTAGATTCATCAAATTTTAATACATAATTAACGGAAGAATTGAAACTAAAACAAAATAAAATCTTAAGAACTAATTGTGTAACATTTAAAAAGTCAAGGACTAAAGTAAAATTGAAGGTAAACTATTGGGGCCATAAATGAAATTAATTAAATAGTTCTGCACAAAGAAAACATCTTTAATATAATATTTCTGACTATTTGTTTTGGAAACCTTCGTTTGATGTGAAAATAACAATCAACTGCGGGACTTTTCAACCTGACTGCAAGACTTTTCCGAAATAATGAAACTAAAATTGATAAATCTCGTTCGTAACTCTATGATGACATCATAACTTTAGTTGTCAACACGATTTTTTCTAATTTGTGTCGGATGTTTTTTTTTTTTGATACGCTAAACATAATTTATAGCCATATATAGGAAGAAAGAGGAAAATAGGTTAAAATTTGAGATGAATTAAAATTAATAGGTCAATAATTTATATAAGTTAATAAATAGGTCAAATTATTATTTTTGTCCATAACTTGTACGGTTATGAACCATAACTTGTCCGGTTATGAACCATAACTTGACAAGTTTGTCCATAACTTATTTGGTTATGAACCATAATTTGACAAGTTATGGCCTATTAATTTCTATAACTAAAAATTGACCTATATACTTTCTTAAGCTTTTTATAGTGGCCTATTTTCTACTATTTCCCCTATATATATCCACAAGGCCGAAGCGAGGTAAAGCCCGGGGAACAACCGCCCTAAAAAAAAACAAAAACAAAACAAAACATTTACGTAGGTATTTTTAAATCATTTTAATTATATCCTAAGTTTTGTTATGTACTCGTATTTAAAATTTAAAATAAAATAAAATATCTAAGACATGAAAAAATCGACTCTACTACTATATAATTTCATAAATTTTAAACTCAAAATGATAAAAATAAATATTATACTTCATTATCATTTTACATCATTTAGGAAAAAACATTAAAGATACAAATAGATTAATGAAGATAAAATGACTATTGTGTTGTAGAATAAGTTAAACATTTTTGTTTGGATTACACCTCTTGAAAAATAATATTTCTGGCTTCGTCATTGCACACACAAACCTTAGCAGTATAAACATTTTTGTGTTACACTTTTCCGACGTCCGTATGTTATGATGATTTGTGTTATATCCTATGTTTTTCTCAAGACTCTTATTTAAAATTCAAGATCCTAATAAAAAAATCAACTGTAATACCATATAAACTTAACATGTTAATCTTAAATATTAAACTACATTACAAGTTTAGATCAATCAGAAATAAATAAAGATACAAATAAATCAATGAAGGTAAAAAGATTATTGTGTTGTAAAAGAAGTTCAAATTTTTTGTTTGTAATATTCCCCCTGAAAATAATTCTGGCCTCGCCACTATACACACGCACCTCTAGTATTTCTAGCCAGTACAAACTTTTTTTGTGTTAGACTTTTACAATATCAGATGTCATGATATGCTTTTTTCTCTCATACACACAGGAGAAAATAGAAAATAAAAATAAAAAATAAAAAAAAAAAAAAAAAAGGAAAAGAAAAAACAAACACAAGCATTTACTTCGCCCATGCACACATATGACCACTATAAATTTTTATAATGGCCACCTTCATTTTGTATAATGATGTTCACTTTAGGTCTGAGCCCGCATCAAAATTATAAGATGTTCTTATACTATTAGGAGAACTTTAGGAGATGGTGTCTTTATTCATAAACCACCAATTATAATCATTCTATTAGGAGATGGTGTTTGTTTATAAACCACCATTATAATGATGTTTACACAAATTTTTTTATAGTCCTTATTTATAACAACCAATTATAATCATTCTCAAGTATTATGAGACTGCATAATTCACCTTGTCTTGACCCTTTAATTTATCTCAAGAGATTGATGAATGACACAAATATATATGCAAATGCCTATATAATGGTCGAGAAGTTCATAACGCTAAATCTTTAATTTAATTAAATTCTCGTAATTGCACTTTTCGCAAGTAAAATGAATTTTATCTCTCTTTGTGCCTGAGTGCGTCCTGTTTTGTGTCTTTTTTTTTTTTTTCCTTTGAACTCTTTTTTTTAAATTTATTTTAACGATATGCAGGTAAGTGTTAGTGCATGATGCTTTTTGGAGGAGTGCCAACTTAATTGGGATGTTCTTAACAAACTTGTGACATTAACAAAAAGTAAAATAAATTTGTGACGTTAATACTAATGAATGATCAAACTAATGATCATATTTTTTATTTGACCTTTAAACGTCCAGCAGTGCATTAATCATTAATATGCTTTCAAAGTAATACGGCAATCTATGTGTCACATGGATTGAGTAATGATTTTTTTTTTCTTCTTTTGGAGAATAAGAAAAATAGGAATTAATAAGAGGTGTTTGTTATTCTGATTTCTACATTTCTATTTTGTAAAGTAATTGAAAATTTTTCGAAACCCTTTAATTGAGAAAAATTTGTCACTTTTTTCGTGAAAGTACTGAAGGCAGCAAAGTCATCGTGTTCTACTATAATTGATGGAAAACTGCAAAGCTCTCTTGAAAATAAAGAGAGCACTCTTGAAAACAAGGGCAAAAGAGAGGCCGAAATGATAAAGGGAAGAATTTGCACAAAACTATATAAATAAATAAATAAAATAATGGCTTGAGCCATCAAAGAGAACACAACTATTAAATTATTATACATTAGGCCACGTTTTTAATGATGTTCTGTACAGAGATTGTCATAAAATAAATGACTAACTAAAAAGTTCGGCACAAAGAAAACGTTATTTTTAAAATAGATCAAACTACGTATTTCGAAAACTTTCGTTGAATGTCAAAACTATAACAATCAACATATGGATGAAATGAGAACATATAATCTTCTATTTTCAAACCTCGACTACAAGACTTTTCCGGAGGTTTAATGATAGTTGCATATCACACAAAAATTAGTAGATCTGATTTGTTACTCTATGATGACATAGGTTTCATTCATTTTATTAGTTTGGATCTTAAAAAAGGTTTTTGTTACAATGTTTTCTCTAAGTGTTAAATCACTTTTTAACTCTAATTCTTCACTCGAACGAGTGAAATGAAAGAGACCATAAAATCTTTAGTTTCAAACAATACTCCAAATTGGAGGATGATGTTTATTCAACGACATTTTATAAAACAATACTGAAAAAAGGCAATACAGTGTTATTCGTATTTTAGAAATTTGTATGTGCGCATTAAATTAAGGTTTCTAAAAATAATCGTCTAATGTCAAAAATTCTAAAAAAAATGACGCATTTTTTTTTTTTGCTCATTTTTTTTTTAATGTTTCAAATTTTCTCTTCTCCTTTATCATTCCAGCACTGATCACTTTCGTCTCCTTTCTCCTTAATTTACAAACACTAATTTTTTCTCTCAAATCCCGTCTCTCTATAAATTCTTCTATCTTTTTCCAAAATCCTCTTTAGAATATTTGGTTATATATGTTGACGATGATTATATACCAGGAGAATTGTAATATATTTCTTGAAAAGTTGTTTGTGTTGTCTTGACGAAATATGTGTTGTAAATAATAAATAAATAAATAAATTTTTTTTTAAAAAGAAGAAACGCAACTATTTGATTATACATTAGGCCACGTTTCTTTAATGTTGTCTTCAACAATAATTTAATTTCGTCAAATTGACTAACTAAAAGTTCGGCAAAAAAAACGTCATTTTTAAAATATTTCAGCCTGCATATTTTGCAAACCTTGGTTGACGGTCAAAACTATGACTACCAACTTATGATGGAATGATGACAACATATAGTTTATTGTTTTTAAAAATATTTCTGCACGCCTTTTGAAGTATGAAAATAAAAACAGTTAAGAAACCGTTTTTATTTAGCAAATGTTGTGAAAAAAATGAAAATAAAAAAAAAAAAAATAGTTTTCATGAAAAAACTAGAAAAAAATTGAAATTTGTTTTTCCTTTTTTGTTTTCATTTTCTAATAATTATTAACAATGTCATATTTAATAATTATTTATTAATTACCAATTACAAACTACATTAATTAATAGTCAATCAATAAATAATAATTAGTTAATTATTAGTCAAATATTAAATTTATTATTATTAAATTTGTAATTTTTTATGAAAAATAAATAATAAGTAGTAAATAGTAAATAACCATTTACCTAAAGATTAATTGATAAAAATATCAATCATATAAGATAAATAGCAATACTCAATTAACAATTAATATCAAATTGTAATCCTTAATTGGGTAATATACTAATCAATAATAATTAATAAATAATTAAATAGTTAAATAATTATTATTTAAATAATAGCTACCAAAAATTGATCTTGTAATATATCAAATAATAGGTTTTCAAATAAAATGAGTAATTAATTAACTAATTATTTAATTATGTAATTAAAGGTTAATTATTTAATTAGAAAATAGAATACTAATTATTAATATGCTAATATTTTTTTTAAAATAGGCTAATTTATAAGTTTTAAACTAATAATTATGAGTACCTTAAACATGGTGATTACTTAGATATTTTTTTTTATTAATTACTCTTTTTAATTATTTAGTGTATTTATTTATTACATATATATATAATTTAATTATTAATGTGCTCATCAATATAATATATCTATTCAAATTATTTAGTGTATTTATTTATTACATATATATAGAATTTAATTTTTAATTATTTATTTATTGCAAAAGATCAAATTTCTTGTACTGTCTCTTTTCCTTTCCTCCGAATTCTCTCTCTTATTCTTTCGCCTATCAAACATTGAAGTTATTCCTCCAAAATCTCTTTTAGTATATTTTTTTAAATGTTGACGATGATTATATAGGGGAAGGGTTTACAATATATTTCTTAAAAAGATATTGCTCGTGTTGTCTTGTGGAATATGTGTGGAAAGTAATAAATAAATTAATTAATTAAAACCAAATTAAAATTTTCAAAAGGAAGAGAGGCCGTAATGCTGAAGAGAATAATTTTCAAACAAAATAAATAAATAAATAAAATGAAGGGCTTCAGTCATAAAAGAGAAGACGACTATTTGATTTTACATTCGGCCACGTCTTTGTAATGATGTTTTCGACAGAGATTGTCATCGGAACGAGGTTAAATTGGCCACGTCATTAGTAAAAAGTTTCGCACAAAGAAAAAGTCATTTTTAAAATATTTCAGACTACCTATTTTGAAAACCTTCGTTGCTTGTCTGAAACCTTGACGGCAAGACTTTTCCCAAACTCAGGGCATGTTCTTTTACACATAAAACTCAAATAAACACAACTCAAGTTTTAATTTTATTTAACTTCACGTTCTTTTAAGTTTTAACTTCACTCAATTTTACTCAGCTTTATTCAAATTATAACTTCAACTCAAATTATAACTCAAATTCAACTCAAAAACTCTCTGAACTCTTCTCTCTTCCTTTCCTCTAAACTCTCTCTATTAATTCCTTTGACTCCCAAACTCCTCTCTCTTCCTTTCCTCTAAACTCTCTCTATTATTCCCTTCTATTAAACCTTGAAGTTATTCCTCCAAAATCCCCTTTAGAATATTTGGTTTTATACGTTGATGAAAATTATATACGAGGAGACTTTGTAACATATTTCTTGAAAAGTTGTTGCTTGCGTTGTCTTGACGAGATATGTCTTGTATATAATATTTTGATAAAAAATTTCTTTGAATAAAGAAATTCTGATTCTTTTATTAAGAACTAATTAAGACTTTTAACAATAATTTTTGTGAAGTAGTCGTTAAAAAGTAGTACATTTAACAACAGTTTATATAAAAGCCATCTAATGTGCCTTATTTAGGATTTGTGTGAAATTTTGTGCGCTTATTAGTCGACATTTAAATCCAGCATGATCACTTGCCTTTGATATACAATGATCTGAATTTTACGACGGTTTTTAATCCAATATTGTCAAATTTTTTTATGACAGTTTCTAACCGTCATTGTACGTCTTTTTTGTACTAGTGCAAACTTTGAAGCATGACTTTCTTTAAAATGAGGGCCCGTTTAGAGGATATATTCAAGTCAATAATTCTGACATATTGGTGAAAATTTTGCGAGGGAGAAAGTTTTTAAATTCAAATTCTTTAAGATAAGAAAACATTATAACAGAATTCAAATTATGATTCAAATATACTTACAAAACAAACCCTTAATATTTATAATTACCAGGAGCAAAACCAGAAAATTAATTATCTAGAAAGCGGGAGCGCACATGATTGAACTCTCCGTGGATGGCTAGTTGAATATCACATCAATGGTTTATCAAAATTTGAAGAGAAAAGTCATTTCCGTTTCCTAGTTTGGGTGGCAACTATATCTAGGCAAGGCTACTCCTAGTTAGAAAATTTGACTTCCACATGTCTGGCGCATTATTCTAATTTGAGTTAAGACTTTTTATATGTACGCTAAAGAAATTTCATAGCCACAATATCCACAAGTGTGGAACCCCGAAATTTTTTTAATTACAACATGTGCATGGTATATATTTTTTAAAAAATTTTCATTCATATGCAAATATCGCACCAAAATTGGTGTATGTGATCCGTTGCCTCTAACGACATAACACGTTTTAGTTCTGAAACTTTAAAGCACGACTTTTCTTTTGGTTGCTACCGCGAGTGGAGCCAGCAAAATTAGTTTGGAGGAGGAGCGACGCGTGACGGAACTAATAAGATGGCACAAATAAATAGATGTTATAAAATTTTAAGAGGGGGACAAAAATTAAATCCTAGAAATAAAATTAAAAGAAAAGAAAAATGTTATAGTGGGGCAACCGCGTTAACGCCTTTTCTTAGGTGAGATGGCAACGGAGTCAAGTAAAGACTACATTTCCTTGTTAGAAAACTTGTTATTTTGAGAGATCATATTACGGGCAAGGGTTAATTTTTATAGTAATTTTTGTTAAAATTTTACACATAAACGTTAAAGAAAATAGATTCTTACTTGATTCTTACGTATTACGGAAAGAAGTTGAAGAAGAATAATCTCATATTCTCATTGCATAACGGTGGAGGTACAACTGAAAGTATAAAGGCAAGCTTAGATCTAGTTCACGTATCTCAAGCCTAGCTAGTACAGCTGGCATAACAGAAAAACAAAAGAATATTCTTAAATGCATAAAGCAAATTATTTCTAGAACGCTAATACTCTCCCTCAAGATGGAGAATATAAATTTTGAATTCCCATCTTGCCCAAAAGAAGATGAAACTGCGAAGGATGTAAGGCTTTAGTGAGTAGATTCGCAAGTTGATTGTGAGTGGTGACATGCATGGTTTTTATGTTCCTAGCCTGTATTTTTTTCACGCACTAGATGACAATCGATCACTATATGTTTTGTACGCTCATGATAAATGGGATTGGCTACAATGTGAAGGGCCGCTTGATTGTCACAATAAAGCAAAGCTGGACCATGATGTTAAGCATGTCATTCGCGAAGAAGACAGAGTAACCACCCAAGCTCACAAGTAGTGTTGGCCATAGAACGATATTCAGAAATAACATATCTGGTTCTTTGATAAATTTTTGTTAAAACCAACAATGAGTCGGTTTTTGTCCAGATTAAAACTGCTGCGTAGTTTTAGAAATTTGTGTTTTACTACATCTGAGAGTTGGATTTTGAAAATCTATACTTTACGACAATTCTTCAAGTCATCGAGATCTAAAATTGTCATTTTCGGAGAAAGTTAAAATTCAGCCTCTAAGGGCCTCATTTGGCTGAAAACAGTGACTGTCAGTTCTTTTCTGAAACTGTTTTGGATAGCATGTACTATTTTTAAAAAATGGCTTAAAACATGCATTTAGAGTTAAAAGTGAGTTTTATCACAGTCACAAAAAAATGTTCAAAATATTGAAAACTATAAGTTTAAGTTTTCCAAACCATTTGTCAGGCTATTGTTCTCTTCCTTTGTTCCCAAAAAGCATAGAGTAAGACTTCAATTGCTCAATAAGATCAAATCTTTTGATTACATGATGGACTCCTCTGAAAAACATTGGCAAGCGTGTAAACGAGGTGCTCTACCTAACTGAGCTATAGCCCTTATGCTTGTGATACATATTTTATCATGTAGATAATTTCTTGTCAAGATGAATATTCCATGATAAAATGACATATCCCTTCGATTAACACCAAAATTATTGCTCAAGGGTCCTCATTTTTGCATTCAAATTAACCGAAAAATTTTCCTCTAACCCAAAATAAGCAAACTTAAACCAAATATAAACATACCACATAATACTAATCAAACTAACCTCAAAACACACAAAACTAACATAAAACTCACACACCCTTATTACATATTTATTTCCTCAAAAATCACAAATTACATCTAAGTTTTTACCCTTGATGAAGATTCATGGTTAGGCTCCTCCTAAAACACTTTGATCACCTTCTTCTTCCTCTATGTTTTGCTAATGACTTGGAACTAGAAGAGTGGAAAATTTTGAGAAGAGCATTTCTAAAACCCAAATTTTGCTAGAAACAAGTAAGAAGAGGTTCAGAGTTTTACCCTTGAAGAAAGTCATTGGCTAGACACCTTCTAGAACACCTTGGTCCCTTTCTTCTTCTTGAGATCCTAGACTAGTGCTTTGTGTTTAGAAAGATGAGCGAATTTTTTTTTTTTTTTTAGGGGAAGCACGAGAGGTATGGCCGGTTTGGTGCTTTAAGAGAGAAGTTAAGTAAGCTTTTTTGTTAAATAGTTGATTTGATTGATCTCATCATGAAGTTTTCTAGTACACTCAACTAACCAAAATTTTTACTTAAAAACATGGCCGGCCAAGTGAAGAAAGAGAGGGAAAAAAACAAGCATGAGCACTCTTCATCTTCCACCATCACATCTCATCCAATCTAAACATTAACCTACCCCTTGTACTTTTGTCCCATCTTTTAAGTTTCCTTTGAAACCGTTAAAAATTATACTAGCGGTAAGGAAGTACTTAGCCGACAGAAAATTTTAGTTTTTGATGATTCCTTTTCTACTGCAAATTTACAGTTCAATATTAATCCCCCAGTACTTCGATATTAAATTCTTACTCATGTAATATTTCAAACTATTTCAAGTCTTGAAATTAATTCTAGACTGAACAAATTCTAAATTTAACTTTTTTGCATTATATTCTAGGAATGACATTGCTACCGACAGTATTAACTCCTGAGCTCACATTCTACCCTTCTACTATAAGTATTTTTCTCGTGACTTCAACCTAACTGCTCGGCAATTAAAAAAAAATTTGTCTGTTGCTAACAAAGGATTGTGCTTGGAGATTCTTGAAATTAAGATTCTCAAACTGTATGTATATACTTGGAAATTCCACCTTAAATTACAAAGAGAATTTATGAATTGAATTTATTTAATCGTAAAACATGAACTTAGCATGAAATCTGCTACAAAATTTAGGAATATTAATATTAATTCTATAAATTCTTTAGTCACAAAATATAGCTTAATATTTTTCATGAAAAATCCTTGACTTAAATACATAAATTGTATTATTTAAAGTCTAAGATTTTCTTGGTCATTACATTAAAAATGTGATGAGCCATGCAACTGTTGTCCATTTTTTTTTTCCATTTATGCCCGTTATTTTTTTACAATTTTTATTTATAAGTAGTTGTATATTGTTTTCTTTTACTTACTGCTTAAGAAAATGCGGTTTAACTTTTATTTTCGTTTATGCCCTTCACTTTTTGTACTTTTGAACTTAAGAAAAACAATTTAGTTTTGTTTCCTTTTATACCCTTCACTTATTGCCCTTTTTACTTACTTGTTATTTACTATTTCTTCTTTCTTTGTGCTCAAGAAAAATGGCTTAATATTTTTTTATGTACAAAGAAAATACTAGATAGCAGGTAAGTAAAAAGTACAAAAGGTAAGAAGCATAAATGGAAATAAAGATTAAATCACTTTTTCTTGAGCACTAATTAAGAAAGAGAAATTAGTAGATAAAAATAAGTAAAAAGCACAAAAAAATAAGGGGCATAAATGGCAGCAAAAACTAGACTCCTTTCGACTAAGCACTAAGTAAGCAAAATGTACAAAAAGTGAAGGACATGAATGTAAAAAAGCAAAAAGAAAAAAATAAATTAAATCAGTTTTCTTAAATCCTAAGCAAGGGAAAACAATAGATAGCAAATGAGTAAAAAGTGTAAAAAATAAAAACAATAGAGCTCAAGAAAAAGTGATTTAATCTTTGTTTATATTTATATCCCCCATATTTTTTACTTTCAACTTGTTATTTATATTTTTCTCTGACATTGAGCTTAAAAAAAAAAAAAAAAAAAACGGTTCATTCTTTTTTTTTTTTTATTTATTTATGCCATTCCTTTTTTTTTTTTTTTTTTTTTACTTACTTGTTATATATTATTTTCTCTTACGTGCATAGAGTTTTAACAAAAAAAATGATCAAATTAAATAATTTTTTTATCACATGCTAAAGGCGACTTCCCAATCCATAAAGGCTCCTCATCAAAAGAGATGGCGCAGTCTATATATTAAGTAAAATAATGTATGTTAAGTAAAATAATGCTACATTGAAACAAGTGACATAATGATATATTTACTTTTTTCCATTAATATCTTTTTCCTTCCCCTATAAAAAAATCTCTTCTTTAATTCGACTCTTTTTTTATTATTATTTTGTTTCTTTTTGCAGCTGGGATGTGCATCGCACAAGCCTACTTTTACTTGTTTAACAATAAAATTTCTAACCTTGACATTATAAATTCATGTTGCTAAATCTGAACCTTTCGTGACCATGTATTTTCACAATGTTGCTGAAGATCACGTCACCTGATAAAATAAATTAAAAAAGGTACTATTTGAATGAAGTCTAGGTCCGAATTAATGTTTGGTAGGGTAAATAATTTGATCCTTTTGGAACTACAATTCGAATTCTACACCTACACTCGGAAATTCACTTAACAAAAAAAAAAAAAAGAAAAACTCTAATAATTCGCTCATATATCCTACGACATATGCATCCCTAACATCATATGTTTTACCGTCATTAAAACGAGAAAATCGTCAACCGTTTTTTTTTTTTTTTTTTTTTTTTTTTTTTTTTTTTTTTTCCTGGTCATTATAACCCTTTAATCACAAGATTAGTCGGCACTAAAGGATTTTAAAATTTTGAATTAGTGCCATCGTGCCAATGTATTTAGTTGGATGTTCAAAAAAAAAATAAAAAATAAAAAAAAAAAATAAACTTGTCATTGCTAAATGATATATCTACAAAAAAATTTTGGTGGGACTTAATGAACCTATTTATTTTGATGGATTTTGAAAAGGATACCATTGGTGATAATCACTAAAAGGACTGCAAAATTTCGACGAAACTTCAACGCCACGATTTCTTTTTGTTGTTCAATTTTGAGAAAAGTGTGCATTTTTCAAATTTTATTCATTTTTAATCCGGGTAGTAGTGATTAAGTAAGATCAATAGTTTAATATATACATATATAAAATTTCATTTTCCATGAGCCTCTCTTATTTCTGAAATTCGCAAATATTTTTCCCATCTTGTCATATTTTTTCAAAATTACATGTTCACTTTCAAACATGAATATTTTGAGTATATTGAATGTTAGAAGTCACACAAAATGAAATGAAATAAAATAAAATAAAAGTTGGTTGATCATATGATACTCATCACTAATCATTTAAACTTTTCCAATGTTACAAGTAATCTAGAATGAAAACATACGTATGATACAAACTAATTATTTGTCAATTCTGGAAACCTATATAAAGACTTCCCGCATATGTACTATATATTAAAAGGATTATAAGATCCCAAGAATCTTCATTTGCTGCAAATACTTATGGTAAATACAGGGTGAATACAAACTAATCTACTTTAGTTTTGCTACAAACTAAGCCCTAAACTAATTTACTTTATTATTCCACTGAGCTTAGCTTCCTTATTGTCAACAGATAATAATAGTACCCTTCAACTGGGATTATAATTAACGTCTAAGACTAAAAGGATTAACAGGGATTAAGTGGAGACCCCTTTTATTCCAACCGTGCCAGCAAAAATCTCGGTCATGTCTAGTTTTTCGTGGGTGATCCCGCTGGGAAGTTTCCAATCGAAATGGAACAGTAATGCTGCAAGAGGAAGCTCAATATCAGCCATAGCAAATGTTAGGCCAGGGCACATCCTCCTACCAGCTCCAAAGGGATGAGCACAAAATTAGTCCCCTTGAAGTCAATCGAACTATCGATAAACCTCTCGGGGTAAAATTGCTCGGGTTCGGTCCAATATTCGGGATCTCTTCCTATTGCCCATGCATTGATTATGACTTTTGTCTTGGCAGGTATGTAGTATCCATTTAAAACACAATCTTCTTTTGATTTTCTTGGAAGAAGAAAGGGACCAGGAGGGTGCAACCTGAAAGTCTCTTTGATAAATAGCTTTAAGTATTTCAATTCATGAAGACATGTTTCATCAACTTTCCCTTTTGCTCCATACACTTCTCTCACCTCGGCTTGTGCTTTCTCCATCACTCTTGAATTTCTCAACATCTCCAACATTCCCACTCCAGGAACGTCGACGTCGTGTCACTCCCGGCGACGAGTACGTCCTGGAAAAGTTGTATTTTCGGAGCTGTCATTCGTTATGTGTGTATATAATTGGAGAAATATAGAGGTAAAGAGATACACTAACCAGGAGAATAGCTTTGATGTTTGGGTCTTCCAATGGATATGCAAGATCACCTTTTTCTTGAAGATTCAAAAGGACATCTAAAAAACTATTTCCTTTACCCTCGCCGGTCTTCGCTTCCGTTTCTTCTCGCCAATCTTTCATAATTCTTTCTATAATTTCATCGGTTTTCTTGAAATTTTCCTCTATTTTAGGCCCCACGCCACTGATCCAACGAAGCCATTTTTGGGAAGGGAACACGTCAGAAAGACCAAAACCTCCAGTAATCTTCAAAATTTCCCTAACAAGCGAAATGAAAGCCTCTTGATCTTTGCATTTCCTACCAAAGGCCGCCTTTGCTGTGATACCATACGTCATCGAAAATATCTGCTCCGTAAGATTGATTGACGTTCCCACACTTGAATACAAATATCTGAGTAGATTGGACACCTCTTCTTCCCTGATTGATCGGAAGGATTGAACGCGTCCTGGACTCAGCAGTTCTTGTGCGTAAATTCTCCTAAGCTGTCTCCAATATTCGCCGTACGGCGATGAGACCACGCTTATAGGTCCATAGACACTTGCAGGAAGAAAGGACCTCTCTGAGAAGTTAACGTCATGAGTTTTTACCATCTCGTGTACGATCTCCGGCGAGGAAACGACGATATTAGAAAGTTCTCCGAGCTGTAGATGCATAAGGGGTCCATATGTTTTGGCCAAGTCTCTTAGGCGATGATGTGGTAGAGAACCAATAAGAAGATGAAGATTTCCTATGAGAGGAAGTTTCCATGGCCCTGGGGGAATATTTAGAGTTGAATTAGCTGTGCTGGATTTCTTCCAAGCTGCTAATTTCGGTATCATCAACACAAAGAGGAGAGAAGGAATGAAAAGTACTAAGATGGAAAGGAATAGATTCTCCATCTGGTATAATTTGGAGAAGATCAGATAGGGAAGTGAGACACTTAGGGTCATTGTTTTAGTTTCATATATATTGATAGGATCAACCCCGTTTTATAGAGGATTGTAGTGTATTCTATATGTTGCATATTTACGCTATTTTTTTTTTGCTATTGACACAAAATTTTAGTACCCGAATATGGGGTTGCCAGTGGGTGCAACTTAAAATAACTTAACCACGTCAATTAAAATATGATGTCACATTTACGTAAACATTTTAACAGACATGTCATTAATTTCAATTGATTACGTACAATATTGTAATTTACACTCAGTTTCGTAGTGGTTTCTAGATTTTCTTGAATGTCAGTATATAGTGACTTTTGGATTTATTAGAGATTTTAAATTTGAAATGTTTTTGGCGAATTCGGTTCAAGTGTCCATCAAACGTGTGGATCTATATTCTATGGGGGGAGGTGAGACAATATTGTGGCTATGAATTTTCTTTAATATATGTACAGAATGTCAAACACATTAGAGAAATGAGCCTACATTAAAATAATCTTTCAAAACAGTAAGTTTTCTAACTAGGAAAAGTCTTCACTAAAGATATTATATCATTATAGAGTAACGAATCAGATATACCAATTTTGCTGTGATATATTTAAATATCATTAACTTTGGAAAAGCCTAATTGAATTCTTAATGAATAAATTAATGTGATTAATTTATTCGTGCATAAATTAATATAATCTATAGAGTATCTCAAAGGTTTTATGAAAATTTTTGTTATACCTAATCCGCTACCCCCACGCTTCCTCATCCGAATTCGATTCGAAAACCTACAATTGGTATCAGAGAGGTCTATAGACGATATTAATTTATGCTCTGATTATGTGATAATCAAAATTAATATATTGAATATGTGACATTTAATTATATATGTATGTAATGGGTAGGCACTTCCATTATTGGATGTTTATATTTTATTCATATTGATGAATGTATGGATGGTGGATTTGGTCATTAATTATATAGTTCCATGGATCGCATTAAATTCGTTTAAGTTAAATTATTTGTAATTTTATTCGGGATTAGAATTATTGTAATTCAAGGATTTGAGTAGAATTAGGGTATTGAGTCTGAATGAAAAGCAAGCCCGGAAGATCAAGTTTAAAGCTACCCAAAAACAACCTTAGATCTGCCCAGACCAGTGGCCAGAAAGAAGGCAGCGTGCGGCTAATCCGCACGCGCGCGCGCCCAGACAGTGCGCGGTCAAACCGCACACACGCCATGAAGCGCGCGCGCGCCTAAACATCGCTTGGTCAGACTGCGCGCGCGCACCCAGCGCACAGCCATCCCACGTGCGTGCACCCAAGCATGCAGCTAGCTCTGGAAACGCGATCAATTTTCCCCAAATGAGCCTGAGGGTTTCTGAAACCCTCGTAATTCGTGCTGATGGAGCCGGAAGAGTTTCAGACCCCGAAGAAGGTGAAATCCGACCCGAAGATGAAGAACGAAGTTGAAGAATGAAGAATTCAAGAATCAAAGACCCATTAATGAAACGGAAGAAAATAATTATTATAATTATTTATTTATTAATTTTTGTTGTAATTTATATTTTCGATGGGACCCGGTCAAATTCCATCTCAATAGCCAATTGCATATATTTATATTTTATGTTGATAATTATATATTATATGTCCATGCATATAACATGCCATATAGATATAGTGTGCCTACTCATATGTTTTATAACATGCCATGCATACACGCGCATTCATTATTATTTATTTTATTTATTTAAAAGCGTTTTAAGAGGATAAAATAAAATAAGAACCATGTGCTAAAATTTGATTTAATATGATTAAATTGATTTAAGTTGCAAAATTGAATTACAAAATAATGTTATGTGAAATTGAATTTAAGAGTTAAATTTTAGAATTTCATGTGCGAAAAATAAATTATTTATTTATCAGGTTTTGAAAACTATGAGATGATTTTCAAATAAAATACATATTTGCTAAATAATGAGTGGGAGAGGGTTATATGACAATACGACCCACTGGTCTCCACCGTTGGTACAACACTGTGAGATCCGGAGAGGTGCTTTGCGGCGACATTGAATCGCCCACCTAAAGGAGAGTGTTCTTGCCGGATCAATAACAAGGTCGGCTTCCTAGTGATAGGATTTCAAGATGTATTTTCGAATTGACTACCCAAAGGTAGCAATACGTAGTTAAGTCTATGGGATCTGAAACGGTGGGTTACACTCATGAAGATATAATCAAAGTTTGTTGGTTATATTTTGACTAAAATAACAGTAGTTAATAAATATGAAAATATGAGATATTTTGACTATATTTATTAACTGAAAGGAGTCTCGGTTCAATTTGCAAATAATTTCACTACCCAAAGGTACACTTTATTTGTGGTAAATTAGATTATCGTTGGCACCTAAAATTAAAACATGATTTATGTATCTTTCATGTGCGTCATGCATCATATTTAATTGTGCCTAAAAATTACATGTTTTGATATTCGTGCACATAAATTGATTGGATGAATATTTTACTTATTTCCAACAATATGTCAAATCCTATAATCTCATTACACAAAACTGAAACATTGACTAGAAATAAACTATACCAAGTGGTAAAGTAACATAAACAACTCACATTCTTGTGATGAATATAAGTTTGTCCCAAATGAAGGATTGTCCTCCTGTCCCTCATGAAACCACTATAGCTAACTGTTAGCTAAGGTTGTGCCTGGTAATTCACAAGTAGCATGAAAGCATGGAGACGACTTATGAGATAATACAGTAATCAGATACCGTATCTAGGAATCCATATAAGAAAGGCTTGGCTAAATACTGTAAGGGCCTTGACCAAAAGACAAAAGGAAAGTTGTTTCCACAAAAATAAAGGAAAAGAATCAAGCGAATATGATTTACTAGTTCTGAAAACATGTTTAGTAAAAGGTGACTCCTATTCTTGGATAGTAGATTCGGGAGTTACTATTCATGTTTATTTTCTTTAAGTCTCAGCTACTACAAGGAAATTGTTTCCCGAAACAAAGAAAGGAACTCAAGCAAATACGATTTCCCAGTTCTAAAAACATGTTTTAGTAAAACGGTGATACCTTATTCTGAACAGTAGATTTAGGAATAACTAATCTTGTTCATTTTTTTTATTAAGTTTTAGCCCTTAAATGTAAAATTGCTTCCACCTAAACAAAGAAGAAGAATTAAAGTAAATAAGATTTACTAATTCTAGAAACATCTTTAGTAGAGGGTAATTCCTCATCCTGGATAGTTGATTCGGGAGCAACTAATAATGTTTGGTTTTCTTTGCAAAATATTAGTTCTTATAAAGAACTTGCCGTCAAGGAATACATGATGGCGGGAATACAGCGAAGGTATCGGCAAAAACAGCGGGAGAAGTTAGACTTCAGTTTTGGAAATACCTTGTTGTGAACAATGCTTATTTCTCTCTAGGCATAAAGAGAAATTTGATTTCTAATTCCAAATTATTAGAACAATTGCCTTTAATAATAATCTAGTCCATATCTTTCGGAATGATTCTGATATTTACTCTGGATATTTGGAAAACGGTTTATACCATTTAAACCGATGCCTAGCTCACTGCCTAATGTTGAAATGTTCAAAAGTTGTCAAACTTAAGAATAAGAAGCAAAAGATTTCTCATGATAATAACACATATCTACGACATCTTAGGCTTGGTCATATTAACCTAAACAAGATTAAAAGATAGGTAAAGGATGGTCCTTTACGCAAACTTAAAGTTAGTAACCTTCTAGTCCGTGAATCTTGCCTGGGAGGCAAAATGACCAAGAGGCCTTTCACGTCGAAAGGAGAAAGAGCCACATAACTTTTTCAGCTGATACATTCGGATGTATGTGGACTGTTAAACATCCAAGCAAGAGAAGGTTACGAATATTTTGTCACCTTTATTGCAGATTATTCGAGATATGATTATGTTTACCTAATGTCATGAAAATATGAAACTTTTAGCAAGTTTAGAGAGTTTTGAGCATAAGTTAAAAAATAGTTAGGTAAATCAATCAAAACACTTCGATCAGATCGATGGGGTGAATACGTGGACCAAAAGTTCTGGGATTTCTTGATTGAAGAAGGTGTGGTATCCCAATTGACTACACCTAGTACATCACAAAGAAATGGTGTAGCCCAAAGGAGAAATCAAACTTTACTAGACATGATAAGATCAATGTTTGGTTGTTCTTCACTTCCTACTTCGTTCTCAGGTTATGCCCTAAGAACCACCATGTATATTCTGAATCTAGTACCATCAAAGTCTGTACCAAAGATACCCCTAGAGTTGTGGAATGGTCAAAAGCCAATTTTGAAGCATATTCGCATATAGGGGTGTCCAGCTCATGTGATGAAACAATAGACTGGGAAGTTGGAACCAAGATCAGAAATATACATATTATGTGGGATATGCAATAGGGACAAGAGAAGGATTATTTTATATAGTCACAAGAATCAAAAGGCATTTGTATCGGTAAATGTCACATTTATGGAGTATGACTATATGATAGTTTTCAAGCCCAGAAGCAAAGTAGTTCTGGAAAAGTTGCTTTCCAATAAGATTGGATCACAACCGACAAGAGTTGTTGGAACGCTAAGAAAAAAGACCACGATTCATACTCAAACTCCTGTTGCACCACGTCGTAGTGGGAGAGTAAGCAAGTTACGTGACCAGTATACCGGGGAGGCCCAGATCGTCAGTGCTAATGACGGCAAGGAGGATTCATTGACCTTTAAGGCTACGACATATGATTCTGATAAGGAAAAGTGGCAAGCAGCTATGAAACTCGAGATAGAGTCCATGTACTCCAACTCAGTATGGCAACTTGTAGATCTACCTGAAGGGATAAAACACATTGGATGCAAGTGGATCTTCAAGAGATAGAGAGGAGCAAATGGAAAAGTAGAGACTTATAAAGCAAGGCTAGTGACAAAGTGTTACACCCAGAGATACGGAGTTAACTATGAGGAAAGTTTATCATCGGAAGCCATGCTTAAGTTCATCCGGATACTCTTGGCAATAGAAACATATTTTGAAATGAGACATGACAGATGGATGTCAAGATAGCTTTTCTGGATGGCTATCTTGAGCAAAGCATCTATATCGATTACCCAGAGGGTTACATAGAGAAATGCCTATAGCAGAAAGTTCGCAAGCTATAGAGATCCATTTATGGATTTAAGCAAACTTCTAGATAATGGAACATCAAGTTTGATGAGGCTATTGAGTCTTATGGATTTGATCAAAAGCAAGATGTTTCAAACGAAAGAAAAGAATATGTTCGTATTCTTTACAAGCTTGAATATTTGATATTCAGTAGGAGTAGTCAGTCGTTGTTAGTTGAACTCAAGATTTGATCATTAGGTAGCCGTGTACTATAAGATAGTTCAGTCAGTGAAAGAGTTATCTTTAGCTGGATACACAGACTTTGACTATGAGTCATGCATGGATTTTGAGAGTCAACATCCAAATCTGTGTTCAAACGAGGTGAAGAAGTCATGATACGAAAGGTTGTTTGCAAAGTGTGATTGCTAATTTTATCATTAAAAGTTAATTTGTAGTAGCTTATGAAGCAGCAAAAGAAAGCAACTAGAAATTCTTAACTGATCTGGAAGTTGTTCCAGGCATTGATCAGTTATGGACACCTAGATAGGATTGGAGAAATATTCTACCTGCTTTCAGACAAGCGGGAGATTGTTGGGAATATTGTCCTAGAAGCATAAGATGTAGGATATTTATTATTTATTTAATGAAAGAGTTTATTCATTATTTTATGTGCATATATTTATGATATTTTATGAATATCAATGAAAACTTCATGATTATTTATGTGACCTTAAACGTTGTATATAAGTGTTATATACGAGAGGATAATGTTTAAGGATAATAATAAAAAACGGTGTTGATAATGAATTTAATTAAAGTTCAGAATCTTTAATTACAACATTATTAATACATGTCATTCCCATTTAGAATGGAATGGTGTTATCCACACTATTAATATGCTGAGATATTGAATGAGTGTATTTCGCATAATTAGATTACGTGGAACATGGATAGAGACACAATATGAATTTCTAATAATTTTCTAATTGAATGATCTTAATTCTGAGTTCTTAACAGATTCCTATTTATGGATTTGTGTCTTTTGATTTACTCGGTATAAATTTTGAGATCCTGAATCCTATTCCTTATATTTTGGAGAGATGATGAAGTAGGTAGCCAGGAATGTTATTATACGAGATGGAATCCATTCCTTCTTGAGATAGAACTAGATAAATAATTCTCTTGAGGATTGATTTGGTACTTGGACCAGTAGGAGCTCCGATTCATAAATATGTTTTATGAATAATTATCCATTAGAGAATCAATGGTACTCAAGGATAAAGATATAATTAGAGAGGTTAACGGATTTTACCTAGTTCTAATTTTGAATTATTTATGGATGATTGAACTATATACAATGACTATATCGAATGGAACTTCACAGTTTAGAAGTAATTTATATATGTAACTTCGATAGTGCAATTCCAAGTTTATAGTGGAGTAACTATTGAAATTAATATAATTAATTAATTAAATAAAGTGTTTAATTAATTATTAATTTTATTGGAGCTCGGGATTATAGGTCCATTAGTCGCCGTATCGTCCTAGTAATTCTACAAGACACAAAGGGCAAAATGAGAATTTTAGAATTACGGAAGTCTAAAATTAAACACTCAAAAATAATTAATTGAGAATTAATTATTATTTAAATAATGTGATTATTTAAATTTGAATTTGAACACATCTAGTTTTATCCATTTAAACTTATTTGATAAGTTGTTCAATTTAGAATTCAAATTAATTTAAGTTTGACTTAAATTGAAATTTGAATTTGAGTCAAAATTGGACTGCTAGATAAAGGATAATTTTCTCTTCCTTTCCTATCTGATATTGGTGCCTACACAGGGATAAAATCCCCAATGAATGGCCAGCCATAATGGATAAAGGATAAGAGGAGATTTTGTTCCAAATTCAAATAGGAGATAATTAACAAGCTTTATATTGGAGATAGAGATTGGATTCCTTCTAGAAGTTTGACTTCTACTCTATAAATAAGAGAATGATAGAAAATTATTGACATAATTTTTGAAAACAATTTTTAACCTAACTTTCAGAGTGTGGCCGAAATTCTCTTATTGTGGGAAGGAAAAATATTTTTTCTCCAAAAATTACACATCGTGCATGCGTTGGTGTTTGCGAAAAATCGGTGTTTATTCTAACCCGCTTTGTCTTAGCTATGCCCACACATATGTCTTCGTGGATTCTAGGAATTAACGTGGAAGACATTGGTTTTCTAAACACAAAGCTTTGGAGCAAGGATTATTCGAGGTCAAAGAACTCAAGTTATCATCCTAATCGGCCGGGTATAATTCCTAATTGAATTCTTAATGAATAAATTAATGTGATTATTTATTCGTGCATAAATTAATATAATCTATAGAGTATCTCAAAGGTTTAATGAAAATTTTTGTTATACTCGATCCGCTACCCCCACGTTATTCATCCGAATTCGATTCGGAAACCAACAGATGTATAGGGCCTTCTCAGCATGATATGATTGAACCGCAATTTCAACGGGAAAAGAATGAAAGGTTTGAAATTTTCTGAAATTTGGGCAGAGTTTTCAGCCTAAAAGAATGAATAAAAATGAAAAAAAAAAAAAAAACGTTTTAAAGGTATATTCATAGGCAAAAGTTAGCTCGTCTATGATCAAGCTACTTAAATATAGTTTCAAGCACCTCATGAAATCAACTAGATTAATTTTATTCCATCAATGACAGGTCAACATAAAGACACATTACTTAAAGGAAAAAAAAAAGTACACATTATTCGAACCATGTGTTGGTAAAGTACTTTAACATATTTATTGTAAGTATTCAAACGTAAATATCGAAAAACAACACCTTGAGGATCTCAAGGGTAAAGCTCAATGAGAGATCTCACTCCTAGTTTTCTATTGATTTTATAGCGACTGAATCCGGCACTGAAGAAGAGCTTCTCCCATTCCCTTAAGTTACGCTCTTTGCCGGAGAAGCTGACCATCATTATCATGTCATTGCACAGTTGTATTCCAGTTATTTCATCTGTATTCTTCCTGTCAATGACGGTTTCAATAACAATGACTTTTCCTCCTTTCTCACTTTTTCAAATTGCTTCTCTACATTTCTTCAAAATTGCAAGGCTTTCTTCGTCATTCCAGTCATGCAGTATCCACTAGTGGAGACAAAACAATAACAAGTGTATTTAGTTTACAAGTAAAGAAATAAGGTCTATATCTAGGATATTTTTAAAAGAGTAAACAGATAAAATGTGTTAAACGACATAATATGTCCATGTCATGTTTCAGAAATTTATGGCATGTTTGGTGAATAGGTACGGAATGAGGTGGCTTTAACTGATTTGAACTTTTGGTTCAAAACATTGAAAATCAAAGGTGTACTTTTTTTTTTTTTTTGGTTCAACTTCAAAACATAAAATTATTTGTTTGAACCAAGCCTCAGAAACTTTTACTAAATGCTGATTTAAAACAACATCTATTTACCAAACGACCTCTTAAATTTTACCTATAATTTGAAAATTTTGAGTTGCCCACAACAAATTATTATTTTTGTTTTCCTTTCACACAATATCTTTCATTTTAGGGTTAAAAAATTGAGATTATAGTGTAGTTTACTTCCACAATTCCATGAGCAAACATGTTAATTAGGTGCAAATTCATAATTATAATACGATAAATTCATAAAAGCGTAAAAGCTTACCAAAACCCAGATCTCTATGATCGAGGTATGAAAGGGAGGAAACAGAAAGAAGACAAAACAAGTAGTTAATTTTTGTAGATAGTTTGTGTGAAATATTTTGTGTTGATGACTCTCAGTATAGGTAGACAAATTTTTTAAAACTTTTGCCGTATTGATACCAAGTAGAAGATATGTATGACTTTTAATTAGTGGGTGGCCAAGCTTTTATTCTCAATTTTTTTTACCCCTGATTTCTAAAATCAGTTTATTATATGAGAATATAATCAACCCCGTTCATTTCACCGATTCGAGTTTAAAATTTAAGTTTTGCTACAGTGAAAAGCTTTTAAAAACAGTTATATTTAATTTTTTTGTTACAGTAAAAAACTCACATAAAGTCACATCTCAACTCGAATTAACGAACTGAACTAGCCCATTGTGTGGAAAGGAGGAAACGAGAAAAAAAAAAAAAAGTGTGAAGTTAGGTCTTAACATGACACTAATTATATTATTGGAGGGACATGAAAAGGGAAAAGAAGAAGGGAACGCAAGAACGAACACGTACCTTGAGCAAAATTGCATCCGCAGGAGGAATTGTGTCGGAAAACATGTTTCCTCCGATAAAATTCAAGTTGTCATTTCCTCTAAATTAGCAACGACTTGGGGGAGGTCAAAGACGGTGCATTTCATGTGTGGGAAAGTGCTGGCTATGGCTTTGGCCATGGTTCCCGTGCCACCTCCAACATCGACCAAGGTCGTCAAACCTTCAAACACATCCTTACATTCAGTTAGTGTGAGCTTGGCAATTAGCTGAGAGTCATTAGCCATTGCCTCATTAAAGAGGCGATTATGGCTCGGCTCATCCGCGAGACAATCCCAAAAGGTCTTTCCTTTTTGATGCTCGAATGTTGATCCGTCGCTGCTCTGTAACCATGTGCTCATGGAATGCCACGGAGAGGCCGCCTCAGGGCAAAGGTGAAAAAAGAACAAAGGACTTCATTTTCGTGAAATCTGGCCCCTCGCTTAAGAGGAGCCGGGAAGCATTTGTGAGAGAGTATGATTCTTCTTCTTCTTCTTCAACTTGACGACCGGTTGAAAAGAAACCAGCGTGAACAAGAATGCGCATAATGCGATAAATGCAATGAGTTTTAGAAGGATGGATAGGAAGTGCATTGGTGAGTTGGGAAAGAGTAATGGGTTTGCCATGTTTATGGATGATATCTGGTATTCCTAGTTCAATTGCGCACTTCACTGTAACATACTTTGCGTAATTTACTGAAGTACTCCACAAAAGAGAGTGGGCTTGAAGCAATTCACTAGAACTCATCACTTCCTCACTAAAAGCCATTTTCTTCTCTCTCTGTTTTTTTTTTTTTTACTTAATAAAAACTTGGGATTAAAAGTTTCAATTCATGTGTAAAGTCCTTTAGTTCTGAATGTGCATTTATAGAAGAGGTCAGATGTCCCGATCAAGGTGAAAATTCAAAGAAATTACTGTTAAGAAAGGAGAAATGCAACACGGATTTGGAAAAGATATATATGAATGAATTTTAAAGATTTCTCAAAAAAATAAAAAATAAAACCATGTGTATTACGTGATAGATATTAGAATTTGTTATTTGTGCCACACGAATTGACTGGTTAAAGGCCATGAAAACACGGTGAAAATCCAAATCACAAAAATATTGCAAAGTAAATCTTAATAGTTGACACGACATCAAGTTTTATCATATTTTTCTTATATTATAGTAGGTACGTACGTCCTCATAATCTAACAATTATAGCTTTGGATAGCGGCATTTATTTAAAACAAGTGTTGACGGTGGATTTCTGTCAATTAAAGATTAACTCTTTAAGAACACTCACGATAACCTCTTACGGATTGATATTTAAGGATTAATGCTGCAAAGAAACGTAAAGAAGGCAAGAAATTATAGTGGGTCGGCAAGATTTCTTGGCCTAATCCACTTGTGGATGCACTAATACTTTGTTGATTGCAATCTCTCTGGAGTAGTTGAATAATGCGCAAAAAAACTTAATGAATTCCTATGGCTCTATTTATAAGCCTTGTACACATGAGAGACTTCCTCTTCTGAAATTTTAGTAAATCTCTAAATATATCAATAAAAATTTTTAATTTAAAGTTTTAGTGAAGAAATATACGTACATCATACTCTTACGAAAAAATTTGTAAGTATCGGCAAGATGTATTTTCTTTTGAAATAAAAAAAGATATGAAGTATTAATTAAAACAAATATTCATAGTTTTCACTAATATCGGAATATTTTAACAACTTTTTTAACATTTGAGATACCGATATTTTTGTAAGTATAAGCATTCTGAAGTTTTATAAATCTTATCAGGGTTAAAATTTTGAATATTCTAACTTAGAGCATCTCCAATACAATACTGAAATTAATGTACCAATTGTAAATTTAGCATTTGAGTGTAAAAAATACTTTTTTAACAATACTATCTGTTGCGCTAAATTTTCTATATGCCTACACTTTATAGCAAATTCTAAGTATAACATGTGGTAAACACATGATTCCAATTGATTGATATGGTTACTTTTTTATTTAGGCTTTATTTTTTTCACAACTTACGTCACAAGTCAAGTTCTATTGATAGAGTGTTTTCTCTCACAAAAATTTAAATTAAACTTTTTTACTATAGTTTTGTTTCACATTTACAACTCAAGTTCTTAACTTAAGTTGTGACATAAACACACCCCTAATTATTACAACTTTTGCTCTTCAAATTATTCTAAAATTAAAAATTTATTTTCACAATTTCCAAAGCTTAATGACTAAAAAAAAAAATAGATTTTAGCATTTCAAATAACATTTTTGCATTAGAGCATAAATAATAATGATATGTCCTGTATCATATTGTTTAGTGTTAAATATACAATTGATATTTGCATTTATATAAAAAAAATCTTAGGACAGCGCAAGAGAAAGACAATAGGAAACGTGTAGCTTTCTTGGTTGCTATTTGAAACTGCACTTTTGACTGTTTTACGTCTAAATTTTTTTGATTTTTCTAATACTAAATGACATTCTTGCTTAACTTTTCAAAGTCACAAATTAGCCCCCATTAGTTACTGTGTTCTACTATAATTAATGAGAAACGTCAAAGCTCCCTTTAAAATAAAACGGAGACAAATATTGTAAATGATGATTACAATTTAAGTACAATGAGAACAAAAATAATATCCTATTGCAAAATATTGACAAAAGAGTGGAATTTTCCAAAAAAAAAAAAGTAATAATAAATGGCTTGTGAGCCTAAAAGTGAATACAAATATTAGATTATACATTGGGTCACGTGTTTTTAATGACGTTTTCTACGGAGATTGTCATCAAATTGACTAATTAAAATAGTTAATCTCATAAAAGATACTTGAGGTTTATTCTCAATTCCGCTTTAGTTTTTGACTTTAAAGCGTCTTATATTTAATCTATGAGATTTTACTTTATTTCAGTTTCTTTTTTTTTTTTATTAGTTTAGTGATAAATATTAAACGGAATCTGTGAAATTAGAGAATAAAATTATAAACATATAAAAGTTAAGGACAAAAACAATTCAGAAAAGTAAAAGCTAATTTTCATAGAGTATTAAAATTTAAGCTGTTTACAATTTTGGTCTTTATTTTGTTTAGATTCATCAAATTTTAATACATAATTAACGGAAGAATTGAAACTAAAACAAAATAAAATCTTAAGAACTAATTGTGTAACATTTAAAAAGTCAAGGACTAAAGTAAAATTGAAGGTAAACTATTGGGGCCATAAATGAAATTAATTAAATAGTTCTGCACAAAGAAAACATCTTTAATATAATATTTCTGACTATTTGTTTTGGAAACCTTCGTTTGATGTGAAAATAACAATCAACTGCGGGACTTTTCAACCTGACTGCAAGACTTTTCCGAAATAATGAAACTAAAATTGATAAATCTCGTTCGTAACTCTATGATGACATCATAACTTTAGTTGTCAACACGATTTTTTCTAATTTGTGTCGGATGTTTTTTTTTTTTTTTTGATACGCTAAACATAATTTATAGCCATATATAGGAAGAAAAAAGGAAAAATAGGTTAAAATTTGAGATGAATTAAAATTAATAGGTCAATAATTTATATAAGTTAATAAATAGGTCAAATTATTATTTTTGTCCATAACTTCTACGGTTATGAACCATAACTTGTCCGGTTATGAACCATAACTTGACAAGTTTGTCCATAACTTATTTGGTTATGAACCATAATTTGACAAGTTATGGCCTATTAATTTCTATAACTAAAAATTGACCTATATACTTTCTTAAGCTTTTTATAGTGGCCTATTTTCTACTATTTCCCCTATATATATCCACAAGGCCGAAGCGAGGTAAAGCCCGGGGAAAAACCGCCCTAAAAAAAAAAAAAACAAAACAAAACATTTACGTAGGTATTTTTAAATCATTTTAATTATATCCTAAGTTTTGTTATGTACTCGTATTTAAAATTTAAAATAAAATAAAATATCTAAGACATGAAAAAATCGACTCTACTACTATATAATTTCATAAATTTTAAACTCAAAATGATAAAAATAAATATTATACTTCATTATCATTTTACATCATTTAGGAAAAAACATTAAAGATACAAATAGATTAATGAAGATAAAATGACTATTGTGTTGTAGAATAAGTTAAACATTTTTGTTTGGATTACACCTCTTGAAAAATAATATTTCTGGCTTCGTCATTGCACACACAAACCTTAGCAGTATAAACATTTTTTTGTGTTACACTTTTCCGACGTCCGTATGTTATGATGATTTGTGTTATATCCTATGTTTTTCTCAAGACTCTTATTTAAAATTCAAGATCCTAATAAAAAAAACAACTGTAATACCATATAAACTTAACATGTTAATCTTAAATATTAAACTACATTACAAGTTTAGATCAATCAGAAATAAATAAAGATACAAATAAATCAATGAAGGTAAAAAGATTATTGTGTTGTAAAAGAAGTTCAAATTTTTTGTTTGTAATATTCCCCCTGAAAATAATTCTGGCCTCGCCACTATACACACGCACCTCTAGTATTTCTAGCCAGTACAAACTTTTTTTGTGTTAGACTTTTACAATATCAGATGTCATGATATGCTTTTTTCTCTCATACACACAGGAGAAAATAGAAAATAAAAATAAAAAATAAAAAAAAAAAAAAAAAAAAAGAAAAGAAAAAACAAACACAAGCATTTACTTCGCCCATGCACACATATGACCACTATAAATTTTTATAATGGCCACCTTCATTTTGTATAATGATGTTCACTTTAGGTCTGAGCCCGCATCAAAATTATAAGATGTTCTTATACTATTAGGAGAACTTTAGGAGATGGTGTCTTTATTCATAAACCACCAATTATAATCATTCTATTAGGAGATGGTGTTTGTTTATAAACCACCATTATAATGATGTTTACACAAATTTTTTTATAGTCCTTATTTATAACAACCAATTATAATCATTCTCAAGTATTATGAGACTGCATAATTCACCTTGTCTTGACCCTTTAATTTATCTCAAGAGATTGATGAATGACACAAATATATATGCAAATGCCTATATAATGGTCGAGAAGTTCATAACGCTAAATCTTTAATTTAATTAAATTCTCGTAATTGCACTTTTCGCAAGTAAAATGAATTTTATCTCTCTTTGTGCCTGAGTGCGTCCTGTTTTGTGTCTTTTTTTTTTTCCTTTGAACTCTTTTTTTATAATTTATTTTAACGATATGCAGGTAAGTGTTAGTGCATGATGCTTTTTGGAGGGAGTGCCAACTTAATTGGGATGTTCTTAACAAACTTGTGACATTAACAAAAAGTAAAATAAATTTGTGACGTTAATACTAATGAATGATCAAACTAATGATCATATTTTTATTTGACCTTTAAACGTCCAGCAGTGCATTAATCATTAATATGCTTTCAAAGTAATACGGCAATCTATGTGTCACATGGATTGAGTAATGATTTTTTTTTTCTTCTTTTGGAGAATAAGAAAAATAGGAATTAATAAGAGGTGTTTGTTATTCTGATTTCTACATTTCTATTTTGTAAAGTAATTGAAAAATTTTCGAAACCCTTTAATTGAGAAAAATTTGTCACTTTTTTCGTGAAAGTACTGAAGGCAGCAAAGTCATCGTGTTCTACTATAATTGATGGAAAACTGCAAAGCTCTCTTGAAAATAAAGAGAGCACTCTTGAAAACAAGGGCAAAAAGAGAGGCCGAAATGATAAAGGGAAGAATTTGCACAAAACTATATAAATAAATAAATAAAATAATGGCTTGAGCCATCAAAGAGAACACAACTATTAAATTATTATACATTAGGCCACGTTTTTAATGATGTTCTGTACAGAGATTGTCATAAAATAAATGACTAACTAAAAAGTTCGGCACAAAGAAAACGTTATTTTTAAAATAGATCAAACTACGTATTTCGAAAACTTTCGTTGAATGTCAAAACTATAACAATCAACATATGGATGAAATGAGAACATATAATCTTCTATTTTCAAACCTCGACTACAAGACTTTTCCGGAGGTTTAATGATAGTTGCATATCACACAAAAATTAGTAGATCTGATTTGTTACTCTATGATGACATAGGTTTCATTCATTTTATTAGTTTGGATCTTAAAAAAGGTTTTTGTTACAATGTTTTCTCTAAGTGTTAAATCACTTTTTAACTCTAATTCTTCACTCGAACGAGTGAAATGAAAGAGACCATAAAATCTTTAGTTTCAAACAATACTCCAAATTGGAGGATGATGTTTATTCAACGACATTTTTAAAACAATACTGAAAAAGGCAATACAGTGTTATTCGTATTTTTAGAAATTTGTATGTGCGCATTAAATTAAGGTTTCTAAAAATAATCGTCTAATGTCAAAAATTCTAAAAAAAAAATGACGATTTTTTTTTTTTTTTTTGCTCATTTTTTTTTAATGTTTCAAATTTTCTCTTCTCCTTTATCATTCCAGCACTGATCACTTTCGTCTCCTTTCTCCTTAATTTACAAACACTAATTTTTTCTCTCAAATCCCGTCTCTCTATAAATTCTTCTATCTTTTTCCAAAATCCTCTTTAGAATATTTGGTTATATATGTTGACGATGATTATATACCAGGAGGATTGTAATATATTTCTTGAAAAGTTGTTTGTGTTGTCTTGACGAAATATGTGTTGTAAATAATAAATAAATAAATAAATTTTTTTAAAAAAAGAGAAGAACGCAACTATTTGATTATACATTAGGCCACGTTTCTTTAATGTTGTCTTCAACAATAATTTAATTTCGTCAAATTGACTAACTAAAAAGTTCGGCAAAAGAAAACGTCATTTTTAAAATATTTCAGCCTGCATATTTTGCAAACCTTGGTTGAAGGTCAAAACTATGACTACCAACTTATGATGGAATGATGACAACATATAGTTTATTGTTTTTAAAAATATTTCTGCACGCCTTTTGAAGTATGAAAATAAAAACAGTTAAGAAACCGTTTTTATTTAGCAAATGTTGTGAAAAAAATGAAAATAAAAAAATAAAAATAGTTTTCATGAAAAAACTAAAAAGAATTGAAATTTGTTTTTCCTTTTTTGTTTTCATTTTCTAATAATTATTAACAATGTCATATTTAATAATTATCTATTAATTACCAATTACAAACTACATTAATTAATAGTCAATCAATAAATAATAATTAGTTAATTATTAGTCAAATATTAAATTTATTATTATTAAATTTGTAATTTTTTATGAAAAATAAATAATAAGTAGTAAATAGTAAATAACCATTTACCTAAAGATTAATTGATAAAAATATCAATCATATAAGATAAATAGCAATACTCAATTAACAATTAATATCAAATTGTAATTCTTAATTGGGTAATATACTAATCAATAATAATTAATAAATAATTAAATAGTTAAATAATTATTATTTAAATAATAGCTACCAAAAATTGATCTTGTAATATATCAAATAATAGGTTTTCAAATAAAAATGAGTAATTAATTAACTAATTATTTAATTATGTAATTAAAAGTTAATTATTTAATTAGAAAATAGAATACTAATTATTAATATGCTAATATTTTTTACAAATAGGCTAATTTATAAGTTTTAAACTAATAATTATGAGTACCTTAAACATGGTGATTACTTAGATATTTTTTTTATTAATTACTCTTTTTTAATTATTTAGTGTATTTATTTATTACATATATATATAATTTAATTATTAATGTGCTCATCAATATAATATATCTATTCAAATTATTTAGTGTATTTATTTATTACATATATATAGAATTTAATTTTTAATTATTTATTTATTGCAAAAGATCAAATTTCTTGTACTGTCTCTTTTCCTTTCCTCCGAATTCTCTCTCTTATTCTTTCGCCTATCAAACCTTGAAGTTATTCCTCCAAAATCTCTTTTAGTATATTTTTTTAAATGTTGACGATGATTATATAGGGGAAGGGTTTACAATATATTTCTTAAAAAGATATTGCTCGTGTTGTCTTGTGGAATATGTGTGGAAAGTAATAAATTAATTAATTAATTAAAACCAAATTAAAATTTTCAAAAGGAAGAGAGGCCGTAATGCTGAAGAGAATAATTTTCAAACAAAATAAATAAATAAATAAAATGAAGGGCTTCAGTCATAAAAGAGAAGACGACTATTTGATTTTACATTCGGCCACGTCTTTGTAATGATGTTTTCGACAGAGATTGTCATCGGAACGAGGTTAAATTGGCCACGTCATTAGTAAAAAGTTTCGCACAAAGAAAAAGTCATTTTTAAAATATTTCAGACTACCTATTTTGAAAACCTTCGTTGCTTGTCTGAAACCTTGACGGCAAGACTTTTCCCAAACTCAGGGCATGTTCTTTTACACATAAAACTCAAATAAACACAACTCAAGTTTTAATTTTATTTAACTTCACGTTCTTTTAAGTTTTAACTTCACTCAATTTTACTCAGCTTTATTCAAATTATAACTTCAACTCAAATTATAACTCAAATTCAACTCAAAAACTCTCTGAACTCTTCTCTCTTCCTTTCCTCTAAACTCTCTCTATTAATTCCTTTGACTCCCAAACTCCTCTCTCTTCCTTTCCTCTAAACTCTCTCTATTATTCCCTTTTATTAAACCTTGAAGTTCTTCCTCCAAAATCCCCTTTAGAATATTTGGTTTTATTCGTTGATGATGATTATATACGAGGAGACTTTGTAACATATTTCTTGAAAAGTTGTTGCTTGCGTTGTCTTGACGAGATATGTCTTGTATATAATATTTTGATAAAAAATTTCTTTGAATAAAGAAATTCTGATTCTTTTATTAAAAACTAATTAAGACTTTTAACAATAATTTTTGTGAAGTAGTCGTTAAAAAGTAGTACATTTAACAACAGTTTATATAAAAGCCATCTAATGTGCCTTATTTAGGATTTGTGTGAAATTTTGTGCGCTTATTAGTCGACATTTAAATCCAGCATGATCACTTGCCTTTGATATACAATGATCTGAATTTTACGACGGTTTTTAATCCAATATTGTCAAATTTTTTTATGACAGTTTCTAACCGTCATTGTACGTCTTTTTTACTACTAGTGCAAACTTTGAAGCATGACTTTCTTTAAAATGAGGGCCGTTTAGAGGATATATTCAAGTCAATAATTCTGACATATTGGTGAAAATTTTGCGAGGGAGAAAGTTTTTAAATTCAAATTCTTTAAGATAAGAAAACATTATAACAGAATTCAAATTATGATTCAAATATACTTACAAAACAAACCCTTAATATTTATAATTACCAGGAGCAAAACCAGAAAATTAATTATCTAGAAAGCGGGAGCGCACATGATTGAACTCTCCGTGGATGGCTAGTTGAATATCACATCAATGGTTTATCAAAATTTGAAGAGAAAAGTCATTTCCGTTTCCTAGTTTGGGTGGCAACTATATCTAGGCAAGGCTACTCCTAGTTAGAAAATTTGACTTCCACATGTCTGGCGCATTATTCTAATTTGAGTTAAGACTTTTTATATGTACGCTAAAGAAATTTCATAGCCACAATATCCACAAGTGTGGAACCCCGAAATTTTTTTAATTACAACATGTGCATGGTATATATTTTTTAAAAAATTTTCATTCATATGCAAATTTTTTTTTTAAAAAAAATACTCTTGTATTTAAAATTTAAAATCTATAATAAAATAAAAATTAACTATACTCTTATATTTTTTCTTTGCATTAGATATTTTATCAAAATTGTTCTATTAGTATGAGTTCATCATCTATTCTCGAACCTTGACTGCAAGACTTTTTGAGAGCACCAAAATTAAAGCACCAAAATTAAAGCACCAAAATAAAAGATTACTCGATTATATTTAAATATCGCACCAAAATTGGTGTATGTGATCCGTTGCCTCTAACGACATAACACGTTTTAGTTCTGAAACTTTAAAGCACGACTTTTCTTTTGGTTGCTACCGCGAGTGGAGTCAGCAAAATTAGTTTGGAGGAGGAGCGACGCGTGACGGAACTAATAAGATGGCACAAATAAATAGATGTTATAAAATTTTAAGAGGGGACAAAAATTAAAAAATCCTAGAAATAAAATTAAAAGAAAAGAAAAATGTTATAGTGGGGCAACCGCGTTAACGCCTTTTCTTAGGTGAGATGGCAATGGAGTCAAGTAAAGACTACATTTCCTTGTTAGAAAACTTGTTATTTTGAGAGATCATATTACGGGCAAGGGTTAATTTTTATAGTAATTTTTGTTAAAATTTTACACATAAACGTTAAAGAAAATAGATTCTTACTTGATTCTTACGATTACGGAAAGAAGTTGAAGAAGAATAATCTCATATTCTCATTGCATAACGGTGGAGGTACAACTGAAAGTATAAAGGCAAGCTTAGATCTAGTTCACGTATCTCAAGCCTAGCTAGTACAGGTGGCATAACAGAAAAACAAAAGAATATTCTTAAATGCATAAAGCAAATTATTTCTAGAACGCTAATACTCTCCCTCAAGATGGAGAATATAAATTTTGAATTCCCATCTTGCCCAAAAGAAGATGAAACTACGAAGGATGTAAGGCTTTAGTGAGTAGATTCGCAAGTTGATTGTGAGTGGTGACATGCATGGTTTTTATGATCCTAGCCTGTATTTTTTTCACGCACTAGATGACAATCGATCACTATATGTTTTGTACGCTCATGATAAATGGGATTGGCTACAATGTGAAGGGCCGCTTGATTGTCACAATAAAGCAAAGCTGGACCATGATGTTAAGCATGTCATTCGCGAAGAAGACAGAGTAACCACCCAAGCTCACAAGTAGTGTTGGCCATAGAACGATATTCAGAAATAACATATCTGGTTCTTTGATAAATTTTTGTTAAAAACCAACAATGAGTCAGTTTTGTCCAGTTAAAACTGCGTAGTTTTAGAAATTTGTGTTTTACTACATCTGAGAGTTGGATTTTGAAAATCTATACTTTACGACAATTCTTCAAGTCATCGAGATCTAAAATTGTCATTTTCGGAGAAAGTTAAAATTCAGCCTCTAAGGGCCTCATTTGGCTGAAAACAAAGGATCGGGTTCTTTTTCTCGAAAACTGTTTTGGATAGCATGTACTATTTTTAAAAATGGCTTAAAACATGCATTTAGAGTTAAAAGTGAGTTTTATCACAGTCACAAAAAAAATGTTCAAAATATTGAAAACTATAAGTTTAAGTTTTCCAAACCATTTGTCGCTATTGTTCTCTTCCTTTGTTCCCAAAAAGCATAGAGTAAGACTTCAATTTGTCAATAAGATCAAATCTTTTGATTACATGATGGACTCCTCTGAAAAACATTGGCAAGCGTGTAAACGAGGTGCTCTACCTAATCGAGCTATAGCCCTTATGCTTGTGATACATATTTTATCATGTAGATAATTTCTTGTCAAGATGAATATTCCATGATAAAATGACATATCCCTTCGATTAACACCAAAATTATTGCTCAAGGGTCCTCATTTTTGCATTCAAATTAACCAAAAAATTTCCTCTAACCCAAAATAAGCAAACTTAAACCAAATATAAACATACCACATAATACTAATCAAACTAACCTCAAAACACACAAAACTAACATAAAACTCACACACCCTTATTACATATTTATTTCCTCAAAAATCACAAATTACATCTAAGTTTTTACCCTTGATGAAGATTCATGGTTAGGCTCCTCCTAAAACACTTTGATCACCTTCTTCTTCCTCTATGTTTTGCTAATGACTTGGAACTAGAAGAGTGGAAAATTTTGAGAAGAGCATTTCTAAAACCCAAATTTTGCTAGAAACAAGTAAGAAGAGGTTCAGAGTTTTACCCTTGAAGAAAGTCATTGGCTAGACACCTTCTAGAACACCTTGGTCCCTTTCTTCTTCTTGAGATCCTAGACTAGTGCTTTGTGTTTAGAAAGATGAGAATTTTTTTTTTTTTTTTTTTTTTTTTAGGGAAGCACGAGAGGTATGGCCGGTTTGGTGCTTTAAGAGAGAAGTTAAGTAAGCTTTTTGTTAAATAGTTGATTTGATTGATCTCATCATGAAGTTTTCTAGTACACTCAACTAACCAAAATTTTTACTTAAAAACATGGCCGCCCAAGTGAAGAAAGAGAGGGAAAAAACAAGCATGAGCACTCTTCATCTTCCACCATCACATCTCATCCAATCTAAACATTAACCTACCCCTTGTACTTTTGTCCCATCTTTTAAGTTTCCTTTGAAACCGTTAAAAATTATACTAGCGGTAAGGAAGTACTTAGCCGATGTAAAATTTTAGTTTTGATGGTTCCTTTTCTACTGCAAATTTACAGTTCAATATTAATCCCCCAGTACTTCGATATTAAATTCTTACTCATGTAATATTTCAAACTATTTCAAGTCTTGAAATTAATTCTAGACTGAACAAATTCTAAATTTAACTTTTTTGCATTATATTCTAGGAATGACATTGCTACCGACAGTATTAACTCCTGAGCTCACATTTTACCCTTCTACTATAAGTATTTTTCTCGTGACTTCAACCTAACTGTTCGGCAATTAAAAATTTTTTTGTACGCTGCTAACAGTGGATTGTGCTTGGAGATTCTTGAAATTAAGATTCTCAAACTGTATATATACTGGAAATTCCACCTTAAATTACAGTGAGAATTTATGAATTGAATTTATTTAATCGTAAAACATGAACTTAGCATGAAATCTGCTACAAAATTTAGGAATATTAATATTAATTCTATAAATTCTTTAGTCACAAAATATAGCTTAATATTTTTCATGAAAAATCATTGACTTAAATACATAAATTGTATTATTTAAAGTCTAAGATTTTCTTGGTCATTACATTAAAAATGTGATGAGCCATGCAACTGTTGTCCATTTTTTTTTTCCATTTATGCCCGTTATTTTTTTACAATTTTTATTTATAAGTAGTTGTATATTGTTTTCTTTTACTTACTGCTTAAGAAAATGCGGTTTAACTTTTATTTTCGTTTATGCCCTTCACTTTTTGTACTTTTGAACTTAAGAAAAACAATTTAGTTTTGTTTCCTTTTATACCCTTCACTTATTGCCCTTTTTACTTACTTGTTATTTACTATTTCTTCTTTCTTTGTGCTCAAGAAAAAATGGCTTAATATTTTTTTATGTACAAAGAAAATACTAGATAGCAGGTAAGTAAAAAGTACAAAAGGTAAGAAGCATAAATGGAAATAAAGATTAAATCACTTTTTCTTGAGCACTAATTAAGAAAGAGAAATTAGTAGATAAAAATAAGTAAAAAGCACAAAAAAATAAGGGGCATAAATGGCAGCAAAAACTAGACTCCTTTCGACTAAGCACTAAGTAAGCAAAATGTACAAAAAGTGAAGGACATGAATGTAAAAAAAAGCAAAAGAAAAAAAAAATTAAATCAGTTTTCTTAAATCCTAAGCAAGGGAAAACAATAGATAGCAAATGAGTAAAAAGTGTAAAAAATAAAAACAATAGAGCTCAAGAAAAAGTGATTTAATCTTTGTTTATATTTATATCCCCCATATTTTTTACTTTCAACTTGTTATTTATATTTTTCTCTGACATTGAGCTTAAAAAAAAAAAAAAAAAAAAAAAAAACGGTTCATTCTTTTTATTTTTTATTTATTTATGCCATTCCTTTTTTTTTTTTTTTTTTTTTACTTGTTATATATTATTTTCTCTTACGTGCATAGAGTTTTAACAAAAAAAATGATCAAATTAAATAATTTTTTTTATCACATGCTAAAGGCGACTTCCGAATCCATAAAGGCTCCTCATCAAAAGAGATGGCGCAGTCTATATATTAAGTAAAATAATGTATGTTAAGTAAAATAATGCTACATTGAAACAAGTGACATAATGATATATTTACTTTTTTCCATTAATATCTTTTTCCTTCCCTATAAAAAATCTCTTCTTTAATTCGACTCTTTTTTATTATTATTTTGTTTCTTTTTGCAGCTGGGATGTGCATCGCACAAGCCTACTTTTACTTGTTTAACAATAAAATTTCTAACCTTGACATTATAAATTCATGTTGCTAAATCTGAACCTTTCGTGACCATGTATTTTCACAATGTTGCTGAAGATCACGTCACCTGATAAAATAAATTAAAAAAGGTACTATTTGAATGAAGTCTAGGTCCGAATTAATGTTTGGTAGGGTAAATAATTTGATCCTTTTGGAACTACAATTCGAATTCTACACCTACACTCGGAAATTCACTTAACAAAAAAAAAAAAGAAAAACTCTAATAATTCGCTCATATATCCTACGACATATGCATCCCTAACATCATATGTTTTACCGTCATTAAAACAAGAAAATCGTCAACCGTTTTTTTTTTTTTTTTTTTTTTTTTTTTTTTTTTTTTTTTCCTGGTCATTATAACCCTTTAATCACAAGATTAGTCGGCACTAAAGGATTTTAAAATTTTGAATTAGTGCTATCGTGCCAATGTATTTAGTTGGATTTTCAAAAAAAAAAAAAAAATAAATAAATAAATAAACTTGTCATTGCTAAATGATATATCTACAAATTTTTTGGTGGGACTTAATGAACCTATTTATTTTGATGGATTTTGAAAAGGATACCATTGGTGATAATCACTAAAAGGACTGCAAAATTTCGACGAAACTTCAACGCCACGATTTCTTTTTTTGTTGTTCAATTTTGAGAAAAGTGTGCATTTTTCAAATTTTATTCATTTTTAATCCGGGTAGTAGTGATTAAGTAAGATCAATAGTTTAATATATACATATATAAAATTTCATTTTCCATGAGCCTCTCTTATTTCTGAAATTCGCAAATATTTTTCCCATCTTGTCATATTTTTCAAAATTACATGTTCACTTTCAAACATGAATATTTTGAGTATATTGAATGTTAGAAGTCACACAAAATGAAATGAAATAAAATAAAATAAAAGTTGGTTGATCATATGATACTCATCATTAATCATTTAAACTTTTCCAATGTTACAAGTAATCTAGAATGAAAACATACGTATGATACAAACTAATTATTTGTCAATTCTGGAAACCTATATAAAGACTTTCCGCATATGTACTATATATTAAAAAGGATTATAAGATCCCAAGAATCTTTATTTGCTGCAAATACTTATGGTAAATACAGGGTGAATACAAACTAATCTACTTTAGTTTTGCTACAAACTAAGCCCTAAACTAATTTACTTTATTATTCCACCGAGCTCAGCTTCCTTATTGTCAATAGATAATAGTACCCTTCAACTGGGATTATAATTAACGTCTAAGACTAAATAGGGGATGAACTAAAAGGATTAACAGGGATTAAGTGGAGACCCCCTTTTATTCCAACCGTGCCAGCAAAAATCTCAGTCATGTCTAGTTTTTCGCGGGTGATCCCGCTGGGAAGTTTCCAATCGAAATGGAACAGTAATGCTGCAAGAGGAAGCTCAATATCAGCCATAGCAAATGTTAGGCCAGGGCACATCCTCCTACCAGCTCCAAAGGGGATGAGCACAAAATTAGTCCCCTTGAAGTCAATCGAACTATCGATAAACCTCTCGGGGTAAAATTGCTCGGGTTCGGTCCAATATTCGGGATCTCTTCCTATTGCCCATGCATTGATTATGACTTTTGTCTTTGCAGGTATGTAGTATCCATTTAAAACACAATCTTCTTTTGATTCTCTTGGAAGAAGAAAGGGACCAGGAGGGTGCAACCTGAAAGTCTCTTTGATAAATAGCTTTAAGTATTTCAATTCATGAAGACATGTTTCATCAACTTTCCCTTTTGCTCCATACACTTCTCTCACCTCGGCTTGTGCTTTCTCCATCACTCTTGGATTTCTCAACATCTCCAACATTGCCCACTCCAGGAACGTCGACGTCGTGTCACTCCCGGCGACGAGTACGTCCTGGAAAAGTTGTATTTTCGGAGCTGTCATTCGTTATGTGAGTATATAATTGGAGAAATATAGAGGTAAAGAGATATACTAACCAGGAGAATAGCTTTGATGTTTGGGTCTTCCAATGGATATGCAAGATCACCTTTTTCTTGAAGATTCAAAAGGACATCTAAAAAACTATTTCCTTTACCCTCGCCGGTCTTCGCTTCCGTTTCTTCTCGCCAATCTTTCATAATTCTTTCTATAATTTCATCGGTTTTCTTGAAATTTTCCTCTATTTTAGGCCCCACGCCACTGATCCAACGAAGCCATTTTTGGGAAGGGAACACGTCAGAAAGACCAAAACCTCCAGTAATCTTCAAAATTTCCCTAACAAGCGAAATGAAAGCCTCTTGATCTTTGCATTTCCTACCAAACGCCGCCTTTGCTGTGATACTATACGTCATCGAAAATATCTGCTCCGTAAGATTGATTGACGTTCCCACACTTGAATACAAATATCTGAGTAGATTGGACACCTCTTCTTCCCTGATTGATCGGAAGGATTGAACGCGTCCTGGACTCAGCAGTTCTTGTGCGTAAATTCTCCTAAGCTGTCTCCAATATTCTCCGTACGGCGATGAGACCACGCTTATAGGTCCATAGACACTTGCAGGGAGAAAGGACCTCTCTGAGAAGTTAACATCATGAGTTTTTACCATCTTGTGTACGATCTCCGGCGAGGAAACGACGATATTAGAAAGTTCTCCGAGCTGCAGATGCATAAGGGGTCCATATGTTTTGGCCAAGTCTCTTAGGCGATGATGTGGTAGAGAACCAATAAGAAGATGAAGATTTCCTATGAGAGGAAGTTTCCATGGCCCTGGGGGAATATTTAGAGTTGAATTAGCTGTGCTGGATTTCTTCCAAGCTGCTAATTTCGGTATCATCAACACAAAGAGGAGAGAAGGAATGAAAAGTACTACGATGGAAAGGAATAGATTCTCCATCTGGTATAATTTGGAGAAGATCAGATAGGGAAGTGAGACACTTAGGGTCATTGTTTTAGTTTCATATATATTGATAGGATCAACCCCGTTTTATAGAGGATTGTAGTGTCTTCTATATGTTGCATATTTACGCTATTTTTTTTTTTGCTATTGACACAAAATTTTAGTACCCGAATATGGGGTTGCCAGTGGGTGCAAATTAAAATAACTTAACCACGTCAATTAAAATATGATGTCACATTTACGTAAACATTTTAACAGACATGTCCTTAATTTCAATTGATTACGTACAATATTGTAATTTACACTCAGTTTCGTAGTGGTTTCTAGATTTTCTTGAATGTCAGTATAGTGACTTTTGCATTTATTAGAGATTTTAAATTTGAAATGTTTTTGGCGAATTCGGTTCAAGTGTCCATCAAACGTGTGGATCTATATTCTATGGGGGGAGGTGAGACAATATTGTGGCTATGTACAAAATGTCAAACACATTAGAGAAATGAGCCTACATTAAAATAATCTTTCAAAACAGCAAGTTTTCTAACTAGAAAAAGTCTTCACTAAAGATATTATATCATTATAGAGTAACGAATCAGATATACCAATTTTGCTGTGATATATTTAAATATCATTAACTTTGGAAAAGTCTTTTCAGTCATGGTCGAGAATAAAAGACTATATTTTGTCATTGGTAATTAATGAATATAATATAACAACTGTATGAAGTCACATTAATAGATTAATTACTTTTATAAAACTAGTGGAGACTAGTAGAGATAGGCACGTCCAAAAGTACGTGCCCTTGGTTTCAGATTACAAATAGCTACTTAGATGTGTTATTTAAGCCTTGATCATTTCACAATCACAACTTAAGTTAGACATTGTATAATTGTGTAGCTCGACATAATATTTATATATGACACGTACTATGACCCGAAGCCACTCTTTGAGAAGCCTCCATGGCATCAGAATAATTCAGCCTCAAAATAGAAGTTATGGAGAAATGCCTGCACCTGCCTGAGTATATGCCATTACGCTCTTAGCATCTTCGCCCACCACATTAGGACGCCAGATCGTCTCGCCTTGTATGTGTTCTTGTTTCCTTGTGCTTTAATTGACTATTTAAACATTGAGGATACTGTTTCTCTTGAAGTTTGGGGTTGAGAACACTTGTTAGTTCATTTATGTTAGGCCTTGGCTTTACTTATGTGTTGGTTATCATGACTTTTCTTCCTATGAGTTGTGTCTATTGACCCCACTTTAAATTGTGTTTCGTTTAGTTCATTACCTATACATAACTGTGACGACCTTAACTTTTGATTATTATCCTATGTTCATACTTAGCATTACTTAACCTCTACTACTTTCTAATTATAACCTCTTTAAAATTCAAACTAAATTTGTTGTTTAACCATGTACGTCTAAACGCTGTAGCATTTAGCTAGCATTCTGTTTTCAACCATTCGTATGTCTAAATGCTGTAGCATTTAGCTAGTATTTTATTTTCAACCATTCATACTGTAGCATTTTGCCAGCATTTTGTTACATTAATCATACCTTCTGACCAGAGGTTGCTATGCACAGCCTCACTGTCTCATAAACTCAAGCTTTGTCACATAACTCATCTATATTCATAAAACACTATTTACTTTATACACATAAAGTTTAACAGTGTTTCCAAAACATGTGATGCATCCACAACCTACTTGCCCACACTCCGCTGCTACATCATCTCTGCATGCCTAGCAACAAGTTTCAGGGAGCTGGAGCCTTACCCGAGCTTCCTACAACACGAACAAACTTAATGAGCATTTGCTCAACAAGTATCAATAGGTCATAACAGATGCAATAATTATACATACCCATATATGCATTCATGTCATATATCCTAATACATTCTGTACTACTAAAACATGTATGGCTTATGTTCTTCTTCTTTCATTACATACTTTGTTAAGCTTTCGTCTCATTATAGTCGATCACATTGTATTTTCACGTTTTGAACGACTTTCATACTATGTTTCTCATTCTTCTCATTCTTCATTATAGATACCGTACCTTTATATGGATCGATTTCTGTGTTTCATTTTCTTGTCTTTTACTTATTATGGGCCCTGTCCTGTTGTACCATAGAACGCATAACCAGTGAGGAGTGGGGTAGCTTACCAATCCAACTTAGTCACAGTTTCATTTCTTTCATAGTCTCATAATAATCTTTCCTTCGAAGGCTGGTATGAACAGGATGTTTGGTCTCTTACCGGGTATTAATTTTCTCATTGAAACAGACACTTTAGTTAAATCTTATGAATTTGTGCATTTTTGAGCAATTTGTCATGAGATTGACTTATCGTTAAAGTTTAACTTTTTCTCTTAACTTGACCTCGACTTAACATCGATTCGTACTTTTCATGGAATAAAGTTCTATGGCTACTTAAGTCATGTAGATACGTGCATAACATTGTATCAAATACTCGGGAGTCATCTTTCACATTCTGGCATACATTTAGTCTACAATATGCTCCTATTGAGCAACATAGAGAAATAAATTTACTCGTATTGTAGACAAGAAAAACTACTGATACTTACCAAAGTTTCACCAACGATGTGTCCTTTGTCTCATTTGATGCTTTCCGACTTCGATCATTAATCGATTCTATTGCATAAATTTTTGATCGTTAGATTCAAAATCTAAGAACAATAATTATATTGAAATTTAATTCAGAAAGGTCTACAATGCTTATGTTTGTTATTCAATCCCAAAATATTTCTTATCTCAAGAATTTGCACAAAAATCGTGCTTTGTCCTCAGTCTAGGCCTAATTTTTAAGTTTTGGTCCAAAACTTTGAATTCTCATTGTGTTCGGTTTCTATACATCATCGATTACCAAATCGACTTACTTTTCATATCTTAATTCCTTATTCCTCATGAAAACCGGTTTTAACTTAAAGTCTCAAACTAAATTTCGGCAAAGTTCCGCCTATTTCTCCATGTTTCGCTAGCTAACCTTAGCTCATTTTATCCGTTATTTCTACCATCAAACACCATTCACATATGTTCTCTTTCAATTTCATCACAATTCTAGAGTTTCGTCATATTTCCATAAAAGTTCTCCATACCAAGAATTTCTAGGAGCAAAAGCTCAATAACCTAGAATTCATCCTTAATTCACTAGTTATCAAGTTCCTTAATCATCACAAGCTAATCTTCCTTTTAAGTGAAATTTTTTCCATCTTCTCCCCTATACTCCACGTGCAACTATGGGAGGAAAATAACAAGAAAAATTTGATTTCTCACTCGAGGAAATGAAGAACAAGCTTCGGTGATGCAAACTAGCGGTCTCGTTTCGTCAATTTTGATCAAAACTCATTTTTCTCACTTTGAATGAATTTTTTGCTCTTCCTTTCTCTTTGGATGAGTTCCCTCTGTTCTTAGCATGAAAAACGAACATTTCTCACGTGAGATACCTTTAGTGAACCGACCATACATAAAGCAAAAGTCCAAAAATGCAATTTTGACTTTTCCAGGTACCTCTTTGCAAAATTCCACAAAATATCCCAAAAATATCTTTCATTTTCTTCTCTTCCAAGCTTGGCCGGCCACCTTTGGATGCCACATGGCTCAATCTCAGCCCTTCATTTAATTTTTCACTTTTAATCTTAACCATTGATCAGTTAATAATTATCCTATTTTGGTTTAGTTTAATTCCTATTCGATACGCGTTTTATCTGCGTTTTTCAGACAGTTAGTCAACAAAGTCAACCTTGACCATTCTTGACTAACTTTTCAAAGGTGACATTTTAGTTGACTCTTAGTTAACGAAATTTGACTTAGTGATCTCAAATCAGTCAAAACCCCAATTTTCTCGGTTCGGCCTTCCGATCACCTTTTTCGTCCATTTTTTCGTTTCGATCGTCTCTAAAACCCTAGAATTGATGTCTTTCAATTCTTTTCCATTTCTTTAACTTATCATTTATGTGTTTACCCACTTGTGGCTTAATACAACATTCCATACTTCTTTCTTAAATACAATCTAAAAATCGGTAACTGCATCGTAGTTTAGAAATTTCTGATTTTCAACTTCTAACTTGTTATTCCATACTTATATCAACAAATACTCATCATAAAAGTGTTTATATTAATGATACAAAGATTCTAGGAAATATTATCCTATACAATAATTTTAATAAATTTCTCGTTCATGACAATCACCCCTCCTTAAAAATTTTCATCCTAAAAAATCATATCAAATGGGGGTACTTCATTCTCATTTCATCTTCACGTTCCCATGTTGCTTCTTTCACTTTTTGATTCCTCCATAGTATCTTTACAAGTGGAATACTTCGATTCTGAAGACGCTTCTCTTCTCGTGCAAGTATTTGCACCGGTTGTTCCTTATATGTCATGTCTTTGTGAATCTGAATCGGTTCATGTTTTATAACATGGGATGGATCGCGTATATACTTCTTTAACAATGAAACGTGGAATACATCACGTACTGCAGCTAATTTTGGAGGTAAGGTTAATCAATAGGCTACTTTCCTTATTCGTTTGATAATCTAGAATGGTCCTATATACCTTGGGCTCAATTTGCCATCTTGACGTTGAGCTGCTGCCATCTTGTCAAAACTAGATGGTTGTATTCGCAGATTGACTAATTTTCATGTAATTAGCTCCAACCCTAATCAATGAATATCCTTTTGTAAAGGTGTTGGAAATCTATCCAATGACATATGACTTAATTCGGTAGTCTTACAACTTAAAGCATCAGCTACTCTATTGGCTTTTCTGGGGTGATAAAGCATTTCACATTCATAATCCTTTACTAACTCCAACCATCTCTGTTGCCTCTTATTAAGTAGATGGTCCTTAAATACTTGGTTCATCAAGTCCGTGAATGCTGCTGGAGCATTGGTCAGTCCAAACGGCATCATGAGGAAGTCGTAGTGTCCATTATGAGTCCTGAAAGCCGTCTTTGACACGTCGCCTTCCTTTATTCGAAGTTGGTGGTACCCTGAACGCAAATCGATCTTGGAAAAATATGTCGCTCCCTTCAATTGGTCGAATAGATCATCGATCCTCGGCAGTTGATACTTGTTCTTGATTGTAATTTTATTCAGCTCTTGAGAGTCGATACACATTCTCAGTGTACCGTCTTTCTTCTTCATGAACAAAATTGGTGCTCCACATGGCGAATAACTCAGGTGGATAAAACGTTTATCTATCAACTCTTGCAGTTGAACCTGAAGCTCTTTAAGCTCGGCCGGGGCCATCCGGTATGGTGCCTTGGAAACTGGTGCTAATCCTGGCATCAGTTCGATCTCGAACAAGATCTCTCACTCTGGGGGTAGTCCCGGTAATTCTTCTGGAAAGACTTCCATGAATTGTTTGACTATTGGAATGTCTTCCGCTCTCAACTTAATCTCCTTAGACTTGTCCACCATATTAGATAGATACCCTATGCATCCGCTAGCCAACATCTTACATGCTCTCATTGCGGACACCATCTGCATTGGCCGCTCCTGAGATGTCCCTATGTAAGTGAACTCTCCTTCCTCGGGTGGCTTAAACGTGACCTTCCGGCTTCTGCAGTCGATAACGGCGTTGTATTTCCTTAGGAAGTCCATTCCCAAAATGACGTCGTAATCGTTCATCCTAATGATTATCAAATTTACGTACAATGTTCTTCCACAAATAATTATTGGAACATTTATTAACCAATAATTAGACAATAAGATCTCCCCGGAGGGCAGGGCAGTCCTAAAGGGTTGATCTATTATATCTTTTATGCTATCTAGATGCTTTGCAACTTTAGATGACATAAATGAATGCGTTGCTCCGGAATCAAATAAAGCGTATAGATCATGGTTGGCTACAGGAAGCTGACCTGTCACCACTGTGGAAGTTCCAGTTGTTGCATCTCCCCTAGTATAGACATAGATACGAGCTTGGGGGTCTGTCAATCGTGACTTGAATTGCATGCAGCTGATTTCCTGGGGCTCTCGGCTGATTCTGAACTCTTTGTTGATTTTGATTCGCTCAATTCTAGGGGTTGGAATAACAATCCTTGGAAAAATGACCCTCTTTGCCACATGTGAAACAACTGTTTGTACCAGCTCTACATTCTCCTGGATGTTTCTTCCCACACTTGTTGTGAGTAGGGAAATTGTTGTTAACTTGCCCGGCATTGTTCTTCTTCTGAGGTTGGCCTTTCTAGTTCCCCAGGTTGATGTTCCCTTTCCTCTTATTCTGGCTTCGTCCTTGCCGCTTGTTACCTTGGCCTGGGTTACTATTCGGCCCTTTGGATTGGGTTTTCGGGTTTTGTTTCCCTTTAGCCCTTTCCTCTTTCTTGGCTTGGAAGAATTTAGCCCTTTGCTCCCTGTTTTGGTTAACCCAGTATTCTGCGCAAATGGCTCGATCAACACAGTCTTCCATGGTCGTAGGCGATCTACCTCCGCAACTAATCACCATTACCAGGTCGGTTCGGAACATCTTCATCATCCTCCTGACCTCCTTCCGCTCTGAAGTCACCATGTGTGGGCACAGACGAGGCAGTTGCTTGAACTTCTGCACCGTATCTACGACGGACAAATTTCCTTGGCAAAAATTATTAAACTCATCCTCTTGGGCGGCCATGTTGTCTAAGTTGATGTATATCTCATTAGATTCCTCGATGAAGTCTTGCCAAGTCATCTCATCGACTCTGCTTTTTAGCTCCACCGTCTGCCACCATCGGCAGACTTCCTTCTTGGGCATATAGGAGGCGCACAGGACATTCTCTTGGTCATTCAACCTCATAAGGTTCAGTTCTACCTGAACATCAGTCAACCAGTTGTCTACTTCTATCGGGTCTGTGGAACCATGGAACTCTGGCACCTTCTGTAATGACCGAAAAAAATTTAGATCTAATTCGGACATTCCAGTATTTAACTAAAATTCTTTCCGGAATAGTAAGTAGTAGAATTTTGATGTAATCAAAAAAATATTAGGTAGAAACTTTATGTACGTGGTAAAATTTCCCGAAATATGTAAAGTTATAATAGAAATATTCTTACAAAGGAAATTCGTAAATATCACTTATAAATAGTGAGATATTAGTTAAAAGTTAAAAATTTTAGAGGGTATATTTTAGTTATGAAAAACTGAAATATTTGGTATGTGACCAAATAACCAGCTAAAAAAAAAGAGTAGAAATATTAGAAGTAAAGAAAATAGCAAAAGTTCCTGAAACAGAATTCTCCTGAGTCAATTTAAGAAGGTTACTGCTAAAAAAAATGAGTACCGCAAGGATACATGGTATAGGAAATTTTGAATCAATTAAGATGATAATTTTAGAAAAAGAAATTGACTAATGAGATACCAAAGAGAATTGGGTTGAACATGAGAAGTTTGACCCATGATACTCGACAGTCTAAAAAAAGCGAGCTGAACAAAGTTATAATATATGTATATATATATATATTACATAAATGATTATTTCTAAGTACGTTCCTTAAGAAATTAGTTTATCTAAAATAATATATATGTGTATATATATATATATATATATATATATAAAAAGAGATTATCTTTAACACGTTTAAAAAAAAATGGTGAAAAGTATAGTTACTGTGAGGTGGAACCTCACATACATTAATAACATGTGTCATTACGTAAACTAAGTTGAAGGGTGACTCATGTTGGCTATGCACTCAATGCTGGCTACATGAAGTTATCTCTAGCTTGATGGCTCACGTAATGAAGATTCACGTTGGTTACAAGGATATCACTTCAACGTGAAGCATAACAGAGGAAAGTTTTGGAAAAAAACGTAAGAAAGTGACAAAGAAAAAAAAAACAGAGAGTTGTTAGAGAGAGACGGAGAAGGGAAAATCAAGCAGTTTCAGTAAAATTTCTTCCATTCAATCCGATAGAAACGTAACCTGAGGCGTTCTAGCAGAAAAACCTCAACTTCTGAAAATAAAATTTCAGAGTTTTCGTGAGAATTCTATATTTTCTTGATTTAGATGAATAGTAACCCATCTTAGAAAAACTTCTGTTAAAGTGAAAATTGAAACTGAGATTTTGTAGAGTATCATAATAAGAGTTTAACGGTGTAAGTGTTAAGACGATTGAATAAAGTTTTGGTGGATTTCTATCGAAAATCCGTGAGCCTAGATTAAGAAAGAACATATGTTTTGTTCAATTTTATGTTGGAATCTGTGTTCAGGAATGTAAATCTTGACTCCAGGTACCGAAATCAGAAGTAAAACGAGTTATTAAAAACTCGGGAAAAATTTAGTTCGAGTAATTTAAACTAAAACTGGATTTCAAGAGGAATATGGGATTAAAGTGTGAAAAGAAAGATGTTTCGATAATCGGTGATGGTTAGAAACCGAACACAACGAGAATTCACAGTTTTGTACCAAAATTGAAAATTAGGCCCATGACTGAGTAATTTGCACGATTTTAGTGCAAATCCTTGAGATAGGAAGTGATTTGAGGTTGAATACCAAACATAAGGATTGTAGACTTTTCTGAAGTAAATTTCAATGTAATTGTTGATCTTAGATCCTGAATCTAACGATCGAAAAATTTATGCAATAGGGTCGATTAACGATTGATGTTGGGAAGCGTCAAGGGAGACAAAGGACGCGTTGTTAGCGAAACTTTGGTAAGTACAATAGTTTTTCTATGGCTATGTCACGAACAAACTTGCTTTTCTATGTTGCGCAAAGATTGTGCATATAGTAGAATTTTGAATGATAGATACAATATGAATGCTAGATACTATGTTGGGTAAGTATCTACAAGACTTATGTAATCGTAGAACTTTATTCTGCAAAAGGATGTATCGATGTTAGGTCGAGATCAAACTGAGAAGAGTGAAATGTTAAAGTTTAACGAAAAGTTAATCTCATGATAAAATACTCAATAATGCACAAATTCATAAGATTTAACTAAAGTTACCATTTCAATGAGAAAATTGATAAACGGTAAGCGACCAAACTTCCTGTTTGTACCAGCCTTCGAAGGAAAGGTTATTATGAGACTATGAAAGATATGAAACCGTGACTGAGTTGGATTGGTTAGCTACCCCACTCCTCACTGGTTATGCGCGCTATGGTACAACAGGACAGGGCCCCTAAGAAGAAAAAGACAAGAAAATGAAACACGAAAACCATTCCATATAATGATATGGTGTCCGTAAACAAGAATGAAAAGAATGAGAAATATAGAATGAAAGTCATTTAGAATTTTGTACTAGGCTATATGATATGAATGCATTTATGGGTATGCATAATTATTGCATCTGTTATGACCTATTGATACTTGCTAAGCAAAAGCTCATTAAGTTTGTTCATGTTATAGGAAGCACGGGTAAGGCACCGGCTCCCTAAAACTTGTTGCTGGGCATGCAGAGGGGGTGTAGCAGCGGAATGTGGGCAAGTGGGTTTGTGGACGCATCATGTGTTTTGGAAACGCTGCTGAACTTTATATGTAAAATAAAATAGTGTTTTATGTATTTAATGACTAGTGTAATAGAATGTTGTCAAAATGCTACAACATTTTAACGTACATGGTAAGAATGAAAAAAAAATGGCCCGGTCATTTTAAGAAGTTATAATTAGGGTCATCATAGAGGTTAAGAAATGGTAAGTATGAGCATAGGATTATGGCCAAAAGTTAGGTTCGTCACACCTTCATACGACGGAACCTTTCTAATTTCGAGATCCAACACCTATCCTTTGCTGGGTGTTGGTCCTGTCCTTTAGCTTCTACATGTGCGATTAGTGCAGGCGGTATCTCCTGACCGTTTTGACCGCCAGCTGCAGGGGGATTTTCCGGTGCAGGTGGGTTTTCGTAGGCTGGTTCGCCTCCAGCTGTTCACGCAAGGCATTCATCTCTTGTTGTTGTGCTTACAGCAACTGTCTCATTTCAGCCATCTGACCTGTCTAGTCAATCTCCAGCTTGTTTCGAGCCGCTTGTGCTCGTGGTCGAACCAGATCCTTCATTCAAGAAAGTACTATGTAAGTCTTTTTTTTCTTGGCGTCTAAAATTATGTCTGTATGCGGAATGTATTCATATCATGGTAAGGATACATAAAATCTTGTTTACTTGATACATAAAATCTACATATATTAGCATATCTATTGGGAGTGGTTACCACTTCCCATGACACAATAACAAAATGCCTAGTCTGGTCAGGGTGAAAGTGGTTATCACTTCTCATAGTACAAAATGTCATGTCAAGCCTACGGAGAGTTTCTATCACTTCTCACTGTACATAAATAAATAATTATAAATTTAATACCCAACCTAGGTGAGAATGGCTACCACTTCTCACAATACAAAATGTATCCTATACAAAAGGCAAGATATGCTGCAGGTGACACCATCAGTCAGATGATAATTTAGACTCAAGCTCCGCGTCTCCATCTAAGAACCCCTCATTGTTGAACATCTCATCCTCTGTGGGATCCTCCTCCTCTGTATACTCATCATCACTCGCGATGATGACATGCTTTGGTACTTCATCATCATAGTCCTCAGACATGTAGTTTATTGGCTCATCATCATCTTCATCGTCATATGCATGATATCCCGGTGCTGTTTCCTGCTCCGGCTGAGCTACTACTGCTGCAACTGTGGCATTGGCCTGGAGTTATTATTGGACATGGTGTAGCTCCTCCTCGCCATTTATTATTTCTTCCAGGAACTGCTGGATGTGATAGTATTATCCAGGGTAAGGAACTAAGTCCCAAACGTCCTGGGGTACCCCTTCGAGATCAAATCTCTGACCTCTGAAAACAGGATCTGGGTAGGTATGATGGGCAGCATGGAGTCCCAGAAATGCTGGCAGTAATGAGCCATGGACTCTCCCTCATAAGAATCCCAAATGGCTTCTAAAGCCTCATATTGTCTTCTCTGTATATCCTCCCAGATGTGAGGATTTCTCTGCACTCTTGGTGCATGAACTTCAATAGCGCCATACAATATTGGCCCATACTCGGCTCTGATCTCCTACTTGAACTCTCCCTAACTAGGGGGTTGGTGCTCAGCTCCCTTCCCGAGCCACTAGGCGAGAGCGTGTCCTTCTAACTTTGAGGCGGCCAATCGGATCCTCAACCACTCAGGAATGTGACAAACGTCAAAGGTTATCTTTATAACGTTGATCCACTCTATTAATAGGTACGGTTGATGGCGGCCGGAGAATGTGTGAATATGCATGTTCACAAATGTGGTCATAGCCCTATGATCCTCCTCGATTTGCCTAGGGTCTATCGGTGCAGCCATGCTCTATCGTAACACAATAATATTAACATTAATATTTACTCATAATATATTATTTACATGAATTTCTACTTAGTTGAACTGGGGCGGAGTAGGCACGTGACGGTGTGGAGTAGGATGGCAGGATACCAGCTCTGATACCAAATGTGATGACCTTCCTTTGAGGCCGCCACTCTAGCTGACTTTTTAACTTGTACTTAGTGAATTTCTTAAAAATTTACGGAACATTTTTTTATTTATTTTTAAGATCTTCTAGTAAGTATAAGATACGAATTGCTTTCTTAACAAAACATACAATCTTAACATATATGTTCTTCAAAGCAATTAAAAATAACTATATATGTATATCTACTCCTTAAATCTTACTTACTAATAGCCATGATCTTTAAAACCACTTAACATATAGTTTCAGAGTCATAATTAGCAAAACTATTTATAACATAAAACTGATTGTGGAAATATTTGTAAGCAGTATCCATATCCCGATCCCCACATTGTTCGTCCACTCACCGGCAATCCATCAGGCATTATATGCCAGTTGCTTACCTACAGTATAAGCATTCTATAATGAGCTTTTACTCAGCAAGTAAGAAGTACATCTCGCAAAATAACTGTAAGTTCACATGAATAAATATGCATGAGTCAATTATGCTTAATTATGATGTCATATCAGATTCTTATTATCTTAGCTTATCTTTCTTATTGATGGGCCTGAGTGCTTGCGTACCACTTGCGTGCAATCATCGGAACGTGAGGGTTTGCAAGGTCCCCCACAACACCGTGATTATAATTTGAATGCCTCCCTTGAGTCGGAGGACATTATTGTTATTTTCATTTTCTCCCTTGTGGAGCTTGAGTTACCTCCCTTGTGGAGATTGGTACCACACTCAACTGATATTATTCTTATAATTTCCTCTTGACTTATTAAGGTGTATGCAATATGACATAGCATAGCATAATATAACATGAAATTGACTCAAACACATATACTTCATGTGCACTGCTTAAGTGTATGCAGTATGATCTAGCATGGTATACATAACATTAAATTAACTCAAACACATATAATTCATGTGCGCTGCTTATGTGTATGCAACATGACATAGCATCGCATACAATACTTAAAGCATAAACATGCATATATAACATGTGTAGCTTTTTCTTTAAAATCTATCCATACTGTAGGCGAGATTCCTACTTACTTCATTTTCAAAGCTGGAATCCCCTTTTCACCTATCAGCCTAGTCTCTTGCTTTCTTCTGAAAATGAACACCCTTTAAGAGTGTGAGATTAATTGTTATTTTTTATTCTATATTAGCAACTTATGAAGGAAAATCTAACCCTTTTCATAAGGCATATATTCCTTTCCTTTACTAAAGGATAATAAGGATTAATTTATTAAATCCTCAAAATCTTATTTTCCTTAATTTCCCTTGGTATGATATTAAGGCCCAATTCGGCCTAGGACTTATACATGGCATTCTAACTTTTACGCCGCTGAAATTTATACTCCAATGGAGTCTCTTAAACTAATATGGACATTGGACTGGCATTAAATCTTTGAAATTCTATGGACCTATCGTATTGGGCTCGTAGGTGCCCGTCAGGATAATTCGCTCGATAAACCACTATGTTATTTAAAGAGAGCATTTTTTTTCTTGAAAACTTTCTTTAAGAATACTTTCATTAAAATGAGGTTTAATGTCATTGTATTTTACTGAAATTCTATCGCGGGTTCTTTTACGACTTTTTGTTGAAACTGACACTGTTTTAGTTTTGTCTTGTTAAAAACTATGCAGTTTCTGAAATTTACTTTTTACTGTATCTTAGAGTCAGATTTCAAACTTTTGTTCTTCGTGACAATTTCTCGTCTCATCGAGATCTAAAATTGTCATTTTTAAGGAAAGTTGAAATTCAGCCATTAAAGGCCTCGTTTGGCTGAAAACCGTAGCTGCTGTTTCTCTTGAAACTGTTTTAGTCAAAAACTGTGCCGTTTCGGGAGTCTGTGTTTTAGTACCTCTTATGTTCAGATTTTGAAAATCTTTTCTTCATGAAATTTCTTTATCTCGTCGAAATCTAAAATTGTCACTTTTATAAAAATCGAGATTCAACCTCTAAGGGTCCCGTTTGGCTGAACCAGTGGCTGCCAGTTTTTTTTCGAAACTATGTTAGACAGCTTGTCCGTTTTTGTAAAATGGCTTCAAACTTGGTTTTAGAGTTAAAATTAGGTTTTGTCATAATAACCGAAAATGTTCAAAACATCAAGGACTATAAGTTCAAGTTTTAAAACATCAAAAAATCTCGCTCTAGGGTCCTCATTTTCACGTTCAAAGTCACAGGAAAATTTTTCCTCTAATCTGAAAATAAGCAACTTAGATCAAGCATAAACATACCACATCAAACTAACCTCAGAACTCACACACCCTTATTACAACTCATCTCCTCCAAAACCACAAATTTACATCCACAAATCCAAGCTTAAAGTTGGCTAGAAATTAATGGAGAAGAGTTTGAGAACTTACCCTTGAAGAACTCTCTCTCTCCCTTGAAAACCTTTGAACTCCTCTAAGATTTGTTATTGGCTTGGAACTAAGGAAATTTAAGAAGAATATTTCTACATTTCAAACTTTATTAAAACATGAAAAAAGATGATTTAGAGTCATACCCTTTGAAAAATGCTTGTCTAGACTCCTCCTAGACCCTTTGATCTCCTTCTTCTTCTTCTATGGTTTGCTAGTGGCTCAAGATTGGGAGAGTAGGAGAAAATATTTGAGAGAGAATGGAGAAGCGTAGTATGGCCGGATTTTGAGGAGAGAAAAGCTTGGGACAAAAATGAGACTTATCCTATGGTGGTTCTTTTTATAGGCAACTTGAAAATTATTTTTTTAACACCACATCAACTCCCTCAATCAACCAAATTTTGGTTCAATTTCCCCCAATCTTGGCCGGTTATGGAAGGAGAAAAGAAGAAGCAAAATTGCCATTAATTCCCCTTCAACCACTACCATCCAATCACCTTAACTTATAACCTTCTAACATACTCAACATCTAACAAAAATTTTTGGCTATAAATCCCTAAGTATGGTCGGCCAAGTGAAGAGAAAAAGGAGAAAAAAAACTAATCATGAGTCCTATTTACCTCTCTCATCACATCTCATCAAATCACACACACTAACCTACCCCTTGTACTTTCGTCCATTCCCTTAAGTTACTCATTAAAACTGTCCAAAATTATACTGACAGCTATTTTCTCCTGTATATGGGTACTGGATGCTAGTTTGTACTGTGCTGGGAGATTCTTAAAATTAAGATTCTCAATTTGTATTTGTACTGGAAATTCTTCCATTTTGAAGTACGGTGAGAATTTATCGATCGAATTTACTTGATCGGAAAAACATGAACTTAACTTGAAATCTACTACAGAATTTTGGAATGCAGATATTAATTCCATAAATCCTTCAATTACAAAATGTACATAATATAATGATTTTCCAGGAAAATCCTTGACTTAAATACATGAATTACATTATTGAAATTTTGGGATTTTCTTGGTCACTACATCAAAGAACTCAAGTTATCATCCTAATTGGCCGCCGGGTAAAATTCCTAATTGAATTCTTAATGAATAAATTAATGTGATTAATTTATTCGTGCATAAATTAATATAATCTATAGAGTATCTCAAAGGTTTTATGAAAATTTTTGTTATACCTAATCCGCTACCCCCACGCTTCCTCATCCGAATTCGATTCGAAAACCTACAATTGGTATCAGAGAGGTCTATAGACGATATTAATTTATGCTCTGATTATGTGATAATCAAAATTAATATATTGAATATGTGACATTTAATTATATATGTATGTAATGGGTAGGCACTTCCATTATTGGATATTTATATTTTTTTAATATTGATTAATGTATGGATGGTGGATTTGGTCATTAATTATATAGTTCCATGGATCGCATTAAATTCGTTTAAGTTAAATTATTTGTAATTTTATTCGGGATTAGAATTATTGTAATTCAAGGATTTGAGTAGAATTAGGGTATTGAGTCTGAATGAAAAGCAAGCCCGGAAGATCAAGTTTAAAGCTACCCAAAAACAACCTTAGATCTACCCAGACCAGTGGCCAGAAAGAAGGCAAACAGGCGGCTTAGTCCGCGACGCTGCTGCCTGCATAAAAGCGTGGTCAAACCGTACACACGCCATGAAGAAGCGCTAAACTAAACATCGCTTGGTCGATCATAGCACAAGCACCCCAACAAGACGGCCATCCCATCCCAATGTGTGTGCACCCAAGCATGCAGCTAGCGCCGGAAACGCGATCAATTTGCCCCAAATGAGCCTGAGGGTTTCTGAAACCCTCGTAATTCGTGCTGATGGAGCCGGAAGAGTTTCGCACCCCAAGAAGGTGAAATCGACCCAAGATGAAGAACGGGTTCAAGAATGAAGAATTCAAGAATCAAAGACCCATTAATGAAACGGAAGAAAATAATTATTATAATTATTTATTTATTAGTTTTGGTTGTAATTTATATTTTCGATGGGACCCGGTCAAATTCCATCTCAATAGCCGATTGCATATATTTATATTTTATGTTGATAATTATATATTATATGTCCATGCATATAACATGCCATATAGATATAGTGTGCCTACTCATATGTTTTATAACATGCCATGCATACACGCACATTTATTATTATTTATTTTATTTATTTAAAAGCGTTTTAAGATGATAAAATAAAATAAGAACCATGTGCTAAAATTTGATTTAATATGATTAAATTGATTTAAGTTGCAAAATTGAATTACAAAATAATGTTATGTGAAATTGAATTTAAGAGTTAAATTTTAGAATTTCATGTGCGAAAAATAAATTATTTATTTATCAGGTTTTGAAAACCATGAGATGATTTTCAAATAAAATACATATTTGCTAAATAATGAGTGGGAGAGTGTTATATGACAATACGACCCACTGGTCTCCACCGTTGGTACAACACTGTGAGATCCGGAGAGGTGCTTTGCGGCGACATTGAATCGCCCACCTAAAGGAGAGTGTTCTTGCCAGATCAATAACAAGGTCGGCTTCCTAGTGATAGGATTTCAAGATGTATTTTCGAATTGACTACCCAAAGGTAGCAATACGGAGTTAAGTCTATGGGATCTAAAACGGTGGGTTACACTCATGAAGATATAATCAAAGTTTGTTGGTAATATTTTGACTAAAATAACAGTAGTTAATAAATATGAAAAGATGAGATATTTTGACTATATTTATTAACTGAAATGAGTCTCGGTTCAATTTGCAAATAATTTCACTACCCAAAGGTACACTTTATTTGTAGTAAATTAGATTATCGTTGGCACCTAAAATTAAAATACGATTTATGTATCTTTCATGTGCGTCATGCATCATATTTAATTGTGCCTAAAAATTACATGTTTTGATATTCGTGCACATAAATTGATTGGATGAATATTTTACTTATTTCCAACAATATGTCAAATCCTATAATCTCATTACACAAAACTGAAACATTGACTAGAAATAAACTATACCAAGTGGTAAAGTAACATAAACAACTCACATTCTTGTGATGAATATAAGTTTGTCCCAAATGAAGGATTGTCCTCCTGTCCCTCATGAAACCACTATAGCTAACTGTTAGCTAAGGTTGTGCCTGGTAATTCACAAGTAGCATGAAAGCATGGAGACGGCTTATGAGATAATACAGTAATCAGATACCGTATCTAGGAATCCATATAAGAAAGGCTTGGCTAAATACTGTAAGGGCCTTGACCAAAAGACAAAAGGAAAGTTGTTTCCACAAAAATAAAGGAAAAGAATCAAGCGAATATGATTTACTAGTTAAAAAAACATGTTTAGTAAAAGGTGACTCCTATTCTTGGATAGTAGATTCATGAAGTTACTATTCATGTTTATTTTCTTTAAGTCTCGATTACTACAAGGAAATTGTTTCCCGAAACAAAGAAAGGAACTCAAGCAAATACGATTTCCCAGTTCTAAAAACATGTTTAAGTAAAACGGTGATACCTTATTCTGAACAGTAGATTCAGGAATAACTAATCTTGTTCATTTTTTTTATTAAGTTTTAGCCCTTAAATGTAAAATTGCTTCCACCTAAACAAAGAAAAAGAATTAAAGTAAATAAGATTTACTAACTAGAAACATCTTTAGTAGAGGGTAATTCCTCATCCTGGATAGTTGATTCGGGAGAAACTAATAATGTTTGGTTTTCTTTGCAAAATATTAGTTCTTATAAAGAACTTGCCGTCAAGGAATACATGATGGCGGGAATACAGCGAAGGTATCGGCAAAAACAGTGGGAGAAGTTAGACTTTAGTTTTGGAAATACCTTGTTGTGAACAATGCTTATTTCTCTCCAGGCATAAAGAGAAATTTGATTTCTAATTCCAAATTATTAGAACAATTGCCTTTAATAATAATCTAGTCCATATCTTTCGGAATGATTCCGATATTTACTCTGGATATTTGGAAAATGGTTTATATCATTTAAACCGATGCCTAGCTCACTGCCTAATGTTGAAATGTTCAAAAGTTGTCAAACTTAAGAATAAGAAGCAAAAGATTTCTCATGATAATAACACATATCTACGACATCTTAGGCTTGGTCATATTAACCTAAACAAGATTAAAAGATAGGTAAAGGATGGTCCTTTACGCGAACTTAAAGTTAGTAAGCTTCTAGTTCGTGAATCTTGCCTGGGAGGCAAAATGACCAAGAGGCCTTTCACGTCGAAAGGAGAAAGAGCCACATAACTTTTTCAGCTGATACATTCGGATGTATGTGGACTGTTAAACATCCAAGCAAGAGAAGGTTACGAATATTTTGTCACCTGATGAGTGAGTTTTACTCACTCATTTAGTATCGTTTTATACTTAATATCTAGTTGGTTTCGAGGCTTTTTGTTAGTTTTTATGTGTTTTCGTTCTTTGTTTGAAGGATAGGTGAAAGTCTATGATTTGGAAGGTTTTGGACAATTTGTGATGAAAAAGACAGCAAACATAGCGTTTAGGCGCCCATTCGTAGCGTTTTGGCGCTGAAATGTGACGGAACAAGACATTTGGGCAGAATGGGTGGCGTTTTGGCGCCAGTCTGTAGCGCCGCAACGCTGAAATCCGGCAGAAATTATGCACCGGGCAGAATGACCGGCGTTTTGGCGCCCAAGACAGCGTTTTGGCGCCCAGGAAATTTCCCATCCAGCGCCGCGGCGCTACGATACGAAAAAATACGCGTTTTGAAGGCCAATCCCGAGAAAACTTACCCCTTTTGACCCTAAGGCTCTGAAACATATAAATAGATGATTCTAGGGCAATTAAAAGGGACCTTTAGACTGTGGAATGACGGCTGGCTTTTGAGAGAAGATTCAAGAGAAGAAAAGGAGAATTGGGACGGAGAAGAAGAACGGCTCAAATCCGGAGACGGAGACGCTTCAATTCAACTCCAAACTAGTTCTTTTCTTTCCTTTCCAATGATTAAGACTTTGTTTAGGAATTTATTTTGTTTAGAGATGAACTAATTCCTTTTTCTAGGGCTACGATGTAGCCGGATTATGAATGTTCGAATTCTCAATCTTATTTTTAAGTAATTGATGTTTAATCCATATATGCTGAGTATTTCAATTTATTCTTAATGCTTGTGATTGTTTGGCCAACTATTACATGATTTTGTATTTGATTTGAGACTGAGAGGTGATAATTGAATAAGCTCTTAATTGAAATACCATGAGTTATTCATAGGATAGAGATATCTATGATGCTTGTGCAGTTCTTTTGAATTTCTTGCACTTAATGATTTTCAACAGGTTTAGAAGTCTGACAGAGATGTAGATTTTGCTTGTTGGATTAATATTATTGTTGCTTGAGAAAGAATAATAATTGCTTTAGAGAAATTGCTATCAGTATAGGATTGAATGTTAATTTGCTTGAATTATGAGAATTTGAACATGATTAATTTGGTGAAATCGGAAACCCTAGAATCTTAATCTATTGAATTCTCATCAATTGCTTAGCATTGTTTAATTTATTAAATTGTTTTAGTTTTCCTTTACTTAATTTTATAAACTCTCTTTTCAAGTATCCAAATAAAATTGGGGTTAATACAATTTCGATAATTAGTAAACGACAATCCTCGTGGGACGATATTCTTATTCACTATTATATTACTTGATTGCGATAGCGTGTACTTGCATTACGATTTTTCACAACAAGTTTTTGGCGCCGTTGCCGGGGATTGTTTTGTTTTTACTAATATCGATACCAAATAACTCTAGTTTTACTTTGGATTTTATTTTGTTATTTATTTTATTGTTCTTGTTTTGTGTTCTACAGGAATTCACTCTACGTGCATGCGAAAGTTTGGGAGCAGTATTCTAGTTCCTCTTGATTCAGAAATTGAGCGTACTTGTCGAAGAAATAGAAAAGAGAAGAGAGAAACTGTCATTCTGTCGCAAGAAACCATGGCTGATCCTGAAGGGGCAATAAATGAGAACAACAACAACATACCACTGAACAATCCACTGGTGGTCAATCAACCAATGGCTTTGCGAGATTATGCATTGCCACCAACTGGTGTTCAATCAGTGATAAGGAGGCCGGCTATTCAGGCGAATAATTTTGAATTGAAGCCGGTAATGTTGCAGATGATTCAAGCGATCCAATTTAATGGATTGCCGAATGAAGATCCTAATGCTCACATCGCAAATTTTCTGGAGATTTGCGATACTGTCAAATACAATGGAGTCAATGATGAAGCTCTTCGCCTTCGTTTGTTTCCTTTCTCTTTGAGAGATAAAGCAAAAAATTGGTTGAACTCACTGCCGCCAAATTCGATCACTAGTTGGGAAGACTTAGTTCAGAAGTTCCTTTCTAAGTTTTTCCCACCGGCTAAAACAGCGAAGATGCGCATTGAGATCAATAATTTTGCTCAATATGAAGGTGAAACTCTATATGAAGCATGGGAGAGATACAAGGAGTTACTGAGAAGATGTCCTCATCATGGTCTACCTAAATGGATGCAAGTCCATAATTTTTATAATGGATTGAGTGGCACTACAAGAACTCTAATTGATGCATCTGCAGGAGGAGCGTTAATGAAGAAAACTGAAGATGAGGCATATGAGTTGCTAGAAGATATGGCAACCAATAATTACCAGTGGCCTAGTGAAAGAAGCTTGCCAAAGAAGAGAGTCGGACTACATGAAGTTGATGCCATCACTAATTTGACTGCCCAAATTGCTTCTCTATCCAAACAATTACAGAGTACTCAACTGACAGCCAATGCCATCCAAACATCATCTCCAGTGTGTGAGTTTTGCAGCGGATCTCACCAAGGTTCTGAGTGTCAAGCAGACAACCCATTTGCACAGGCACAAATGGAGCAGGCTCAATACATGGGGAATTACACTAGGCAGCAGAACAATCCGTACTCTAACAGGTTTAGTCAAGGATGGCGTAATCACCCAAACTTGTCTTGGAGAAACAATCAAAATGTGTTGCAGCCCGAACAGAGCAACCCGCCACAAGAGAAGAAGGTGAATTTGGAAGAGGCAATGGCTCAATTGGCTACCTCTCACATGCAATTTATGAATGAAACCAGGACAAATTTCCAGAATCAATCGGCTCAGATCAGAAACTTAGAGGTGCAAATTGGTCAATTGGCTAGCATGTTAAATGATCGTCAACAAGGTAATTTGCCAAGTACAACGGTGGTGAATCCAATAGAGCAATGCAAGGCCATTACTTTGAGAAGCGAGAAAGAATCAAATACACTCCCAGAGCCTAAGAAGTCTAGCAAATGTAGTGAAGAGGCTTCGTCACCCAAATATACTCAATCTTTGGAGAAGAGTGGTGAAATTCCTACAACTCAACAACCTTTGCCGGTGGAGCCATCACGAAGGATCCCATTTCCTCAACGCCTTCAGAAGAGTAAGCTTGATAAACAATTTTCAAAGTTTCTGGACATCTTTAAGAAATTGCATATAAACATCCCATTCGCCGAAGCTCTTGAACAAATGCCGAGCTATGTGAAGTTTATGAAAGACATCCTGTCAAACAAGAGGAAACTTGAGGATTATGAAACAGTTGCACTTATCAAGAGTGCGTGCCATCTTGCAAAGGAAGTTGCCTCGAAGCTCAAAGATCCAGGGAGTTTTACCATCCCTTGTTCTATTGGAAATTCTATTTTTGAAAAGGCACTATGCGATTTAGGTGCAAGCATTAACTTAATGTCTTTGTCAATTTTCAAGAAACTTGGGCTAGGAGAAGCAAGACCAACTACGGTCTCATTACAATTGGCGATCGCTCCATCAAGCATCCGAGAGGAATTATTGAAGATGTACTCGTCAAGGTTGATAAGTTTATATTTCCGGCCGATTTTATTGTCTTGGATATAGAAGAAGACGAGGAAATCCCCATTATACTTGGGAGACCATTTTTGGCAACCGGTCGGGCTCTCATTGATGTGCAAAAGGGTGAACTTCGCCTAAGAGTACAAGAGGAGGAGGTGATTTTTAATGTATTTAATGCTCCCAAATACCCGCAAGCGAGTGATAGTTGTTTTCGAATTGAAACAATTAACACCTTGGTCACTGAGCATCTTGGCCAACCTCAAGAGCCTTTGGAAGCTTGTCTAATTGATCCAGAAACTATTGCAATAGAAGATCATGAAGCTATGGAGTTTGTGCACTGGATGGATTCTTTTGGATCTAACAATCAGAGGTACTTTGAAGTTTTGGGACGAGGCCCATTACACCCTCTTCCATCAATTGAGAAACCACAGACGCTTATTGAGATAGATGAGTTCCGTAATGATGCATATGAGAAAGTCAAGATTTACAAGGAGTGAACTAAGGCTTGGCATGACAAGCACATCTCAAGAAAAGAGTTCAAGCCGGGCCAACAAGTGTTGCTATATAATTCAAAGTTGCGCTTATTTCTAGGAAAGCTTAAGTCCAAATGGTCAGGGCCATTTACAGTGGTGAGAGTATTTCCCTATGGAGCAGTTGAAGTCACTCATGATGAAAAGGGAACGTTCAAGGTTAACGGACAACGTTTGAAGCAATATATTAATGGTGGCTTTAATTAAAAGAAGACCAACATTCTCCTGAACTCACCATGAGAAGCAAGACGTCAGGCTGATGACGTTAAACCAAGCGCTTCTCGGGAGGCAACCCGAGCCTTTTAACATCTTTTATTTATTTATTTATTATTATTATTATTATTATTTTATTAGTTTATTCTTAGTTTACTTATTGTGTTTTAAATTGATTGATAGGTTAATAAACAAGTTTAGGGGTTGCTCTAAGGATTTACAATTGAAATGAAGCTCAAGAAGGCATGAAAGCACGGATTTGGCAGCAGCAGTGGCGTTTTGGCTCCCATCTGAGCGCCTTGGCGCTCAAAACAGAGTGTTTCAGGCAAAAAAATGACAGAGCATGTAGCGCCTTGGCGCTACGTTAGAGCGCCTTGGCGCTACCCTAAAAAAAAAAAAAAAAAAAAAAAAAAAAAAAAAAAAAAAAACTTGCAACTTCCGCCCTCTTGCCCCCAATGAAGACACTGACTGACAACTACTCAGGGAAGTCCTCTACACTCTCTTACTTTACTTTTCCATTGAGGACAATGTCAGTTTTAAGTTTGGGGGAGTTAACTATCTTATTTTATGTTATTTTATTCAGTTTATTCAAAAAAAAAAAAAAAAAAAAACCTTGAGTTTTGGTTTGGCTTGTTTCACCCCGGCCAATGATGAGACAACGATTGAACTTAACTATGACTTCTGGGAGACAATGAATAATTTGATTGTTTGTGTGCTTGACTTGTTTGTTGGTTTTACTCTACTTATGATTTCCTTACATTGTTGAGCACATAATTAAGAGCACTTGACCATGTTGTGAACTTAGAGAAAGTTTATGTGATTTTCATGTTTCTGGAGATCTCACCGGATTCTAGAACTTGTTTGATTATCACCGAGGCGAAAATCCCAGGCAATTTATCACTAAGGAAATGATTTAGGCCATTTTTGGATCGTTTGAACTGTTTGAGCTTACCTGTTACAATAATATCCCTAGTCACCTCTTTGAGCCTGTTTAAACTTCTCTTTGTCATCCACATTATAAGCCTAGCCTTTAAATAAATCCTATCATTCACCCTTTCCCTTGAGCTTGTTGATTATTCTAGGATGCACGTTGAGTTGTGTTTGGAATTGAGAGGTGTATGGATATTTTCCATATTCTGTTTTTTGTCTCCAATGAAATTATGTATCTATTGTTTAAAAAAAAAAAAAAAAAAAAAAAAAAAAAAAAAGAAATAAAGAGTGGAGACAAGAATGTTGATGGCAAATGGCGGATATATTTGAGATATTGAGTTAGAAGTTCTACAAGAGGAACCTAGAGTAATTGATGAGTTAAGGGAAATCAGAGCCTCATTGATATTCGTTTATCCTACCCTAATCCCTAGCCATTCAATTCAAGCATAATAAAGTCCTATTGATCCTTGGTGGTTTGTTGACCGACATTAGTGGAGAGTGATAAGAACAATAAGCCTATGGAGTTCGAAAAAAAAAATCATAGATCTACCTTGATTCACTTAATTGCATAAACTCATCTAAGTTGCATTTGGATATGTGTAATTGATTATTCACACACACACATAAGGAGTCATAAGTGGGGTTGAGATTAGCATTCGAGTTGAAATTCTAAACTTTCAAAAAGTTTAAAGTCTTTCTTGAGTTGTAACTTATGTGAGATCTCTGAGGCATTTTTTGTGAAACAACACCGGATCAATACTCAAACAAGGTTTCATTTATTTACGTTTCATATTATTCGTGTTTTTATTTCCTTTTAGTTTTCCTTCTTTCATTTTTTTTGTTTTGCTCGAGGACTAGCAAAATATTAAGTTTGGGGGTATTTGATGAGTGAGTTTTACTCACTCATTTAGTATCGTTTTATACTTAATATCTAGTTGGTTTCGAGGCTTTTTGTTAGTTTTTATGTGTTTTCATTCTTTGTTTGAAGGATAGGTGAAAGTCTATGATTTGGAAGGTTTTGGACAATTTGTGATGAAAAAGACAGCAAACATAGCGTTTAGGCGCCCATTCGTAGCGTTTTGGCGCTGAAATGTGACGGAACAAGACATTTGGGCAGAATGGGTGGCGTTTTGGCGCCAGTCTGCAGCGCCGCAACGCTGAAATCCGACAGAAATTATGCACCGGGCAGAATGACCGGCGTTTTGGCGCCCAAGACAGCGTTTTGGCGCCCAGGAAATTTCCCATCCAGCGCCGCAGCGCTAGGAACACAGTGCCGCGGCGCTACGATACGAAAAAATACGCGTTTTGAAGGCCAATCCCGAGAAAACTTACCCCTTTTGACCCTAAGGCTCTGAAACATATAAATAGATGATTCTAGGGCAATTAAAAGGGACCTTTAGACTGTGGAATGACGGCTGGCTTTTGAGAGAAGATTCAAGAGAAGAAAAGGAGAATTGGGACGGAGAAGAAGAACGGCTCAAATCCGGAGACGGAGACGCTTCAATTCAACTCCAAACTAGTTCTTTTCTTTCCTTTCCAATGATTAAGACTTTGTTTAGGAATTTATTTTGTTTAGAGATGAACTAATTCCTTTTTTTTCTAGGGCTACGATGTAGCCGGATTATGAATGTTCGAATTCTCAATCTTATTTTTAAGTAATTGATGTTTAATCCATATATCTTTGAGTATTTCAATTTATTCTTAATGCTTGTGATTGTTTGGCCAACTATTACATGATTTTGTATTTGATTTGAGACTGAGAGGTGATAATTGAATAAGCTCTTAATTGAAATACCATGAGTTATTCATAGGATAGAGATATCTATGATGCTTGTGCGCTTCTTTTGAATTTCTTGCACTTAATGATTTTCAACAGTTTAGAAGTCCGACAGAGATGTAGATTTTGCTTGTTGGATTAATATTATTGTTGCTTGAGAAAGAATAATAATTGCTTTAGAGAAATTGCTATCAGTATAGGATTGAATGTTAATTTGCTTGAATTATGAGAATTTGAACATGATTAATTTGGTGAAATCGGAAACCCTAGAATCTTAATCTATTGAATTCTCATCAATTGCTTAGCATTGTTTAATTTATTAAATTGTTTTAGTTTTCCTTTACTTAATTTTATAAACTCTCTTTTCAAGTATCCAAATAAAATTGGGGTTAATACAATTTCGGTAATTAGTAAACGACAATCCTCGTGGGACGATATTCTTATTCACTATTATATTACTTGATTGCGATAGCGTGTACTTGCGTTACGATTTTTCACAACATCACCTTTATTGCAGATTATTCGAGATATGATTATGTTTACCTAATGTCATGAAAATATGAAACTTTTAGCAAGTTTAGAGAGTTTTGAGCATAAGTTAAAAAATAGTTAGGTAAATCAATCAAAACACTTCGATCAGATCGATGGGGTGAATACGTGGACCAAAAATTCTGGGATTTATTGATTAAAGAAGGTGTGGTATCCCAATTGACTACACCTAGTACATCACAGCAGAATGGTGTAGCCCAAAAGAGAAATCAAACTTTACTAGACATGATAAGATCAATGTTTGGTTGTTCTTCACTTCCTACTTCGTTCTCAGGTTATGCCCTAAGAACCACCATGTATATTCTGAATCTAGTACCATCAAAGTCTGTACCAAAGATACCCCTAGAGTTGTGGAACGGTCAAAAGCCAATTTTGAAGCATATTCGCATATAGGGGTGTCCAGCTCATGTGATGAAACAATAGACTGGGAAGTTGGAACCAAGATCAGAAATATACATATTATGTGGGATATGCAATAGGGACAAGAGAAGGATTATTTTATATAGTCACAAGAATCAAAAGGCATTTGTATCGGCAAATGTCACATTTCTGGAGCATGACTATATGATAGTTTTCAAGCCCAGAAGCAAAGTAGTTCTGGAAAAGTTGCTTTCCAATAAGATTGGATCACAACCGACAAGAGTTGTTGGAACGCTTGTTGCACCACGTCGTAGTGGGAGAGTAAGCAAGTTACGTGACCAGTATACCGGGGAGGCCCATATCGTCAGTGCTAATGACGGCAAGGAGGATTCATTGACCTTTAAGGCTACGACATATGATTCTGATAAGGAAAAGTGGCAAGCAGCTATGAAACTCGAGATAGAGTCCATGTACTCCAACTCAATATGGCAACTTGTAGATCTACCTGAAGGGATAAAACACATTGGATGCAAGTGGATCTTCAAGAGATAGAGAGGAGCAAATGGAAAAGTAGAGACTTATAAAGCAAGGCTAGTGACAAAGTGTTACACCCAGAGATACGGAGTTAACTATGAGGAAAGTTTATCATCGGAAGCCATGCTTAAGTTCATCCGGATACTCTTGGCAATAGAAACATATTTTGAATATGAGACATGACTGATGGATGTCAAGATAGCTTTTCTGGATGGCTATCTTGAGCAAAGCATCTATATCGATTAGCCAGAGGGTTACATAGAGAAATGCCTATAGCAGAAAGTTCGCAAGCTATAGAGATCCATTTATGGATTTAAGCAAACTTCTAGATAATGGAACGTCAAGTTTGATGAGGCTATTGAGTCTTATGGATTTGATCAAAAGCAAGATGTTTCAAACGAAAGAAAAGAATATGTTCGTATTCTTTACAAGCTTGAATATTTGATATTCAGTGGGAGTAGTCAGTTGTTGTTAGTTGAACTCAAGATTTGATCATTAGGTAGCCGTGTACTATAAGATAGTTCAGTCAGTGAAAGAGTTGTCTTTAGCTGGATACACAGACTTTGACTATGAGTCATGCATGAATTTTGAGAGTCAACATCCAAATCTGTGTTCAAACGAGGTGAAGAAGTCATGATACGAAAGGTTGTTTGCAAAGTGTGATTGCTAATTTTATCATTAAAAGTTAATTTGTAGTAGCTTATGAAGCAGCAAAAGAAAGCAACTAGAAATTCTTAACTGATCTGGAAGTTGTTCCAGGCATTGATCAGTTATGGACACCTAGATAGGATTGGAGAAATATTCTACCTGCTTTCAGACAAGCGGGAGATTGTTGGGAATAGTGTCCTAGAAGCATAAGATGTAGGATATTTATTATTTATTTAATGAAAGAGTTTATTCATTATTTTATGTGCATATATTTATGATATTTTATGAATATCAATGAAAGCTTCATGATTATTTATGTGACCTTAAACGTTGTATATAAGTGTTATATACGAGAGGATAATGTTTAAGGATAATAATAAAAAACGGTGTTGATAATGAATTTAATTAAAGTTCAGAATCTTTAATTACAATATTATTAATACATGTCATTCCCATTTAGAATGGAATGGTGTTATCCACACTATTAATATGCTGAGATATTGAATTAGTATATTTCGCATAATTAGATTACGTGGAACATGGACAGAGACACAATATGAATTTCTAATAATTTTCTAATTGAATGATCTTAATCCTGAGTTCTTAACAGATTCCTATTTATGGATTTGTGTCTTTTGATTTACTCGGTATGAATTTTGAGATCCTGAATCCTATTCCTTATATTTTGGAGACATGATGAAGTAGGTAGCCAGGAATGTTATTATACGAGATGGAATCCATTCCTTCTTGAGATAGAACTAGATAAATAATTCTCTTGAGGATTGATTTGGTACTTGGACCAGTAGGAGCTCCGATTCATAAATATGTTTTATGAATAATTGTCCATTAGAGAATCAATGGTACTCAAGGATAAAGATATAATTAGAGAGGTTAACGGATTTTACCTAGCTCTAATTATGAATTATTTATGGATGATTGAACTATATGCAGTGACTATATCGAATGGAACTTCACAGTTTAGAAGTAATTTATATATGTAACTTCGATAGTGCAATTCCAAGTTTATAGTGGAGTAACTATTGAAATTAAAATAATTAATTAATTAAATAAAGTGTTTAATTAATTATTAATTTTATTGGAGCTCGGGATTATAGGTCCATTAGTCGTCATATCGTCCTAGTAATTCTACAAGACACAAAGGGCAAAATGAGAATTTTAGAATTATGGAAGTCTAAAATTAAACACTCAAAAATAATTAATTGAGAATTAATAATTATTTAAATAATGTGATTATTTAAATTTGAATTTGAACACATCTAGTTTTATCCATTTAAACTTATTTGATAAGTTGTTCAATTTAGAATTCAAATTAATTTAAGTTTGACTTAAATTGGAATTTGAATTTGAGTCAAAATTGGACTGCAAGATAAAGGATAATTTTCTCTTCCTTTCGTATCTGATATTGGTGCCTACACAGGGATAAAATCCCCAATGAATGGCCAGCCATAATGGATAAAGGATAAGAGGAGATTTTGTTCCAAATTCAAATAGGAGATAATTAACAAGCTTTATATTGGAGATAGAGACTGGATTCCTTCTAGAAGTTTGACTTCTACTCTATAAATAAGAGAATGATAGAAAATTATTGACATAATTTTTGAAAACAATTTTTAACCTAACTTTCAGAGTGTGGCCGAAATTCTCTTATTGTGGGAAGGAAAAATATTTTTTCTCCAAAAATTACACATCGTGCATGCGTTGGTGTTTGCAAAAATTCGGGTGTTTATTCTAACCCGTTTTGTCTTAGCTATGCCCACACATACGTCTTCGTGGATTCTAGGAATTAACGTGGAAGACATTGGTTTTCTAAACACAAAGCTTTGGAGCAAGGATTGTTCGAGATCAAAGAACTCAAGTTATCATCCTAATCGGCCGCCGGGTATAATTCCTAATTGAATTCTTAATGAATAAATTAATGTGATTATTTATTCGTGCATAAATTAATATAATCTATAGAGTATCTCAAAGGTTTAATGAAAATTTTTGTTATACTCGATCCGCTACCCCCCATCGTTATTCATCCGAATTCGATTCGAAAACCAACAGATGTATAGGGCCTTCTCAAAGATGATATGATTGAACCGCAATTTCAACGGGAAAAGAATGAAAGGTTCGAAATTTTCTGAAATTTGGGCAGAGTTTTCAGCCTAAAAGAATGAATAAAAATGAAAAAAAAAAAAAAAAAAAAAAAACGTTTAAAAGGTATATTCATAGGCAAAAGTTAGCTCGTCTATGATCAAGCTACTTAAATATAGTTTCAAGCACCTCATGAAATCAACTAGATTAATTTTATTCCATCAATGACAGGTCAACATAAAGACACATTACATAAAGGAAAAAAAAAAAGTACACATTATTCGAACCATGTGTTGGTAAAGTACTTTAACATATTTATTGTAAGTATTCAAACGTAAATATCGAAAAACAACACCTTGAGGATCTCAAGGGTAAAGCTCAATGAGAGATCTCACTCCTAGTTTTCTATTGATTTTATAGCGACTGAATCCGGCACTGAAGAAGAGCTTCTCCCATTCCCTTAAGTTACGCTCTTTGCCGGAGAAGCTGACCATCATTATCATGTCATTGCACAGTTGTATTCCAGTTATTTCATCTGTATTCTTGCTGTCAATGACGGTTTCAATAACAATGACTTTTCCTCCTTTCTCACTTTTCAAAATTGCTTCTCTACATTTCTTCAAAATTGCAAGACTTTCTTCGTCATTCCAGTCATGCAGTATCCACTAGTGGAGACAAAACAATAACAAGTGTATTTAGTTTACAAGTAAAGAAATAAGGTCTATATCTAGGATATTTTTAAAAGAGTAAACAGATAAAATGTGTTAAACGACATAATATGTCCATGTCATGTTTCAGAAATTTATGGCTGTTTGGTGAATAGGTACGGAATGAGGTGGCTTTAACTGATTTGAACTTTTGGTTCAAAACATTGAAAATCAAAGGTCTAAATGCTGATTTAAAACAACATCCATTTACCAAACGACCTCTTAAATTTTACCTATTATTTGAAAATTTTGAGTTGCCCACAACAAATTATTATTTTCTTTTTTAATTATGAGGGAAATAACATATGTGTACTCACTCAACAATTAAAATATATAATTCTCTATTTATTTATTAAATTGTTTTCTCTAATTTTTTTATAGCGCTCCCACTGAAAATATATTTTTCAGCTTTCCCACTAGCTTGAGTAAAATTAGCTAGATCAGATGGAAGAGTACAACAATTCGATAAAAACGCACAACAAATTTTTGTTATACAATTATCCTTACGGGAATTATGTTTGCAGCCCATATTTTTGTTAACGCACTCCTAAATATTTAAAATTTAAAATTATTTTTTTAATTGTAAAATCTCATAATTCAACGGCTACCCTTATATGTACACTTCATGCTTAAATCATTGAGAAATATATAATAATATACAATCACACACTTTTTAGAATAAATCTTAGACCCCTTTTCTTCTTTATTTCAAAAAGGAAAAAAAAAAACTTACACCCCTTTCACCTAGAAATTGATTACACATATAATGGAGAACCATTATGATGATCTTAATTACACCTAATTTTGACGACTGATGGCATTCTTTTTGTTTCATTATCGAAATCATTGATGGATGCAAAGCAAACATCCAAGGATTCTTATATTGTAGCGTTCTTCTTGTTAGTTTTCTAACCAAAAAGTCCAGATTTTTTTTTTCATCATCAATTTCATTATCGCGTTGATGTAAAGATCTTGTGTTTCTTCAAACTCGCACTTAAATGCATTTATGATTACCAGGTTTTGTATTCGATTCTTCAATTACTGATAATCTATATATGGGCAAAGAGATATGTGGTCGTCATAATTTCTTTTCTTCTTTGCAGAGACTTAGAACATTGGAAGATGATTGGATTGTATATAAGGGTATAAGGAATGATAAGGGATTTAACATTAACATGTAAATAATTTCAAATTAAAATGAATATATATTTATTTGGGGCGCTTAATAAAAATTTAGGGTGTTCTTAAAATTTTCTTTATCCTTATCCTTAATAACACTAAAGATCCAACTCTCCTGTCCACTCCTCAATGTCCCCTTTTCAGCCCGTCGCTTCAATAATATTCATACCACGTAATTAACATGTCATGTCACATCATTTAAAATTTACATGTCAGTATAAACTTGTTTTTAATGCATTTAAACTTAATAAGATTAAAAAGTTAACGTAACATTGTTTTTCTTTTCCTTTCACACAATATCTTTCATTTTAGGGTTAAAAAATTGAGATTATAGTGTAGTTTACTTCCACAATTCCCATGAGCAAACATGTTAATTAGGTGCAAATTCATAATTATAATATGATAAATTCATAAAAGCGTAAAAGCTTACCAAAACCCAGATCTCTATGATCGAGGTATGAAAGGGAGGAAACAGAAAGAAGACAAAACAAGTAGTTAATTTTTGTAGATAGTTTGTGTGAAATATTTTGTGTTGATGACTCTCAGTATAGGTAGACAAATTTTTTAAAACTTTTGCCGTATTGATACCAAGTAGAAGATATGTGTGACTTTTAATTAGTGGGTGGCCGAGCTTTTATTCTCAATTTTTTTTACCCCTGATTTCTAAAATCAGTTTATTATATGAGAATATATCAACCCCGTTCATTTCACCGATTCGAGTTTATAATTTAAGTTTTGCTAAAGTGAAAAGCTTTTAAAAACAGTTATATTTAATTTTTTTGTTACAGTAAAAAACTCACATAAAGTCACATCTCAACTCAAATTAACGAACTAAACTAGCCCATTGTGTGGAAAGGAGGAAACGAGAAAAAAAAAAAAAAAAAAGTGAAGTTAGGTCTTAACATGACACTAATTATATTATTGGAGAGACATGAAAAGGGAAAAGAAGAAGGGAACGCAAGAACGAACACGTACCTTGAGCAAAATTGCATCCGCAGGAGGAATTGTGTCGGAAAACATGTTTCCTCCGATAAAATTCAAGTTGTCATTTCCCTCTAAATTAGCAACGACTTGGGGGAGGTCAAAGACGGTGCATTTCATGTGTGGGAAAGTGCTGGCTATGGCTTTGGCCATGGTTCCCGTGCCACCTCCAACATCGACCAAGGTCGTCAAACCTTCAAACACATCCTTACATTCAGTTAGTGTGAGCTTGGCAATTAGCTGAGAGTCATTAGCCATTGCCTCATTAAAGAGGCGATTATGGCTCGGCTCATCCGCGAGACAATCCCAAAAGGTCTTTCCTTTTTGATGCTCGAATGTTGATCCGTCGCTGCTCTGTAACCATGTGCTCATGGAATGCCACGGAGAGGCCGCCTCAGGGCAAAGGTGAAAAAGAACAAAGGACTTCATTTTCGTGAAATCTGGCCCCTCACTTAAGAGGAGCCGGGAAGCATTTGTGAGAGAGTATGATTCTTCTTCTTCTTCTTCAACTTGACGACCGGTTGAAAAGAAACCAGCGTGAACAAGAATGCGCATAATGCGATAAATGCAATGAGTTTTAGAAGGATGGATAGGAAGTGCATTGGTGAGTTGGGAAAGAGTAATGGGTTTGCCATGTTTATGGATGATATCTGGTATTCCTAGTTCAATGGCGCACTTCACTGTAACATACTTTGCGTAATTTACTGAAGTACTCCACAAAAGAGAGTGGGCTTGAAGCAATTCACTAGAACTCATCACTTCCTCACTAAAAGCCATTTTCTTCTCTCTCTGTTTTTTTTTTTTTTTTTTTTACTTAATAAAAACTTGGGATTAAACGTTTCAATTCATGTGTAAAGTCCTTTAGTTCTGAATGTGCATTTATAGAAGAGGTTAGATGTCCCGGTCAAGGTGAAAATTCAAAGAAATTACTGTTAAGAAAGGAGAAATGCAACACGGATTTGGAAAAGATATATATGAATGAATTTTAAAGATGTCTCAAAAAAAATAAAAAATAAAACCATGTGTATTACGTGATAGATATTAGAATTTGTTATTTGTGCCACACGAATTGACTGGTTAAAGGCCATGAAAACACGGTGAAAATCCAAATCACAAAAATATTGCAACGTAAATCTTAATAGTTGACACGACATCAAGTTTTATCATATTTTTCTTATATTATAGTAGGTACGTACGTCCTCATAATCTAACAATTATAGCTTTGGATAGCGGCATTTATTTAAAACAAGTGTTGACGGTGAATTTCTGTCAATTAAAGATTAACTCTTTAAGAACACTCACGATAACCTCTTACGGATTGATATTTAAGGATTAATGCTGCAAAGAAACGTAAAGAAGGCAAGAAATTATAGTGGGTCGGCAAGATTTCTTGGCCTAGTCCACTTGTGGATGCACTAATACTTTGTTGATTGCAATCTCTCTGGAGTAGTTGAATAATGCGCAAAAAAACTTAATGAATTCCTATGGCTCTATTTATAAGTCTTGCACACATAAGAGACTTCCTCTTCCGAAATTTTAGTAAATCTCTAAATATATCAATAAAAATTTTTAATTTCAAGTTTTAGTGAAGAAATATACGTACATCAGACTCTTACGAAAAAATTTGTAAGTATCGGCAAGATGTATTTTCTTTTGAAATAAAAAAAGATATGAAGTATTAATTAAAACAAATATTCATAGTTTTCACTAATATCGGTATATTTTAACAATTTTTTAAACATTTAAGATACCGATATTTTTGTAAGTATAAGCATTCTGAAGTTTTATAAATCTTATCAGGGTCAAAATTTTGAATATTCTAACTTAGAGCATCTCCAATACAATACTGAAATTAATGTACCAATTGTAAATTTAGCATATAAGTGTAAAAAATACTTTTTTAACAATACTATCTATTGCGCAAAATTTTCTATATGCCTACACTTTATAGCAAATTCTAAGTATAACATGTGGTAAACACATGATTCCTATTGATTGATATGGTTACTTTTTTATTTAGGCTTTATTTTTTTCACAACTAACGTCACAAGTCAAGTTCTATTGATAGAGTGTTTTCTCTAACAAAAATTTAAATTAAACTTTTTTACTATAGTATTTGTTTCACATTTACAACTCAAGTTCTTAACTTAAGTTGTGACATAAACACACCCCTAATTATTACAAATTTTGCTCTTCAAATTATTCTAAAATTAAAAATTTATTTTCACAATTTCAAAAGCTTAATGACTAAAAAAAAAAAAAATAGATTTTAGCATTTCAAATAACATTTTTGCATTAGAGCATAAATAATAATGACATGTCCTGTATCATATTTTTTAGTGTTAAATATACAATTGATATTTACATTTATATAAAAAAAATCTTAGGACAGCGCAAGAGAAAGACAATAGGAAACGTGTAGCTTTCTTGGTTGCTATTTGAAACTGCACTTTTGACTGTTTTACGTCTAAATTTTTTTTATTTTTCTAATACTAAATGACATTCTTGCTTAACTTTTCAAAGTCACAAATTAGCCCCCATTAGTTACTGTGTTCTACTATAATTAATGCGAAACGTCAAAGCTCCCTTTAAAATAAAACGGAGACAAATATTATAAATGATGATTACAATTTAAGTACAATGAGAACAAAAATAATATCCTATTGCAAAACATTGACAAAAGAGAGGAATTTTCCAAAAAAAAAAAAGTAATAATAATGGCTTGGGAGCCTAAAAGAGAATACAAATATTAGATTATACATTGGGTCACGTGTTTTTAATGACGTTTTCTACCGAGATTGTCATCAAATTGACTAATTAAAATAGTTAATCTCATAAAAGATCCTTGAAGTTTATTCTCAATTCCACTTTAATTCTTGACTTTAAAGTGTCTTATATTTAATTTCTAAGGTTTTACTTTATTTCAGTTTCATTTTTTTTTTTTGTTAGTTTGGTGTTAAATATTAAACGGAATCTGTGAAATTAGAGAATAAAATTATAAACATATAAAAGTTAAGGACAAAAACAATTCAGAAAAGTAAAAGCTAATTTTCATAGAGTATCAAAATCTAAGCTGTTTACAATTTTGGTCCTTATTTTGTATAGATTTCATTAAATTTTAATACGTAATTAACGGAAGAATTGAAATTGAAACAAAATAAAATCTTAAGAACTAATTGTGTAACATTTAAAAAGTTAAGGACTAAAGTAAAATTGAAGGTAAACTATTGGGGCCATAAATGAAATTAATTAAATAGTTCGGCACAAAGAAAACGTTATTAATTAAATATTTCTGACTATTTGTTTTGGAAACCTTCGTTTGATGTGAAAATAACAATCAACTGCGGGACTTTTCAACCTGACTGCAAGACTTTTCCGAAATAATGAAACTAAAATTGATAAATCTCGTTCGTAAAAAAACAACCGCCCTAAAAAAAAAAAACAAAACAAAACATTTGCGTAGGTATTTTTAAATATTTTTGGCTTCGTCATTGCACACACAAACCTTAGCTGTATAAACTTTTTTGTGTTACACTTTTCCGACGTCCGTATGTTATGATGATTTGTGTTATATCCTATGTTTTTCTCAAGACTCTTATTTAAAATTCAAGATCCTAATAAATAAAAAAATCAACTGTAATACCATATAAACTTAACATGTGAAACTTAAATATTAAACTACATTACAAGTTTAGATCAATTAGAAATAAATAAAGATACAAATAGATCAATGAAGGTAAAAAGATTATTGTGTTGTAAACGAAGTTCAAATTTTTTGTTTGTAATATTCCCCCTGAAAATAATTCTGGCCTCGCTACTATACACACGCACCTCTAGTATTTCTAGCCAGTACAAACGTTTTTTGTGTTACACTTTTACAATATCAGATGTCATGATATGCTTTTTTCTCTCATACACACAGGAGAAAATAGAAAATAAAAATAAAAAATAAAAAAAAAAGAAAAAGGAAAAGAAAAAACAAACACAAGCATTTACTTCGCCCATGCACACATATGACCACTATAAATTTTTATAATGGCCACCTTCATTTTGTATAATGATGTTCACTTTAGGTCTGAGCCCGCATAAAAATTATGAGATGTTCTTATACTATTAGGAGAACTTTAGGAGATGGTGTCTTTATTCATAAACCACCAATTATAATCATTCTATTAGGAGATGGTGTTTGTTTATAAACCACCATTATAATGATGTTTACACAAATGTTTTTATAGTATTAGGAGATAAGGTCCTTATTTATAACAACCAATTATAATCATTCTCAAGTATTATGAGACTGCATAAGTCACCTTGTCTTGACCCTTTAATTTATCTCAAGAGATTGATGAATGACACAAATATATATATATATATATATATATATATATATGCAAATGCCTATGTAATGGTCGAGAAGTTCATAACGCTAAATCTTTAATTTAATTAAATTCTCGTAATTGTACTCGCAAGTGAAATGAATTTTATCTCTCTTTACGCCTTAGTGCGTCTTGTTCTGTGTCTTTTTTTCCTGTGAACTCTTTTTTATTATTTATTTTAATGATATGCAGGTAAGTGTTAGAGAATGTTGGTTTTTGGAGGGAGTGCCAACTTAATTGGGATGTTCTAAATAAACTTGTGACATTAAAAAAAAGTAAAATAAATTTGTGGCGTTAATACAAATGAATGATCAAACTAATGATCATATTTTTATTTGAGCCTTTTAATATGCAGCAGTGCATTAATCGTTAATATGCTTTCAAAGTAATACGGCAATCTATGTGTCACATGGGTTGAGTAATGCTTTTTTTTTTTCTTCTTTTGGAGAATAAGAAAAATAGGAATTAATAAGAGGTGTTTGTTATTCTGATTTCTACATTTCTATTTTGTAAAGTAATTGAAAATTTTTCGAAACCCTTTAATTGAGAAAAATTTGTCACTTTTTTCGTGAAAGTACTGAAGGCAGCAAAGTCATCGTGTTCTACTATAATTGATGGAAAACTGCAAAGCTCTCTTGAAAATAAAGAGAGCACTCTTGAAAACAAGGGCAAAAAGAGAGGCCGAAATGATAAAGGGAAGAATTTGCACAAAACTATATAAATAAATAAATAAAATAATGGCTTGAGCCATCAAAGAGAACAAACTATTAAATTATTATACATTAGGCCACGTTTTTAATGATGTTCTGTACAGAGATTGTCATAAAATAAATGACTAACTAAAAAGTTCGGCACAAAGAAAACGTTATTTTTAAAATAGATCAAACTACGTATTTCGAAAACTTTCGTTGAATGTCAAAACTATAACAATCAACATATGGATGAAATGAGAACATATAATCTTCTATTTTCAAACCTCGACTACAAGACTTTTCCGGAGGTTTAATGATAGTTGCATATCACACAAAAATTAGTAGATCTGATTTGTTACTCTATGATGACATAGGTTTCATTCATTTTATTAGTTTGGATCTTAAAAAAGGTTTTTGTTACAATGTTTTCTCTAAGTGTTAAATCACTTTTTAACTCTAATTCTTCACTCGAACGAGTGAAATGAAAGAGACCATAAAATCTTTAGTTTCAAACAATACTCCAAATTGGAGGATGATGTTTATTCAACGACATTTTATAAAACAATACTGAAAAAAGGCAATACAGTGTTATTCGTATTTTAGAAATTTGTATGTGCGCATTAAATTAAGGTTTCTAAAAATAATCGCCTAATGTCAAAATTCTAAAAAAATGACGTTTTTTTTTTGCTTTTTTTTTTTAATGTTTCAAATTTTCTCTTCTCCTTTATCATTCCAGCACTGATCACTTTCGTCTCCTTTCTCCTTAATTTACAAACACTAATTTTTTTCTCTCAAATCCCGTCTCTCTATAAATTCTTCTATCTTTTTCCAAAATCCTCTTTAGAATATTTGGTTATATATGTTGACGATGATTATATACCAGGAGGATTGTAATATATTTCTTGAAAAGTTGTTTGTGTTGTCTTGACGAAATATGTGTTTGTAAATAATAAATAAATAAATAAATTTTTTAAAAAAAAAAGAACGCGCAACTATTTGATTATACATTAGGCCACGTTTCTTTAATGTTGTCTTCAACAATAATTTAATTTCGTCAAATTGACTAACTAAAAAGTTCGGCAAAAGAAAACGTCATTTTTAAAATATTTCAGCCTGCATATTTTGCAAACCTTGGTTGACGGTCAAAACTATGACTACCAACTTATGATGGAATGATGACAACATATAGTTTATTGTTTTTAAAAATATTTCTGCACGCCTTTTGAAGTATGAAAATAAAAACAGTTAAGAAACCGTTTTTATTTAGCAAATGTTGTGAAAAAAAATAAAAATAAAAAAAATAAAAATAGTTTTCATGAAAAAAATTGAAAGTTGTTTTTCTTTTTTCGTTTTCATTTTCTAATAATTATTAACAATGTCATATTTAATAATTATTTATTAATTACCAATTACAAACTACATTAATTAATAGTCAATCAATAAATAATAATTAGTTAATTATTAGTCAAATATTAAATTTATTATTATTAAATTTGTAATTTTTTTATGAAAAATAAATAATAAGTAGTAAATAGTAAATAACCATTTACCTAAAGATTAATTGATAAAAATATCAATCATATAAGATAAATAGCAATACTCAATTAACAATTAATATCAAATTGTAATTCTTAATTGGGTAATATACTAATCAATAATAATTAATAAATAATTAAATAGTTAAATAATTATTATTTAAATAATAGCTACCAAAAATTGATCTTGTAATATATCAAATAATAGGTTTTCAAATAAAAATGAGTAATTAATTAACTAATTATTTAATTATGTAATTAAAAGTTAATTATTTAATTAGAAAATAGAATACTAATTATTAATATGCTAATATTTTTTACAAATAGGCTAATTTATAAGTTTTAAACTAATAATTATGAGTACCTTAAACATGGTGATTACTTAGATATTTTTTTTATTAATTACTCTTTTTTAATTATTTAGTGTATTTATTTATTACATATATATATAATTTAATTATTAATGTGCTCATCAATATAATATATCTATTCAAATTATTTAGTGTATTTATTTATTACATATATATAGAATTTAATTTTTAATTATTTATTTATTGCAAAAGATCAAATTTCTTGTATTGTCTCTTTTCCTTTCCTCCGAATTCTCTCTCTTATTCTTTCGCCTATCAAACCTTGAAGTTATTCCTCCAAAATCTCTTTCAGTATATTTTTTTAAATATTGACGATGATTATATAGGGGAAGGGTTTACAATATATTTCTTAAAAAGATATTGCTCGTGTTGTCTTGTGGAATATGTGTTGAAAGTAATAAATAAATTAATTAATTAAAACCAAATTAAAATTTTCAAAAGGAAGAGAGGCCGTAATGCTGAAGAGAATAATTTTCAAACAAAATAAATAAATAAATAAAATGAAGGGCTTCAGTCATAAAAGAGAAGACGACTATTTGATTTTACATTCGGCCACGTCTTTCTAATGACGTTTTCGACGGAGATTATCATCGGAACGAGGTTAAATTGGCCACGTCTTTACTAAAAAGTTTCGCACAAAGAAAAAGTCAGTTTTAAAATATTTCAGACTACCTATTTTGCAAACCTTCGTTGCTTGTCGAAACTATAACTTTCAAGACATGGATATTGAAATGACTACATATATAATCTTCTATTCTCAAACCTTCACGGCAAGACTTTTCCCAAAGTTAATTAATGATAGTTTCACATCATACCAAAGTTGGTAGAACTGATTAGTTACCAACAAGACTGGAAATTGGAGTTAATTAAGAAAACGTTTATTCAACGATGTTTTACAATATATATATATATATATATATATATATATATATATATATATATATACCAAAAAAATAAGCGGCACGGAGTTCTCCGTGTGTCGGAAATGTTATATTTCCACATTAGATGACTGTTAATAAAAATAATTGCCCAATGCCAATTTATTTTTTTTAAAAAAAATGACGTACTGTATTTTGCTCGTCATTTTTTGTAAAAAAAGTTTCAAATTTTCTCTTATCCTATGTAATTTCAGAATTGATCTCCTTTATCTCTCCTCTCCTTAATTTACAAACTCTAAGGTCGTGTTTGGAATTGATCCCATTTTTATTTGTCACGTTTTTTGAGAAAGAAAAAATGAAAATATTTGTAAAATGGCGTTTGGTGCAATAAAGACAAAAGAGGGAAATGAAAACGATTTTTTCAGTGTTGTGTACAATAAGAGAGAAATGAAAAACGACTTTTAGTCGTTTTTCATATTTTGTTTTCATTTTCTTCTCTCTCAAGCAGAGAGAGAAAAATAGATATTAGTAGGTTTTTTACATTGAAAACAATCTTTTGATAAAATTGCTAGACGCATTTTGAAAAATGATTTCTATCTGAGATTGAAAATGTTTTCATTTTCGTTTTCATATAAAAAACAAAATTATTTTTGAACGAGTTCCAAACGCGCCCTAAATTTTTCTCTCAAATTGCGTCTTTCTCTAAACTCCTCTCTCTTCCTTTCCTCTAAACTCTTTCTATTAATTCCTTCTGTTAATTCCTTCGCCTCCCAAACTCCTCTCTCTTCCTTTCCTCTAAGCTCTCTATTAATTCCTTCGCCTCCCAACCCTTGAAGTTATTCCTCCAAAATCCCCTTTAGAATATTTGGTTTTATAGGTTGATGATGATTATATACGAGGAGACTTTGTAATATATTCCTTGAAAAGTTTTTTTTTTTTTTGTTGTCTTGACGAAATATGTCGTTTAAATAATATTTTGATAAAAATTTTGTTTGAATAAAGAAATAATTTTTTTGTTAAAACAATTCTGTTATAAAAAAAAATAAAAAAATAAGACTTTTTAACGACAATTTGAATGAAGTAGTCATTAAAAAGTAGTACATTTAACAACAGTTTAGGTAAAAACCATTTAATGTGTCTTATTTAGGACTTGTGTGAAATTTTGCGTGCTTATTAGTCGACATTTAAAACCAGCGTGACATGCCTTTGATATACAATGATCTTAACTTTGAAAAAAATTTAAAGTTGTTTTCCCTTTTTTGTTTTCAATTTCTAATAATTATTAACAATGTTATATTTATTAATTATTTATTAATTACTAATTACGTACTACATTAATTAATAGTCAATCAATAGATAATAATTAGTTAATCACTAGTAAAATATTAATTTATTTTTATTAGAATTTTAATTTTTTAAGAAAAAAATAAATAGTAAATAGTAAATAACCATTTAGCTAAAGATTAATTGATAAAAATATATTATGGTAATAAGCTATTAAATAAAAAATTAATAAGTAACATGTCAATCATATAACATAAATAGTAATACTCAATTAACAATTAATATCAAATTAAAATTCTTAATTGGGTAATATACTAATCAATTATTATTAATTAATAATTAAATTATTAAATTATTATTATTTAAATAACAGTTACCAAAAATTGATCATGTAATATATCAAATAATAGGTTTTCATATAAAAATAAGTAATTAATTAACTAATTATTTAATTACTTAATTAAAAGTTAATTATTTAATTAGAAAATAGAATACTAATTATTAATATGCTAATATTTTTTACAAATAGTTTAATCAATAACTTTTAAACTAATAATTATGAGTACCTTAAACACAGTGATAACTTAGATATTTATTATTAATTACTAATTTTTAATTATTTAGTGTATTTATTTATTACATATTGATTACGCCCAAACGTGTCGAAAATAAAGCGGTCGTGGTAGCACAGTTAGGGCGGTCGTATCCACAAGGAGGTGACAAATTAAACAAGAAAAGATTAGCAAATAAAAAGCTTTAGGAGATAAATAATAAAATCAAAATAAAAAGAATGTAATTTTTGTTGAGAAGTTTAAGCATAAGAAAAATGTATGAGAAAATTATATAATTAAAAAGTGGTAAGGCGTCGAGATTCCCTATATGCTTGGTTCACCCGAATGAATTTTGATCCTTGAGATTACTCAATTGAAAGTTTCACATCCCAAACTAACAATCGGAAAATAAATATTTGAAGAACATGTGAATTAAAATGTATTCGAAAGAATAAAATTCTTACGTTTAGTATTAGGAAAAATCATCTTAAGAGAAATCTAAGAGCGACAATATACCATTGACAATAATGCAGTAAAAGACTACTCATAAAATAATATCTATCAATATATAGTATCATGCAACAATCACATAAAAAGAGCGTGACTAGATTTATATAAAAGTTGACAAGAACATATATCAATATGAGAAATTAGAAGAAGATAGAAGAAAATTAATCACTCAAATATATAAACTTTGGAGAACAAATGGAGAATCAAAATCCACTCAAGATCACTTCACATATAGGTTCCTCTCTAACCTCACCAATAAGAGAAAAATGTGTCTAAACTTAAGCTAAAAATTCTAGAAAACAACCACCCTCGTACACTAAATATAGCCCTTATTTATAGAGTTTTTGGGCATGAAACAAAAGCTACAACGGACAACAACGTAAATTCAATTAAATTAGAATTTACAATCGGATGTAAAGGCTGATAATGAGTGATAATAACCATCCCAACGGACACAAAGGCATCTGGCTGCAGAATCCCAAAGGAGTGGACACGTGGCGCGCCGAGATTGGGAGCTTCTGCACGGCTGGGGCCCACGCGAAAGAAGAAATGAACGTGGTGACGCGCGCATGGGAAGAACTCGCGCGGGGAAGGATTCGTCTGCGCCAATTTGAATGAAGTTTATAAGGGGACAGCTGGGTCCCACCGCGGCGCCGGGCAGATTTTGACACGTGGTGGAGAGGGACGGGCGCGGCTTGGACTTCAGATGGGCTTCTCTCTTCTTTTTCTTTGTAGTTTTGGCCCAATTGTCTTATTTTTCTACAAAATAAAATAAATTAAATTAAAATAAAATACCTCCACATAAAATTAATTCCATGAAAATATTTAATTTAAAACTTAATTTATTTATCAATTATGAACAATTCAAGTGCAAATTTGTGCACTTATCACATATATATATATATATATAATTTAATTATTAATGTGCTCATCAATATAATATATCTATTCAAATTATTTAGTGTATTTATTTATTACATATATATAATTTAATTTTTAATTATTTATTTTTGCAAAAGATCAATTTTCTTGTAGTGTCTCCCTTCCTTTCCTCCGAATTCTCTCTCTTATTCTTTCGCCCCTCAAACCTTGAAGTTATTCCTCCAAAATCTCTTTTAGTATTTTTTTTTTAAATGTTGATGATGATTATATAGGGGAAGGATTTATAATATATTTCTCAAAAAGATGTTGCTTGTGTTGAAAGTAATAAATAAATTAATTAATTTAAAAAATTAAAATTTTGAAAAAGAAGAGAGGCCCAAATGCTGAAGAAAATAATTTTTTTAAAAAAAAATGAATAAAATGAATGGCTTCAGCCATAAAAGAGAACACACGACTATTAGATTTTACATATGACGTTTTCGACAGAGATTGTCATCGGAACGAGGTTAATTGAAGTGACTATTAGATGTTGCTTGTGTTAAAAGTAACTATCAACGCATGGATATTGAAGTGACTACATATAATCTTCTATTCTCAAACCTTCACGGCAAGACTTTTCCCAAAGTTAATTAATGATAGTTTCACATCATACCAAAGTTGGTAGAACTGATTAAGTACTATACGATGACAAAATATCTTCAGTTCCCAACAAGACTGGAAATTGGAGTTAATTAAGACAGCGTTTATTCAACGATGTTTTACAATATATATATATATATATATATATATATATATATATATATATATATATACAAAAAAATAAGCGACACCGAGTTCTCCGTGTCGGAAATGTATATTATTAATATGCTAATATTTTTTACAAATAGGCTAATTTATAAGTTTTAAACTAATAATTATGAGTACCTTAAACATGGTGATTGCTTAGATATTTTTATTAATTACCCCTTTTTAATTATATAGGGCATTTATTTATTACATATATATAATTTAATTATTAATGTGCTCATCAATATAATATATCTATTCAAATTATTTAGTGTATTTATTTATTACATATATATAATTTAATTTTTAATTATTTATTTTTGCAAAAGATCAATTTTCTTGTAGTGTCTCTTTTCCTTTCCTCCGAATTCTCTCTCTTATTCTTTGGCCTCTCAAAACTTGATGTTATTCCTCCAAAATCTCTTTAGTATATTTTTTTTTTTTTTAATGTTGATGATGATTATATAGGGGAAGGATTTATAATATATTTCTTAAAAAGATATTGCTTGTTGTCTTGATGGAATATGTGTTGAAAGTAATAAATAAATTAATTAATTAAAAAAATTAAAATTTTCCAAAGGAAGAGAGGCCATAAAGCTGAAGAAAATAATTTTTTTTTAAAATAAATAAATAAATAAAATGAATGGCTTCAGTCATAAAAAGAGAACACGACTATTTGATTTTACATTTTACATAATGACGTTTTCGACAGAGATTATCATCGGAACGAGGTTAAATTGGCCACGTCTTTACTAAAACGTTTCGGCACAAAGAAAAGGTCATTTTTAAAATATTTCAAACTATCTATTTTGAAAACCTTCGTTGCTTGTCGAAACTATAACTATCAAGACATGGATATTGAAATGACTACATATAATCTTCTATTCTCAAACCTTCACGGCAAGACTTTTTCCCAAAATTAATGATAGTTTCACATCACACCAAAGTTGGTAGAACTGATTAGGTACTATATGATGACAAAATATCTTCAGTTCCCAACAAGACTGGAAATTGAGTTAATTAAGACAACGTTTATTCAACGATGGTTTACAATATATATATATATATATATATATATATATATATATATACACAGAGTTGTCCGTGAGTCGGAAATGTTATATTTCCACATTAGATGACTGTTAATAAAAATAATTGCCCAATGCCAAAAAAAAAATGAAGTACTTTATTCAACGATGGTTTACAATATATATATATATATATATATATATTGTATATATATATATATATATATATATATACCAAAAAGATAAGTGACACCGAGTTCTCCGAAATGTTATATTTCCACATTAGATGACTGTTAATAAAAATAATTAATGCCCAATGCCAATTTTTTTTTTTTTTTTTTTTTAAAATGACGTACTTTATTTTGCTCATCTTTTTTTCTAAAAAAGTTTCAAATTTTCTCTTATCCTTTTTTTTCTCCCTTATCTCTCCTCTCCTTAAAAAACTCTAAAGGTTTCAAATTTTCTCATTTTTTATTTGTCAAACTCTAAATTTTTTGTAAAATGGCAAATTGCGCAATAAAGACAAAAATAAAAAATGTTTTCATCTTCATTTTCATACAAAAATAAAATTATTTTTGAACCCAAAACTCTAAATTTTTCTCTCAAATTGCATCTTTCTTAAACTCCTCTCTCTTCCTTTCCTCTAAACTCTCTCTAAATTCCTTCTATTAATTCCTTCGCCTCCCAAACTCCTCTCTTTCCTTTCCTCTAAACTCTCTCTATTAATTCCTTCTATTAATTCCAAAACCTTGAAGTTATTCCTCCAAAATCCCCTTTAGAATATTTTGTTTTATACGTTGATGAAAATTATATACGAGGAGACTTTGTAATATATTTCTTGAAAAGTTGTTGCTTGTGTTGTCTTGACGAGATATGTCTTGTAAATAATATTTTGATAAAAATTTTGTTTGAATAAAGAAATAATTTTTTTAAACTGATTCTTTTTTTTACTAAAAAAGACTTTTAACCATAATTTTTGTGAAGAGTCGTTAAAAGTAGTACATTTAACAATGGTTTATATAAAAACCATCTAATGTGCCTTATTTAGGATTTGTGTCAAATTTTGCGCCCTTATTAGACGACATTTAAAACCAGCATCTAATGTGCCATATCACTTGCCTTTGATATACAATGATCTGAATTTTATGACGGTTTTAAAAATATTGTGTCAAATTATTTTACGACAGTCGTTGTACATCTTTTTTTACTAGTGCAAACTTTGAAGCATGACTTTTCTTAAAATGAGGGTCCGTTTAGAGGATATATTTGAGTCAATAATTCTAATTTATTGGTAAAAAATTTTGAGAAAGAAAAAGTTTTGAATTCAAATTCTTTAAGATAAAAAAACATTATAACAAAATCTAAATTATGATTTAAATATATTTACAAAAAAGCCCTTTATATTTATAATTACCAGGAGCAAAACCAGAAAATTAATTATCCAGAAAGCGGGAGCGTACATGATTGAACTCTCCGTGGATGGCTAGTTGAACATCACATCAATGGTTTATCAAAATTTGAAGAGGTCAACTATTCCTAGTTTGGGTGGCAACTATATCTAGGCAAGGCCACTCTGAGTTAGAAAATTTGACTTCCACATGTCTGGCGCATTATTCTAATTTGAGTTAAGACTTTTTATATGTACGCTAAAGAAATTTCATAGCCACAATATCCACAAGGGCGGAACCCCGAAATTTTTTTAATTACAACATTTACATGGTATATATTTTTTTTAAAAATTTTCATTCATATGCTAATTTTTTTTTTTTTTTTTTTTTTTAAATACTCTTGTATTTAAAATTTAAAATCTTAATAAAATAAAAATCAACTATACTACTATATTAGATATTAATATAAATAAAATCAACTATACTCTTATATTTTTTCTTTGCATTAGATATTTTATCAAAATTGTTCTATTAGTATGACTTCATATAGTCGAGTATATTTGATTCTAAAAGATTACTCGATAATTACATTATATAATCATCTATTCTCGAACCTTGACTGCAAGACTTTTTGCAAAGTTAGTGATATTTAAATATCGCACCAAAATTGGTGTATGTGATCCGTTGCCTCTAACGACATAACATGTTTTAGTTCTGAAACTTTAAAGCACGACTTTTCCTTTGGTTGCTACGGCGAGTGGAGTCAGCAAAATTAGTTTGGAGGAGGAGCGACGCGTGACGGAACTAATAAGATGGCACAAATAAATAGATGTTATAAAATTTTAAGAGGGAAAAAAAAAAAAAATCCTTAAATAAAATTAAAAGAAAAGAAAAATGTTATGCAACCACCAACCATCGTCCAGTTGAATCTCTCATCATTGGTTTGGTTTATCCAAATTCGAAATGAGAAGTTACGCCTTTTCTTAGGTGAGATGGCAACGGAGTCAAGTAAAGACTACATTTCCTTGTTAGAAAACTTGTTATTTTGAGAGATCATATTACATGCAAGGGTTAATTTTTAGAGTAATTTTTGTTAAAATTTTACACAAAACGTTAAAGAAAATAGATTCTTACTTGATTCTCACGTACACATGAAAAGAAGTTGAAGAAGAATAATGTCATATTCTCATTGCATAACGGTGGAGGTACAACCGAAAGTATAAAGGCAAGTTTAGATCTAGTTCACGTATCTCAAGCCTAGCTAGTACAACTGGCATAACAGAAAAACAAAAGAATATTCTTAAATGCATAAAGCAAATTATTTCTAGAACGCTAATACTCTCCCTCAAGATGGAGAATACAAATTTTGAATTCCCATCTTGCCCAAAAGAAGATGAAACTGCGAAGGATCTAAGGCTTTAGTGAGCAGATTTGCAAGTTGATTGTGAGTGGTGACATGCATGGTTTTTATGATCCTAGCCTGTATTTTTTTCACGCACAAGATGACAATCGATCACTATATGTTTTGTACGCTCATGATAAATGGGATTGGCTACAATGTGAAGGGCCGCTTGATTGTCACAATAAAGCAAAGCTGGACCATGATGTTAAGCATGTCATTCGCGAAGAAGACAGAGTAACCACCCAAGCTCACAAGTAGTGTTGCCAATAGAACGATATTCAGAAATAACATATCTGGTTCTTTGATAAATTTTTGTTAAAAACCAACAATGTGTTAGTTTTGTCCAGTTAAAACTGCGTAGTTTTAGAAATTTGTGTTTTACTACATCTGAGAGTTGGATTTTGAAAATCTATACTTTACGACAATTCTTCAAGTCATCGAGATCTAAAATTGTCATTTTTGAGAAAGTTAAAATTCAGCCTCTAAGGGCCTCATTTTGGCTGAAAACAAAGGATCGTCGGTTCTTTTCTTTCGAACTGTTTTTTGGATAGCATGTACTATTTTTTAAAAAATGGCTTAAAACATGCATTTAGAGTTAAAAGTGAGTTTTATCACAGTCACAAAAAAATGTTCAAAACATCGAAAACTATAAGTTTAAGTTTTCCAAACCATTTGTCAAGCTATTGTTCTCTTCCTTTGTTCCCAAAAAGCATAGAGTAAGACTTCAATTGCTCAATAAGATCAAATCTTTTAATTACATGATGGACTCCTCTGAAAAACATTGGCGAGCGTGTAAATGAGGTGCTCTACCTAACTGAGCTATAGCCCTTATGCTTGTGATACATATTTTATTATGTAGATAATTTCTTGTCAAGATGAATATTCCATGATAAAATGACATATCCCTTCGATTAACACCAAAATTATTGCTCAAGGGTCCTCATTTTTGCATTCAAATTAACCGAAAAATTTTCCTCTAACCCAAAATAAGCAAACTTAAACCAAATATAAACATACCACATAACACTAATCAAACTAACCTCAAAACACACAAAACTAACATAAAACTCAAACACCCTTATTACATATTTATTTCCTCAAAAATCACAAATTACATCTAAGTTTTTACCCTTGAAGAAGATTCATGGTTAGGCTCCTCCTAAAACACTTTGATCACCTTCTTCTTCCTCTATGTTTTGCTAATGACTTGGAACTAGAAGAGTGGAAAATTTTGAGAAGAGCATTTCTAAATCCCAAATTTTGCTAGAAACAAGTAAGAAGAGGTTCAAGTTTTACCCTTGAAGAAAATCATTGGCTAGACACCTTCTAGAACACCTTGGTCCCTTTCTTCTTCTTGAGATCCTAGACTAGTGCTTTGTGTTTAGAAAGATGAGTGAAATTTTTTTTTTTTTTTTGAGGAAGCACGAGAGGTATGGCCAGTTTGGTGCTTTGAGAGAGAAGTTAAGTAAGCCTTTTTGTTAAATAGTTGATTTGATTGATCTCATCATGAAGTTTTCTAGTACACTCAACTAACCAAAATTTTTACTTAAAACCCGTTAACATGGCCGGCCAAGTGAAGAAAGAGAGGGAAAAAAACTAGCATGAGCACTCTTCATCTTCCACCATCACATCTCATCCAATCTAAACATTAACCTACCCCTTGTACTTTTGTCCCATCTTTTAAGTTTCCTTTGAAACTGTTAAAAATTATACTGGCTGTAAGGAAGTACTTAGCCGACAGGAAATTCTAGTTTTTGATGGTTCCTTTTCTACTGCATATTTACAGTTCAATATTAATCCCCCAGTACTTCGATATTAAATTCTTACTCATGTAATATTTCAAACTATTTCAAGTCTTGAAATTAATTCTAGACTGAACAAATTCTAAATTTAACTTTTTTGCATTATATTCTAGGAATGACATTGCTACCGACAGTATTAACTCCTGAGCTCACATTCTACCCTTCTACTATAAGTATTTTTCTCGTGACTTCAACCTAACTGTTCGGCAATTAAAAATTTTTTTGTACGCTGCTAACAGTGGATTGTGCTTGGAGATTCTTGAAATTAAGATTCTCAAACTGTATATATACTGGAAATTCCACCTTAAATTATAGTGAGAATTTATGAATTGAATTTATTTAATCGTAAAACATGAACTTAGCATGAAATCTGCTACAAAATTTAGGAATATTAATATTAATTCTATAAATTCTTTAGTCACAAAATATAGCTTAATATTTTTCATGAAAAATCCTTGAATTAAATACATAAATTGTATTATTTAAAGTCTAAGATTTTCTTGGTCATTACATTAAAAATGTGATGAGCCATGCAACTATTGTCCATTTTTTTTTTTTTATTTATGCCCGTATTTTTTACAATTTTTATTTATAAGTAGTTGTATATTGTTTTCCTTTACTTACTGCTTAAGAAAATGCGGTTTAACTTTTATTTTTGTTTATGCCATTCACTTTTTGTACTTTTGAACTTAAGAAAAACAATTTAGTTTTGTTTCCTTTTATACCCTTCACTTATTGCCCTTTTTACTTACTTGTTATCTACTATTTCTTCTTTTTTTGTGCTCAAGAACAAATCGCTTAATATTTTTTTATGTACAAAGAAAATACTAGATAGCAGGTAAGTAAAAAGTACAAAAGGTAAGAAGCATAAATGGAAATAAAGATTAAATCACATTTTCTTGAGCTCTAATTAAGAAAGAGAAATTAGTAGATAAAAATAAGTAAAAAGCACAAAAGAATAAGGGGCATAAATGGCAGCAAAAACTAGACTCCTTTCGACTAAGCACTAAGTAAGCAAAATGTACAAAAAGTGAAGGACATGAATGTAAAAAAAGCAAAAATAAAAAAATAAATTAAATCAGTTTTTCTTAAATCCTAAGCAAGGGAAAACAATAGATAGCAAATGAGTAAAAAGTGTAAAAAATAAAAACAATAGAGCTCAAGAAAAAGTGATTTAATCTTTGTTTATATTTATATCCCCTCATATTTTTTACTTTCTACTTGTTATTTATATTTTTCTCTGACTTTGAGCTTAAAAAAAAAAAAACGGTTCATTCTTTTTTTTTTTTTTTATTTATGCCATTCCTTTTTTTTTTTTTTTTTTACTTACTTGTTATATATTATTTTCTCTTACGTGCATAGAGTTTTAACAAAAAAAATGATCAAATTAAATAATTTTTTTTATCACATGCTAAAGGCGACTTCCGAATCCATAAAGGCTCCTCATCAAAAGAGATGGCGCAGTCTATATATTAAGTAAAATAATGTATGTTAAGTAAAATAATGCTACATTGAAACAAGTGACATAATGATATATTTACTTTTTTCCATTAATATCTTTTTTCCTTCCCCTATAAAAAAAATCTCTTCTTTAATTCGACTCTTTTTTTATTATTATTTTGTTTCTTTTGCAGCTGGGATGTGCATCGCACAAGCCTACTTTTTTTACTTGTTTAACAATAAAATTTCTAACCTTGACATTATAAATTCATGTTGCTAAATCTGAACCTTTCGTGACCATGTATTTTCACAATGTTGCTGAAGATCACGTCACCTGATAAAATAAATTAAAAAAGGTACTTTTTGAATGAAGTCTAGGTCCGAATTAATGTTTGGTAGGGTAAATAATTTGATCCTTTTGGAACTACAATTCGAATTCTACACCTACACTCGGAAATTCACTTAACAAAAAAAAAAAAAAAAAAAAAAACTCTAATAATTCGCTCATATATCCTACGACATATGCATCCCTAACATCATATGTTTTACCGTCATTAAAACGAGAAAATCGTCAACCGTTTTTTTGCTTTTTTTTTTTTTTTTTTTTTTTTTTTTCCTGGTCATTATAACCCTTTAATCATTAGATTAGTCGGCACTAAAGGATTTTAAAATTTTGAATTAGTGCTATCGTGCCAATGTATTTAGTTGGATTTTCAAAAAAAAAAAATAAAAAATAAAAAAAAATAAATAAACTTGTCATTGCTAAATGATATATCTACAAATTTTTTGGTGGGACTTAATGAACCTATTTATTTTGATGGATTTTGAAAAGGATACCATTGGTGATAATCACTAAAAGGACTGCAAAATTTCGACGAAACTTCAACGCCACGATTTCTTTTTTTGTTGTTCAATTTTGAGAAAAGTGTGCATTTTTCAAATTTTATTCATTTTTAATCCGGGTAGTAGTGATTAAGTAAGATCAATAGTTTAATATATACATATATAAAATTTCATTTTCCATGAGCCTCTCTTATTTCTGAAATTCAAAATATTTTTCCCATCTTGTCATATTTTTCAAAATTACATGTTCACTTTCAAACATGAATATTTTGAGTATATTGAATGTTAGAAGTCACACAAAATGAAATGAAATAAAATAAAATAAAAGTTGGTTGATCATATGATACTCATCACTAATCATTTAAACTTTTCCAATGTTACAAGTAATCTAGAATGAAAACATACGTATGATACAAACTAATTATTTGTCATTGCTGGAAACCTATATAAAGACTTTCCGCATATGTACTATATATTAAAAAGGATTATAAGATCCCAAGAATCTTTATTTGCTGCAAATACTTATGGTAAATACAGGGTGAATACAAACTAATCTACTTTATTTTTGCTACAAACTAAGCCCTAAACTAATTTACTTTATTATTCCACCGAGCTTAGCTTCCTTATTGTCAACAGATAATAATAGTACCCTTCAACTGGGATTATAATTAACGTCTAAGACTAAATAGAGGATGAACTAAAAGGATTAACAGGGATTAAGTGGAGACCCCTTTTATTCCAACCGTGCCAGCAAAAATCTCGGTCATGTCAAGTTTTTCGCGGGTGATCCCGCTGGGAAGTTTCAATCGAAATGGAACAGTAATGCTGCAAGAGGAAGCTCAATATCAGCCATAGCAAATGTTAGGCCAGGGCACATCCTCCTACCAGCTCCAAAGGGGATGAGCACAAAAATTAGTCCCCTTGAAGTCAATCGAACTATCGATAAACCTCTCGGGGTAAAATTGCTCGGGTTCGGTCCAATATTCGGGATCTCTTCCTATTGCCCATGCATTGATTATGACTTTTGTCTTGGCAGGTATGTAGTATCCATTTAAAACACAATCTTGTTTTGATTCTCTTGGAAGAAGAAAGGGACCAGGAGGGTGCAACCTGAAAGTCTCTTTGATAAATAGCTTTAAGTATTTCAATTCATGAAGACATGTTTCATCAACTTTCCCTTTTGCTCCATACACTTCTCTCACCTCGGCTTGTGCTTTCTCCATCATTGTTGGATTTCTCAACATCTCCAACATTGCCCACTCCAGGAACGTCGACGTCGTGTCACTCCCGGCGACGAGTACGTCCTGGAAAAGTTGTATTTTCGGAGCTGTCATTCGTTATGTGTGTATATAATTGGAGAAATATAGAGGTAAAGAGATATACTAACCAGGAGAATAGCTTTGATGTTTGGGTCTTCCAATGGATATGCAAGATCACCTTTTTCTTGAAGATTCAAAAGGACATCTAATAAACTATTTCCTTTACCCTCGCCGGTCTTCGCTTCCGTTTCTTCTCGCCAATCTTTCATAATTCTTTCTATAATTTCATCGGTTTTCTTGAAATTTTCCTCTATTTTAGGCCCCACGCCACTGATCCACCGAAGCCATTTTTGGGAAGGGAACACATCAGAAAGACCAAAACCTCCAGTAATCTTCAAAATTTCCCTAACAAGCGAAATGAAAGCCTCTTGATCTTTGCATTTCCTACCAAAGGCCGCCTTTGCTGTGATACCATACGTCATCGAAAATATCTGCTCCGTAAGATTGATTGACGTTCCCACACTTGAATACAAATATCTGAGTAGATTGGACACCTCTTCTTCCCTGATTGATCGGAAGGATTGAACGCGTCCTGGACTTAGCAGTTCTTGTGCGTAAATTCTCCTAAGCTGTCTCCAATATTCTCCGTACGGCGATGAGACCACGCTTATAGGTCCATAGACACTTGCAGGGAGAAAGGACCTCTCTGAGAAGTTAACGTCATGAGTTTTTACCATCTCGTGTACGATCTCCGGCGAGGAAACGACGATATTAGAAAGTTCTCCGAGCTGTAGATGCATAAGGGGTCCATATGTTTTGGCCAAGTCTCTTAGGCGATGATGTGGTAGAGAACCAATAAGAAGATGAAGATTTCCTATGAGAGGAAGTTTCCATGGCCCTGGGGGAATATTTAGAGTTGAATTAGCTCTCCTGGATTTCTTCCAAGCTGCTAATTTCGGTATCATCAACACAAAGAGGAGAGAAGGAATGAAAAGTACTACGATGGAAAGGAATAGATTCTCCATCTGGTATAATTTGGAGAAGATCAGATAGGGAAGTGAGACACTTAGGGTCATTGTTTTAGTTTCATTTATATTGATAGGATCAACCCCGTTTTATAGAGGATTGTAGTGTATTCTATATGTTGCATATTTACGCTTTTTTTTGCTATTGACACAAAATTTTAGTACCCGAATATAGGGTTGCTAGTGGGTGCAAATTAAAATAACTTAACCACGTCGATTAAAATATGATGTCACATTTATGTAAACATTTTAACAGACGTATCATTAATTTCAATTGATTAGGTACAATATTGTAATTTACACTCAGTTTCGTAGTGGTTTCTAGATTTTCTTGAATATCAGTATACTGGCTTTTGGATTTATTAGGGATTTTAAATTTGAAATGTTTTTGGCGAATTCGGTTCAAGTGTCCATCAAACGTGTGGATCTATATTCTCTGTGTGTGTGTGTGTGTGGGGGGGCAATATTGGTGAGACAATATTGTGGCTATGAATTTTCTTTAATATATTTACAAAATGTCAAACACATTAGAGAAATGAACCTACATTAAAATAATCTTTCAAAACAGCAAGTTTTCTAACTAGGAAAAGTCTTCACTAAAGATATTATGTCATTATAGAGTAACGAATCAGATATACCAATTTTTCTGTGATATATTTAAATATCATTAACTTTGGAAAAGGTCTTTTCAGCCAAGGTTCGAGAATAAAAGACTATATTTTGTCATTGGTAATTAATGAATATAATATAACAACTAGTCAACTGTTTGAAGTCACATTAATAGATTAATTACTTTTATAAAACTAGTGGAGACTAGTAGAGATAGGCACGTCCAAAAGTACGTGCCCTTGGTTTCAGATTACAAACAGTTACCTAGTTGTGTTATTTAAGCCTTGATCATTTCACCGATTCAAATCACAACTCAAGTTAGACATTGTATAATTGCGTAGCTCGACATAATATTTATATATGACACGTACTATGACCCGAAGCCACTCTTTGAGAAGCGTCCACGGCATCGGAATAGTTCAGCCTCAAAATGCAAATTATGGAGAAAAGCCTGCACCTGCCTGAGTATATGCCATTATGCTTTTAGCATCTTCACCGACCACATTAGGAGGCCAGATCGTCTCGCCTTGTATGCATTCTTGTTTCCTTGTGCTTTAATTGACTATTTAAACATTGAGGATAATGTTTCTCTTGAAGTTTGGGGTGAGAACACTTGTTAGTTCATTTATGTTGGGCCTTGGCTTTACTTATGTGTTGGTTATCATGACTTTTCTTCCTACAAGTTGTGTCTATTGACCCCATTTTAAATTGTGTTTCTTTTAGTTCATTACCTATACATAAATTGTGACGATCCTAACTTTTGATCATCATCTTATGTTCATACTTAGCATTACTTAATCTTTACTACTTTCTAATTATAACCTCTTAAAAATTCAGACTAAATTTTTTGTTTAACCATGTACGTCTAAATGCTGTAGCATTTAGCTAGCATTCTGTTTTCAACCATTTGTACGTCTAAATGTTGTAGCATTTAGCTAGCATTTTGTTTTCAACTATTCATACGTCTTATTGCTGTAGCATTTTGCTAGCATTTTGTTACATTAATCACACCTTTGTGACCAAAGGTTGCTATGCACAAACCTCACTTTGTCTCATAAACTCAAGTTTCGTTACATAACTCATCTATATTCATAAAATACTATTTACTTTATACACATAAAGTTCAACAATGTTTCCAAAACACGTGATGTATCCACAACCCACTTGCCCACACTCCACTGCTACATCATCACTTTGCATGCCCAAAGAACAAGTTTCGTGGAGCCGGTGCCTTACCCGAGCTTCCTACAAAGATGAACAAACTTAATGAGCTTTCGCTCAACAAGTATCAATAGGTCATAACGGATGCAATAATTATGCATACCCATATATACATTCATGTCATATATCCTAATACATTCTGTACTACTAAAACATGTATGGCTTATGTTCTTCTTTTTTTATTACATACTTTGTTAAGCTCTCGTCTCATTATAGTCGATCACATTGTATTTTCACATTCTGAACGACTTTCATACTATGTTTCTCATTCTTCTCATTCTTCGTTATAGATACCGTACCTTTATATGGATCAGTTTCTGTGTTTCATTTTCTTGTCTTTTACGTCTTATAGGCCCTCTCATGTTGTACCAGAGCGCGCATAACCAGTGAGGAGTGGGTAGCTAATTAAACCAACTCAGTCACGGTTTCATTTCTTTTTATAGTCTCATAATAACCTTTCCTTTGAAGGCTAGTATGAACATGATGTTTGGTCTCTAACCATTTATTAATTTTCTCATTGAAACGGAAACTTTAGTTAAATCTTATGAATTTGTGCATTTTTGAGCAATTTATCATGAGATTCACTTATCATTAAAGTTTAAATTTTCTTTTAACTTGACCTCGACTTAACATCGATACATACTTTTCATAGAATAAAGTTCTATGGCTACTTAAGTCATGTAGATACAAGCATAACATTGTATCAAACACTCAGGAGTCATCTTTCACATTCTAGCATACATTTTGTCTACAATATCTTGGATTGAGCAACATAGAGAAATAAAATTACTCGTATTGTAGACAAGAAAACTACTAATACTTACCAAAGTTTTGCCAACAATGTGTCCTTTGTCTCATTTGATGCTTTCCAACTTTGATCGTTAATCGATCCTACTGAATAAATTTTCGATCGTTAGATTCAAAATCTAAGAACAATAATTATATTGAAATTTAATTCACAAAGGTCTACAATCCTAATTATGTTTGTTATTCAATCCCAAAATATTTCTTATCTCAAGAATTTGCACAAAAATCGTGCTTTGTCCTCAGTCTAGGCCTAATTTTTAGGTTTTGGTCCAAAACTGTGAATTGTCATTGCATTCGGTTTCTATACATCACCAATTACCGAATCGACTTACTTTTCATATCTTAATTCCTTATTCCTCATGAAAACCGGTTTTAACTCAAAGTCTCAAACTAAATTTTGGCAAAGTTCTGCCTATTTCTCCATGTTTCGCGAGCTAACCTTAGCTCATTTTATCCGTTATTTCTACCATCAAACACCATTCACATACGTTCTCTTTCAATTCCATCACAATTCTAGGGTTTCCTCATATTTCCATAAAAGTTCTCCATACCAAGAATTTCTAGGAATAAAAGCTCAATAACCTAGAATTCATCCTTAATTCAGTAGTTATCAAGTTCCTTAATCATCACAAGCTAATCTTCCTTTTAATTGAAATTTTTTCCATCTTCTCCCCTGTACTCCACGTGTAACTATGGTAGGGAAATAACAAGAAAAATTTGAATTCTCACTTGAGAAAATGAAGAACAAGCTTCGGTGACGCAAACTAACAGTGTCATTTCGTCAATTTTGATCAAAACTCATTTTTCTTACTTTGGATGAATTTTTTGCTCTTCCTTTCTCTTTGGATGAGTTGCCTCTTGTTCTTAGCATGAAAAATGAACATTTATCACGTGATATACCTTTAATGAACCGACCATACATAAAGCAACAAAAGTCCAAAAATGATATTTTGATTTTTCCAAGTACCTTTTTGCAAAATTCCACAAAATATCCCGAAAATATCTTTCATTATCTTCTCCTCCAAGCTTGACCGGCCACCTTTGAATGCCACATGGCTTAATCTCAGTCCTTCATCCAATTTTCCACTTTTAATCTCAACCATTAATCAATTAATAATTATCCTATTTTGGTTTAGTTTAATTCCTATTCGATGTGCGTTTTATCTGTGTTTTTCGGATAGTTGGTCAACAAAGTCAACCTTGACCATTCTTGACTAACTTTTCAAGGGTGACATTTTAGTCGACTCTTAGTCAACAAATTTTGACTTGGTGAACTCAAATCAGTCGAAACCCTAATTTTCTCGGTTCGGCCTTCCGATCACCTTTTTTGTCAATTTTTTCGTTTCGATCGTCTCTATAACCCTAGAATTGATGTCTTTCTATTCTTTTCCATTTCTTTAACTTATCATTCATGTGTTTACCCACTTGTGGGCTTAAGACAACATTGCATACTTCTTTCTTAAATACAGTCTGAAAATCGGTAACAACATCATATTTCAGAAATTTCTGATTTTTAGCTTATAACTTGTTATTCCATACTTATATCAACAAATACTCATCATAAAAGTATTTATATTAATGATACAAAATATTTGAGGAAATATTATGCTATACAAAAATTTTAATAAATTTCTCGTTCATGACAATCACCCCTCCTTAAAAATTTTCATCTTCGAAAATCAGAACAAATAGGGGTACTTCATTCTCATTTCATCTTCACGTTCCCATGTCGCTTCTTTCACTTTCTGATTCCTCCACAGTATCTTTACAAGTGGAATACTTCGATTCTGAAGATGCTTCTCTTCTCGTGCAAGTATTTGCGCCGGTTGTTCCTCATATGTCGTGTCTTTGTGAATCTGAATTAGTTCATGTTTTATAACATGGGATGGATCGGGTATATACTTCTTTAACATTGAATGTGGAATACATCACGTACCGTAGCTAATTCTGGAGGTAAGGTTAATCAATAGGCTACTTTCCCTATTCGTTTGATAATCTGGAATGGTCCTATAAACCTTAGGCTCAATTTGCCATCTTGACGTTAAGCTGCTGCCATCTTGTCAAAAATAGATGGTTGTATTCGTAGAGTGACTAATTTGCTTGTAATTATACTACACTACACTAGGTCTTTCGTAGCTGTTAGTTATAGCATTTTTCAAAAAACGTTACTACACCTGTATATAATAGCGTTTAAAAATAGTTATAATATATCTATATATATATATATATATTAATATTTCATAAAAGTTCATGAAATTTTGGCTCGTTTATTGTATATATATTTAAATATATACTAATGTACACGTTAGAATGATATTGGGCGGGTAGTGGAAATATTTTCTCTGAAATTTCAAAATTCTCACTCCCTCTTTTCACAGAAATTTCAAAACTCCCACCCTCCTCCCTTTTTTTTTTTTTTTTTTTTTTTTTTGGTCTGATTTGGCTTTCCCCTCTTTCCCTCTTCCACCACTCTGCCGAATCCCATACGAACTGAACATAAGAAAACAAAACCTCATTTGCCTCTTCCCCTAATCTGTCGAATCCCATTTACTTCCTAAACTCTTCTCACGTGGTGAACCAAACGTGAAAGATTTTCTTGCTCTGCCTGCTTCTCCACAAGCTTCAACTTGGAACAATTCCCACTCTTAGGGCTTTTTAGTCACCGAAAGGAAAAAGCCCTGAAGCCCTTTTCTTTCACTCGAAGCCCTCTTTGCACAATTCACTCGAAGCCCTCATTTTCACTCAAAGCCCTAAGGAAAATTCTTCCCTAATTGCGCAAGACCCCAAATTATGTAGGTTCGTCGCTTGGTCGTAAACAGAGATCCCAAATACACAAACTTCGTCGAATGGTAAAGGAGAGAAAGATGGATCTAGTCTGCGTCTACGTGAGGAGGTAAGCTCCACTCACGTTTATTCTATCTCTCCCCGTTTTTCTCACCTCCTATTTTTAGCTCCACTATTTTCCACCTTTATTTTTCGTATAATTTATTTTTGGTTAATTTTCTTTTTGTGATTTTGCAGCAATCGTTGCTAACATCAATCTTTTTTCAATTCGTTTCTGGTTTATTAATCCGGTATGTTCTTTCCTTTTGATTTTCATTTTTGTTGAAAAGGAATTATCAGTTCTAATTGCGATGTTTAATCCGTGATTAGAGCACTAATTCTTGGTTTCGATTAGAATAATCAATTCATGCGATTCTATGTCTTTTTCGGTTTGCTGTCGAATTTGGAATCATATATTGTTAATAACCCTTTTTCTGACAACCTTCTATAGGATTTATCCTTTTTCTTTTGAACTTTTTTTTTATTTCTCAATTTTTTGAATTTTCCTGTTTTTTTTTTTCTAATCAAGAACAAAGAAAAAAGTTATTCACTTTGGACCAGTGATTACGCCTAAACATGTACAAAAACAAGCGGTCAATTGTAGTACAATTTGAACGGTCAATCCCACGAGGAAATGTTAAATTAAACAAGATATGATTAGCAAATAAAAAGCGTTAGGAAAGTAAGCAATCAAACAAAAAAAAATGAATGAGTGTTTTTGATATTTTTTGAACAATTTAAAATAAAGAAAATTCAATAAATAAAAGTGGTAAGGCTTTGAGAATCCTCCATATGCTTTGTTCACCTATTTGGATTTTGATTCATAAATTGACTCAATTGAAAGTTTCACATCCCAAACAATCAATCAGAAAATAAATATTTGAAAAACATATGAATTAAAAATGTATTCGAGTAAATAAAATTGTAACGTTTAAAATTAGGAAAAATTATCTTATGAGAAATCTAAGAGCGACAATATACAGTTGGCAATAATGCAGTAAAAGACTACTAAATCTAAGAGCGACAATATACCGTTGGTAATAATGCAGTAAAAGACTACTCATAAAATAATACCGATCAATATATAATATAATGCAATAATCACATAAAAAGAGCATGACTAAATTTATATGAGAGTTGACAATAAAATATATTGATAAGAAGAAGAAGTATAATAAAAGAAAATTATTTACTCAAATGTATAAAACTTACAAACCATTAGAGAATCAAAAATCCAGATAAATTCACTACACATATAGGATCATCTCTAGCCTCACCTAAATACTCTAGCCTAACTTGTACATAATTCTCATATAATTATAAAAAGAAAATATGAGAATGAGAATAAGAAAATATGTGAGAATTTAGGCTCTAAAAAATCCAACCCTAATCACTTTGATAATGATCCTATTTATAGAGTTTGAATATGCTAAAAACTATACAAATCGGATGCTTAATCGGGGGAGAAAAACATCATGCTTCTGAAGAGTGGGACACGTGTCACAAGCCGATTCGCGCGCGGGAAAGAAATGCTACAGAGGGCTGACGAAGTGGGACACGTGGCGCAAGCGGATTCGCGCGCGGGAAGACGTGCTGCATAAGGCTGACAAAGTGGGACACGTTGCGAGCTCTGGTTGGAGGGGCGCTGGCACGTGGGACCCATGCGGAAGAGTGAGGAAGTCCGGGTGATGCACGCATGGAGGAGACTCGCGCAGAGGAGGGGCGGTGCGCGCCAAGTGCGCGTACGCGGGGGAACATGCGGACCCCATCGAACGCGTGGCGCGCTGTGGCTGGAGGAAAGCTAGGCCCACGGTCTGCGGTGCAGCAGTGGTCGACACGTGGCGGTTGGTTGGCTCACGGCTCTCGGCTTGGCTCGTGGCTCTCTGCTCGGCTCGGCTGGGCTGGACACTGGGCTAATGGGCTTTGGGCTGAATTGGGCTTTTCTTGGGCTCAACTTTTGGGTTTTGCTTGGTAAACTAGCCCAAATCCAATTGTTTTCTTTAATAACCTGAAAATTAAAATAAATCCAATTAAAATTAAATCCTCTAAATTTAGGAATATTTGAAATTAAAATCACAAATTTGATAAAATAATTTGACAATTATGAACATTAAAAGTGCAATTTCGTGCACTTATCAACCATCAAGATAATTTTTCAGAGAATAAGCATAGGAGATTAGAACCGTTCGGTTCAAGACCCGAATCCAGAATAAGTTTTGTTTCAAATTTGGCGTGAGTCTGGCTCTAAATGTCGTCTGGTTTCAAGCTTATACTGATGTAAATATATAAAAGGAAAGGAAAGAAATAGGGAAGTATAAATATTATGTGAAAACGAATGAATAAGATTACAAATATTATGTGAAAACGAATGAATAAGATTGCGATGGAAAAGTTGGTGAACATTGTTCTAGAGTTTCAAGGCAGAACATGTATGCCGTTGACTCATTGTGGATATTCCTGTTATTTTCTTTTTCATTTTTTGTTTCCATTTACATGTATGGTGAAAGGTTGGTATGTCTTATTCGATTATAAATAATTTTAATGCTCATTCTATCGAAAGATAGCAATTGTAATTATTAATATATGATTTTTCCTTTTTTTTAAACACTTTTTCATTTTGGGTGAAAGTGCTATTAAGTGCTGGGAGATTATAGAAGCATGAGATGCTATTAAGGAAATGTTTTTCATCTTTAGTAATAAGCTTGAGATGATTGTATGGCGTCCAAAAAATAGGAGTATAAGGTTATATTCCTTCTAGAGGTCTTTTAGTACAAATTATTGCAAGTTTTTTATTTTCTTATACTCTGAATTATATGGAAGAGGTAATATATTTCTTGTGATTAATCGTTTACCTTTTTCCTGGTCCAGTTCTGTCTTAGAATAGGGGATATCCTTCTAGTTCGGGCACTTCTATCACTTTGTGGAAATGGAGGATGTGAAAAATGGCGAACAGCTACCTTCAGAGTCCTCTTCATTATCCAACCATGATGATCATTCTAGTAATGAGACTATAGAAAACCCAGTTCTGAATGGAAAACTCGAAAACAACGGTGAGTCATCAAAGTTAACAACTGCACAAGATGCTTCTGAGCAAGACCAACTTCCTCCAACAGACAATCAGGCATCTAGCTCAACAACCATGGAACAAAGTCAAGCATCTGATAGCTCATCTGTATGACAAAGTCAACCTGTTCTATCCGATGCTCCAGCCTTGACCTGTCACGCCTCCCAAACGGGGTGGGTGACGTGGAGCTCGATTTGGGATTAATAAAGCAGATTCCCAACCGGGCCCCACACTTAACTGCATTAAAATATAAATAAATTACATATTACAGGTGCCTCTGACACACAGGGGTCCACCCCACAGGAAATATAGTATCGTACATATATGTTCATGTAAATAATCATTACAACAGACATCAACCACAATCTAGTAAATCCAAATATTAAATAAGTTTACATAATTTTTTCTCAAATTCCTTATACTTTACATTAGAGGATGAACTCAATCCTCGCTCGATCCAACGGTAGCAATCTCCAGCTACCCTGCAACAATCCTCGAGTCTCCTGGGAGGGGTTTAACATTTAAAACATAAAACGTGAGCGAAAGGTCCAGTAGGATATAATTTGAAATACTTAAAATAAACGAATAAATAAATGAATAAGTAAGTAAACAAGACATTCAGTCCCGACAGAACAGTCGGAACCTCACATCCTTTTTCTCAAAGGAAATGTAACTGAAAATAACTATATTATAGGCTGCAGCAAGTAATTAGTACAAATTACTCACCTCACCAAGTGTCTCGCCTACCCAGACCGAGTTTCGGGTTCTGCCCCTGAGGATGCACTCTCCGCATCCTATCTAGGCTTACAGCAATAGACTCTATTACCAGTTCACAAGATCTCTTATCATAAGAAATCATCCATTTAACATTAAGAAATCGTTAATATAACCCCACGAACTACTCAAGCCATGGGCCCCATGATTAGGTAAGCCATGAGGTTCCATGACTAGATGAGCTATGGATACCATGGACTGGACAAGCCAAGGATTTCCATAAACTAACAAGCCATGGTTTTAAAATATTTTTCTTTCGCAAACCAATCCCTTTCTTTAAAGCATTTTCAAGGCCAAAATCCTTTTGAAAATAGGCTCACAAGGAATAGGGATAGAAATCCTACCTCAAATTATCAAACCTGGGTCTAGCGTTGCCCTATTCCAGCCTCCGCTTCCTCAAGCCCCTTCAGTCTGAATCCTCAGCGATCCCTAATACAAGATAGCACTTTAGGGTTAATTCTCATTCCTAAAGCAATCCAATCTCACATATGTACCAAGATGTTTTAATTAGTGTGCCTTAATCAATTTTCATGCTTCAAAATATATTCCAAGGGTTTTAAATATCAAATCAGGGATTAAAGATGCTAATCCTTTCATTCCAAGTCCCCAAATGAAGCTAATTTGGGTTTTCCCCAAAAACAGGTCAAAATGACATTTTTCAGGCCAAACAGGGTCAAACCCGTGTGCACCGGTCGACTGGTGACAGAGCAGTGCAACACTACCGATTGACCGGTCAGCCTGCAATCCAGTCGACTGCACAGGTCGACCGGTGGAATCGAATGCGCAAGAGAAGCTCACAGAAATCAGTCCAAAAACCTACAAATCCAGTCCCAAATCCAAATATTTTAAGGGGAAACCACTAGATCCGGGTTCTAGGTCCTAAAACAAGTCCAAAGAACCCAAGATCTCCAATTTCTACTCTAGTTTTACTCAAAATCATCAAAAATCCGGTTTGAACCAAAATAAGTTTTGAAATCCAAAAACTTGAGATTCAAGAGAGCTTCTTTCAGTAATCTTACCTCGAATCCTTCCCTTGACGTTGAAAACATTTTGAAACTGTTCTTTGGTTCAAGATCCATTTGATTTGGGACAAAAACGGGAGAGAGAGAGAAAGAGAGTGAGCGGGAAAGTGAGAGTGAAGGGGAGAGAGAGAAGGCACGGGGAAGGAAAAGAAAGAAAAGAAAGAAAAGAAAAGGAAAAAGAAAAGAAAAGAAAAGTAAAAGAAAATGACATGTGTATAATATAACAGTCTAGAAATGTGCCCATACACACTTCAGGATTAAGATAAATTACAGAGAATAATTTAAGTACATTGGAATTATTTAAACTCTCATTTCAGAAACATTTATTAATCAAACTCAATTAATTAAATCAGATTAGGCACACTAATAATCTCAATTACCTTAATTAATCTCAATTAATTCTTCAGGGTGTTACATCTCCACCACCTTAGGCAATTTCGTCCCCGAAATTAAGGCCTACCTCAAAGTGTAAACAAATATGGATACTGCACCTGCATCGTCGTTTCAAGCTCCCATGTCGCTTCCTTAACTCTATGGTGCTGCCATAATACTTTCACTAACGGGGTCTCACGATGACGCAGATTCTTTACTTTCCGGTCAAGAATCTGAACTGGTGCCTCCTCGTATGACGCGTCATACTGTATTAGAACGTCAAACCACTGCACTACAGTTTCCAACTCAGGTTGACATTTTTGAAGCATAGAGACATGAAACACGTCATGCACGTCAGATAATTCAGGCAGTAAAGCCAATCGGTACGCCACCACTCCGACTCGTTGCACGATCAGGAATGGTTCCACATACCTTGGTGCAAGTTTTCCTTTCACACCGAACCGAACAACTCCCTTACGTGGGGAAACCTTCAGCAAGACAAAGTCGCCTTCTTGGAATTTCAAAGGTCTCGCCTACATCAACGTAACTTTTCGGCGACTACGAATCACAATGACATTCCCGAATCACAGCTATCTTCTCATTATTCTCTTGAATGACTTGAGGTTCGATGCTCGATCGATCATCTGGTTCCAACCAACACACAGGTGACCTACAAGGGCGTCCATACTGAGCTTCAAACGGTGCCATTCCAATCTTGGCACGATAGCTATTGTTGTCGCAAACTCGGCTAGATACAAGCATTTCTTCCAGTTTCCACCAAATTCCAGAATACAAGCACGAAGCATATCCTCCAGAATCTGAATAACTCTTTTAGATTGTCCATTCATCTGAGGATGAAAGACGGTGCTAAAATTCAAATTTGTTCCCATGGCCTCCTGAAACTCCTCCAATACCGTGCATTGATGTGGGTATCACGATCAGACATGATAGCCAGTGGCACTCCGTGTAACCTCATGATGTGCTCCAGGTACAACTCTGATAGAATCTTTTGAGAATACGTCGCACGAAATGGTATAAAGTGCGCAGACTTCGTCAACCTGTCAACCACCACCCAGATGGCATCTTGCTTGTTTCGGTTCTCGGTAGCCCCATCAGAAAATCCATGGTGATGTGCTCCCATTTCCATCCAGGGACAGGAAGAGGTTGCAACTCTCCCGCTGGCTTCTCGTGCTCAGCTTTCATCCGGAGGCAAGTTACACATTCTAAGACATACTCACGAACGTCTCTTTTCATGCTTCTCCACCAGTACTGTCTCTTCAGGTCCTGGTACATCTTTGTACTTCCCGGATGAATAGCATACCTTGATTTATGTGCCTCTTGCAGAATCTTCTTCTTTACCTCACTTGCCTTAGGAACAGCAAGGCGGTTGCGGAAATACAAGGCTTCATCCCCTCAGATTCTCCAATCCTCGAATTGTTCTCCATTCTGGATCCGAATCCAAATTCCTTAGAGGTGTGGATCTTGCGATTGATTCTGCTTAACCTGTTACACAATGTCCGGTGTAGCGACCAGATTATATACCATAACTTGGTTATAATCTTCGTAGAACTAAATATCATACTCACTCACCACTTCAGTCCTTTTCCAATCTTCCAAAGCTAATGTCGCCAGAGTCCCCGTCGGCCTCCTACTAAAGGCATCAGCCACCACATTAGCTTTTCCAGGATGATACTATAGTGTGAAGTTGTAATCTTCCATGTACTCTACCCATCTCCTTTGCCTGAGATTCATGTCTTTCTGAGTAAACAAGTACTTTAAACTTTTATGATCAGAAAAGACTTGAAATTTTGCTTCATAGAGATAACATCTCCATATTTTCAGAGCAAATATCACTGCTGCCAACTCCAAATCTTGAGTGGGGTAATTATGTTCATGTGGCTTTAGTTGTCGGGATGCGTAAGCTACAACGCGTCCACCCTGCATCAACACATAGCCTAGCCTACACCCCGAGGCATCAGTATATACCTTATACACTTCTTCACTGTCAAGAATAGTCAAGACTGGTGCACTTGTCAATCTGACCTTCAATTCCTAAAAAGCATTTTCACATTCGGCGTCCCATTCAAATCTAACCTCCTTCCTCGTCAACCGAGTCATTGGTGCAGCGATGCTCGAGAAGTCCTTTACAAAACGCCGGTAATAGCCTGCCAGTCTGAGAAAATTGAGAATCTCCGCTACATTCTTCGGCCTTTCCCACTGTAGCACAGTCTCGATCTTAGAAGGATCGACATAAATTCCCTGTCCAGAAATCACATGGCCAAGGAACTTCGCTTCTGTCAGCCAGAGTCACACTTCTCCCTTTTAGCATACAACTGGTATTCTAGAAGAGTTTGAAGAACAATTTTCAGGTGCTGCGCATGTTCTTCCCAAGTCTTCAATTAAACCAGTATGTCTTCAATGAAGACGATCACGAACCGATCCAAGTACGGCCGGAATACACGATTCATTAGATCCATGAATGCCGTTGGGGCATTCGTCAGTCCAAACGGCATTACTAGAAACTCGAAGTGCCTATACTGAGTTCTAAATGTAGTCTTCGGAATGTCTTCCTCCTTGATTTTCAGCTGATGGTACCCAGATCTCAAATCAATCTTAGAGTAGAATAGTGATCCACTCAACTGATCAAACAATTCATCGATCCTTGGTAGTGGGTACTTGTTCTTCACAGTCACCCTGTTCAATTGACGGTAATCGATACACAACCGAAGAGATCCGTCGTGCTTCTTCACAAATAGCACCGGTGCACCCCAAAGGAAAGTACTATTATGGATATATCCCTTTTCTGCCAGCTCTTCAAGCTGCGTTCTTAATTCCTTCATCTCTGCCGGAGCCATCTGGTAGGGAGGAATGGAAAAAGGTGTCATTCCCAGAACAAAATCAATACATAATTCAATCTCCCGATCTGGCGATAAACCATTTCTTCCGTCCCCCAACGCTGTACTTCAATAGTCATTCCCCAAGGACTGGGTTCATCTCTGCCTGATAAGAAATTACTGTTCCAGAATCTGTCACGAAAGTCACTTTCCTACGGTAGCAATCAACAATTGCACCGTGCCTTGACAGCCAATCCATTCCGAGTACCACATCAAACAGGCTCAACGGAAGGATAATCAAATTTGCTCTCAAGTGCTCACCGCCAATCGTGATTTCACACGATTTACACACACTCATTACCTCCACACATCCCAGTGGGGAGTTCAAAGTCATCGAGACTTCTAAATTCTCACATTTCAGTTTCAAAGTCCGAACAAAAGAACTTGATATGAACGAGTGTGTGACACTTGTATCAAACAACATGTAAGCAAAAGAGTGAGAGATTAGAATCATACCCTCAACCACTGCGTTGCTGGTCTGACCTCCAAAACTGCCTCCTGCCAGGGTATAAGCTTGTCCTTGTACTTTTCCCTTTCCTCTGTCACCAACATTAGGCCGCTAAGCCGGAGGCCTATACTATTGTGGTGGAGGCGGTTGTGCCGGTCTCGGCGCTTGAGGCCAAAACTGTGTATACTGAGGTGGCTGATAAGTCGGTGCATGAGAGTACGACATCTGTTGTGGCTGGTATGGTGGCATGTACTGTGGTGGCCCTTCTTAGCTATAAGAAGCGTCACTTTGGGCTTGTTGAGCCGGCAACCGATTAGGACGATTCTGTTAGCGTTTATGCCCTTAGGAATAAATGTAACAATTTTCTTCGAGACATTTTGACTATTAATAAAGATTTGTTTATTTCATATATCTTTGTATTGTCCTCTTTATGTTCATAATAGTTGAATGTATGATAAGCAAACAGAAAGTCTGAGACTGTCATTCTAAATCTTTAGATCATGCATGTAATGTGAAGAACATGCGAAAGACAAGAATCTAAAGACGATAGTCTAAATCTTATGATCCACAATCGAGGGAATAAAGTTGGGCGCTTTATTCATGTTAAGATTGTTATGTTGTCTACTTCCTAATGGAGACGGCTTGTCTTGGTCGTCGGAGGTGGGACTCCATGCGTAGAGACATTGATATAGTTTCTAATGGTGAAATCTATATTGGATCGGACCAAAGATGAATTGTTTTAATTAATAATTCTGTTTGAATAAAACAATTCACTTTTGACGAATTATATGTTGTCATCTTAATCCTGAGATGGATGATGAACCCGTATACTTGACTTGTATCCTTTGATGTACTAAAGGGAGACATCCTGACATTATGAAAAGGTACGCTTGCCGTGCATTGGGGATATGACTCGTATGCGTAGATTCATTATTCATAGATAGTGGAATCCATAGCTCCTATAAGGAGTCAATGATATCCTCTTATGCATTATCGATTGGATTGGAAAATACGAGCGCCGGCCATTAGACTACTCATGTTATCTAATGGTTTCTTGTTTGTAATAGTATGAATAGTGTTTTTCCAATGGTTTGATAATGGAACATAAGATAAATGTAATCGGGAAGGTAAAACAGAACTTGACCTCAAGTCGATTATGGATATCCTATGGGGATGATATACTAATATATTGAGTCATGGACTAGAGCTAATTAGAGCTTTGTAAATACGCTATATGAATCGAGAGTGCAGACTCTAGGCTTTTAGTGGAATAGCTACTGGAGTTTTATAATCATGAGACAGACTTGTTGGTTTACAAGTAGCGTTGTGATTATAGGAGCTTGATTTATATATGTCCATCGGGTCCCTTTGCTAGCTCACTTAATTTCCTGTAACGATACGGTGTATTTCCTACATATTGGTAACTTGTGTTATTTCCATAAAAGAGGTTCAAAGTTAATTCATGAGTGATTTATCGGGTGAATTAATTGATAAATTAATTCTAGATAAATTGGTTGAATTATTGTTTTAAGAGTTGTTTAATATGGGAAGACTATTATATGACTGTTTTGATCGCAATTTCTCTATTGGGTTGCTTGAATCAAAAACTCGAGGTTCTATGCAAGTTTCCCATGTTGAAAAACTAGGAAAACAACTTTCGTCGATCTTGAACGAGGTTGACCGTGGGTAGACCGGTCACAGTCGACCGGTCACAGTCGGACCGGTGGGTAGACCGGTTTGTGAAGGACCGGTCGACCGGTGAGTTATAACTTCTCCGTCTCCGTCGACCCGGTTGTAACGCGTAACGCAGCGTCTCGATGTGGCAAAATCGACTCGAAAAGCGATTAAATCTTTGGGAAACCTAATTGTTGCGAAGTATGACTTCCTAAAAAGTATAAATAGCCTATTAAGTCTCATTATTCATTAGATCACTTGAGAGACTTTTTGAGGCTATTGATAAGAGATTCAAGAGGAAAAATTGTTTAATTATCAAGAACAATTTTTCTTTGGCTCTCTTGTGATTGGAAGGAGATTGAGAATACCAAGAGGAGATTAAACGAAGTGTGCCCACCCGCACACCGATCGTGGAAACGAGAATAGCAAAGAAGACTAGTTGGTTGAGGCTCTTCCGGTTGCTGTTTGGAACGCTTAGATCTGTCAGACGTGCAGTTTCCTAAAATCTTAAAAGGTATGATTTAGATCTTTAGTATTTATGTTATATAGCATCATGAACATGTTCTTGTTTGGCTTTGACATTGATTAAATTTTTTAAATTCCGCTGCGCACACGATGCCATTATTTTCCAACAGATTCCTCCTAATATGGCCCACCTGCCCACAATGGTGATACCTGGGCCCATATGGAGCATTCCTGTCACTCCTAGACGAACTACTGCCACCGCTTACCATTTCCCCAAGTATCTACCCCTTGTTGCAGTTTCTTCTACCACTCCGCTTTGGTCCACCTGAAACAGAAGGTCTACTAAAGATGGAGACTCGACCCGTTGTTTCTTTACTTTGGTGATAGGCTAAGTTATCCTGTTCCACCCTTGTAGCAGTAGCTACCAAGTCCCGGAATTTCTGAAGTCTTAGAGCCACCAAGTATCTCGTCACAGAGTTCTTGAGGCCCTTCTCAAACTTAAGACATCTCATGTGTTCAGACTCCACCAGAGATGGCGTAAACCAGGATAGGTCATTAAACTTATCCTCATATTCCCTCACAGACATGTCACCTTGCTGTAGCAACATAAATTCCAACGCTTTTTCTTCCCTGTAACTCTGAGGGAAATACTGGTCATTGAACAACATCTTAAACTGGTCCCAAGTTAGTCCTGTAACATCTATTCTCCTCTTAACTTGTTTCCACCAAGTATTTGCTAAACCTTCCATCTTGTACACAGCAAATTCCACCCAGTATTCATCTAGGACTCCCGAAGTACTCAAGTGCTTGACTATGGAGTCAATCCAGAACTCTGCTTCCTGGGTTCCTCCCTCACTGCTAAATGAGGGGATAGGCGCTCATCTAAATTCCTAAAAATATCCTTGTTTCCTATCCTCAACCGGTCGCTCATTCTGAGCTCTCGTAGCCATGCCCCGATAGGCAGCATACATGGCATCCAAGAACCCCTGGTTTAATTGTTCCTGTTGGGTGCCTGGTCTACAGTGAGGCGCCATTTCCTTCAACTGAAATAAAACTAGACTGTTCAGTGGATCACAGATGTCACACATGTATGTACAATCCTGGGGTTCTTAACCTAAAGGTCTAATACCACTCCTGTCATGCCCCCCAAACGAGATGGGTAACGTGGAGCTCAATTTGGGATTAATAAAGCAGATTCCCAACCAGGCCCCAAACTGCATTAAAATATATATAAATTACATAATCTAGGAGCCTCTGAAACACAGGGCTCCACCTCACAGGACATACAGTATCATACATACATGTTCATGTAAATAATCATTACAACAGACATCAACCACAGTCTAGTAAATCCAAATATTAAATAAGTTTACATAATTTTTCTCAAATTCCTTACACTTTATATCGAGGATGAACTCAATCCTCACTCGATCCAAAGGTAGAAATCTCCGCTACCCCGCACCACTCCTCGAGTCTCTCCCGGGAGGGGTTTAACATTTAAAACATAAAACGTGAGCAAAAAGCCCAATAGGATATAATTTGAATAGGATTATGAGGATTTAATAAATTTAATCCTTATACTAAATACAGGATTTTATAATCCTTCAATAGAGAAAAAGAAAACATACCTTAAGTAAAGCATTAGATTCCTTTATAATTTTTCTAAATTAGAATTGTACATGACAGATTAACCTCACACTTTCAATGGGTATTCATTTTTTAGAAATAAGCAAGTAAGAGAATAGAATGTTTTGCAAATAGTGAATCCAACTCAAAAATAGATAAGTAAGAATATCGCCTACAAATGATGAATAGATTTTAAATAATATGTTACACATGATATATATGCATGTTATGCTCTATGTTATAGTATGCAATGTCATGCCATACTGCATACACATTAATAAGTCAAGTGAAACTTATAATCAGAATCTCAGTTAAGTGTTGCACCAGCCTCCAAGAGAGAGGTAACTAAAACTCCACAAGGGAGATAAAATATACAATAAATTACAGTGTCATTGGGGACTTTGCAAACCCTCACGTCCCAATACTTATGCACAGAGGGTACGAGCACTCGGGCCCATCAGTAAGTAAGATAAGATCAGAAAATAAGAGTTGAATAAGACATGATCATAATTAAGCATAATTGGCTCATGCATATTTATTAATGTGAACTTACAGTTATTTTACGAGATATAGTTCCTACTTGTTATTCGAAAGCTCATTATAGAATATTTATACTGTAGGTAAGCAACTTGGGCCTAATGCCTGATGGACTGATGGCGTAGCAACGGAGGAACGGTGTGGAGATCAAGAAATGGATACCGTTCATAATTATTTCCGCAATTAGTTTTTATGTTAGTTTTGCTAATTATAACCTGAAACTATATGTTAAATGGTTATGTTGAGTACGACTATTAAGTATATGTAAGTAAGCAAGACTTCAAAATTAAGTATATACATATATATTCATGTTTTGAATGATGAATATGTTGAGGTATAAATATTTTGTCATAATTAAGAAAGAATTTCAAAATTTATGTTTACTTTAATAGTTTAAAACAAATGTTTCACAAATTTTAAGAAATTCCAGCAAGTATATGTTAATGTTACCTACAGCGATGACTACTTAGGAAGGTCGATCGTCATAAGATGGGCCATGACAGCGACGCGAGAAGGTGCATTTGGGACAGAGTGTTCAGCACTGCAGCTCTAACTCGGTGTCACCGCGGCGCTGATGCACTAAAAGGATTTCAATGAGTGTTGTGGTCGTGCCCATTCACGACACAGCTAAGAAAGTTAATTTTTTTTTTTCCAATTTTTCCCTTACGAATCCAAGTGTATAAATAGAAAATAATATTATGGTTATCTTCAAGAGATTTTTGGCAGTAGATTGTATATTTAAATTCACGTAAAACCAAGGAAAAGGTGAATCACCCTGAGACTACTCTTGGCTTCGATCTCACAAACAATTTATGCCTTTTCTATGTTAAAAACCTTGTTTGGGATGCTTACTTTTGCAATTATGTTTTAATTTTCTTTTTTAGGTCTAAGATTTTTCCAAATAATGATGTTTTGACTTTTTTGTATCAATATTAGTCAAAGAATTATCTTATCTAGCTAGTTGAGTATTCATCACCGTTCTTAATGCTTCTAATTAACTAGGCATTAATTCAAGGATCAGTAACCATAATAGAACTAGAAGGAGAATTGTAACACCTCGAGGAATAAAATGATATTACTTAAAGTAATTAAAATTTATTAGTGTGCCTAATCTGGTTTAAATAATTAATTATTGTTTCTTATATGTTTCTGACGTGTAAATTTAAATAATTCTAAGGAATTTAAATATTTTTCAGATTTACATTTTTACCCCGTATGTGTGTAGACACATTTTTTGGACTGTTAATTTAAATATTGTGACAACAGTTTCTCTTTCCTTTTTCTTCACTTTTTCTTTTTTTCTTTTTCTTCCTTTTCTTTCTATTCCTATGAACTCTCTCTCCTTCTTTGTCATGCAACCCACTCATTCGCTCACTCTCACTCTCGTTCCCACACATTCTCTCTCTCTCTCTCTCTCTCTCTCTCTCTCTCTCTCTCTTTCATTTTTGTCTCAAATCAACTGGATTTCGAGCCAAAGAAGAATTTTAAGACTTTTTCTATGCCAAGAGAAGGATTTGAGGTAAGAGTCTAAAAAACTTCTTTGAATCTCAGATTTTTCAGATTTAAAAATTTATTTTGGTTCAAAATGGATTTTTATGGATTTTGAGTAAAATCATAGTAAATATTGGGGATCTTTGGTTCTGTGGACTTGATTTCATAACTAGAACCTAGATTTGGTTGTTTCCCCTTGAAATATTTTGAATTGGAACTCGGATTTGCAGGTTTTGTGCTGATTTTCTTCGGATCAGCCATCTTGGCCATCATGCATTGATTCCACCAGTCGACCTATGCGGTCGACCGGATTGCACTCTATTAGGTCAACCTGTGTGGTCAATAGAATTGCACACCACCGATCGACCAGTAGTTGATGCCCTTAGTAGGAAGACTACGGGAACTATGGCGTCATTAGCTTTGAAAGACTGGAAAAGGACTGAAGTAGTGAGCGATTATGTTCTTCACATTGGCTTTTGTACAACAAGTTAAGTAAAATCAATGGCAGGATCCTCATCTTCAAGGAATTTAGATTCAAATCTAGAATGCATAGCAACTTGAGGATTGGAGAATTCGACAGGATGGAGCGCTTTACTTTCGCAACTACCTTGTTGTTCCTAAGGTGGAAAAGATCAAAAAGGTGATTCTACATGAAGCTCATGAATTGAGGTATGCTATTCATCCGGGAAGCACCAAGATGTACCAAGACCTGAAAAGACAATACTGGTGGAAAGGTACGAAGAAAGACATTTGTGAACATGTTTCAGAGTGTGTAACTTGTCACTGAATTAAAACAGAACACTAGAAGCCTGCTGGAGAATTATAGCCTCAACCTGTTCTGGGACCACATCACGATGGATTTTCTGATAGGACTACCGAGAACTAGGCAAAAGCATGATGCCATCTCGGTGGAGGTCGACATGTTGATGAAATTGTTAGAAGATTTCACAGGGTAGAAGATTCTAGCTGAATTTTACCTGGAGCATATCATGAGACTTCACAGGGTACCGCTATCTATTACGTCTGATCGCGATACTCGTTTTAATGTAAGGTATTGCAAAAGTTCCAGGAAGTCGTGGAAACAAAATTAAATTTTAATATCGCATTTCATCCTTATATTGATGGGCAATGTGAAAGAGCTATTCAAACTCTAGAGGATATGATTTGTGCTTGTATTCTGGATTTTGGTGGAAACTGGAAGAAATATCTTCACCTTGCTGAGTTTGCTTACAATAGCAGCTATTAGACCACTATCAGCATGGCTCCATTCGAAGCACTTTATGGTCGACCTTGTAGATCACCAGTTTATTGGCTAGAACTAGAGGATCAGCTTACAACTAGACCAGAAATTATACAAGAGAATAATGAGAAGATAATTGTGATTCAGAAATGATTGTAAACAGCTGAAAGTCGTTAAAAGAGCTATGTAGACCCTTGGAATTCCAAGAAGGTGACTTCATTTTGTTGAAGGTTTCCCCATGCAAAGGAGTTGTTCATTTTGTTGTAAACAGGAAACTTGCGCCAAGGTAGATTAGACCATTCCCGATTGTGCAATGAGTTGGTGTCGCGGTGTATCGTTTGGCTTTACTGCCTGAGCTATCTCTCATACATGACATGTTCCATGTCTCCATGCTTCATAAATGTCAACCTAATCCGGAAGTCGTGGTATAATGGTATGACGTTCCAATATAGTATGACGCAACACACGAAGAGGCACCGGTTCAAATTCTTGACTAGCAGGCGGAGAGTCTGCGTCATCGTGAGATTCCACTAGTGAAAGTGTTATGACGACACCATGGAGTTGAAGAAGCATCATGGAAGCTTGAAATGACGATGCAAGAGTGATACCCGCATCTATTTTCATTTTGAGGTAAGTCCTAATTTCAAGGACGAAATTCCTTAAGGGGGATGGCGTTGTAACACCTCGAGGAATTAAACGAGATTGATTAAGGTAATTAAGATTTATTAGTGTGCCTAATCTGGTTTAAATAATTAAGTATTATTTATTAAATGTTTCTTACGTGTAAATTTAAATAATTTGAAGGAATTTAAATATTTTCAATATTTATATTTTTACCCCAGAAGTGTGTGTAGACACATTTTCTGGACTGTAATTTAAAAAGCTTTTCTTTACTTTTTCTTTTCTTTTTCTTTTTCTTTTTCTTCCTTTTCTTTCTGTTCCCGTGCACTCTCTCTCCTTCTTTGTTGTGCAGCCCACTCTCTCTCTCACTCTCACTCTCGTTATCACACTATCTATTTCTCCTCCGTTTTTGTCTCAAATCAACCAGATTTTGAGCTAAAGAAGAATTTCAAGACGTTTTCAATGTAAAGAGAAGGATTCGAGGTAAGATTATGAAAAAACTTCTCTAGAACCTCAGATTTTTCAGATTTAAAAACTTATTTTCGTTCGAAATGGATTTTTATGGATTTGGAGTAAAATCATAGTAGATATCGGGGATTTTTTGTTCTATAGACTTGATTTAGTAACTAGAACCTGGATTTGGTTGTTTCCCCTTGAAATATTTTGAATTGGAACTCGGATTTACAAGTTTTGTGCTGATTTTCTTCAGATCAGCCATGTTGGCCATCTTGCACTGATTCCACCGAATTGCATACCACCGGTCAACTAGTGGTGTTGTGCTACTTTGTCACCGGTCAACCGGTGCACACGGGTTTTGACTCTATTTTGCATGAAAACCCTGTTTCGACCCTAATTTTTGAAGACAACCCAAATTTGCTTCATTTGGGGATCTAGAGTAAATGGATTAGCATCTTTAATCCAAGTTTTGAGATTAAAACCCTTGGAATGATGATTTCAAACATGAAATGGTTTATGAAACAGGTAAATAAATTATGACACACTACTAGGAAATCAAAGGATATAATTGGGATTGAAGTTGCTTCAGGAATGAGAGTTAAAACCTAAAGCGTTGTTTTATGTAAATGATAGTTGAGGAAGTGGAGGCTAAGATAGTGCAACGCTAGCCACAGGTTTGGTGCTTAAGAGGTAGGATTCGTTATCCCTTTCTTTAGCAGCCCGATTTTAAAAGAGTTTTGACCTTACAAATGTTTTAAACAAAGGGCATGTTTGTGAAAGAAAAACATGTTTAAAACAATAGCTTGATTTTAGCTTTTAAAATTATAATGAATAAAGTTTAATGAATGATGTCTTCAGACAAGAGATCTTATGAATTGGTAAGCCGGTTGATGGCCTATATAGGATGTGGAGAGTGCATCCTTGGAAACAGAACCCGAAACCCAGCCTGAGGGTGATAAGCCTTGTGCTTGTAATTGTGTAAGTAATTTATCATAGTATAAATTACTTATTGATGCTCGTAATACGGAGATTTTCAGTTGTATTTCTTTTCAAGAAAAGGATGTGAGGTTCTTACTGTTGTGTTGGAACTGAATGTCTTACTTACTTATTCTTTTATTTATTTACTTGCTTATTCATTTATTTATTGGTTTATAAAGTTATTTCAAAATATATCCTACTGGGCCTTTCGCTCACGTTTTATCTGTTTTATAAATATTAACCCCTCCCAGGTGACTCTAGAAGAAGTGCGGAGTAGCTGAGTTAGTTGCTACCGTCCGATTAAGAGAGGATTGTATTCTTCTTCCTTGTGCATAAATGTAAGAATTGTAAACTCTGTAAACACTGAACTTTGGATTTCTAGACTATGGTTGATCTCTATTATGTTATTTACATGTTCATGTATGTACAATACTACATATCTCGTGGGTGAAGCCCTGAACGATTTAAAAAGTGCAGGCAATCCCATAACTTTCTTGTAATTTATTTTCGGCTAAATAATGGGTCTTGTTTGGAAATTTCTTTAATATTTTCCTATTCATTTTGATTATTATGATTGTAAATGTTTAATCAAATTCTTAATCCCGTTTAACTCCTAAACGATTCCATGTCACTAACCCTGACTCCGGGCCGTGACAGGGATTACGTATCCAATTCATTGTGTTGAATACCATAGATTTCATATGACATAGAAATATACTATCGTGTCTTGTGTGGTTGCTGCATGGAAATCCACGAATTGTAATGACCTTTTTAAATGTTGTAATTCACATAGTAATATAACGGGTTAACAATTAAGAGATTTTTTGTGTAACTTAGAAGAGAGCACTGAATAATTTAGGAAGAAGAATTTGAGGCTGATTGAATAGATAATTCAAAACGGTTTGGTTTGGTGAAATTGAACACTCTAGAGTTCATTATTATTTATTTTTTTCTCAATTCTTAGATAATTGCTCGTATTTTTAGTTTAATTATTTAATCTAATTTTCATTAAAATCCTTCACTTTATATTTATTTAAATAAAAGTAGAGTTCAATAGTTAATATTCATCAATTCTCGTGAGATGATACTCTTACTTACGAGATTTATTACTTAACAAAAATTACGTACAGTTATGTTTTTGCGAAAATTCCTAATATTCATTCTTGTCAACTCATGCCATAGTGACAAAATGTTTGTAAGTGCCGACACTGAGAGTAGGTAATCTAGAATTTTATGCACGAAGATGATAAATTCGTCATCGAGAAATTAGACCGATTGCCATCACCCACGTCGAATGTGATGGCTCAAGGTGGGATTAGTTACTTTTTCGGTGTCTTTTAATAAGTGGATTAATGCGAGACCGGAACTTTTTTATGTTGATTTATATAGATCGGATTGTGATGAAAAATCTGAATATTCCAAACTTACACACACCAATTTCTTGTGTCACATTTGCTTAATTTCTCTATACGTGGCTTAATCCGCCATATAGTGATCTTTTTTTTCTTCTCTCTTTTTTTTTTTTTATTTTTTTTTTTATTTAAGATAATCAGCATATAGATCGGATTGTGATGAAAAATCTGAACATTCCAAACTTACACACACCTAATCCTTATCACACTTGCTTAATTTCTCTATACGTGGCTTAATCCGCCATATATATATATATATATATATATATATATATATTTAAAGGTAATCAGCCATATAGTCGCATCGTTTAAAGGTAATCGATTACTCGCGCGACACTGTTGTGAGAAAGAAAAGTCCTGCTATTATCCATGTCCATACCTTACAACACTGTTGTGCCAGCTGCGGAGCCAGTACTAGCAAGAAAAGTCCTTGGCCATTATCCATATCCATACTTTCCTACTAAGGAAGAATCGATTACTCGCGCGACACTGTTGTGCGACGAAAGTTTTTTTTTTATTTTTTTTTTTTACTTTTTTTTTTTTTTTCTTTTTTTTTTTTTTTTTTTTTTTGAAATTTTTTTTCTCTGTTTTTTTTTATCTATCCTCATTTTTCTTGCCTACCCATTTTGCATTCTTATTTTTTTTTTTTTTACCTTATTATACTTTTTTTTTGTCTTCCTCTTCTTTTTTAATTTTATTCTTTTTGTCATATTATACCTTTTTTTTTTAAATTCTCCAAATGACCCCCTAATAACTATGCTTTTATTTTTTTCTATGTGCGTAGTGTCAACTAGTATTTTAAAAATGTGATGAGCCAAGCAGCTGTCATCTAATTTTTTTTTTTTTTCCATTTATGACCTTTAATTTTTACAATTTTTACTTATAAGTAGTTATATATTGTTTTCTTTTACTTACTGCTTAAGAAAATGTGGTTTATTTTTTATTTTCGTTGATTCCCTTCACTTTTTGTACTTTTGAATTTAATAAAAAATAATTTAGTTTTATTTCTATTTATACCCTTTACTTATTGTCCTTTTATTTACTTGTTATTTTCTATTTTTTCTTTCTTTGAGCTCAAGAAAAAGTGGCTTAATATTTGCTTTCTATACAAAGAAAGTAGTAGATAGCAAGTAAGTAAAAAGTACGAAAAGTGAGAAGCATAAATGGAAATAAGGATTAAATCACTTTTTCATGAGCTCTAATTAAGAAAGAAAAATTAGTAGATAAAAATAAGTAAAATGCACAAAAAATAAGGGGCATAAATGGAAGCAAAAACTAGACTGCTTTCTACTAAGCACTAAGTAAGCAAAATGTATAAAAAGTGAAGGCTCATATGTAAAATAAGAAAAAAAAAAGCAAAAAAATGAATTAAATCATTTTTTCCTAAATGCTAAGCCAGAGAAAACAAAAGATAACACATGAGTGAAAAGTGTAAAAAATGAAAACAATAGAGCTTAAGAAAAAGTGATTTAATCTTTGTTTATATTTATATTCCTTCATATTTTTTACTTTTAGGTTTCTTATTATCTATATTTTTCTCTGACTTTGAGCTTTGAAAAAAAAAAGTGGTTCATTCTTTTTTTTTTTTTCATTTATGCCATTCCTTTTTTTTTTCTTTTTACTTGTTATTTATTGTTTCTTACGTACATAAAGTTTTAACAAAAAAAAAAAAGATCAAATTAAATAATATTTTTATCACATGCTAAAGGTGACTTCCGAATCCATAAAGGCTCCTCATCAAAAGAGATAGTGCAGTCTATATATTAAGTAAAATAATGTATGTTAAGTAAAATAATGCTACATTGAAACAAGTGACATAATGATATATTTATTTTTTTCCATTCATATCTTTTTTCTTCCCCCATAAAATGATCTCTTCTTTAATTCGACTCTTTTTTTTTTTTTTTTTTTTGGTTTCTTTTGCAACTGGGATGTGCATCGCACATGCCTACTTTTACTTGTTTAACAATAAAATTTTAAACCTTGACATTATAGATTCATGTTGCTAAATCTGAACCTTTCGTAACCATGCATTTTCATATTGTTGCTGAAGATCACGTCACCTGATAAAATAAAATAAAAAAAAATTCACTATTTGAATCAAGTCTAGGTCCGAATTAATGTTTGGTAGGGTATTGTTAAGACTTTAGATGACAATTTGTTAGAATTGGTTGTAAAAATTCAAAAACAGATATTTTTGGCTACTGGCTTTTGTGGAGAAGATCTGAGGTCATTTTGGTTGCTTGATTGCTTCGAATATGGAGTGTTTTTGTTGTTGGAAATCAGATTTTGGCAAGGTAATTTTAGAGAATAATTGTGATAGTTATTTGAGGAAAGAATACTAGATTGATTGTGTAATGGGTTTTAAAGTAACATGAAAGTCAAGGGGCTGATTGTACTTTTTGGTTGAATTACTTTTGGAAAAATGTGTACTGATTAATGGGTGTGTGAATTGTATTTTGGGTATGTGAGAATTGCGTATTGGAAACTTACCTTGCATGTGAGCTAGAGATTTTTGTTGGCGTGATATACTGATTACGTGAAGCAAATCTTGTGGAGGTATTTGATTTAAGCATAAAATCATATTGATGTGATCTTCACGTACTTCACAAGGGTAGGCACATGAGCAACTTTGCTATATATACATAAGTGGTGTACGTGAGTTGAGTGGCCTTGAAAAAAATATTGGGTAATTAAAGGATACATTTGGGACATGGTTTTTATAGAAGAAATATTCGAAAAAAGTACTGGCAGCCGAAGGGATTTCGTCTAGTAGTTTGAAGACGAGTGGTGCTCACTAGACAAGGCCATTAAATAGATTTGACACGATGGTGACAACATCAAGGAGGAAGTGTTTGGGTGTATAAATCCGATTGATGTTTGTAATCTTTTGATCTTAGTGGATTGTTCATTGTCTAGGTGTGGCCCCGCAGATGTTGGTGTGCAAATCGATCTGCGATATCATTTTTGGTGTTCTTCAGTTTTCCCCTACATTATTTTTTGATTCCTACACGTTTTCATTTACTGTAATTTGATCTCCACATAACGTGACCATTAATTGCAAGTATTGTTAAAACTATTGTAACACTCTTTGTAACACCCGACCGAAAAACAAACCTTACAATTGGTATCAAAGAGGTTCACTAACCATTTGTTTGGTGAGATTTTGAGAGTTTGTCCGTTGTAGTAGGGATGGATTTTCTAAAAGGAGGTTCGGTTTCACACTCACCACTACTTGATGGCACTAAGAAGTTCAACAAGAAGAAAAAAAAAAAAAAACTTTGGCAATGTCAATCATTTCTAGAAGAATAAAGTCAGAGAAAATAACACAAAGATGAAGACAAAAAAAACAGGAGTATTCAATGTCGGGAATGCTACGGTTATGGCCACGTTGAATTTGAGTGTGCTAACACTCTCAAGACGAGGAAGAAATCACTTAATGCTACTTGGAGTGATGAAGAATCTGAAGAAAGTCAGGAGTATGATGATGATTATGTGAGTAATTTAGTTGTTTTCAATGTTTATACTGATCAGGGTGTTTCTGTCGACAGTGTCATAGACAATGTTACAACATTGCCTGTAACAAATTCCGTGAATAGTGAAAATGAAGGAGATTTTTTAGATTCTGAAAGTAATAGTGATGGTGAGGAGTTGGCTATTGATGCCATATAGGAAGTTAATAAGACCAATGTTTAGCAAAGTGTAAGAAAGTTGTTATTGCACACCCTCAGGATAAGTCAACAAGGTTTGTTCCTACATGTCACTATTGTAATTTGTCTAGCCACATTAGACCTATATGTTACAAATACGTGAATGCTTTAAAAAGAGGTATGATCATTAATCCACCAAATTGGACATTCACAATGACACCTAGAATGAAGATTGATGTGCACGAAAAATTTCCTAGACATGTGTAGGTAAGGAAATTTGATTTGATGTGTCATAGGGCTTATACTTCTGTAGAAGCATCTACTAATGGTTGTGTGTGTAGTAATTGTAGCTGGTCCAAGCATTTGACAGGTGATAATAGCAAGATTAAGAGAGTGTTACATTCAAGGGGAGTAAGACTCGCAGAGGATTCAGGGGGAGCGACTTGCAGAAATCCATGAATTGAAACGTGATCTCCAGGAAAGTGTTGCACAGAGTGTTCCATCAGGTATTGAAACACTTTCTGCGACAACAGTTTCGAGAAGTTTTTTTTATTATTTTTATTTTTATTTTGGCATATTTTTGTCAAAAAGGGGGAGAACATTGTACTTTTCTGTTTTTTCTAGTTTTTAAATTTTTATTTTTAATAGGAACTTGTGTTAGTTTTGTCAAAAAAACATGCCAAAGGAGGAGATTATTAGGACTTTAGTTGGCAATTTGTTGGTATTGGTTGTAAAAATTCAAAAACAGGTATTATTGGCAACTAGTATTTATGGAGAAGATCTAAGGTGATTTTGGTTACTTGATTGCTTCGTATATGGAATGTTTTTGTTGATGGAACAGATTTTGGCAAGGTAATTTCAGAGACTAATTGTGATAGTTATTTGAGGAAAGAATATTAAACTGATTGTGTGATGGGTTGTTTCTAGTAACATGAAAGTCAAGGGGCTGATTGTAGTTTTTGGATGAATTACTTTTGAAAAAATGTGTACTGATTAATGGGTGTGTGAATTGTATTTTGGATATGTGAGAATTGTTTATCGGAAACTTACCTTGCATGAGAGCTAGACATTTTCGTTGGTGTGATAAGCTGATTGCGTGAAGCAAATCTTGTGGAGATATATGATTTAAACATAAAATCATATTGATGTGATCTTCACGTACCTCACAAGGGTAGGCACATGAGCAACTTTGCTATATATACATAAGTGGTATAGATTAGTTGTGTAGCCTTGAAAAAAATATTGGGTAATCAAAGGATACATTTGGGGCTTGATTTTTATATAAGAAATATTGAGAAAAAGTCTATTTGAGAGTGAGCCTTTATGTGTTGATTGAAGATTGTCTTTCGGGAGAAGAATTAGAAGCTTTAAGGAGAAAGTGTACTGCCAAATGGAGGGATTTCGTCATGCAGTTTGAAGATGATTGGTGCTCGCTGGACAAGACTATTAAGGAGATTCAACACGGCGGTGACAATGTCAAGGAGGGAGTCTTTTGGTGCATAAGTCCAATTGGTGTTTGTAATCTTTTGACCTTAGTGGATTGTTTACTATCTTGGTGTGGCCCCGCAGATGTTGGTGTGCACACCAAACTGTGATATCATTTTTAGTGTTCTTTAGTTTTCCCCTGCATTATTTTTTGAATCCTGCACGTTTTCATTTACTGTCATTTGATCACCACAGAACGTGATCATTAATTGCAAGTATTGTTAAAAGTGTTGTAACAATCTTTATAACACCCAACCGAAAAACGGACCTTACACGGATGACTCAAACCAATTATTTGTCATTGCTGGAAACCTATATAAGGACTTTCGGCATATGTACTATATGTTAAAAAGGATTGCATTAACGGGATATAAGATCCCAAGAAGCTTAATTAGCTGCAAATACTTCTGGTTAATACAGGGTGAATACAAAATAATCTACTTTATTTTTGCTACAAACTAAGCACTAAACTAAGACCCTGTTCATTTCATCGATTCGAGTTTAGAATTCGAGTTTTACTACAGTAAAAAAGCTCTCATAAAGAGTCACAATTAATTTTTTTTTACTATAGTAAAAAGCACTCACATAAATAAAATCAAATCTTAACTCAAATTAAAAACTCGAATCAGCAAACTAAACGGACCCTAATTTACTTTATTGATAAAACATGATGTAGATATTATTCCACAAAGCGTGGCTTCCTTATTGTCAAGAGATAATAATAGTACCCTTCAACTGAGATTATAATTAACGTCAGAGACTAAATAGGGGATGAACTAAAAGTATTAACAGGGATTAAGTGGAGACCCCCTTTTCTTCCAACAGTGACACCAAAAATCTCGGTCATGTGTAGATTTTCGTGGGTGATCCCGCCGGGAAGTTTCCAATCGAAATGGAACAGTAATGCTGCAAGAGGAAGCTCAATATCAGCCATAGCAAATGTTAGGCCAGGGCACATCCTCCTACCAGCACCAAATGGGATGAGCTCAAAATTAGTCCCCTTGAAGTCAATCGAACTATCGATAAACCTCTCTGGGTAAAATTGCTCGGGTTCAGTCCAATATTCGGGATCTCTTCCTATTGCCCATGCATTGATTATGACTTTAGTCTTGGCAGGTATGAAGTATCCATTTAAAACACAATCTTGTTTTGATTCTCTTGGAAGAAGAAAGGGACCAGGAGGGTGCAACCTGAAGGTCTCTTTAATAAATAGCTTTAAGTACTTCAATTCATGAAGACATGTTTCATCAACTTTCCCTTTTGCTCCATACACTTGTCTCACCTCGGCTTGTGCTTTCTCCATCACTCTTGGATTTCTCAACATCTCCAACATTGCCCACTCCAGGAACGTCGACGACGTGTCACTCCCGGCGACGAATACATCCTGGAAAAGTTGTATTTTCGGAGCTGTCATTCGTTATGTGTGTATATAATTATATAATTGGAGAAATATAGAGGTAAAGAGATATACTAACCACGAGAATAGCTTTGATGTTGGGGTCTTCCAATGGATATGCAAGATCACCTTTTTCTTGAAGATTCAAAAGGACATCTAATAAACTATTTCCTTTACCCTCGCAGGTCTTCGCTTCCCTGTCTTCTCGCCAATCTTTCATAATTCTTTCTACAATTTCATCGGTTTTCTTGAAATTTTCCTCTATTTTAGGCCCCACGCCACTGATCCAACGAAGCCATTTTTTGGGAAGGAACACTTCAGATAGACCAAAACCTCCAGTAATCTTCAAAATTTCCCTACCAACCGAAATGAAAGCCTCTTGATCTTTGCATTTCCTACCGAAGGCCGCCTTTGCTGTGATGCCATACGTCATCGAAAATATTTGCTCCGTTAGATTGATTGACGTTCCCACACTGGAATACAAATATCTGAGTAGATTGGACACCTCTTCTTCCCTGATTGATCGGAAGGATTGAACGCGTCCTGGACTCAGCAGTTCTTGTGCGCAAATTCTCCTAAGCTGTCTCCAATATTCTCCGTACGGCGATGAGACCATGCTTATCGGACCATAGACACTTGCAGGGAGAAAGGACCTCTCTGAGAAGTTAACATCATGAGTTTTTACCATCTCGTGTACGATCTCCGGCGATGAAACGACGACATTAGAAAGTTCTCCGAGCTGTAGATGCATAAGGGGTCCATATGTTTTGGCCAAGTCTCGTAGGCGATGATGTGGTAGAGAACCCAAAAGAAGATGAAGATTTCCTATGAGAGGAAGTTTCCATGGCCCTGGGGGAATATTTCGAGTTGAATTAGCTGTCCTGCGTTTCTTCCAAGCTGCTAATTTCGGTATCATCAACACAAAGAGGAGAGAAGGAATGAAAATGACTATGATGGAAAGGAATAGATTCTCCATCTGGTATAATTTGGAGAAGATGAGATAGGGAAGTGAGACACTTAGGGTCATTGTCGAAGTTTCATACATATTGATAGGATTAACCCCGTTTTATAGCGGATTGTAGTGGATTCTATAGGTTGCATATTTACCCATTTTTTTCGTAATGACACAAAATTTTAGAGCCAGAATATAGAATTGCTATAGTGGATGCAAATTAAAACAACTTAACCACGTCAATAAAAAAATATGATGTCACATCTATGTAAACATTTTAACAGACATGTCATTAATTTCAATTGATTAGCTACAATATTGTAATTTACACTCAGTTTCATAGTGGTTTCTAGATTTTCTTGAATGTCAGTATAGTGACTTTTGGATTTATTAGAGATTTTAAATTTGAAATGTTTTTGGCGAATTCGGTTCAAGTGTCCATCAAACGTGTGGACCTATATGCTCTGGGGGGAGGTGACACAATATTCTTTGAATTATCTTTAACACATTAGAAAAATGAGCCTACATTAACATAATCTTTCAAAACAGCAAGTTTTCTAACTAGGAAAAGTCTTCACTTGAGTCGGTTGAAGTTTAGGAATAGCGCTTCAAAGTTTGGAATTTTTTTTAATAAGTTCGAGAATTACTAAAGATATTGTGTCATTATAGAGTAACGAATCAGATATACAAATTTTGCTGTGATATATATCAATATCATTAACTTGGACAATGTTGTCATTGATAATTAGTGAGTAAGTTCGACAATGTTCTCATTGATAATTAGTGAATATAATATAGCAACAAGTGAACAGGATGATGTCACATTATTAGATTAATTACTTTTATAAAACTAGTAGACCCTAGTAGAGATAGGCACGTCCAGAAGGACGTGCCCTTTGGTTTTAGATTGCAAACAGCTACCAAGCTATGTTATCTAATGCTTTGTTCATTTCACCGATTTAAATCACAATTCAAGTTTTTGTTATAGTATTTTCTTTCACAAAAATTAAAATTTAACTTTTTGTGTTATAGTATTTTCTCTCAAATAAAGTTCTCAATTCAAATGTACGAAATGAACGAGACCTAAGTCATGTTTAATCATGTAGATTGTAGATATAATATAATGTAGTTTGGTTATTTTTTTAGAGAAATTTATAACCGACGCAAAAAATTCATTATAAAATAATAATATTTATAAATTTTTAAAAGTGTCTATGAAAGCATTTTCTCCTACCATGATTTCAAAAAACACCAACAGATATTGGAGTATTTCCCTGTCGTTTTGATTGTAATTCTTTTTTATTTTTTTATCCTAAAAGTTTGAAATTTTTTTATCTGCCTCGCTTTATTAGTTCAGTGATGCTCTCCTTCTTTTATTAGAGATTTTAAATTTAACATACTAGTACTAAAAAAATAGAAGATTCTCTAGTTTACCGGTTGACAAAATTTTTTCAACCGTTAGATCTGCGTACTTTTTAATTTTTACGTGATTTTATATAGATTCGACAAATAGAAAATTTAATCCACCGATATGTTAGCGTATCGAAAAATATCACTAAAAATATATATAAATATATATAATTAAAATGTTTTTGACGAATTCAGTTCAAGTGTTACATTCATTAGGTGGATCTATATGCTCTATCTCTAGGGAGAGATGGGTAACACGAATTGGATAAAGTTGCGTCGCATGTAATATGATCTTCCAAAACAGCAAATTTTCAAAGTAGGAAAAGTCTTGCCTTGTCAGTTGTCATAGTTGCCACCTAAACTAGGAAAAGCCAATAACTTCTCGTTTCAAATTTCGATAAAGCAATGATAAGATGTTCAACTAGCAAGTTGCAGCCACCCACGGAAGAGGGTTTATCTTTTCCATTGAACTTAATAATCAGCTCTTCTTTCCTCCTTAATTTTATGGTATAAATCTCAATTCTTAATTTATTACCCGATTAATTCTAACCTCTACATTCCAAAAAAGGACTATTTTCCTAAATCACTTAAACATGGCATAAACTTTTATTTTCAACACAAAAATGTTGATAATAACTTATAAAACTTTACCTTGATTAAATTGACCGTCAAATAGCCAATTTAATTTTAAACATTAAACTTGACATAAAGTACTTAATAGGTAAAATTAACCTGCTTATAATACTAGTTTACAATATGGATCCATAAATAATTTCATAAATCATACCGTGGGTTAAATATAATCACTTGTGATCTTGAATTGCCTTCGAGGCACATGCGAAATTTGTGGGTCCAGTTGTCTTTTAATTATAATTATATTATTTGAAGAGGTTAGAATAATTACTTAGCACATACAAGACATTATATATGTGCATATAGGACATCATAAATTATTACTTACAAAAATCATATGACTTGAAATTCTAATCATCATGTTTAATTCATGACCTTAAATAATTAATCATCATTGATTTGGACTCCACTTATTAAATTGACATTATTACTGTCAATTTACGATTAACACTACAAGAAAAAAAACTACTAGTGATGATAAAAAGTTGTTGCCAAAAATACAAAGTCATCGCAAATGAATTTTTAGCGACCACTTGTCGTCGTAAACCTGTCACTGCAATTGATTCATCGCAAAAACAATTGTTGTGGTGACAAGCAGTCGTCGCAATTATATTTGCGATGAGAATCGTCACAAATGAGTAACTGCAATTATTTCGCCAGTTACATCATTTAGATGACATGACATTGAGTATTTGCGACGACGTTTTACGAATTATGTTGTCGCAAAAGATGCAGAATTAGCTGACATGACTTATAGTTTTTGCGACCACTTATAGTTTAAATGTATAAGAATATAGTGTAATCGATTACCAAATTGACATTTATATTGAATAAATTATTAACAAATACTTACTTTCTTCTCGCGATGTTGGGAGCACGATAGCCGACAATGAAAGCTCGGCCACTTTTGGTTGCTAGGACTAAGTTTATTGATTCCTGACTTTTTCTATTTATGATTAAATTCTGCATTAGTAAAATTAGCCTTTATTATATATAATAAAACAACATATAAAAGAGATCTAATTACCTGAAACTTGTTGGACATGAATCTATTGCAGCAATGGCCCCCTAGATTCCTGAGGTTTTTGGGAGGGTAGACCCTAACTGTACTCTCATTTTCTGAACCACCAAGATCTTTGAAATAGTCATGGACGTCAATTTTGTAATCCTTATAACATTTTGCAGCCTCCTTATCAACCGCAGGCCTAATTATACCATCATCGCGGTCATAATCGACGTTGAACCATTCTTGTAATCCAATATAAACATGTTAAATGATTTTATTATGTTGAAATTTAGATTAAATTAAAAAATAATGAAGTTGAATAATTTATACCAGCAGGTGTAGTTGAATCTCTCTCCTATGCTTGATGTCCACGTCCTTCCAGGCATCGTGGAAAGGCTCACATGCATCCCTAACATGGATTCCAATGGCATTATCGAACTAGGTGCCGTAGTTTCTCATTGCCTTCCTTTGCCACTCTGGCTGTGATTTTGTGACCCTAAGCCTTCCCTCGACATCCCCGACGTCGTCGAGGTGCGTCATCAGGTACGTAGAATGAAATATATTAAGTGATCATATAATATTGATGCACTTAATTTAACAAATTTATAATTATGTTCTAACATACCAGACTCACAGTATGATGGCAACCTATAGGAATCGAGCGGAGGTTGTGCTCCCCCTAAAGAGCCAGAACATGTAGCGATTGCGCTAGACATGATTGCTAGTTATGACGTTTTACGAAATTTTTTGAAAATTAACACAAATTATTTTGTAATATGTCTTTCACATTCTATTAACTATTTTACAATATTTATTTTTCAATTTTTTAATTAGTAATATAATACTAATTAAAATTTAATCATCATATATGTAATTCATTATTTTTAACTTCTTAGTATTTCCATCAAAATTTTTTAATCATCATATATATAATTCATTATTTTTAACTTCTTAATATTTCCATAGGTCGCCTATTTTTTAATCATCATCAAACAAATTTCATACAAATTTCAATCTAGTTACCAAAAATTTCAATTTCAATTCTAATTTACAATTCACAATTCTAAATCTAGAACAACAAACTAAATTCAATAGCTAAAACAAAACCACAAACAACGACCAAAATACCAAAATCAATTTATAAAATACCAAAATATTAACTCCCAAAATCCAAACCCACAAATATTGGGTGTTGGAAAACAGTATGCTAGTAGGGCTGGGAGGGCAACGGTGGCCGGAAAACGATGATGACGTCCGGAAAAATGGGCGGCGACGGCGAGGTGAAAACTCCTTTTTTTTGACTTTTTTGGAATATTTTTCTCCACAAATGAAGGATTTGAAGACAAAATGATATATTTATGCTTTTTTTTAGAGTTTTTGGATAGTTTTTAGAGGTTTTGGACGAAAAAGGAGAGAGAAAACTGAGACGGTCACCGGAAAAATGGAGAAAAGAGTTATGCGATCATGTTTATACAGGTGGCTTTTGGCGACGACATTATGTCATTACAAAAAGGATTAAATAGTCATTGCAATTAATATAAAAACAACTTCATTCTTCTTCACCTCATTAATATTTCTGAGAATATTCTGCACGAATATAACCGTGCTCATTTTTTACGACTAATTTGTTATAATGTTGTCGAAAATAATTTTAAAGAAACCGCCAAAGTTTCCACCATTTTTTTGGGAAAATTTGTATTCTCAATTACTTACGACGATATTATGAAATAAGTCATCACGAAAAATAGTCGTTCTTGATAGAATTTTGTATAATGCTTTTTTGTGACGACATGTGTCGTCACAAAAACAATCGTCTTGAAAAGAATTTTCTAGAACTATTTTTTACGACGACTTTTCAATATGTCGTCACAAAAAATAAAGAAATATCTGGAATCTATTCACGGGAAACTGTCAAATTTTCTGCCTCTTTTTGGCCAAGTCACCGCTAGCTGTAACTATCAATATTTGCGATGATATGTCGTCGCAAATAATGGACAAACTGATGCCAACATTGTTGGTGCCATATTGGTTTTGGCACCAATGGATATTAGCTATGACATGTCGTCGTGAATAATTTGTCAAATTTTAGCGACGATATGTCGTCGCAAATAGTGAAATTTTGTGCAACGACATGTTGTCGTAAATAGTGAATGCGACGACAAGTCGTTCAAAAATTTGTTTTCTTTTTGGCGACGACATGTCGTTGCTAATATTGTAATTTTAGCAACGATAAATGTCATCGCTAATAATCTTGTCGCTAATAACCTTTTTTGTTGTAGTGTAAGTTACTTTAGCATGATTTTTAGTTTAGATGTTTCAACTGAGATATTCTTAAAGGTCATCTTCTGGCCTACACATGAAAGTATTAAAGTAATTACTTCAGTTTTAGAACATTGACTAATTATATTCAATTAATCGAATGTACTATCACAATCTATAGTATCATGTAATTCATATCCAACTCATGAAAGGAACGTCGTACATATAGGAATTTAACCATTATTTATCGTAAATCATGATTAAATTACGATTTAGACGTGAATTTTTCGAGCTCTACCCTTTCAACTTGGTACAGTCTCTAAAATCACGGAAGAGCTTTCTAGTCATTTTTGTTAAAATTATTAAGTAAATTTAGAGAGTTCTCTTGTAGATGCTCTTAGAGCAATGCCAGTTATGCTAGCCGTTTCATGTTTTAAGTCAAAATGGTTAATGATTTAGCTTCTTTTTGACTTATCCCAATTCCAACAATTAGCTAAATGGTTAGCTATTTTAGAAAATGTCTTTCACACTAGTTAAATATTGCTAGCATGAAGTGGTTAGCCATTTAATTTTTTTATTATTTTATTCTTTCAATGGTGCCTAGTAAATGCAAATGTTCTTTTTTAAATTCAATAAAATTATTCATATTTTAAATTTAATAAGTATTAAAATAATGTATATTTAGCTAAAATAGAAGTATGATTAGAGTGAATCACCCAAACATTACTAACTGATTTTAAAGTGGTTTTTCTGACATTTTTTATGAATCAACATTTAATTGATCTATTCCTCTTATTTTTATTTTCCATTTTTTTTCTAATTGAGCTTCCATACATTACACATCCTCTTATTTAATTAAGTTATTGGGTTGAAAATTTGTTATCTTAAAAAAATTGAAAATTTGTTTATTTATTGTCATGTTTTGAAAAAAAATAAAATAAAAATGCCATTTGTCATATTTTCTCCTATACTTATGGACGCATGGATCCAGTGCTAGTTTTATTTTTAATTTTTTGCTAGAAGCATTCAAGTACTAATTATTGATGTGACATCCTAGAAAAATTCTGTTTTGTAATTAAAATCAAGTAGAAGACAAAAGCCTAAATTTTTACTAAGAGAAATAAGCGGAAATGAAGACATATACTGGAAAAAGAGCGATAACCGTTGAGGTTTGTTTTTGTTTTTGTTTTTGTTTTTGTTTTTGTTTTTTTTGTTTTTTTTTTTTTTTAATTAACGGTTATCACTTACTTCACAAAATAGAAATGGAGAAATCAGAATAACAATGACCTGTTAATTATTTCTATTTTTCCCCTTCTTTAAAGGAGAAAAAATCATTAAAGGAGAAAAATATAATTATTCAATCTAGGTGGCACCAATATTACTTTTGAAAGCATATTCGTGACTAGTTCACATTTAAATATAAAATTAAACATTAAAGGCTTAAATCAAAATCTGATCAGTAACTTTCATCATTCATTAGTATATATTAAAGTAAAAACTTTACATGACTTGCATAAAGTGTGACTACAACGAAATTCGTTATCTTAAATCTTGATTAAATTCAAGATTTAGCGTTATGAAATTTCCAGGCCATTAATTAAATAAGCATTTAGGTCTCTATTTGTGACAATCAACAATCCTTGAGACAAATTAAAGAGGTAAACTGTGTTGTCTTACATTGCTTCAGAAATTATATATGATGATTTATAAATAAGGACACTATCTCTTAAGCATATTCATTGAATCCGTCAATCTGTGCAATTTGCAAATTTCAATCCAGTTTGTCGGATTGAATTAGATTAAAAAATTTGGATTGGCACTAGATAGTAATTTTTAAAATCTGAGTTATGGTTTGGATTGTTGATTAAACATTTTTTAATCTGAATAAATACACACTATATATTTTACTATATATCTTAATAACATATATATTAACTTTTTTTAATTATTGATAGAGCTTAAATTTTATGTTATATTTTGTGGAACTACTTTATTTTTATGTTATGTTATGTTTGTGTTTAATTTTGTTATTAATTATATGAGAATATTGAAAAGAGACAAGTTACAAAATGTAGACCAATCCGCAAATCCGCATAATCCAATTTGTGGTATCTATCGTTTCCAGATTAGATTAAATTGGAATATTATATTGTCGATTGATCTCTAATCCGTGTATTTTGATTATGCGAACACCCTACCATCTTCCAAGGGTATAAGAGCCTTTGGACAATGCCCAATAGTAGAACTGTACTGCTCAAAAGAAATACGTATAAAAAAATAAATAAAAATAGCTCAAATAGAGATAGAGCTCATAGGAGGGATTTATACTACAAATTCTACATTGGACGACGTTTATTGAACGAAGTTTGTCTCAAATGGTGAAAAAATATAGAACCAAGATTTCTGTAGCTAAAAAATTTGTACGGTACATTAGACGATGTATTCCAAAAAATTTGTTGTTAAATGTTAGACATTAGACGACAATTTCTAAAAATTATCATCTAACGTATACAAAGAAAATTAAACAAAAAAAATACGAGCACATTATAGAAGAGATTTTTAAAACCATCGGACCTGTTTGTTACCGTTTTCGTTTTCATTTTTCACGTTTTTCGAAGTAAAAAATTAAAAACAGAGTCTAAAAACGTGTTTGGCAAAGTTTGTGCCAGAAAACAAAAACAAAAATATTTTTGTCGTTTTGCGGATTTTTGAAAACAGAAAAAATCCGTTTTCATTTTCTTGTTTTCATTTTTGTTTTCCTTCTTTCTTCTTCGATCGTCCTCTTCGTTTTCCCATTTTCATTTTCTCCTCACTTTTTCCCCGTACCACACTAATTTGGCCTCTTCGTCTTCATCGGCATCTTCACCGACTCAACTCCGCAGACGGTGGTCGTTCAACAGAAGATCTGGAAATCTCCTCTCTCCTCCACTGACTTGTCCTCTTTCTCTCACTCTTGCTTTCTCTCTCCTCCCTCTCTCTCTTCTCCGACTCTTTCGATTATTATTTCCCTCAGACTCTTACGGCGATTAAGAAAGTGTCTTCGACAGCGAAGCTTCTTCCTTCACCACCTCCAGATTTAGCTCAATTCTCTAGTGCCGTGATTTTCTCGCTCCTTTTCCGGCTTGCCCAAACAGTAATGTTTTTTTTTTAATTCTCTGTTTTGCTTTTGATTTCACGGTTGTTGATCGGAGTAGTTTGAGAGTTTGAAGCATCGGATGAGACTGTGGTGAGTTTGAAGTTTGAAGCTCGATTTCTGTTCATGAAATGTGGAGATTGGAAATTGAAAGTGGCCGATCTCTTGCCTGTTTTTATTCTCTCTGGTTTTTTCTTTTTTGCTTTTTTGTTGCTCTGTTTTTTTTCGATTGATGTGTATGTTGGTGTATGTATATAATGTATTTGTACATATATATAAATATATAATCCCCATCATTTTTCTATTTTATTAAATGTCTCAGTTAATCAGCAACTTTCTAGGTTTATTTCCAAATGTGCAGCTTTCCCTCTAGTACAAATCAAAATTGTGGACTTCTTCCAAATTCAACGGTCTCCAGAACCAACCCGGAAACCAATCCAGTATTAAAAAAAAAGCCTCAAAATTTGCGTATGTTAATGCTTTAGGATGGTAAATTTTCTGGTATATATATAGAAAAACTCAAAATTTGCAATTCTATTCATATTTTAGGATGCTAATTTTTCTGATTTAAAGTAATGAAAACGTTTTTAAAAATTAAACCACCAAACACAATTTCAATTTTTTTTAAACTGAAAACAATCTCAGAATAAAATTACCAAATGCATTTTCAGAAATGATTTCAAAATGAAAATAAAAACGTTTTCATTTTTATTTTTATACAAAAAATAAAAACGTTTTGGAACCAATTCCAAACGCACCCATCGTGTCAATATTTAACAACCGTTTTTAAGAAACCATTGTTAAATATCAAAAAATTTCAAAAGAAAGACTTTTTCCCGCTCATTTATTTCACTTAAATTTCAAATCTTTCTCTTTGCCTTCTATAATTCCAAGCATTCTCTTCCGCTTTCTCTCACTCTTATTTCTAAATTCTAAATTTTTCTCTCAATCCCTCTCTTCCTCACTTCCTTACTCTCTCTCTCTTCGTCATTCTCTCTCTATTTCCTTCCCGGTCCCTCCCAAACCTTAACGCTTTTGTCCCAAATCCTTCTCACTTTCTTAATCACTTCTCACTCTATCAATCGTTGCCATTGACACCGCTATGACCCAATGATAGTGTCCGCCATTGCCGCTTCATCTCCTCTCCATGTTTGCTGTCATCACCACATGACCATCGGAATCCCAGAACTTAAATATTTTTGGAGTTATCTGTGTACTACTTTATACTCTTTTGCAAACAGGGAAAAATCAAGACCAAGTTCAGTTGCAGTAGAAACTGAAGTGTCATAATGGAATTAGGCGACATAAAATAAGTAGGATCCGTTTAATTTGCTGATTCAAGTTTTTCATTTGAGTTGAGATGTAACTTTATGTGAAAATTTTTTACTATAGTAAAACTCAAATTGGTGAAATGAATGAGTCGTAATTAATATATATATATATATATATATATATATTCAACAAATTATATAACGTCTTTGAGTGAGAAGTGTTGTGTATATTTTTTCCAACACCAAAAGCACACCTTTGAACTTGTCATGTGATAAGAACACCTTGGTGAACCAAGAACTCTGCGAAAGAAACGAGTAAAACGCAAGCACCGGTGGCGCATAGATCGATGACTCTCCGGTGCTTAAGTGAGTCTGACGTAAAGAAGAAGATTTGCTTCCTTCTCTTAACGTTTATTGAATGCTTCATGAGAAATGTTTCGTTCAGTGTTTTTTTTTTCTTTTTTTTTTGGTCTACTTTTATTTATTTATTTTTCTTTACTAAACTACCGCTATTCTTGAACTTAAATTTCAGATTAACCATATGTTATATGTTAAAGACTGTTGTGTGCGAAGCGCACGTCGCTAGTGCAGTACTATAAATGGGAATATTTAAAAGAGATATAAGATCCGAAGAAGCTTATAGGCTGCAAATACTGGTATATACAGGGTGAATAAAAACTAGCCTACTTTATTGTGCTTACATATAAAAACTGACGTAGACAATATTCCACGAAGCTTTAGCTTTCTTAGTATTTTTGGTTTTTTTTTTTAATTATTTATATTGGCGCCTCATGAACTTTGGAGTCATTTTCAGTTTGCATCCTGAACTTTAAAAACTCTCACTTTGCCCCCTGAACTTTGAGCTTTGGGGTCCTTTTTGCTGTAATTTCTGTTAAAACAGACAAAAATAGGGAGTTAAGTGTAATCATATAGTTTTATCTGTTTCTTTTTAATAAAAATGTAAACAGAAAGACTACGTGACTGTGTTATTGTCTTTTTTTTTTATATTTTTTAGTGGAAATTATAACAAAAGAGGTTAAGTGAAAATAATTTAAAATTCAGGAAGTAAAGTGAGAATTTTAAAGCTCAAAGGGCATACATAGATTCTAATTTTTAGAGACATCAGTGATAATAATCTTTTTTAATATATTTTTTTTTCTAATTTTTGAAAGGATTAGCTTTCTTATTCTCAATAGATAGTAAAATTAGTAGTCCTTACGTAAGGAAAATAAATTATGGTTGAAAAATGTATAAATTTAATACAGTTCAAAATATAAGATAAATTTTTAATAATCTTAAAATACATGGTATAAATATGGAAAGAAAAAAAAAAAGTTATAGCAGTTGTGCTGTTCAGAGTTCAATAGAGAGAGACAATTATATATGGTTGACAAAGAGTTTATATTAATTGGCTAATTGCTACAAGAGTTTGATGAAAACCAATAATGGGGGATTACCATGCTATGTGTGTGAGCCACAGTATCATGGAACGGATTACATATTATTGATAAAAGGGACTTTTTCTAAATTGTAAAGCTAGCTAAAGTACGATAATATCGACTAGTCAGCCAACTTTTTTGACATTAATTCTCACCAAGTGGTGCAGGGAAAAAAACAAAAGTAACAACGTTCACAGTTTCCTTACCGTGACTAATGGATATGCCATAAGTAATAAAATCTCTCTCAAATTTAATGTTGATCAATGGAGTAATATGTTATATGTGTGTTCGAATTTTAGTGTATCTTTCGGTATATAATTTTTTTTTTTAATTTGTGAAAACAATACACAGTTTTTTTTTTTTTTTTTTTTTTTTTTTTTTTTTAGATTCATTCGATATTTTTTGTTTTTTAATTTTTTTAATTTTTAGAAACCAATACACAATGTTTTTTTTTTTTTTTTTTTTTTTTTTTAGAGATTCATTCGAGCTCACTTGTGGTACCTGTTATTTATCAGTGTCGTGTTTCTTATAACATGGACTATGTGTTATTCTAAAAATTTGAATTATTCATTGATATAATCAATACATAAAGACAAATCCTGTATAGCATATTTATTTTTAAATATTTTTTATTCTTTAATGAACAACATATTTATGATCTCATCATAAATTAAGCACTCTTATTATTCAAGACCCGAATTAATACTTAAGAGAACTATGTATTTGACTTCATTATTGAGGAATGGATGTCATCTTATAAATAATTGACGTTTTCATGATCTATTTTCCAATATACAAGTAATGAGATTCAATTGCATACAAATCTAATCTTTACAAGGTAAACGCAAAAACATAACCTCATAAACATGAGTCCGTTAATAACTTATAATTATGATTCAAGATATGATCACTACTTTGACTAGATGTTAACAAAAATATTTTAGAGATTCAAATTTAATCATGTTCCAGTCATATATACAAAATCACATTATATAAAGTGTTTTCATTTTATTGACTTTTCACTAACAATTATGATAAAACTGTCTCATTCACAATGGAAATAAACCGTAGAAGGCATAGTCAATTAATAAAGAACCCAACTTTAATTACATATTACAGACAAGTTAGAATATTCTTTAAATTTTTTCCTATATAATACTTATATAATGCCTTACTATGATTTTGTCGAGGATATATAGAAACTTGACTATTGAAGATTGCGCGTAACACTTTATAAGTACAATTGGACCGATACTAATTATATATGAAGGTTGATAGTGACAGCCTTATAAAAATAGATTTCCATTGAATGACCTTCAAGAATAAATCTTTGATTTATATACGTAAATGTCTACTTAGAGCATCTTAAATATATAAAAACGTCAACTATTTTAGTTATATACAAAACTTTCTACTACAAAGACGTGGTAATCCTCACATAATGAAAAATGAATAAAAAAGTCTTGAAAATAAAATCTTAAAAGAAATAATCCAATTTTGAATAAAGAAGTAAAATAAAATTTGAATAATGCATTTAACGAAACTTGTCTATTTTAATAAAAATGGCCGGGAAGTTTCTTTTACAAAATTAATAAAATATTCCAATTCGTCATATAACGTCATTATTTTCGTTATTGTAATGACAACGTCATTATAAAACAGAACTCGTCATAAATAAGAAGCACGAAAGTATATTTAATAAGAACCATTTTCATTACCTTAAGAGTGCTATCATCATCAAACATACTGGAAATAAAGGTTTGAAGAAATCTCAAAAAATAAAAAATGTAACAGACATGGACCTATAGATTAAGCAGTGTCATTATTCTAATGAGAACAACATTATGGCCAAGAATATGTACAAAAGTTTGCAATAAAACATAAACGGGGATTAGAAATGGTCTTAATGAATTTATCAGATACAAGCAAGTAAATATGTTAACAAAACCTGTCAATAAATTGTCATTATGAAATTTTTATCAAAAGTAAAATACAAAAGAGACAATTATGTACAAATAAATATTAATTTCATTAATTTAATGACAATATCATTATTCAACAGATTTTGTAATCATAAGAAAGGCTAAAATGTACTCAATAATGAGCAATTTCAGTATTATAACAGAGCTATCAGCATCAAATTAATAGTCTGAACTAAAGTTTTGAAGGAACCTTAAATAATGAAAATGCAGGAGAAATGAACTTAAAAAGAGCTGTTTAATTATGGTAAGGAATACATCATTATGAAAAAGATACGATTAACAAATTCATTTGACAAAAAAAAAAAAAATATATATATATATATATATATATATATATATATAAGATACGGTTTTATTGTTATTAACCGTCGTTAACGCATTTATTTCTACTAGTGTAATAAGCTTTTCAAAGAACAGGTGTTGAAAATGTTAAACCATATATATAAAGCAAAAATAGAAACTAACAAGGAGAATATTTTTAACTAGAAATTTCAGCAGAAATATAAATTATTACAATAAAGCTAAACCTCCAACAAAGAACGAATTCTGAACAAGAGTATCTCGAGGCCTGTAATTGTCACAGTTTCCTTAAAACAAATTGGCCCTATCCACAGGTGCTCAAGAATATTGCGAGCGTCTATCTCCCAGGATACAACGACGATGAGCAGTACTTAAGCACAAAAGAACTACTCCAACGAACTCTAGCCGTACCTTCACTCTATCACCGGAAGACCTAACAACTCTAAGAACAAAGAATACATTTGAAAGGAAAGCAAAGCTCCGAAAATTTGCTGCACTGAAATGGTTGAAGAGAGCCTCTTTATATAGGTTGTTGGAAAGGGGTGTTACAAACATGCCATTAATATGAATAAATCGTGGAATAATGAGGATTTAACCAAATTAAGCCCTTAGGTTATAACCATAGTAATTCTGAGTTAATTTTCCCCTTTAATGCTCATTAACCCCTGCACTAATGCTATAGTAATGCAGCAGTTTCTCCAAATCCGAATTTGAAAAAAAAAAAAAAAAAAAAAAAAAAAAAAAAAAACTTCCGGATTTAAGTTGGAAAATACAAAAGAAAAATTACAAAACAAAGCCTACGTGAGGACAAGTCTGACGGACCAACATTCGCGTCGGCTACATCATGTGAGCGCACACATTAGGCCCCTAACCCACCGGCCCGATGATTCCATAGCCCCTGTGCGTGAGAGAGCATCTTGGGTGCACATTCTTACCCAAGCTTGAAAGTGCAAAAAACTTCAACACGCTTTGGTTTCTTTCCCATGTAGGATTTTCCAACTTTTCAGTAGGCACACTTAGAGCATCAATTTCTCATTCACTCTATAGGCAAGTTTTAGTCTTTTACCATGGTAAAGCCATGTTTTTTCCAATAACCCCTTACATGAATGAAGTTGATCAATGACAAGGAAGACTCAATGTGGTGATAGAACAGTTAAAATCTATATAGCATAGGTAGATGTTAATCCTTGAACCTTTCCTCATGAGAATATATTTACTTTATTGACTGACCAGCAGATGCGATGTCCTTGAACTATTCTGTGATTTATGTAAATGATGATATACCTCACACAAATATCTTCCAGGCACAGTTTTGGTTCTCATTGTTCTGTTCGTTTTGGCCGTGGATATTTGCTTGGTCCTGCGAGAGTTTTTAGAGAATTGAGCCCAGAAAATTCTCCTTAGAAGCGGCCTCTCTTCTCTCTCACATAGGTGATCCCTTTGTTAAGAGTATCCCGTAATACTCCGCTCAGTTACCTGATGCATAAGGATCATTAAAAGCATAGCTTAACCTTTTCTGCTATGGGTTTCACTATTTTCATCATAGGAATGGACCAGGGGGACCCCCACATTGATTCGACATAGTCTTTACAATTAGGTTGTCCCTTTGAACCTAGATCTTGGGATCTCCAGTCAGCTAGGTTAGGTTTACCTTCGTATTGACTTCATTTTTTCATGGGCTTAAGTCTCATTCCTCTTGATGTTGTTTCAACTTGATCACTATTTAACCTATTGGTCAGCGGATCCACAATGTTTTCCTTTGACTTCACATAGTCAAGAGATATAACTCCAGCTGTGATCAGTTGCCTAACGGTATTATGTCTATGATATATATGTCTTGACTTACCGTTATACATCACATTTTGTGCCCTACCAATCATAGGTTGGTTATCGCAGTATATGCATATTGTTGGCACAGGTTTTGGCCATTTTGGAATATCCTCCAAAAAATTTCTTAGCCATTCAGCCTCTTCGCCGCATTTATCCAAGGCTACAAACTCATATTCCATTGTGGATTGGGTTATTATCGTTGCTTGGAGGACTTCCAAGAAACGGCTGCACCTTTTAAAGTGAAAACACATCCACTAGTCACTTTGGAGTCTTGTATGTCAGATATCCAGCTTGCATCAATATATCCTTCAAGGACAACAAGATATCTGGTATAATGCAGCCCATAATAATGAGTATAACATATGTATACCTAAGTACTCTGACTATCGCTTTCCAGTGTTCAGTTCCTGGATGACTCGTATATCTACTCAAACAGCTAACATTGTAGGCAATATATGTCTTGTACAGCTCATTAAGTACATTAAATTGCCTATCACTCTAGCATACTCCACCCGTGAGACACATTCTCCCTTACTCTGGGACATATGTTGACTTGTATCAATTGGAGTTTTGGACAATTAGAGTTCTGGGCACGCCAGAATCATCTTTATTGAATTGTCAAGAATCCTGACCACATAGTGTGATTGACTAAGAATGAGCCCATATGATGTACTCGTGATTTTCACCCCAAAATCACATTAGCGAGTCCTATATGTTTCATATCGAATCTTGACTTTAACCATCTGAGCATTGCTACTGACAATGAGTATGTCATCCATACACAGATAGAGACTAACATATCCAACTTTTGTATTTTTGACATAAACACACTTATCGCACTCACTGATTCTAAAACCATTTGAAACCATGACATTGTCAAATTTCTCGTGCCACTGTTTAAGTGCTTGCTTTAGCCTGTACATGTACTTCGCCAATTTGCAAACTTTCTTTTATTGTTCTGTGGCTATACAACCCTCGGGTTGTTCCATGTAAATTTCTTCTTCAAGATCTCCATTAAGAAAAGCAGTACTAACGTCCATCTGGTGGACCTCTAGATTCCGTAGTGCATCAATGGCTAGAATCATTCTTATAGAATTTATTCTCGTCATAGGAGAATAAGTGTCAAAGTAATCAAGGCCTTCTTGTTGTCTATAACCTTTACTTACAAGCCTAGCCTTGTACTTGTCAATGGTTCTGTTTGTCTTTATTTTTGAAGATCCACTTAGAACCCGGAAGCTCTCATCCTAAAGGGAGGTCTACCAATTCCTAAGTGTGATTCTGCATGATGGAGTCAATCTTGCTTTTTATAGCCTCTTTCCACAAAGGACCCTTAGTAGAGCTAACAACTTCTTTATAAGTTTGAGGTTCAGCCTCAAGTATATAGGTCAGAAAATCTGGTCCAAAAACCTTTTATGTCATTGCCCTGCTGCTTCTTCTAGGCTCTACTTCCACCTCCTCAATATCGATACCTTGGTCCTCACTATTCTCATTAATAGTCTCAAAAGTTCATTTTGAAGAACTCGGTTCATCCCTTTTGGACCTGGAAGGAAATAAATTCTCAAAGAATGATGCATTCCTTAACTCTACACAAGGAATGTCTCAAAAGTTTTCTTAAAATAGATTCACCCTCTCCACAGGTGCTTAAGAATATTATGAGCATCTGTCTCCCAAGATACAACAACGACGAGCAATACTTAACGATAAAAGAACTATTCCAATGAACTCTAGACTCTATCACCGGAGGACCTAACAACTCGAAGAAAAAAAATACACTAGAAAGAAAAGCAAAGCTCCGAAAATTTGCTGCACTGAAATTGTTGAAGAGAGCCTCTTTATATAGGCTGCGGAAAAGGGGTGTTACAAACATGCCATCAATATGAATAATGTTAGGAATAGTATCGTAGAAGCATGAGATGTAAAAAGATATTTATTATTTATTTAATAAAAGAGTTTATTCATCATTCTATGTGCATATATTTATGAATATTTTATGAATATCAAATAAAATTCCTGGATTATTATGTAACCTTAAACATGGTATATAAGTGTTGTATACAAGAGGATAATGTTTAAGGATGGTAATCAAAAAGCAATTGTTCATAATGAATTTAATTAAAGTTTAGAATCTTTAATTAAAACATTATTAATACGTGTCATTCCCATTTAGAATGGAACGGTGTTATCCACACTGTTAATATGGCGAGATATTGAATGAGTGTATTTCGCATAATGAGATTATGTGGAACATGGACGCAGACACAATATGAATTTCTAATAATATCCATTAAGCATAGAAATTCTAATTGAGTCTACCGATGGTCATATATAGGATAATCTTAATCTTGAGTTCTTAACAAACTCCTGTTTATGGATTTATGTCTTTTGATTTACTCGGTATGGATTCTGAGACCCTAAATCCTATTCCTTTTATTTTGGAGACATAATGAAATAGGTAGCTGGGAATGTGATTATACGAGATGGAATCCATTCCTTCTTGAGAAAGAAGCAGATAAATAATTCTCTTGACTGTTGATTCGGTACTTGGATTAGTAAGAGCGCTCTGGTTCATGAATGTGTTTTAGGAATCACTATCCATTAGAGAATCAATGGTACTCAAGGATAAATATGTAATTAGAGAAGTTAACGGATTCTACCTGACTCTAATTATGAATTATTTATGGAGGATCGATCTATGTGAAATGACTATATCAAATGGACACTTCGCAGTTTAGAAGTAATTAATGTCAATAATTTTGAGAGTTCAATTCCAAGTTTATAGTGGAGTAACTATTGGAATTAATAGAATTAATTAATTAATTAAAGTGTTTAATTAATTATTAATTTTATTCGAGCTCGGGATTATAGGTCCATTAGTCTTTGTAATTCTACTAGACAAAAGGGTTGGGAATTTTAGAATTACGAATTCTAAAATTAAATACTCAAAAAATAATTAATTGAGAATTAATTATTATTTAAATAATGTGATTATTTAAATTTAAATTTGAACACATCTAGATTTATCCATTTAAACTTATTTGATAAGTTGTTCAATTTAGAATTCAAATTAATTTAAGTTTGAGTTAAATTTGAATTTGAATCTGAATTAAAATTGGACTACTGGATAAAGGATAAAATCTCTTCCTTCCCTATCTGATATAGGCGCCACACACAGGGATAAAACCCTAGAGGGTGGCCGGCCACTTAAAGGATAAGAGGAAGGAATTTTTTGTTCCAAATTCAAAATTGGAGATAAGGATTTGATTCTATTTTGAAGTTTGACTTCTACTCTTTAAATATGAGAAAGATAGAAAATTGTAGATACAATTTTGAATCATATTTTTCAGCCCTAAAGTGTTTGTGGCCGAAATTCTCATATTGGAAAAAGAGAGCAAAATATTTTTTCTCCAAAAATTCCACATCGTGCTTGCGTTGGTGTTTGTGGAAATTCGATTGTTTAAGAAACTCATGTTTGTCTCACGTGTGTCCACACACACATCTACATAAAATCAAGGAATCGACGTGGAAGACTTTGGTATTCTAAACACAAAGCTTGGAGCAAGGACTGTTCTTGGTCAAAAAATTCAAGTTATCATCCGAGTCGGCTTCTAGGTATTTTTCCAATTGATTCTTAAACTATATAAATTAATGTGATTAATTTATTCATGCATAAATTAATATAATCTATAGAGTATCTCAAATGTTTTATGAAAATTTTTGTTATACACGATCCGCTATCCACCACACTTCTGCCGCCGAATTCGATTCGGCAACCATCAAATAAATCGTGGAATAATGAGGATTTAAGCAAATTAATTCCTTAGGTTATAACCATAAGAATTCTAAGTTAATTTGCCCCTTAAATGCTCATAAACCCTTGCACTAATGTTGTAGTAATGCATCTGTTTCTCCAAATCTAAATAAAAAAAAAATTTGGATTTAAGTTGGAAAATCAAAAGAAAAATTACAAGACAAAGCCTGTGCGAGGACAAGTCCGACGGATTGATATTCGGTCGCCCACATCATGCGGGCACACACATTGGGCCCCCTAACCCACCGGGTCGATGATTCGCAGCCCCAGTAAAGAGTGCATCTTGGGTGCACATTCTTACCCAATCTTAAAAGTGCCAAAACTTCAACAAGCCTTAGTTTCTTTCCCATGTGGGATTTTTCTCCAACTTTCCAATAGGCACACTTAGAGCATCAATTTTTCATTCACTCCATTGGCAAGTTTTAGTCTTTTAACATGGTAAAACCATGTTTTTTCCAAATCTTCAAAATCTTAAGTAGATGTTGTTGGGAATGGTGTTCTAGAAGCATGAGATGTAATAGGATATTTATTATTTATTTAATGAAAGAGTTTATTCATTATTTTATGTGCATATATTTATGAATATTTTATGAATATCAATGAAAATTTCATGATTATTTATGTGAAATTAAACGTTGTATACGAGAGGATAATGTTTAAGGATACTAATCAAAAACAGTGTTCATAATGAATTTAATTAAAGTTCAGAATCTTTAATTAAAACATTATTAATACATGTCATTCTCATTTAGAATGGAATGGTGTTATCCACACTATTAATATGACAAGATATTGAATGAGTGTATTTTGCATAATGAGATTATGTGAAACATGGACACAAATACAATATGAATTTCTAATAATTTTCGTAAAGTATAAAAATTCTAATTGAATGATCTTAAAGCTGAGTTCTTAACAGGCTTCTATTTATGGATTTGTGTCTTTTGATTTACTCAGTACGGATTATGAGATCTTGAATCCTATTCATTATTTTTTGGAGACATGATGCAGTAGGTAGCCGGAAATGTTATTATAAGAGATGGAATCCATTCCTTCTTGAGATAGAATTAGATAAATAATTCGCTTGAGGACTGATTCGGTACTTGGACTAGTAGAAGCTCTGATTCATGAATGTGTTTTATGAATCACGGTCCATTAGAGAATCAATGGTACTTAAGGATAAAGATATAAGAGAAATAGTAGAAAATAAGCCAATATGAAAAGTTTAAGAAAGGAAATAGGCTAATTTTTAGTTATAGAAATTAATAGGCCATAACTTGTCAAGTTATGGTTCATAACTAGATAAGTTATGGATAAACTTATCAAGTTATGGTTCATAACCGGACAAGTTATGGACAATTATAAATAATAACTTGTCAAGTTATGGTTCATAACCAGACAAGTTATGGACGAAAATAATAATTTGGCCTATTTATTAACTTATGTAAACTATTGACCTATTAATTTTAATTCATCTTAAATTTTAGCCTATTTTCCTCTTTCTCCCAAGATATAATTAGAGAGGTTAACAGATTTTACCTAGCTCCAATTATGAATTATTTATAGAGGATTGATCTATATGCAGTGACTATATCAAATGGAATTTTACAGTTTAGAAGTAATATATATCTGTAATTCTGAACGTGCAATTCCAAGTTTATAGTGGAGTAACTATTGAAATTAATAGAATTAATACTTAATTAAAGTGTTTAATTAATAATTAATTTTATTAGAGATCAGGATTATAGGTCCATTAGTCCCTGTGTTATCCTAGTAATTCTACGAGACACAAAGGGCAAAATGAGAATTTTAGAATTACGGAAGTCTAAAATTAAACACTCAAAAATAATTAATTGAGAATTAATTATTAGTTAAATAATATGATTATTTACATTTGAATTTTAACACATCTAGTTTTATGCATTTAAACTTATTTGATAAGTTGTTCAATTTAGAATTCAAATTAATTTAAGTTTGAGTTAAATTAGAATTTGAATTGAGTCAAAATTGGACTGCATGATAAATGATGATTTTCTCTTCCTTCCCTATCTGATATTGGCGCCTACACAGGGGTCAAATCCCCAATGAATGGCCGGCCATAATGGATAAAGGATAAGAGGAGATTTTGTTCCAAATTCAAATAGGAAATAATTAACAAGGTTTATATTGGAGATAAAGATTGGATACCTTCTATAAGTTTGACTTCTACTCTATAAATAAGAGAATGATAGAAAATTGTGGACATAATTTTTGAAAACAATTTTTGACCTAACTTTCAGAGTGTGGCCGAAATTCTCTTATTGTATGAAGGAAAAATATTTTTTCTCCAAAAATTCCACATCGTGCATGCGCTGGTGTGCCCATACACATGTCTTCGTTGATTCTAGGAATTGACGTGAAAGAAATTGGTTTTCTAAATGCAAAGCTTTGGAGCAATGATTGTTCGAGGTCAAAGAACTCAAGTTATCATCCTAGCTAATCGGCCACCGAGTATAATTCCTAATTGAATTCTTAATGAATAAATTAATGTGATTATTTATTCGTGCATAAATTAATATAATCTATAGAGTATCTCAAAGGTTTTATGAAAATTTTTGTTATACTCGATCCGCTACCCTCACGTTCCGCATTCGAGAATTCGATTCGGATTCGGAAACCAACAGATGTATAGGGCCTTCTCAGCATGATATGATTCAACCGCAATTTCAACGGGAAAAGAATGAAAGGTTCAAAATTTTCTGAGATTTGGGCAGAGTTTTCAGCCTAAAAGAATGAATAAAAATGAAAAAAAAAAAAAAAAACGTTTATAAAGGTATATTCATAGGCAAAAGTTAGCTCGTCTATGATCAAGCTACTTAAATATAGTTTCAAGCACCGCATGAAATCGACTAGATTAATTTTATTCCATCAATGACAGGTCAACATAAAGGCACATTACTTAAAGAAAAAAAAAAAGTACACGTTATTCGAACCATGTGTTGGTAAAATACTTTTAACATATTTATTGTAAGTATTCAAACGTAAATATCGAAAAATAACACCTTGAGGATCTCAAGGGTAAAGCTCAATGAGAGATCTCACTCCTAGTTTTCGATTGATTTTATAGTGACTGAATCCGGCACTGAAAAAGAGCTTCTCCCATTCCCTTAAGTTACGCTCTTTGCCGGAGAAGCTGACCATCATTATCATGTCGTTGCACAGTTGTATGCCAGTTATTTCATCTGTATTCTTGCTGTCAATGACGGTTTCAATAACAATGACTTTTCCTCCTTTCTCATTTTTCAAAATTGCTTCTCTACACTTCTTCAAAATTGTAAGGCTCTCTTCGTCATTCCAGTCATGCAGTATCCACTAGTTGAGACAAAGCAATAACAAGTGCATTTAGTTTACAAGTAAAGAAAGGTCTATATCTAGGATATTTTTAAAAGAGTAAACAGATAAAATGTGTTAAACGACATAATATGTCCATGTCATGTTTCAGATATTTATGGCATGTTTGGTGAATAGGTACAGAATGAGGTGGCTTTAACTGATTTGAACTTTTGGTTCAAAACATTGAAAACCAAAGGTGTACTTTTTTTTTTTTTTCAAAATATAAAATTATTTGTTTGTTAAACAACATCTATTTATTAAACGACCTCGTAAGTTTTACCTATTATTTGAAAATTTTGAGTTGCCCACAACAAATTATTATTTTCTTTTTTAATTATGAGGGAAATAACATTTGTTACTCACTAAACAATTAAAATATATAATTCTCTATTTATTTATTAAATTGTTATGTCTAATATTTTTATAGCGCTCCCACTGAAAATATATTTTTCAGCTTTGCCACTAGCTCGAGTAAAATTAGCTAGATAAGATGGAAGAGACAACAATTCGATAGAAACGCACAACAAATTTTTGTTATACAATTATTCTTACGGGAATTATATGTTTACAGCCCACGTTTTTGTTAACGAACTCCTAAATATTTAAAATTTAAAATTACTTTTTAATTGTAAAATCTCATAATTCAACGGCTACCCTTATATGTACACTTCATGCTTAAATCATTGAGAAATATATAATAATATACAATCACACACTTTTTAGAATAAATCTTAGACCCCTTTTCTTCTTTATTTCAAAAAGGAAAAAAAAAAAAAAAAAAAAAAAATACACCCCTTTCACCTAGAAATTGATTACACATATAATGGAGAACCATTATGATGATCTTAATTACACCTAATTTTGACGCCTGGTGGCATTCTTTTCGTTTAATTATCGAAACCATTGATGGATGGCAAAGCAAACATCCAAGGATTCTTATATTGTAGCGTTCTTCTTGTTAGGTCTTAACATGACACTAATTATATTAGTGGAGGGACATGAAAGTGGAAAAGAAGAAAGGAGCGCGAGAACGAACACGTACCTTGAGCAAAATTGCATCCGCAGGAGGAATTGTGTCGGAAAACATGTTTCCTCCGATAAAATTCAAGTTGTCATTTCCCTCTAAATTAGCAACGACTTGGGGGAGGTCAAAGACAGTGCATTTGATGTGTGGGAAAGTGCTGGCTATGGCTTTGGCCATGGTTCCCGTGCCACCTCCAACATCGACCAAGGTCGTCAAACCTTCAAACACATCCTTACATTCAGTTAGTGTGAGCTTGGCAATTAGCTGAGAGTCATTAGCCATTGCCTCATTAAAGAGGCGATTATGGCTCGGCTCATCCGCGAGACAATCCCAAAAGGTCTTTCCTTTTTGATGCTCGAAGGTTGAGCCGTCACTGCTCTGTAACCATGTGCTCATGGAATGCCACGGAGCCGCCGCCTCAGGGAGAAGGTGAAAAAAAGAACAAAGGATTTCATTTTCGTGAAATCTGACCCCTCGCTTAAGAGGAGGCGTGAAGCATTTGTGAGAGAGTATGATTCTTCTTCTTCTTCAACTTGTCGACCGGTTGAAAAGAAACCGGAGTGAACAAGAATGCGCATAATGCGATAAATGCAATGAGTTTTAGAAGGATGGATAGGAAGTGCATTGGTGAGTTTGGAAAGAGTAATGGGTTTGCCATGTTTATGGATGATATCTGGTATTCCTAGTTCAATGGCGCACTTCACTGTAACATACTTTGCGTAGTTTACTGAAGTACTCCACAAAAGAGAGTGGGCTTGAAGCAACTCACTAGAACTCATCACTTCCTCACTAAAAGGCATTTTCTTCTCTCTGTTTTTTTTTTTTCTTAGTAAAAACTTGAGATTACAAGTTTCAATTCATGTGTAAAGTCCTCTAGTTCTGAGTGTCCATTTATAGAAGAAGTTAGATGTCCCGGTCAAGGTGAAAATTCAAAGAAATTACTGTTAAGCAAGGAGAAATGCAACACGGATTTGGAAAAGATATATATGAATGAGTTTTAAAGATGTCTCAAAAAATTTTAAAGAAAAAAAAAAAAGTTAGCTGTATTACGTGATAGATATAGAATTTGGGATTTGTGCCACACGAATTGGCTAGTTAAAAGCCATGAAAACATGGTTAAAATCCAAATCACAAAAATATTGCAACGTAAATCTTAATAGTTCACACGTCATCAAGCTTTCTCATATTTTTCTTATATTATAGTAGTTACGTACGTCCTCATAATATAACAAGTATTGTGCTAAAAGAACAAGTATTGTGCTAAAAGAATCGAATGTTAACACCGACATGATCTCACGGATAAAGCTCACCAAGGGACATACTCGTCGTTTTGGATTATAATTTTGAGCTTCTCTCATTCAATAACGTTACGGAACAATCTTATTTGTCCTCATAGCTAAATCCTCACCCTGTCACAATTGTGAGAAGGAGGGGATATAAATATTTCTCCGATATATATCCCAAATTTTCACCGAAGGTTTTGTAATTCTAAGGTCCCGTCACATTTTTTAGATGAAACAAAAATCTCTAATATTTAGAGAAATTTTTTTACCCCAAAAATATTTTGGGACCTTAGAGATTCTAAAATATCGAAAGTATCACAGAAATATTTTTACATGCACAAAATTTTGAAAAAATTTTAGTAAATCTCTAAATATATCAGTAAAAAATTTTTAATTTCAAGTTTTAGTGAAGAAATATACATCAGACTTTTAAGAAAAAATTTGTAAGTATCGACAAGATGTATTTTCTTTTGAAATAAAAAAAGATATGAAGTATTAATTTAAACAAATATTCATAGCTTTCACTAATATGGGTATTTAACAATTTTTTTAATATTTGAGATACCAAAATTTTTGTAAGTATAAGCATTCTTAGGTTTTATAAATCTTATCAAAGTGAAAATTTTGAATATTCTAACTTAGAGCATCTCCAATACAATACTAAAATTAATGTACCAATTGTGAATTTAGCATATGAGTGTAAAAAATACTTTCTTAAGCAATACTATCTATTGCGCTAAATTTTCTATATGCCTACACTTTATAGCAAATTCTAAGTATAACATGTGGTAAACACATGATTCCTATTGATTGATATGGTTACTTTTTTATTTAGGTTGTATTCTTTTCACAACTCACGTCACAAGTCAAGTTCTATTGATAGAGTGTTTTCTCTCACAAAAATTTAAATTAAACTTTTTTACGGCAGCATTTGTCTCTCACATTTAGAACTCAAGTTCTTAACTTAAGTTGTGACATAAACACATCCCTAATTATTACAACTTTTGCTTTTCAAATTATTTTAAAATTAAAAGTTTATTTTCACAATTTTCAAAGCTTAATGATTATAAAAAAAAAAAAAAATAGATTTTAGCATTTCAAATAACATTTTTGCATTAGAGTATAAATAATAATGACATGTCCTGTATCATATTTTTTTAGTGTTAAATATACAATTGATATTTGCATTTGTATAAAATAAAATCTTAGGACAGCGCAAGAGGAAGACAATAGGAAACGTGTAGCTTTCTTGGTTGCTATTTGAAACTGCACTTTTGACTGTTTTACGTCCAAATTTTTTTTTATTTTTCTAATACTAAATGACATTCTTGCTTAACTTTTCAAAGTCACAAATTATCCCCCATCAGTTACTGTGTTCTACTATAATTGATGCGAAACTTCAAAGCTCCCTTGAAAATAAAACGGAGACAAATATTGTAAATGATAATTACAATTTAAGTACAATGAGAACAAAAGTAATATCCTATTGCAAAATATTGACAAAAGAGTGGAATTTTCCAAAAAAAAAAAAAAAAAAAAAAAATAATAAATGGCTTGTGAGGCTAAAAGAGAATACAAATATTAGATTATACATTGGGTCACGTGTTTTAAATGACGTTTTCTACCGAGATTGTCATCAAATTGACTAATTAAAATAGTTAATCTCAAAAAAGATCCTTGAGATTTACTCTCAATTCCACGTTAGTTCTTGACTTTAAAGTGTCTTAGATTTAATCTCTGGGGTTTTACTTTATTTCAGTTTCATTTTTTTTTTTTTTTTTTTGTTAATTTGGTGATAAATATTAAACGGAATCTGTGAAATTAGAGAATAAAATTATAAACATATAAAAGTTAAGGACAAAAACAATCCAGAAAAGTAAAAAGCCATTTGAAAATGAAATTAATTAAATAGTTCGGCACAAAGAAAACGTCATTAATTAAATATTTCTGACTATTGGTTTTGGAAACCTTCGTTTCATTTGAAAATAAGATAGCGCACTTTTTCCGCTCACCTTTTTTTTTCCTCAAATTTTTATTGACATGAACTTGCTTTCATCATAAGAGGACGTTTAAATATATAGGCAACACAGAAATCTGAAACTAACGTATTCCATAAATAAAAATTATAAAAATACAATTTTTTTTAACAGGAAAATTTTGACCTAGAATTAAGAATTAAACTACTAGAGACAAGGAATAAGAAAATGTAATGAGAATTGGAATCCAAATTTCCTAAGCCAACTATAACAAAAACAAAAATTACTAAAAATTGTAAAAACGCTCTTGAATTTGCCCAAAAACATCGTACAATGTAGCGTAGTGACAAGTTTTGTATGTTGGGCCTTTTTCACCTAAAAACTAAATATTTATCGCCTAAATCTAACAGCTCTGAAGGAGCCTACGAAAATCAAAAAATTTATCTTATTTGTCTTCAGAATGTTCCGAACGCGTCATAAAAACTAGCTTCCCCTACACCACATCATATATATAGAAATATGAAAACAAAATATAAAGTAGTAAGATAAATATTCATAGCTTTTATAATTTGTCTCGATATTTTCATTGATATAAGTAATTTTTCAATTTTTTCTAAATTTTGAAATATTACTATTTTCACTAAAATCGATATTTTCATCATTAGCTCAAAGTGAGGTTATTCACTTTTTTGGTGGGTAGGATTAAATTGATCACAGCTCCAACTTTTATTTTGTTGATTCTTAAATCGGGTCATGGTCAAAATTTTGAATATTCCAACTTTAGTATATCAAAGATTCAAATGGAGACAATAGTACACGCACGTAGCTTTTACGGTTGCTTCTAAAAGCTGCACTTTTAAACAGCTCTGCGGTCAAATATTTTGATTTTTTTCATACTAAATAACATTTTTGTGCCTTAACTTTTCAATATAAAAAATTGGCCCCAATAATATGCGTAAACGTGCTCTATGATTTTGGAATAGAGTTTAATTAGTTTCCACGTGTTTTAGGGTGGTCGGTTGCCCAAACAGATACGTCACACATTCATTATCGAAAAGTTAAGACTATTATACTCTGATAAAAATCAATTGCGAGGTGCTTTATCAGATCTATTTATTGAAATCAAAATCGTAACACTTATTTTCCTTATTGCTCACTTAGAAGTGATACTCTGATAAAAATTACTCCAAAGGAAATCTTTCTTCAACCATTCAATGACCATACCCATTCGCATTTCGGCTTTTGTTTTTGTTTTTGTTATTTTTGTGTTTTTCTAAGAGATACTCATTAACAGTGGCACATTTTCCTTATTGTGCCTTATTAAGAAAACATTAATTAAAAGTGTTACACGGTCATTTTTACTAAAACTGTCGTCTAATGTATTTTATGGACTTCAGTAGTACTTACAATGACGCCGAATTTAACGACGTGTAAAACCCCTCACTTTATATCTATGACATACAACGACGCCAAATTTAATGACGGTTCTTAAACCGTCATCAAATTTTTTAAAGACGGTTTAACCATTGAGTTTGAAGCATGACTTTTCCTAAAGTTAATGTTGGTTGCTACTAAGCAGAATCAGAAAAGTCTTTTAGGAGAAGTAGGAGCGTAATTGAACTAATAAGATAGGACAAATAAAAGAGACGTATAGAACTTTAGGACAACAAAATAAATGTTCCTAGTCCGTGGGTGGCTCCATCTGGCGAGATGAATATCTCTTCATTGATTTTTCTAAATTTGAAATGAGAAGCTAATGCCTTTTAGTAGCTTAGGTAGCAACAATGTCAAGGCAAGACTTCTCCTAGTTAGAAAATTAACTTGCTGTTTTGAAAGATCATGTTACGCGCGAGATGATTTTTTCTAATTCGTGTCAGATGTTTTTTTTTATACGCTAAAGATAATTTTTAACCACATATATCCACAAGGGCGAAGAAAGGTAAAGCCCGGGCGAAGCGAGGTAAAGCCAGGCGAAGAGATTGATGAATGACACAAATATATATATGCAAATGCCTTTGTAATGGTCGAGAAGTTCATAACGCTAAATCTTTAATTTAATTAAATTCTCGTAATTGCACTTTTTGCAAGTAAAATGAATTTTATCTCTCTTTGCGCCTGAGTGCATCTTGTTTTGTGTCTTTTTTTCCTTTGAACTCTTTTTTTATTATTTATTTTAACGATATGTAGGTAAGTGTTAGTGCATGATGCTTTTTGGAGGGAGTGCCAACTTAATTGGGATGTTCTTAATAAGCTTGTGACATAAACAAAAAGTAAAATAAATTTGTGACGTTAATACTAATGAATGATCAAACTAATGATCATATTTTTATTTGACCTTTAAACGTGCAGCAGTGCATTAATCATTAATATGCTTTCAAAGTAATACGGCAATCTATGTGTCACATGGATTGAGTAATGATTTTTTTTTTCTTCTTTTGGAGAATAAGAAAAATAGGAATTAATAAGAAAAATAGGTGCTTGTTATTCTGATTTCTACATTTCTATTTTGTAAAGGAAAATTTGTCACTTTTTCGTGAAAATACTGAACGCAGCAAAGTCATCGTGTTCTACTATAATTGATGGAAAACTGCAAAGCTCTCTTGAAAGTAAAGAGAGCACTCTTGAAAACAAGGGCAAAAGAGAGGCCGAAAAGATAAAGGGAAGAATTTGCACAAAACTATATAAATAAATAAATAAAATAATGGCTTGAGCCATAAAAGAGAACACAACTATTAAATTATTATACATTAGGCCACGTTTTTACTGATGTTCTGTACAGAGATTGTCATAAAATAAATGACTAACTAAAAAGTTCGGCACAAAGAAAACGTTATTTTTAAAATAGATCAAACTACGTATTTCGAAAACTTTCGTTGAATGTCAAAACTATAACTATCAACATATGGATGAAATGAGAACATATAATCTTCTATTTTCAAACCTCGACTACAAGACTTTTCCGCAGGTTTAATGATAGTTGCATATCACACAAAAATTAGTAGATCTGATTTGTTACTCTATGATGACATAGGTTTCATTCATTTTGTTAGTTTAGATCTTAAAAAAAGTTTTTGTTACAATGTTTTCCCTAAGTATTAAATCACTTTTTAACTCTAGTTCTTCACTCAAACAAGTGAAAATGAAAGAGACCATAAAATCTTTAGTTTCAAACAATACTCCAAATTGGAGGATGATGTTTATTCAACGACATTTTATAAAACAATACTGAAAAAAAGCAGTACAGTGTCATTCGTATTTTAGAAATTTGTATGTGCGCATTAAATGAAAGTTTCTAAAAATAATTGTCTAATGTCAAAAATTCTCAAAAAAAAAAAAAAAAAATGACGCTTTTTTTTTTTTTTTTCATTTTTTTTTAATGTTTCAAATTTTCTCTTCTCCTTTATCATTCCAGCACTGATCACTTTCGTCTCCTTTCTCCTTAATTTACAAACACTAAATTTTTCTCTCAAATCCCGTCTCTCTATAAATTGTTCTATCTTTTCCCAAAATCCTCTTTAGAATATTTGGTTATATATGTTGACGATGATTATATACGAGGAGGATTTTGTAATATATTTCTTGAAAAGTTGTTTGTGTTGTCTTGACGAAATATGTGTTGTAAATAATAAATAAATAAATAAATTTTTTTTTTTAAAAAAGAGAAGAACGCAACTATTTGATTATACATTAGGCCACGTTTTTTTAAAATGTTTCATCTGCATTATCAATAATTTAATTTCTTCAAAAAATTCAAAACTATAACTACCAACTTACGTTTTGGAAAACAATACTGACAAATTATAGTTTATTGTTTTTTATTTCTGCACGAAATTTTTGTAAAAAATAAATAAAAAATTTCAAAAAAAAAAAAAGAAAAAGAGAAGAACAACGTTTGATTATATTTAGAAATTTTTAAAAATTAAAAAAAAAAAAAAATAAAAAAAAAAACTTGTGTTTTCATGACGAAAAATTCGGAAAAAGAAAACGTTGTTTTTAAAATTTTCGAAATATTTTCTAATTGAAGGTCAAAAAAACTGTCATATTTAATAAACATTATTAATTACCGATTACAAACGTTTTTTGAAAAAAATTAACAGTCAATCAATAGATAAAAATTAGTTAAAAAAATATTATTCAAATAAAATTTATTATTAAATTTGTTTTTCCTTTTTTTTTTAATTTTTTTATAAAAATAAATAATAAGTAGTAAATAGTAAATAACCATTTAAACTAAAGATTAATTGATAAAAATATATTATGGTCAAAAAGTTATTAAAGAAACAATTATGAAAGAAAAATAGTAAAATCATATAAGATTAATTGTTTATATCAATCAAAAATAATTAATTAACAATTAATATCAAATTGTAATTTTAATTGGGTAATATAAAATCAATAATAAATAATAAATAATTAAATAGTTAAATAATTATTATTTAAATAATAGCTACCAAAAATTGATCTTGTAATATATCAAATAATAGGTTTTCAAATAAAACTATAAGTAATTAATTAACTAATTATTTAATTATGTAATTAATAGTTAATTATTTAATTAGAAAATAGAATACTAATTATTAATATGCTAATATTTTTTTTATTAAATAGGCTAATTTATAAGTTTTAAACTAATAATTATGAGTACCTTAAACATGGTGATTACTTAGATATTTTTTTTATTAATTACTTTTTTAATTATTTAGTGTATTTATTTATTACATATATATAATTTAATTATTAATATGCTCATCAATATAATATATCTATTCAAATTATTTAGTGTATTTATTTATTACATATATATAATTTAATTTTTAATTATTTATTTATTGCAAAAGATCAATTTTCTTGTAGTGTCTCTTTTCCTTTCCTCCGAATTCTCTCCCTTATTCTTTCGCCCCTCAAACCTTGAAGTTATTCCTCCAAAATCTCTTTCAGTATATTTTTTTAAATGTTGATGATGATTATATAGGGGAAGGGTTTACAATATATTTCTTAAAAGGATATTGCTCGTGTTGTCTTGATGGAATATGTGATGAAAGTAATAAATAAATGAATTAATTAAAACAAAATTAAAATTTTCAAAAGGAAGAGAGGACGTAATGCTGAAGAGAATAATTTTCAAACAAAAAAAAGTAAATAAAATGAATGGCTTTCGCCACAAGAGAGAACACGACTTTTAGATTTTCCATTTGGCCACGTCTTTGTAATGATGTTTTCGACACAGATTGTCATCGGAACGAGGTTAATTTGGCCACGTCCTCTTAAAAAGTTTGGCACAAAGAAAAAGTCATTTTTAAATTAATTCAGACTACCAATTTTGAAAACGTTCGTTGCTTGTCGAAACTATTAACTATCAACATATGGGATATTGAAATGACTACGTAAACGTATAGACGGTGTTTAGAATTAATTTTATTTTTATTTTTTATATTTTTAAGAATAAAAAATGAAAAAAAAAAAATTAAAATGGTATTTGGCATAATAAAATATAAATAAAAAATAAAATTTATTTTTTAAGTTTATTTAAAATGAAAAAAAAAAAAAAAATAATTTTTAATGTCTTTTTTTTTTTTCCACCGATTTCTCTCTTCTTCTTTGGCCTCTAAAAAATAATAAATTTTTTTATACTAAAAAAATAATCTTATTATAAAATTATCAAACACATTTTTAAAAAATAATTCTTATCTTAAATTAAAAACATTTTTATTTTTATTTTTTTAAAAAAAAATTAAAATTATTTTAAAATAAATTTCAAACGCATTCATAAAATCTTATATCCTCAAACCTTGACGGCAAGACTTTTCCCAAAGTTAATGATAGTTTGACATCATACCAAAGTTGGTAGAACTGATTAGTTACTCTATGATGACAAAATATCTTCAGTTCCCAACAACACTGGAAATTGTTTATTCAACGACGTTTTACAATATATATACGGAACGAGGTTTGTTATTCAACACTGGCCACGTCTTTGTAATGATGTTTTCGACAGAGATTGTCATCGGAACGAGGTTAAATTGGCCACGTCATTACTAAAAAGTTTCGCGCAAAGAAAAAGTCGTTTTTAAAATATTTCAGACTACCTATTTTGAAAACCTTCGTTGCTTGTCGAAACTATAACTATCAAGACATGGATATTGAAATGACTACAAATAATCTTCCATTCTGAAACCTTGACGGCAAGACTTTTCCCAAAGTTAATTAATGATAGTTTCACATCATACCAAAGTTGGTAGAACTGATTAAGTACTCTACGATGACAAAATATCTTCAGTTCCCAACAAGACTGGAAATTGGAGTTAATTAAGACAACGTTTATTCAACGATGCTTTTACAATATATATATATATATATATATATATATATATATATATATATATACCAAAAAAATAAGTGGCACGGAGTTCTCCGTGTGTCGGAAATGTTATATTTCCACATTACATGACTGTTAATAAAAATAATTGCCCAGTGCCAATTTATTTTTTTTAAAAATTGACGTACTGTATTTTGCTCATCTTTTTTTCTAAAAAAAAGTTTCAAATTTTCTCTTATCCTATGTAATTTCAGAACTGATCTCCTTTATCTCTCTTCTCCTTAATTTACAAACTCTAAGGTCGTGTTTAAAATTAATTCTATTTTTGTTTGTCACGTTTTTTGAGAAAGAAAAAATGAAAATATTTGTAAAATGTTGTTTGGCGCAATAAAGACAGAAAAAGAAAATGAAAACGATTTTTTAATTTTATGCATCATTTTTTATTTTTATTTTCTTCTCTCTCGAGCAGAGAGAGAAAGATAAAGATTAATAGGTTTTTTACACTAAAAATAATTTTTTAATAAAACTACTAGAGGCATTTTTAAAAAATGATTTCCATCTAAAATTGAAAATGTTTTTATTTTCATTTTCGTACAAAAAATTAAAATAATTTTTAAACGAGTTCTAAACACGCCCTAAATTTTTCTCTTAAATTGCGTCTTTCTCTAAACTCCTCGCTCATCCTTTCCTCTAAACTCTTTCTATTAATTCCTTCTGTTAATTCCTTCGCCTCCCAAACTCCTCTCCCTTCCTTTCCTCTAAACTCTCTCTATTAATCCCTTCTATTAAACCTTGAAGTTATTCCTCCAAAATCCCCTTTAGAATATTTTGTTTTATACCTTGATGATGATTATATACGAGGAGACTTTGTAATATATTTCTTGAAAAGTTGTTGCTTGTGTCGTCTTGACGAGATATGTCTTGTAAATAATATTTTGATAAAAATTTTGTTTGAATAAAGGAATAATTTTTTATTAAACTGATTCGTTTATTAAAAAAAAAAAAATGACTTTTAACCATAATTTTTGTGAAGCAGTCGTTAAAAAGTAGTACATTTAACAATGATTTATGTAAAAGCCATCTATTGTGCCTTATTTAGGATTTGCTTGAAATTTTGCGCGCTTATTAGTCAACATTTAAAACCAGCATCTAATGTGCATCTTAAATCAATATTGTATATCACTTGCCCTTGATATACAATGATCTGAATTTTATGACGGCTTTTAAATCAATATTGTCAAATTATTTTACGACAGTCGTTGTACATCTTTTTTTGTACTTGTGCAAACTTTGAAGCACGACTTTTTTTAAAATGAGGGTCAGTTTAGAGCATATATTTAAGTCAATAATTTCAATTTATTAATAAAAACTTTATGAGAGAGAAAATTTTGAATTGAAATTTTTTAAGATAAAAAAACCATTATAACAGAATCTAAATTATGATTCAAATATACTTACAAAACAAGCCCCTTTATATTTGTACGTGATTGAACTCTCATCTGTGGATGGCTAGCTGAACATCACATCAATGGTTTATCAAAATTTGAAGAGAAAAGTCTGTGCCATTTCCTAGTTTGGGTGGCAACTATGTCTAGGCAAGGCTACTCTGACTTAGAAAATTTGACTTTTACATGTCTGGCGCATTATTCTAATTTGAGTTATACTTTTTATATATACGCTAAAGAAATTTCATAGCCACAAATATCCACAAGGGTGGAACCCCGAAATTTTTTTAATTACAACATTTACATGGTATATATTTTCTAAAAACTTTTCATTCATATGCTAATTTTTTTCTTTAAAGAAATACTTTTGTATTTAAAATTTAAAATCTCTAATAAAATAAAAATCAACTATACTCTTCTATTTTTTCTTTGCATTAGATATTTTATCAAAATTGTTCTATTATTATGACTTCATATAGTCGATTATATTTGATTGAAAAAAATTACTCGATAATTACATTATATAATCATCTATTCTCGAACCTTGACTGCAAGACTTTTTGCAAAGTTAGTGATATTTAAATATCGCACCAAAATTGGTGTATGTGATCCGTTGCCTCTAACGACATAACATGTTTTAGTTCTGAAACTTTAAAGCACGACTTTTCCTTTGGTTGCTACCACGAGTGGAGTCAGCAAAATAGTTTCGGAGGAAGAGCGACGCGTGACGGAACTAATAAGATGGCACAAATAAATGGATGTTATAAAATTTTAAGAGGGAAAAAAAATTATAAAATCCTAGAAATAAAATTAAAAGAAAAAAAATGTTATGGTGGGGCAACCGCCAACCATCGTTCGAAGGTGGCAAGGTGGATCAGCTCCACCTTGCCAGTTGAATCTCTCATCATTGGTTTGTCCAAATTCGAAATGAGAAGTTAACGCCTTTTCTTAGGTGAGATGGCGACGGAGTCGAGTAAAGACTACATTTCCTTGTTAGAAAACTTGTTATTTTGAGAGATCATATTACATGCGAGGGTTAATTATTAGAGTAATTTTTGTTAAAATTTTACACAAACGTTAAAGAAAATAGATTCTTACTTGATTCTCACGTATTACAGAAAGAAGTTGAAGAAGAATAATCTCATATTCTCATTGCATAACGGTGGAGGTACAACCGAAAGTATAAAGGCAAGTTTAGATCTAGTTCACGTATCCCAAGGTTAGCTAGTACAGCTGGCATAATAGAAAAATAAAAGACTATTCTAAAATGCACAAAGCAAATTATTTCTAGAACGCTAATACTCCCCTCAAGATGGAGAATACAGATTTTGAATTCTCATCTTGCCAAAAAGAAGATGAAACTGCAAAGGATGTAAGGCTTTAGTGAGCAGAGTCCCACGTTTATTGTGAGTGGTGACATGCATGGTTTTTATGATCCTAACCTGTATTTTTTTCACGCACGAGATGACAATCGATCTCTATATGTTTTGTACGCTCATGATAAATGGGATTGGCTGCAATGTGAAGGACCACTTGATTGTCACAATACAGCAAAGCTAGACCATGATGTTGAGCATGTAATTCACGAAGAAAACAAAGTAACCACACAACCTCACAAGTAGTGTTGGCTATAGAACGATATTCAGCTTCAGCTGAAGATCGAGAAACAACTTGTTGTTTCTTTGATCTCTAAGAGACAAGAGAAAAACCATGGAACACACTGTATCCAGTAAGTGAACGTCGCGTATCTGGACATGTACCCCAATCAGCGTCTGCAATGGCTTTGAGCTGGATTGTTGAGTTTGATGGACAGAAAAGACCTTGGCCTGGAGTATTTTTGATGTACTATAAGATGCAAAGGGTTGCTTGAAGATGTGGAGTTCAAGGAGCAGCCAAGAATTGGCTGAGACGGTTAACCGAATAACTAAGATCTGGCCTTGTAATGTTGAGATATATTAACTTTCCAATCAAGCACCGCTAGCTAGTAGGATCAGGTAGTAAATCACCTTCAAAGGCTGCCAGTTTGAGGTTCGATTCCATAGGAATAGAGGAAGGTTTACATCCTAGATACCTTATATCCGAAAGTAGTTCCAGAGCACATTTGTGTTGGCAAATAGAAATTCCAGCAACTGAACAAGCAACCTCTAAACCTAAAAAATATTTTAGGGCTTTCAGATCTTTCATCTTAAACCGCTTACCAAGAGCAGACTTTAGGCTATCCATGGCTACTTGATCATTGATTATGATGATAATACCATCGACATAAACCAAGAGAGCCAACAAAGAATGTCCTTGAGATTTGATGAACAGAGAATAATCACAAGCAGATTGAGTGAAACCTTCCGCGAGGAAAACAGTGGAGAATTTGTGAAACCATTGCCTAGAGGCCTGTCGCAACCCATATATGGATTTATGAAGGCGACAAACTACATTAGAAGGCAAATACTCCCCCTGTTGACAAGTGTAACCAGGAGGAAGAGCCATATAAATTTCTTCAGTGAGGTCACCATAGAGGAAGGCATTGGTGACATCTAATTAAGTGAGAGACCAGCCTAAAATGGCAACCAAGGAAAGTAAAACCTTCACATTAACAAGCTTAGCAACAGGGGAAAAAGTGTCAAGAAAATCAATGCCTTCTTGTTGTGTAACCCCCTTGGCCACAAGATGGGTTTTATATTGTTCCACAGTACCATCTACGTGAAATTTTGTTTTGTACACCCATTTACAACCCATAAAGTGTTTGCCACACCAGAATAATAGACCAGGTGCCATTACTTTCCAAGGCCTGCAGCTCCACATTCATAGCATCACGCCACACCCGAATCTCAATGGCTTGAGAAAAGGAGACAGGTTCAGTGTGAGAGGAAATAGACAAGATGTAGTGACAGTCTGGAGAAGACAACCTGTGATAACTAAAAGAGGAAGAGATAGGATATGTAGTGGAGATGGAAGAAGGGATATCTGTAACAGAGGAAGAATGTGCAGCCAGGTAACAATGAAAATCTTTCAGGTAGGATGGTGGTTTGGATACACGATGGGGACGGAATAAAGGGGCAGGAGAATAGGGAGTAGAGGACCTTGAAGGAGTATGAGGATCAATGGTGGAGGGGTCCTGAGTATGGTAAGAAGGAGAGGTTCTTGGGATGGGAGTAGGGAGGACACGATTACTGAAAAAATTATGGAAAACAACTCCGGGCTATGTGTTAGCAAAGGGAAAGATGGTCTCATTAAATTGAACATTCCTAGTGATGTAGGTTTTGTGACTCCCTAAGTCAAGTAGCTTGCTACCTTTGTAACCAAAAGGGTAGCCTAAAAAAATAGAAGCTCGAGCACGGGAAGAAAACTTTGTACGCTGACTAGGAAAAGTGGAGTAGAGCCATAATAGAGACAACCGAAGGTTCGCAAATGAGCATAAGATGGTTTTTTCTTGTTTAAAAGCTTAAATGGAGTTTTGTTGGATAACAAAGGAGATGGTGTACGATTAATTAAATAGATTGCCATTAAAACACATTCACCCCAATAGAAAAGAGGGACACAAGATTGGAAAAGTAAAGCGTGAGCCACATTGAGGATATGTTGGTGCCTGCGTTCAACCATCGAGTTTTGTTCCGGTGTGTCAACACAAGAATGATACGAAATGATCCCAATGGAATGCAAAAAATCAAGAAAGGCTAACTCAGGTGCATTGTCAGAATGAACAGATTTTATTATGATATTATATTGAGTTTGAATAAGAGTGTCAAAATCTGGAAATATGGTGAGAACATAAGACTTAGCGCGTAAAAGGAAAAGCAAAGTAGGACGAGTGCAATTATCGACTATAGTGAGAAAATATTTGTAACCAACTATTGTTTCGACATTAAAAGAGCCCAAAATATCAATATGAACTAAATCAAAAGGTTTAGCATATATTATGGTGTGAGATAAATAAAAGCTATTTTTGTCACGCCAGATGACAAATACGATAGTGAGAAGATAAATGAGAAAGAGAGCTAGGAATTTGTAATTCATTATGAAGAATCTGCATTTTAACAGGAGATGGATGTCCAAGGCGATAATGCCATACATCACTTTTGGAGAATACAAAAAAGAAAACAAGGAATTACAAATTGGAGTCCCTAGTTTTAAAAAATAAAGATTGCTTTAGCGTCTATCCCTCCCAATCATCAAGTCCAGAGTGAGGTCCTGAATGACACACGAAGTAGAGAAGAAATTAACACAATAGTTATGGCTAGTGGTAAGAACACTTACACTTAGAAGATTAAGGAAAAACATGGGAACAAATAAGACATTATACAAGACCACAGAGTTGGACAATTGAACAATGCCGACACGATTAATGTCAATGTTGTGACTATAAGGAAGAGTGATGGTTGCGTTGTGAACTGGTATAGAATGAGTAAATATCGAAAGAGAGCAATAGACAAGATGTGTGGCACCAATATCAATTGCCCAAGTATTGGAAGGAATAGAAGGATGTGAGATAGAAAGAGCAGAGGAAGAATTACCATAGATGTGAGAAATAGTCGATGCTGCGGCGAATGAGATTCAGAGGTGGTAGCACCATGAACATAAAGTCATGAAATGAGATAAGCAATTAATTAATGCATCTAGTCAGAGGAAAGGTGTCCAGAAGAAGAGATTGAGGTAGGCAGAGGTGGCTGGTAAGTCGGTGGAGAGAAGGTAGTTGTAGCAGTAGCTATCGGTGCAAACAAGGGAAACCTAGAGTGCTCAGATGCAAAGGTAGAATGAGATGTTGATTAAAGAGAGCTCTAATGGGCCTGGACTTTGGACTTGGGCTTTTAACCTGGTGGAAAACCATGCAGCCAATAGAAATGGTCCACTAAGTACCCAGTGAGACCACAATGCTAACAGATAGGCCACTGATGAAGATACCACTACTAGAGGGGGCACCAGAGTTGGAAGAAGAGGCAGAAAAAAGGAAGAAATGCTGAGGGCCAAAAAATATGCCGGGGCAGAGGAAACCAGGCTGATGGAGCGTTGCCTCTCTTCTTGGACAACAAAGATTAAACACTTTTGCAACAAGAGGTAGTGGATCGAGCATCCCGGTATGGCATTGGTTTCTTATGTTCTCACCAGCCAAAAGTACAATATTTGGAGTCGTGATAGAAGGGTGTTGCTCTGATACCATATTACAGAAAGAAGTTAAAGAAGAATAATCTCATATTCTCATTGCATAACGGTGGAGGTACAACCGAAAATATAAAGGCAAGCTTAGATCTAGTTCACGTATCCCAAGCCCGGCTAGTACAAATGGCATAATGTAAATACAAAAGAATATTCTAAAATACATAAAGCAAATTATTCCTAGAACGCTAATATCATGTTAAAGAAAACACATTTTTCAAGAAAAGAGATTCTCACTTTATCATTTTTAAGAACGAGAGGAACTTGACCCAGATAATTTTTTTTCTCACAAGGTATAGAGAATGTTCTCTATTTAAGGATTGTACAGTAATTCTTGGAGAAGTACTAGCCACCTAACATAGGTTAGTCATCTTAGATGTGAGCATCAAGCTTTACTATAGAAGGACTAAGATAAACCACCTCCCACAACTCGTTGGTGGCATTTGAAGGGAATAAAGCAATTGGCCTAGAGAAGGAGACTTTTAATAAGTACAAAGAAGCGAAAAAAGAAGATAAGTGACAGTTGGTAAGGCTCGATCTACTTACTTAGATGAGGTATATAGGAAACTTGGGACTAGAGAAGGAGAAAAGGATATATATATATATATATATATATATATAAACTAGCTAGGATAAGAGAAAGGAAGTGTTGGGACCTAAATCAAGTGAGGTGTGTTAAGGATGATACATATCAAGTTCGGACAAAAGATAAAAACATTAGGGAAAGGTGGAGGAGTTACTTTAAAAAGCTTTATAGTGATGATCATGCGATAGAGTTTGACGATCTTAGGTCACAAGGAGAACCTAATGTAATGTATACAAGAGGAATTAGAGTCTCGAAAGTTAAAACTGCACTACGAAAAATGAGAAAGGGGAAGGCATGTGAGCCATATGATATTCCAATAGAGGTTTGGATGGCATTAGGAGATGTTGGAATTCTGTGGCTCACTAAGCTTTTTAATGAGATACTAAAGAAGAAGCATGTGCCTGATGCATGGAGGAATAATATTCTTGTCTCTATCTTCAAGAATAAAGGAGATGTGTTGAATTGCAACAATTATAGGGGCATAAAGTTAATAAGCTACACCATGAAACTTAGGGATAGACTTATTGAAAGGAGATTAAGGATCACAACTACCATCTCAGGTAATCAATTTAGCTTCATGCCAAGCAAAATAACCATGGAAGCCATTTTTCTTCTTAGGATGCTGATGGAAAGCTACAAAGAAGCCAAGACAGACCTACATATAGTCTTTATAGATTTAAAAAAGGCATATGATAGGGTACTGAAGGAAGTTTTATGGTGGGTGCTAGAAAAGAGAAGAGTGCATGTGAGGTATATCAAGGTAATTAAGGACATGTACGATAAGGTGGTCACGAATGTGAGAACTACTGGAGGCTACACGACAGAGTTCCCCATTCGGATCGGCCTTCATCAAGGATTTTCTGTTAGTCCTTATCTTTTTACTATTGTGATGGATGAGTTGACAAGATAAATATAAGATCGAGTCCTTGGTGTATACTTTTTACGGACGATATAGTTTTAGTTGATGAACATAGAGAAGGAGTTAACTGTAAGTTAGAACTGTGGAGACAGACTCTCGAGATAAAGGAATTTAAGTTAAGTATGATGAAAACTGAATACATGCATTGTAGGTTTAGTAACTCAAGTCATTAGAATGATGGAATTTCTTTAGATGGTGTGAAGATTAGGGCTTCTAGAAACTTTAGGTACCTTGGGTCTATAGTGCAGTATGGAGGAGATATAGAAGAGGATATTCGAAATAGGATAAGGCAGGGTGGGTTAAGTGGAAGAATGTTACGGGAGTTTTTTGTGATGACAAGATGCTTATTATAAGTTGAAAGAAAGTTCAATAGGACTGCAATCCACCCAGCTATGTTATATGGTAGTGAATGTTGGGCCATTAAGAGATAACATATATCTAAGATGAGTGTGGTAGAAATGCATATGTTAAGATGGATGAGTGGCTATACGAGAATGTATCGCATAAGGAATGAAGTTATTTGTAGTAAAGCAGGTGTAGTACCAATAGAAGATAAGGTGCGCAAAGGCCGCTTGAGGTGGTATGGACATGTCCAACGTAGACCGCTAGAAGTACCAGTTCGTGCTCGGGAGAACATCCTTATACTTAATACTAGGAGAGGGAGGGGTAGACCAAGAATTACGTCGACCGAAGTAGTTAGGAAAGACATTTAGGCCTTCAAGAAAGTCTAATTTCCAACAGAGCTGCGTGAAAAAGTGAAATCCATATAGCGGACCCCAATTAAGTTGGGATTAAGGCTTGTTGTTGTTGTATATACGTTAAAGAAAAGAATAATGCTAGGGACACCAACTTACATTGTAACTTTTATGTACCAACTAACGTGACATGTGAGTTTTCATTTATATATTAGTGCATGTTTAAAACGTTGCCACATCAATTAATGAAAGCAATTGTATTTACCAATAAAAAAATGACAACTCACTTGTCACATAAGTTAGTCGATAAAAATTGAGATTTGAGTTAGTGTTCCTATTATAACTTGAAAAGAAATTCGTAGCCACGTCTCCCCTCGCGCCAGAGCATATAGATCCACCCTGTTGATTGATGAAGTTTTGTCTTTGTTTTGTTTTGTTTTGTTTTAAAGTAGTCTCACTTCAAATTTAAAATCTAAATTAAATAAAAATTCAACTATACAACTATATAAATTCGCAAATTTTGAGTTCTAAACTTTAAAGTAAATATATACTAAGCTTCATAATAAGCTTAGTTCATTTTAAAAAAAAAAAATTAAACACATAAATAGATAGATGAATCTAAAATGATTATTGTGTTATAGTATAGTTCCTAATTTTTAGTTTGTATTACGTACGTTCCCTTTGAAAATAAATTTAGGCTCCAACACTGCACACGAACACACTTCCAGTATTTCTGATAAGTGTAAAGTTTTTGGTATATGCACGTCAGTAGGCCGAATAAATGTCACAACATGTTGATATAATCTTTTCTACTTTGGTATCAACTAGCAACCTTGTCCCACACGAAGCTCCTTACTTATATCTTTTGAAAACAAAATAAAATAGAATTAAAACAAAATTGATGGATAGTGTATAGCATTATTGAAAATCTGGATATTAACCACAATAAAACTGAGTGATATATGTCCCATTCGTTTGGCTCATTCCAATTGAGAATTTGAGTTAAAAAAGAATTTATGTGAAAGAAAATATTATAATAGAAAATGTTGGAAGTTTATTTTTTGTGTGAAAAAACATTACAATAAATACTTTACTTGTGATTCAAACTAGTGAAATGAATAGTAAGCAACTTCATCAATGTCCCCAAGTCTCTTACTACTCTCTCTTTTCCCAATACAATCATCTTGAGGCATCAATTTTGTAAATCAATTTCAATCTAAATAATTGCTTCGAATCTAGATTATTGAACATAAACAATATGTAAGTGGACACTACTCGAATACAAGACAAAAAAATTGTTCAGCGGTAAGACAACTAAAATCGTTAAAGAAAATCGAGTAACTATTGGGACTCAAAGTTACCGATCTGAACACTATAGCAAGCGATAGATTTGACTCCCGTATATAATCCTCTTGTTCGAATATTCTTTGAATACCATAATATCATGTCAATTAAAATATTGTACCAAATCAATTGAAATGCAATGTTAGTTAAAAGATTAAATTAATAGACGTGACATCATAATAATTTACTAAATTGTTTGAATAATAGGAGCCGATATTAAAAAAAAAAAAAAAAAAAAAAAAAAAAAAAAACAAACAAAAAAAAAAAAACAAACAAACTCTTAGATATGCTACGTAGCATCCATCACAGACCTCTATAAAACGGGGGTACTGATCATATCAATTTTCAACTTCATCAATGACCCCAAGCGTCTCACTTCCCTATCTCTTCTCCAAATTATATCAGATGGAGAATCTATTCCTTTCCATCATAGTACTTTTCTTTCCTTCTCTCCTCTTCGTGATAATGATACCGAAATTAGCAGCTTGGAAGAAATCCAGGACAGCTAATTCAACTCTAAAGATACCCCCAGGGCCAATGAAACTTCCTCTCATAGGAAATCTCCACCTTCTTGCTGGTTCTATACCGCATCATCGCCTAAGAGACTTGGCCAAAACATATGGATCCCTTATGCATCTACAGCTGGGAGAAATTTCTAATATCGTTGTTTCCTCGGCTGAGATGGCGCACGAGATGCTAAAAACTCAGGATGTTAACTTCTCGGAGAGGCCATTTCTCCTCGCTGCAAGCGTCTATGGTTCCATAAGCATCACCATGGTGCCGTACGGAGAATTTTGGAGACAGCTTAGGAGAATTTGCACACAAGAACTGCTAAGTCCTGGGCGCGTTCAATCCTTCAGACCAATCAGGGAAGAAGAGGTGTCCAATCTACTCAGATATTTGCATACAAGCGTAGACACGCCAATCAATCTTACGGAGCAAATATTTGCGATGACGTATGGCATCACAGCGAAGGCGGCCTTCGGTAGGAAATGCAAAGATCAAGAGGCTTTTTCATCAGTTGTCAGGGAAATTTTGAAGATTGCTGGAGGTTTTAGTCTTTCTGAGGTGTTCCCTTCCAAAAAATTTCTTCGTAGGATCAGTGGCCTGGGGCCTAAAATAGAGAAAAATTTCAAGAAGACCGACCAAATACTAGAAAGAATTCTCAGAGATTGGCGAGAAGAGAGGGAAGCGAAGACCGGCGAGGGCAAAGGAAATAGTTTATTGGATGTCCTTTTGAATCTTCAAGAAAATGGAGATCTTGCAGTTCCATTGGAAGACCCCAACATCAAAGCTATTCTGCTGGTTAGTATATCTCTTTACCTCAATATGTCTTCTATTTTATACACATGACTTATGACATCTCCACAAATACAATATTTTCAGGACATATTCGTCGCGGGGAGTGACACGTCATCTACAGTCCTGGAGTGGGCAATGTTGGAGATGTTGAGAGATCCAAGAGTGATGGAGAAAGCACAAGCCGAGGTGAGACAAGTGTTTGGAGGCAAAGGGAAAGTTGATGAAACATGTCTCCATGAACTGAAGTACTTAAAGCTAATTATCAAAGAGACCATGAGATTGCACCCTCCTGGTCCCCTTCTTCTTCCAAGAGAATCGAAAGAAGATTGTGTGATAAATGGATACTACATTCCTGCCAAAACTAAAGTCATAATCAATGCATGGGCAATAGGAAGAGATCCCAATCATTGGACTGATCCCGAGCAATTTTACCCGGAGAGGTTTGTCGATAGTTCGGTTGACTTCAAGGGGACTAATTTCGAGTTCATCCCATTTGGTGCTGGTAGGAGGATGTGTCCTGGCATAACATTTGCTATGGCTGATATTGAGCATCCTCTTGCCGCGTTACTGTTCCATTTCGATTGGAGACTTCCCGCTGGGACTGCCCATGAAAATCTAGACATGACCGAGCATTTTGGCGTAACGGTTGGAAGAAAAGGTGGTCTCTACTTAGTCCCAGTTAATCCTTATAGTAGTTCTTCTATTTAGTTTTAGCTATTCATTATAATCCCAGTTGAAGAGTACTATTATCATCTGTTGAGAATAAGGAAGCTAAGCTTGATGGAATATTTTCTATATCAAGTTTTATCTGTAAGCACAATAAAGTGGATTAGTTTGTATTCACCTTGTATCTACCTGTATTTCCAGCGAAGCTTCTTGGGATATTTTATCTCTTTGAAGTACTACCTTTTAGTAATACATATGCTGAAAGTCTATATTAGTTTCCAACAATGACAAAAAAAATTATGTTTGCATCGTATGTTTCCACACTAGTTACTTGTAATCTTGGAAAAGCTAAATGTATTTAATGATGAGCATCATGAACAAACTTGTATTTATGGACAAAATAGTAGCTTTCTAATGGAAATTATTTTGGACCACACAAATAACTTTCCTTGTCTCAACGTCAAAGATTGAAAAGGTGAAGTTGCACATTTCTCAAACATTTAGCCTAAGATTTTTGTATTATCTGCTAAAAGTAGTTTGTGGATACAAAGTTGTTTATTTGAAAGAGACAATCTCAGAAATGATTAACAATATGCAAATTGCAAAATAAAGAAAAATCAGAAAATTGCCTAGTCTAAGGCCGTTTTGTTTGAGTAATCTGAACCTAAAAATTCAATTCAAATTGTGGCTGAAGGTCAAATTGATGTTTGATAGAGAACTAAATGAGAACAATTCAAACCATTAACAATGGTTCAAACTCTTGATTTTAGTATGGACTCCCTTCCTCCCTCTAAATTCACAATCTGAATTATTTTTTCAATAAAAACAATTCGGGATATTATAATATCTGTTACAAAACTCTAATAACATTTCTCAACACTTTATCTAAACATAGTTCCGATTTTATTTCTAATTTAATTTATAATTAATATGCGTATACAAGCACCTGTTCGAATCATAAGTCAAATCACCACGATTCAAACTAAATCTTACAATTCTGTAACGACCTGGCTTTCCAAACCGTTACTTAGTGTGACTTATGGCAGAAACTTAACTAACTTCTAATGACCTTTATTAACTTCTATATTAGTTTCCAACAATGACAAAAAATTATGTTTGTATCATACGTTTTCACACTAGTTACTTGTAATCTTGGAAAAGCTAAATATATTTAAGATGAGCATCATGAACAACCTTTTATTTTTGTTACTTTTTTTAGTGAACTTCTAACTTTCAATATACTCAAAAAAGACATGATTGAACTTCTTGAACCTTGAACACATATCAATAAGTAAACAAAAGCCAAAACGGCTAAATTGGAATTAAGTGAAGTTGACAAATACGAATTCTTTTTGGATAGGAAACTAATTTTGACCTAAGGAGCAAGGGTCCACAAATGAAACTAGAATTTGAGTACTCACTTATGACGACGAACAGTTTTTCTAATAGTTGTCGTATCTTTTAACGAGAGCTTTTAACCATCGTTAAACCTGTTATTTTTACTAGTGAGTCTCCTAATTAGCTAGATCAAGTTATTAAGAAAACGAAAAACACCAAAACAAAAGAAAAAAAATCCCTTCTGATGGTCTAAACGATGAGGTTTGAACGGAAATGGTTTCGGACTTGTCACCTTTTCACTTGGATAAGTGTAATTTTGTTCCTAAATCTCACATATCGTCGTTAGACCTTTGAATGTACGTATCATTAAAGATAACAGCATAAAAATCGTTGTTTTGGACAATAGATATGTAGAAAGCCTATTAATTTGAATTGTTTTCTTTAGTAAAACAAATTTGAGATTTTATAAGATCTATTACAAAACTCTAATAGCTGTTTTTAACACTTTATGTTCTCAACTTAAGAAAATATAATAGGCATCAGCGAAGCTTCATACTTTTAACGTAAAACATGATCACTTAAACCATAATTTTGAAACATGTTAACCTTAACTAAAATTTAACTACATGGTGGTATCCACTGTCCAATCCTTTCACCGTACATGCCCTCTGTTGCAAAATCCATCAATGAGTTGTAGGCTTCATACCGACAAAATGAACAAACTTGATGAGCCAAAAAGCTCAACGATTACAAATATTCCTCATAAAACAATTTTTGCGAACATAACAACATATCAATGAATGCATGCCCATTTAGGCTTCATTATAAAATATCCATTTATGATCCTTAGAGGGCCATGTGCTCGTACCAATGTACACAAGACCAAAGGGAGTGAGGGAGCGACCCAAACATATCCCAAGGTCAAATTTATTCAGTCAACCTTTAGTCACTAGGGGTCGGAAGAATTTTAACCTCTCATCTCCCAAAGTTGGAGGGCCGCATGACACTTAGTATCTCATCATTATCTTAGCCTCTTCTTCCAGTGAACATGCTATTTTGTTACATAAATTTTAATAATAACATTACTTCATAGGCAAAGTGCCTAAAACATTGTCATCATATTACATACATCATCATAATTTAATCATTCATAGAGAATTGGTGTACATAAAACAAACAATATCTCAAAGATATCTTTTAAAAACATATTTATGTTAGTGAGGTTTGTTGCCACCTCGGTGATATCGCTTTAGTGTTTACCCACAACAAATCAGTCTTGTACGATGGAACGTGTTCTGTGTTTAATAGTACTAATAGTTTGCTGTTAGTTCTTCATCAAAGTTTCTTAGTCAAGTCTTTTGTAAGTCTTAGTAGAAGTTTAATTCATAGATTCATAATCATTTTCATTTTACGTGTGTTTTTTATAAGAGAAAAATATTGTAAATGTAATGCCCCCATCGTTAAACCACTCTAAGGCCGAATTTAACTTGATGGTGCTTTTTATACTTAAAACAATGTCATTTATAAAATGCGGAAACTTGTAGTTAATTTCATCACAAAATTTTCATATAAGTTTATGAACAAAATGAGTCAGTACGTAAAATAATTACAACAACAAATCTTAGGCATTAAACAGTTATTCAAAAGCAATAACAAAAAAAAAAAAAAACATTTTGAACCCATCTATTATTTGGAAGTACATATAAGCAAGATGCCAGATGTAGGACTTCGAGTACTCAGCCAACCTTAGAAATCATTTTTCTTTTTTACTCTTTGGTAACTACAATATCATCTGCATCACAAGGTAAAACTAATGAGCAAAAACTCAATAAGTAGAGTTCAAATAAAGTAAATATCTAAAATCTCCGTGGCTAAAATCTCTTTGTTAAATATTATTCATAAACTTTCATATTTATTCTTAATTTAGGTATGATACAGAACTTCAGTTCCAAATAAGCCTCTCTATACATGACCTTCTCTAATTTTGGTCAATTCTCTTCTTTTAAACACTAAACGGGGTTTTTAGAATCTCTTTCTCTTGTGATCAACAAGAGATCTCTCACTAGCATTTTTCTCTACTTGTCTCAAAGCGACAATTTCTCTAATTTAGGGCACCAATCCCTCGCACCACCCCTGCTTACCCAACTTCTCATCCATATACCATACCATAAAATCTCTTAAAACATAAAAACATGATAAGCATAAATCATAATCTCTTTCAAAATAATTAATCATGAATACTCTTTGAACATAATCATATAAGAATTTCATAAGAGAATAAACTTGCATAAATCACAATCCTAAACAATTTATTTCGTCAAATAGCATCTTGTGGAGCAATTTTAAAAATGCTTTAACTCTACTTACTTGAATTTCGATCACCACTTTGCAAGCACAAACTATCTGGTTATGGGGAGCTGTCAATGTGCTAGTTAACCTTTAAAAACCACAGCTTTCAAAAATCACATTCATATCATCATTTAAAAAAATACATAACTGCGCAATGTTACGAAAATATTCATAACAAATTCATCAAAACTCAAAATATTATGAGACAAGTGAAAAATAAAAGTAGGCTCGAAACCTTCTTTTGAGAGCTACTACATGATAGGTTTTAGATTTTTCAAACTAACCAAAAACATCTCGAAATCTTGAATGAAGTCTAGTTTCGCCAAGAAAATAAAAGCTTTTTAACTGAATATATAAAATTCATAACTAAATGTAAAAAAATTTGTTTAGAGTGATTCAAGAACTCACGTAAAGCTTGAGAAGTATACTTTAATATATGGCACGAAAATAGAATCTACATAAGCTGTACAGATAACTTATATTTAAACATTTCATTAAATACCTAGCATGCAGATCTTAATCTTCAAATACTACTTTCAAATACATGAATCATTATCTTAATAAGAGTTTATCTGCAAATAATCATCAATAATATCAAGCTAAAATCATCAATTTCACCCAGCAATTAACACTACAAGAAAAAGTAGTTTTTGCGACGACATTTTGTCGTCGCAAAAACCCACATGTCGTCGCAAATAACAGAATTTGCGACGACACGTCGTCGCAAATGTGTCGCCGCAAAAAAATAGTCGCAAATAATTTATGTGCGACGACATAGTGTCGTTGCAAATGTATTTGCGACGACATTTATATTTTGCGACGACCGTCGTCGCAAATAATTCGTTGGTTAATTTGTCCTGTTTTAAAATTATTTGCGACGACTTTTTAAAAAAAGTCGTCGCAAATAATTCAAATTTTTTTGCGACGACATTTTATAAATGTCGTCGCAAAAAGTCGTCGCAAATAGTCACCTTTGTGCGACGACATTTATAAGATGTCGTCGCAAAAAGTCATCGCAAAATAGTCACCTTTTGTGCGACGACATTTATAAAATGTTGTCGCAAAAAGTCGTCGTAAATAGTCAACTTTTGTGCGAGGACATTTATAAAATGTCGTCGCAAATAGTTAAAATAATTTTTTTTCCGATTATTTTTCAAAATGGCAATTAAATAATTATTGATAATTTTAATTAAACATTATTATATAACATACTAAATATAATTTATGAAGATAAATTAGAAGTAAAATTAAATTAATATTAGAAACAATAAATCTATATAAATTTACAAAATATGTTATGAATACTACATAAAGTGCATATATAATGTTCAACAAAATATAAAAAGTCGTCGCAAATACAGTGAAAAATCATACAAAACTATTCCTCTAAGTTTGCAAAGATCGCCAACAAATACCATCATCGGGGATCGCTATCATCATCGAGGCAGAGGAGCGTCTAGATTAACTGGTTCTGGACGAGAAATCGTAGGTAATTGGATGTTAGGCGCATTCTAGACCATAACTCTAACATCTTTACCGATTGTCATAAATCTTCATTTGTTCCCCGATACGATTTCTTTAAATAATGATCCATACGCCAGCAAAGATCGTTGAGTGATGATGTTGCGTCCCGAGAATGAACCAAATGGATGAAGGAGAAGCCCCCGAGTAATGCTTTTGGGAAAGCATCGGACCCACTCCTTTCTTATGTCCTCTACGCGTGCCAAGAACCTGCTCCAAAATCCTATGCTCATCAAGGGAGATCCAACAAGCGCTTGCGATGAGTCTGTGGTTCTATGTCTCTCCTCCTCAAGAGTGTTCTACATAATAAGACATTATAAGTATTTTTTACGTGCACTAAAACCACTATTTTAATATATAAAAATTTAACAAGAAAAGTAAAAATGCTTACAAAAGTTTGCTCCGCATCGGTATTAACCCAAGAGTCCCCGCGACGATGCATGTCCGCCCAATTGTCTATAGCAGACATCGGCTCTTGGGTCTCAGACTTGGCTTTCGTGAAATAAATTACATATATTTATATTCTTAAACTCTAACTAAATTTCGGCAGCATAACGACTTATTTATTCTTAATTAATATTTTATTCTTAATTAACACAATTAAGATTTATTAATTAAATTGTGTTAATTAACTTATTAAAATTCTGGTTTCCTAAATTTTGCCTAACTAAATTTCGGAAAGATAACGACTTATTTTTCACATAATCCAAAAATCAAAACCTGCGAAAAAACAATTTTAAAAATTTTTTTTTCCATAGCTGCAAGATGTGCCACCCGAACAAGAATCATAAACATATATTAAATTTTAACATAATCATGAATTCATACAACTATCACAATTTTAAGCTAAATAAATATAAAAAACTTACAAAGTTCAAACCCACTAAACGGGGGCTGAAAAAAGAAGGATTACGTCGGAGGAACCGTGCAAACAAGGACGAGGGCGAAAACTCAAATGCCTACATAAGTACATCAAATTAAAACATCAAACATAATTTTCAAACATCAATATTAATATTTTATTAACATCTAGAGAAATATGTAAACACAATAATAAGTATAATGCCTAATGCTTATTAATTAGTATATATTAATGCTTATTAATGCTTAAATAATTTTATATTAATGCTTAAAAAAAAAAACTTCTGTGTATATATATACACACCTGGGGGCGGCGGAACGGCCGGGGGGGCGGCGGGACCGGGCCGGCGGGAGCAGGGCGCCGGAATCACGGGGCGGGCGGGAGAGAGCCGCGGAGAGCGGGCGGCGGCCGGGCGGGCGGCGCTGGGTTGTGACGGGAAAGGGAAATAAGAGAGAGAGGGCAGGGAAGAGAGAGGACAAAGGGAAAGAGGGAAGGGGAGGGCCGGCCGGCGGCAGGGGGAGGCGGCGGCGGCGGTGGAAGGAAAGGTGAAGAAGAGAGAGAGAAAGAAGGGAAGAGAGAGAGAAAGAAGGAAAAAGAGAGAGGGACGAGGGAAGAGAGAGGGAAGAACGAGAAGAATGGCCGGTGGCCGGGAGCGGGAGTGGCGGTGACGGCGACGGGAAGAGGAGGCGGTGAGGGATAGGAGAGAGAGATTTCGGTTTTTTGTTGCAGAGAAATCGGGAGAAATGGAGAAGAAGAAGGGGGGGATTTAATTAGGTCACTTATTTGCGACGATAAAGTCGTCGCAAATACAAAAATGTCGTCGCAAATAATTTTCCATTATTTGCGACGACATTGTCCTCGCAAAAACCCTTGCCGTCGTCGCAAATAAATTTTTTTCCCGCCCAATCTCGCTTGTCAAATAGAGTATTTGCGACGACAATGAAAAATATCGTTGCAAATAAAAATTTTTCCCGCCCATTCCCCATCGTCAATACATTATTTGCGACGACAACAAAAAAATGTCGTCGCAAATAATTTTCCATTATTTGCGACGACATGTCGTCGCAAATAACGTGGATTTTCGTCGCGAAAAAGTATGATAATTCGCGCGAAAAATCCGCGCCATGGAAATTCACGCGGCAAAATTATTTGCGACGACACAAAAATTATTTGCGACGACTTTCCAATTTTTGTCAACGGGAGGTATTTGCGACGACATGTCGTCGCAAATATTGAAATATTTGCGACGACAAATGTCGTCGCAAAAAATGTCGTCGCAAATGTGTATTTTTGTTGTAGTGTAATATTTGAACCAAAACATTAAGAAACTCATTTTTAAGAGTCGACAACCAACATGGATGATAAGTCTCATCAAAAATCCGAATCTCAAGTTGGATTTTAACATCTTAATCTTTGAAATCTTAGTTTCTAATATAAGAAAGAAGTTACCTAAAAGAAAAATGCATTCCCAAGTGAATAGAAGCTCAAAACCTTGGTGGTTATGTTTTGTTCTAGGTTGAAAACGAGTTGAAATGGGCTGGTTGAGTGTTTAGCTCATTTCCTCTTGAAAATCTAGGTTTGATTCCAAGTTTTGGGTGAGAAAAGGAGTGAGAAGAGAGAAGAAAATGTTATGGTAGGAGTTCTAGGCTTTTTTGCTGAAATAAACCCAAAAATGAAGTCTATACATGATAGACACTGAGCAAAAGTAAATTGACCTTATAGTATGTGAAGTGTCTAGGTTTTTCTAAGTCTCTAACATTTGTCCCAACCTCATAAAATCAACTCTAAAGTCTCTATATTTATGTGCCTAACGTTCACTCAATTTGCTAACATAGCCTTCCCTCACAAAAACTCAAAATAGCAACTAAATTCTTAACACATTTACATAAAACTATATGATAAAAAATATCAAATAATGATTCGTCATTAAATCAATCATAATAGAAGTAAAATATCATATCAAATAATCAGAATAAATATCATTTTTTCTTCATAGGTTTAGCACATTGAGTTCCCATATCAAGCTAGTCGCACTGCACATTAAGACTGAAAACTCGATTAGCAAAGCTATAAATTTAATAAAATCATATGATAGCTATAATAATAAAATATAATTCCAACAAGTAACTTTTAAATAAATGGTAAATGTGATGCATGATTTTAATTTACTAAATTTATTTATTATTAGCTTAAGGCTTAATTAAATCTCGAGTATTACAGTAAAGAACCATGAATCATGATTCAGAATCAGAGATGAACACAGAAAACAAACATCCTCTTAACCATCCCATCTTAGGATCAACTATTTGGATTAATTAATTCAATTAGTTATCCCTTCTTAACTCAATTCTCATTTCTAGATCAACAACGAATTTTAATTTAATTAGTTATTCGGTCTCCTTTTTAGAATTTTTTAACCAAATTAGGTTAATTATTCTTTGCTAATTATTTACTCATCTCTCATCTTAAATTAATTTGATTAATTAATTAATAATTAATTAAATTAATTACATCATTAGATCTTTTTGATTTGTTAGTCTAACAACCGTTATTAGTTTACTCTAGAGCCTCAGAAATTAATATCTACTTGGGCTCACCCTAACCTCATTTCTAAGGATGGGTTAGGCCTATTGGGCTTCAACTTGGACTACCTACCGAGTACGTTTAATTAGGTCTACTTAAGGGTTACCTCATGTAGTATTAAGGCCATTAGGATTGGGTTCCACCTTAGTAGCCTAATTGACTTCCTTTGTGGTCAACCTATAGGTTACTTTATTCATTATTTGGGCCCTTGGGCGCATTTGAGCCAATTCACTTAACTAAGCCCATCAAGTGCTGGCCTCCGGTCTTTAAGTGCCCTTAGACTAATTAGAGTTTCTTAATTCCCCACCTTAATTCCCCATGGGATATTTTACTTTTAAGAGAAATTATCGTTTTACCTAGCTTGTCGGATTTAATATTACAAATCTAAGTTATTTATTCCCATGATCATTCTGTCCTGAAGGATGTTTGGCTAAAACTAGGTCGTATTTAGAATTGATTTGCTTTTTTTTTTACGTTTTTTGAGAAAAAAAAAAAAGAAAACGATTCCAAAACGGCGTTTAGCTCAATAAAGACTAAAAACAGAAATAAAAACGATTTTTTAGTTTAGTGTAAAATGAGAGAGAAATGAAAAACGAGTTTTAATCATTTTTTATTTTTTGTTTTCGTTTTCTCCGCTCTCGATCAGAGAGAGAGAAAGAGAGACATTAATGAGTTTTTTTTACACTGAAAATAATCTCTTGATAAAATTACAATACGCATTTTTAAAAATAATTTTCCTTTGAGATTGAAAATGTTTTCATTTTCATTTTCATACAAAAAATAAAATCATTTTAGAACAAATTCTAAACGCATCATAGGTGTTCGGTGTACGTTTGACCTTTTTGTCCTTTGCGGTCGAAATGGCTGTATTGCCCTTAACAATTCTCTAAGTGACTTTGACTTATTAAGTCTCTTGCTACTCAGCTAAGGTTCTGGACTTATTCTTATAAGTTAACCCTCATATTTTTTGAAATTATGAATTTACCCTAAAGACGAGAATTTTGACGTGTTTGCTCTCGGATTGATTTTGACAAGAATCAAAACTCTTAAATGGGCTAAAGACTAATTTTAACTATCGGACCATTTTACCCTTAGTCAAAGTTTGGTAAACGCGTTTTCCAAATGCTTTTATAGGGGCTGACTCTGAAAAAATTCCAAACGTAGACTTTTCTCCACTCATCTAGATCATCGATTTTTTTGTTTTCCCCTAAGCGTAATTCGGCTTTTATCAAGGATATCCTTTGTAATTTTACACGTTTTTAATCGTAGGGTATTTGCGTCATATTTTATTTTCAAAAGTTTTCGGATATGTACTAATGTCTTTAGACCTCAATAAATCATATATTAGCAGTTTAAAACTTGTATTTTCATGCCGTGGTAACCACTTTCCAAGCCAAGTTCTAGATCTATTGCGAAACTAGTTTAAAATTTACAGTTTTCACAATACAATTGCTAGTCTACCACCAAGTCATGTTTCCTTAATTACTTTATTTTCATGTTTCTAACCCTTAAAATCTCATATCTACAACACTAAAGAGAGCCTTCGCATATTCATTTAATCAACTAACAGAACTCATAAATCTAGAGGCAAGATAACGTATTTAGCATGTCATTTTTGCACATATCGACACAACTCCTAAAGTTACAGGTGTTGAGGCTTTTACCTTGAGTTGGCTCTTCAATCTCCTTCAGAATCCTTAGATCTCTTCTTAAAGACAACTCTAAGAGGAAAGATAAATCTTAAACATTTTTGAAGAGAAATCAAAGAGATCACAAAACTAGGTTAAGAGTAGGACTTTCTTACGCAAACCTTCTCTAGGACTTCGATCTTCCAGTTGTGGAGGAGGCAAGATTATCGAGCTAGAAATGGGAAAAATTTGACAATGAGAGACAGAGGAGGGCTGCTGATTTTGGGAGAAGAAATGGGAGAGAAAATGTGAACTTTCAAGTTAAAAATGAGAGCAAAGTGGCCAATTTCAATTTCACCCTCACTTATTTATAGACCAAGAGTGAAGAAGGGGCTAAATTGCAAAGAAAAATTTTCTCCAAAACCCCTTATTATGGTCAGCCACCTCACAACAAGAAGAAAAGTTTTTTTGCATGTTCCAAGGTGTCATGGTTTCGCGATTCTCCATCAACACTTTTTCTTTGGATATGACTATGTGTTGGAGAAGGGAAATTTTGTCTTTTTGTTACCTCTAATGTGGCGCCACTAGCCGTCCATTTGAAGTTTCATCAATTCTTCCTTCTCTTCCTTGTCCACGATCTCTTCCACCTCGTCTTCTTCCATTGCCAAAGTTTTCTTTCTTTTCTTTGGAGTTGAGCTGCGCCTTAAGTAGGTCTTCATCAACTTTAGACTTCTTCTTTTTCTTTTCTTTATACGCTTGTAAGCAGCCAAATAGTTGCTCAATCAACATAGCCTCTAAATCTTTTGTTTCCTCAATGATGGCGACAATATGATCGGACTTTGAATCTAAAGATCCTAGAATCCTTTCGATAATTCTTACATCATCTAACTTCTCACCATTTCTCTTTATTTGATTAGCTACCGCGAAGACTCTAGTAAAATAGTCGGACACACTTTCACCATCTTTCATTTGCAAGGATTCGAACTCACCTCTCAAAGTTTGGAGGCACACTTTCTTGACTTGTTTCGCTCACTTGTGAGAGATCTGAAGCTGATTTTACTTCTACAACCTTCTCAAATGTGCCATCATCCGATCCTTGATAGATGAGGTAGAGAGCCTTCTCTTTCTTGCATACTTAAAAGTATCTCTTTGGGTTTGGGATAGAGCGGCATCATCTTGTGGCTCACCATTTCCCACACATCCTGTGCTCCAAGGAAGGCCTTCATCTTGATGCTCCAAATGGAACCATACTGATACAAAAATGGTAATTGTATTGATGGGCACTAAGAGTCAGTGCTAAACTCCAAGCTAACAGATAAATCTTCTTCTTACATACCCTCCCCATTGCAAAGTAATTTCCTCTTTATACTACTCTCTCCTAATGAGAATTCCTCTCGAAACAGCAAAATGAAAATAAACGATAAATGGAAATAGAAATAACAGAAATCAGTTGGAGAGATCCACTATTCGTGCGATGGAATCACGCCACCACGAAGTCGTTGAACTTGTGAGGCACCTTGCGAATTTTGACCTCATGCTAATTGCCCTCTTCAGCTTCTCGAGGCTTTGCTAGTTTGCTGCTTCTTCAACCCCTTTGCTGATGTCTTCCTCAAAACGACGCTCTTCCAAAGTCGTATCCGCTTGGGCCTCCTCCCCTTGGGCTTTAGAGTCAGTCCACCTCCTCAGCTGCTCTTGGACTTGAGGCCCATCTAGTACCAGGCCAGCCCAACTATCACATAATGTTATTCACCATCTTTCTACAGGGGATCTTGTGTAGCTCTGATACTACTTTGTTGAATATGGGAGAATCTTATAACTAGAGAAGAGGTTAGGATGAAAACCCTAGAGATTTAAGAGGAAGAAGACACTTTTAATTACTTCATAAAAAAAAAAAAAATTTCGGCTGGATATAAAATGGAATAACTCACCCTATTTGTACTAGTGGCATTTCTAATAGTTATAATTCTCAATCAAAATAACTTCTATTCTAGATTTCTCTTCAAAAATGTTTTATTTTTCTAGAACTCTCCACATTTCTCTCATCTAAAAATATCTAAATATTATTTGAAGATTATTCTAGAAGTGCCTTCTAGAATTTGGGCCTAAATTAGATAATTGGATCAAAGCCCATCAATAACTAAAATATCAAACTCAATTAAAATTAAGCCCAAAAGCAAGTTTAACTTCCAACAGTTTCTTCCATAGCCCTGGGGGTATATTTGGAGTTGAATTAGCTGTCCTGAATCTCTTCCATGCTGTTAGTTTCAGTATCATTAACACGAAGAGAAGAGAAGAGAAGGCATGAAAAACTATGATGGAAAGGAAGAGATCCTCCATCTGGTGTTTGGAGAAGAGTACGACCAGCCCGTTTTATGATGACATATCTATCAAAATATTTTAACTGAGATGATATCTATATGAAAGTGGTATAACGTTTCAACTGAGATGATATTTTAATTAGTGTGCTATGCTATATAATTAAATGACGTGAAAGGGAAATAGAACAACAGGATATGGGAGTCGAATCCATTACTTAAAACAAAGTATTGATTGATAAAACATTGAATCCAAGAATTACTTGGCATTTTTTGAGAAAAGTACGTGCACTGTCATTATTTTATGCAAACTTAATGTTGGGATTTTATGCATATCCTTCTGTGCGCTTGCTGGACTAACCGATAGGGGCTTAACAGCCCCACCCATTGGCACCATGTGCAGCCTCTCATGTCCGCCCACCGCTTAGTGTGGGGCTCTACGCTGCCATGAGGTTTAATAGAATAAAGTTGCGCCTTTGCTAATAGCTAAGCTTTTGGTCTAGTGGTAAGCACTTGATCCAAGGGCCAACAGCTATTATTTATGTCATTCTAAATAACTAGGTGTTATTATGGCATTTTATTTCCTCTTTATTGATTAGATGATATTTTTTTATTTTTAGACGGAGTGACAGATAATTCAAGTAATGAATAAGCTCATTAGTGTCCATGGAAACAGCCTCCATAACCTTAGGAATCAAAATGACAAAATCACAATGAGTCAACCACATGGATTGAAAATGAAAAGGCTTAGGCTCACTAGCACTTACCATCGGTGAGGGGTCCGAGTGCTGGCTAGGAAGGGCCACACAATGAATACAATCCCAGAAATCCAACCAGTGGTTATTACAAAGAGCTCTTTAAATTCTTTGTTCAACATGACGACGAATACGACGAGCACCGTGACCGTTGGTCGAAGTGCACTTTGCGCCGTGAGTCTCAGCATCCATCATATCACAATCTTCAATAGAATTTCAGAACTTAGGCTGCGTATAATTATAGTAGGAGAATGATAATAGGAATGAGAATAAAAATAGTAATGGGAATAGAATGGAAAAAAAAGTTAATTCATTTGTTTGGTTGTAATTTTAAGAATTCTCTGGAATAGAACATGAATATTTTCATGTTCACAAACTTACTCTTATGCTATATATAACACTAATATTTTATCTATCAATATAATATATAAAATGTAATATAATATAATAAAATTATTATTATATAATTATGATATATAATATAACAATATTATTAAAATTGTAAACATAATGATAATATTATAATTGTAAAATAAACATAATATAATAAAATTATTATTATATAATATATAATATAATTATGATATATAATATAATAATATTATTAAAATTATTAATATAGCTATAATATGATAAGATTATAATAAACAATAATAATTCAATTATAATATAATTAAAAATTACAACTATATTATATTATACTATAATATAATATATATATATATAATTACAAAATAATATATAATTGTTATATTATATACAATAAATATATTATAGTTAATAGTGTAATGCACAATAGTCAATAATAATATTAGAATTATAAGATTATATTAATATTTAATTATATTAATTATTATTATATTATTAATTTAACAAAAGGAATTATATTATATAATAAAATAATACTATTAGAATTATTACTATAATTATGGTATTATTTGTTAAAATATTACAGCTATATTATATTATATCATATTATATATATATATATTATTGCAATATTATTATATATTATATTATAAGTTATAATTACAATACAATATATTATATATTATTATAGAATATTAAATAAATATATTATAATTTATAATTATATTATATTATAACATTTTTATTATATATTATATTCTATTATATTATAAGATATAACTACTATATAATATATATTAATTATATTATAATGTTGAAAGGTAATTATGAAAAAAAAAAAAAAAAAAAAAACTTAGAACGGTCATTCTTCCTATATGAGGAAGGAATGATGATTCATCTAAAATGGGTGAATGACCATTCTTTTTGAATGATCATTTTTTTTTTTTTTTTCATAAATCTAACCAAACATCAAACTAGAATTTCATTCCATTTCATTCTATTCTATTCCTTTTCACCCAACCAAACACACCCTTAGTGCAAGAATGTCTAAAAGGAGGGTTACCCGTTTTCGATTACCAGTTTTCAGTTGCATTAAAATCACCGAGAATAACACAAGGATGACCATTCCAATTATCAATTATTACGCATCAGGATCAATCAAGCCCATAGAATACGCCTGATTTTTATAATGAACACCGTGAAGACCAATCGAGAGAGTAACTTGTTGAACACCATTATGATCCACAACAACATTATCCAACAAAAGAGTTGTATTCTATTTGTTCTAGTTTAAGGTCCCCTTACGTGACATTGCTTTTCTTGACAAACGGAACTTATACGCAATATTGAATTAAATCCAAATGAAAGTCGACTTTCAATACATTTTATGTCTAGTGGTGGATATAGTGTAGATATAGGACAAAATAACGATCAAAGCAGATTAGCTGAAACAAACGTTTAAAGAGATAAGCGGAATAAAGCAGATAAAATAATTTTTTTAATTTTTGTATTTTAAAAGAAATAAAAATGCAGGAATAAAATAAAGAATATTGAGGAAACTGTGTGATTAATGTAATAATTTGAATACTAATTCTATAACTCAACTACAATTTCACATCTCAAACATGCAGCCGGAAAATATAGATTTTAAGCACCAATAATATAAAAAGTATTTGATCAAATTAATCTTTTTTCAACAAAAACAAGCAAAATTATTTTTCATGCATCAACTGAAAAGCAACAAAATACCCTCAGGCAGAATGTGGTATGGGAAAGTCACACAAAAAATAATTTTATGCAACGAATGTAATAACTATAACTCCTGTCACAACAAAAATAATTATTATAAACACTGAGCAAAAAGAAGAATTTTAATTAATAAAAAGAATAATGGTGGTAAAACAATAGTGAATTAGAAATAAGAATTGAAACATATTTGTATACAAAATTCACTCAAAACTTAGCCTCCTATCAGTCGGGTGTCACTCATAGTATCTCATCATTCACTAAAGGAAAAAGTAAGGAAATAACAACTGAAAAGATATCCAACTAAACTATTGTTGGGAATGGTGTTCTAGAAGCATGAGATGTAATATGATATTTATTATTTATTTAATAAAAGTGTTTATTCATTATTTTATGTGCATATATTTATGAATATTTTATTAATATCAATAAAAAATTCATGATTATTTATGTGACCTTAAAAATTGTATATAAGTGTTATATACGAGAGGATAATGTTTAAAGACAATAATCAAAAAGCAATGTTCATAATGAATTTACTTAAATGTCAGAATCTTTAATTAAAACATTATTAATACATGTCATTCTCATTTAGAATGTAACGGTGTTATCTGCACTACTAATATGCTGAGATATTGAATGAGTGTATTTCACATAATCAGATTAAGTGGAATAAGGACACAGACACAATATAAATTTCTAATAATTTCCGTTAAGTATGAAAATTCTAATTGAGTCTACCTATGGTCATATATAGAATAATCTTAATCCTGAGTTCTTAATAGCCTCCTATTTATGGATTTGTGTCTTTTGATTTACTCGGTATGGATTCTGAGATCTTGAATCATATTCCTTGTATTTTGGAGACATGATGAAGTAGGTAGCCGGGAATGTTATTATACGAGATGGAATCCATTCCTTCTTGAGAAAGAAGTAGATAAATAATTCTCTTAAGGGTTGATTCAAAACTTGGATCAAGAGGGAGTCATAATTCATGAATGTGTTTTATAAATCAATGTCCATTAGAGAATCAATGATACTCAAGGATAAAGATATAATTAGAGAGGTTAACGGCTTTTACCTAGCTCTAATTTTGAATCATTTATGGAGGATTGATCTATATGCAATGACTATATCAAATGGACACTTCACACTTTAGAAGCAATTTATGTCCATAATTTTGAGAGTGCAATTCTAAGTTTATAGTGGAGTGACTATTAGAATTAATAGAATTAATTAATTAATTAAAGTGTTTAATTAATTATTAATTTTATTGGAGCTCGTGGATTATAGGTCCATTAGTCTCTGCGTCGTCCTAGTAATTTTACCACACACAAAAGGGCAAAATGGGAATTTTAGAATTATGGAATTCTAAAATTACATACTCGAAATTAATTAATTAAGAATTAATTATTATTTAAATAATGTGATTATTTAAATTTGAATTTGAACACATTTAGATTTATCCATTTAAATTTATTTGATACTTTGTTCAATTTAGAATTCAAATTAATTTAAGCTTGACTTAAATTGAAATTTGAATTTGAGTCAAAATTGGACTACAGGATAAAGGATAATTTTCTCTTCCTTCCCTAACTACAAATTGGCTCCACACAGGGATGAGAATCCCCTATCTTGGCTAGCCACACTAAGGATAAGGGAATAGGAGATTTTGTTTCAAATTCAAATAGGAGATAATTGACAAGCTTTATCTTGGAGATAGAGATTGAATTCCTTCTAGAAGTTTGACTTCTACCCTATAAATAAGAGAATAGTAGAAAATTGTGGATAACAATTTTTTTGAGATGATTTTTGAAACAATTTTTGGTCTAATTTGAATAGGGTGGCGAAATTCTCTTAGAGCAAGGGAAGGAAAAAATTTTCTCCAAAAATTCCACATCGTGCATGAGTTGGTTTTTTTGGAAATTTGAGTGTTTATTGTAACCCGTTTTGTCTCATGTGTGCCCACACACACATCTTCGTGAATTCTAAGAATTGACGTGGAAGACATTAGTTTTCTAAACACAGAGCTTTGGAGCAAGGATTGTTTGAGGTCAAAGAACTCAAGTTATCAACCGAGTCAGCCTCTAGGTATTTTTTCTAATTGAGTTCTTAATAAATGAATTAATAAGATTAATTTATTCGTGCATAAATTAATATAATCTATAGAAGATCTCAAAGATTTTATGAAAATTTTTATTTTACACGAGCCGCTTCCCCAACACTTCCGCGTCTGAATTCGATCAGCAACCATAAGCAATGACTAGGAAAATATGCCATTGAGTTTCAGTATTGTAGAAGTCTGTAGCATCTCAAAATAAGAGGAATTTATGGACCTTCGAAGATGACCGGTAATAAATGGGTGAGTTTATCTTCGACATAAAAAAGAGCAAACACTTTTCTTTTGTGACGCTTTCGAAGGTATAATGATAATGATGTGAGATTTAGGCCAAATAATAATAATAATAATAATAATAATAATAATAAAACACACACACACACACACATGTCCAGGCTTAAAGGTGCCAACGAGTAAGACTTGATACTTAATGGCACATGTTTTCGGCAAAATGTCATCGCTTCGGTCATTCACCCCCTTTTTTTTTCTCCTTTATTGATATTTTTTGCTTTCTTAATTTTAACTTGATCTAGCTAGGAGACATGAATTCCAATTTCATTTGTGAGTCCTCGTTCCTTAGCTAAAATAGCCTCTTGTCAATCTTCTCTTCATTTTTTTTAATGCAGGGTAAAATAGCACTGTTGTTGATACTTATTATTTCTCTGCAAATTTAGAATTATTGAATAATAGTACCACTGATGAAATCTAAAATAGAAACTAGTTGGGGTTTGCTTGTTCTTATATGAGTTATGTTTTCCTTTGTCGTCATTAAGGAATATGTGGCCAAAACATCCCCCAACATATCTTCATTTAATTTCATGCAGGTATCTTCCGTGCCACATTCAAAGGTGTTAGATCTAATTTTACGTTGGGTGTCACATATAATTAGAAAACTGTCTAAAACACTGGTAGATTACTAAACAAATCACTATATTTCAAAGAATTATAGACACTTGCTGGATTTATACACTCAAAGACTCTCTCCAAAATAAATAAATAAATAAATAAAACACACACACTTTTCCAGGCTTAAAGGTGCCAACGAGTAAGACTCGATGCTTAATGGCACATGTTTTCGGCAAAATGTCATCGTTTTGGTCATTCACCCTTTTTTTTCTCCTTTATTGATATTTTTTGTTTTCTTAATTACAATTTGATCCAACTAGGAGACACGAATTCCAATTTCATTTGTGAGTCCTTGCTCCTTAGGTAAAATAGCCTCTTGTCAATCTTCTCTTCATTTTTTTTTAATCGAGGGTAAAATAGCACTGTTGTTGATACTTATTATTTCTCTGCAAATTTAGAATAATTGAACAATAGTACCACTGATGAAATCTAAAATAGAAACTAGTTGGGGTTTGCTGGTTCTTATATGAGTTATGTTTTCCTTTGTCATCATTCAGGAATATGTGGCAAAAATATCCCCAACATATCTTCATTTAATTTCATGTAGGTATCTTCCGTGCCGCATTCAAAGTTGTTAGATTTGATTTTACATTTGGTGTCACATATAGCTAGAAAACTGTTTAAAACATTGGTAGATTACTAAACAAATCACTATATATTATAAAGAATTATAGACACCTGCTGGATTTATACACTCAAGGACTCTCTCCCCAAAAAATTAAAAAAAAAAATAAAACACACACACACTTTTCCAGGCTTAATTAAAGGTGCCAACGAGTAAGACTCGATGCTTAATGGCACATGTTTTCGGCAAAATGTCATCGTTTTGGTCGTTCACCCTTTTTTTTCCTCCTTTATTGATATTTTTTGTTTTCTTAATTACAACTTGATCTAGCTAGGAGACACGAATTCCAATTTCATTTATGAGTCCTTGTTCCTTAGGTAAAATAGCCTCTTCTCGATCTTCTCTTCTTTTTTTTTTTTTTTAAATGGAGGGTCAAATAGTCTTACGTACTTTCTAATTTATATATTTTCAAAATTTCCAATGGCATGCTGGTGCGTAAGTCTCCAAACATATGTATTTCAGTATATTGAAAGTTAGAAGGGGCTCCCTAAGAAAAATAGTAATAAAATCAAAAGTTTGTTGATCAGGTTTTTCATCATTAATTATGTAATTTTTCCAATGTTAGAAGTAAACTAGTGTGAAAACATTTGATACAAAAAGTCGGAAACTAATACAAAGAGTTTCAGCATATCTATACCATATTATTGGATAGGAATAGGTTTTCTGTGAGAATGTGCAAAACGTGGGCGTAAATTGAGATAAGTGGGAGTAATTTTCGTTTTTTAAAGTGGGTGTAAATCTAGATACACATATATTATAACCTACTTACTAGCTATTTCTAAACATTACACAAGTATTGAAAGTTTGTAACATATGTTGTCTTTTAGAGGGAGCGTCTTCCTGAAATGAAAAACCGGATGACACAACTAAGAAGAATATAGGCCAAAAAACGTAGTAGGACAAAATTTGTTAGTTAACGTTGTCGGACAAATCTCTTGATCCAAGTAAATGAAAATTCTCATAGCACTATTGTTGATACTTATTATTTCTCTGCTAATTTAGAATTATTGAATAATAGTACCACTGATGAAATCTAAAATAGAAACTAGTTGGGGTTTGCTTGTTCTTATATGAGTTATGTTTTCCTTTGTCGTCATTCAGGAATATGTGGCAAAAATATCCCCCAACATATCTTCATTTAATTTCACGCAGGTATCTTCCGTGCCGCATTCAAAGGTATTACATCTGATTTTACATTGGGTGTCACATATAGTTAACAAACTGTCTAAAACACGGATAGATTATAAACAAATCACTATATTTTAAAGAATTATAGATACCTGCTGGATTTATACGCTCAAGGACTCTCTCCCAAAAAAAAATAAAAATAAAACACACACACACTTTTCCAGGCTTAAAGGTGCCAACGAGTAAGACTCGATGCTTAATGGCACATGCTTTCGGCAAAATGTCATCGTTTTGGACGTTCACCCTTTTTTTTTCCTCCTTTATTGATATTGTTTGCTTTCTTAAATACAACTTGATCTAGCTAGGAGACACGAATTCCAATTTCATTTATGAGTCCTTGCTCCTTAAGTAAAATAGCCTCTTCTCGATCTTCTCTTCATTTTTTTTTTTTTTTTTTTTTTTTTTTTTTTTAATGGAGGGTCAAATAGTCTTACGTACTTTCTAATTTATATATTTTCAAAATTTCCTTTGGCATGCTGGTTCGTAAGTCTCCAAACATATGTATTTCAGTATATTGAAAGTTAGAAGGGGCTCCCTAAGAAAAATAGTAATAAACTCAAAAGTTTGTTGATCAGGTTTTTCGTCATTAATTACGTAATTTTTCCAATATTAGAAGTAACCTAGTGTGAAAACATTTGATACAAAAAGTCGGAAACGAATACAAAGAGTTTCAGCATATCTATACCATATTATTGAATAGGAATATATAGGTTTCTGAGGAGAAAGAGCCCGAAACATTTTGTGCGTGAGTGAGAATGTGCAGAACGTTTTGTTGGCGTTTCGCGGCCTTTTTTTTTTTTTTTTTTTTTTTTTTTGTGCGCCGGGGGGGATTCCTTTCGTGTATAGATTTTTTTCACTTTTCCCCTACAAAACGTCTCACACCTTAGAAAAAATGTGTGAAACATGGGTGTAAATTTAGATAAGTGGGAGTAATTTTCGGTTTTTAAAGTGGGTGTAAATCTACATACACATATATTATAGCCTATTTATTAGCTTTTTCTAAACCTTACACAAGTATTGAAAGTTTAGAACATATTTTGTCGTTTAGAAGGAGCGTCTTCCTGAAATGAAAACCGGATGATACAATTAAGAAGAATGCTAACGTTTACCAAGAATATAGGACAAAAAACGTAGTACGACAAAATTTGGGAGTTGGCGTTGTTGGAAAAATCTCTCGATCCAACCAAATGAAAATTCTCATAGCCCTGTTTGTGATACTTATTATTTCTCTGCAAATTTAGAATTATTGAATAATAGTACCAGTGATGAAATCTGTTACGCCATGGTCGATACCTCGACCACTTCTCCTCTAGAACGGCGTCGATGAATCCCACGGGAGGATCGACTGTTGACAATGAGGTAAAGCGCAGCGGACGTATCCTCCACGTCGAGGAGGGCCACGTAAGAAGGGGCACCGAGTAAGGTCTCTACGGGCACATGAGGCGGCGCCGAGAGATATGCGTCGCCACCAGAGGTCACATCAACCGGAGGAGGGAAGTACCGATTCGACGGCTACTTTTGGAGTCGAAATCGGTGTCACCAAGAGATCCGCCGATTTTCCAGGGATTAGCTATCATGAGTTCTCACCTACCCTCACGGAGACCGAGGACGGGAGATGGCTTCTCTCTTGGGAACCGGGGACGTACAACGTGGGAGAGCTTGTATAAATAGAGCGGAAAGAACCCAGAAGAAGGGTTGGAGACCATTTTGTATTACAGAGAAAACGTTTGTACACAGTTCAAAGATATAGTGCATGCACAAGTGGAGTAGGCACAACATTATTGCCGAACCACTATAAATTCGTTGTTTCTTCTGCATTATCTTTTAGTTGATTCCATTATCCGGTTTTTAGCATGACTGTGAGTAGTTAAGAGAGATTATAACGAGTTGTCGGAAAAACACCGTCAACAATTGGCGCTAGAAGGAGGGCCAAGCCCAGAAATTTGATCCAGCTTGGAAGTCGGCCAACCGGAGATCTTCACTATGGCTCCAAGAGGCCGTCAACCGCGACTAACCCGTCAACCCAGCCAGCCCAGAGACTACCGCTGCCGGGACGTCCTCAAATCCGCTCCCAACGGCCACCAGCAGACCCCCGACCCGATGTCGACCGGCTCAAAGACAGGTCGAGGCTTGACCGCTGGTCGTGGAGAAATGGCCACGGCCCTCGCTGGACTAGACCACGGGCGGAACGCTGCCGCCGCCGAGGGGGCAGGGCAGACGGTCCCGTGAACGCCGTCGATGGGAACCAAGAGCTTGACCATGGCGGGTGACACCGAGGAAATCGGTGACAGTCGAGCAGGTGACCCGACCCGCCAAGTCGAACAGGTCTGTGTGGGAGTGAGCAGCCGGCTGAAGGAGAGCGGGGAGAGGGCTGCAGCGCTTCCTGTGGATAACATGGATTGCGCCCCTCGACCCGCCGCCAGAGCCCCACAGGAGGAACCCCGTCCCGGTGGATTCTACGTCGGTGCGCGGCGGAGACTTAAAGCCAGCTCGGCCCGATCATGGGAAGGCTGTGCAGCTGGCAAGGGAGGACGAGCTCGCAGCGGAGAATAGGGCCCGGCCGAGAAGATGGCCAGGTTGGAGAAGCGAGATGGGGAGCAGGCTGAACAACCGAGCAAGTTGTGGGGAAGGTGGCCGAGGCAGTAAATGTCGACGCCAGGATGTACACGTCCCATGACCACCCGTTCACAGAGAATATCATCCGAGTCCCTCTCCCGGACAGGTACAAGTCGCCCCCCATCCCGCTATATGATGGAAGGAGTGACCCGGACGACCACCTTGAAGTATACACAGGGCACATGGTCCTGCATGGATACCCCGAGGAGGTGATGTGCCGGGCATTCAGAAATCACCTTTCAGATTCCGCGAGGAGGTGGTTCAGGGCTCTCAAGCAGAACTCCATATCCAGCTGGGATGACCTGAAGAACGCTTTCTTGACTCAGTTTGTAGGTGTCAAGAAGTACATCCCACCTAAGCGTAACCTGTCCAGAGTGTACCAGGGGCCCAACGAGTCCCCTCAAGGACTGGATAGCTCGCTTTGGAGAGCAAGTCGCAGCCACCGAGGGATCTCCGGCGAAGTGGCTTTGATGGGGCACCGTCCAAAGATGAAAAGGACATCCCCATAGCACGGATCTCGACCGACGGCCGCCCCCATACTTACCAAGAGTTTTTGACGAGGGCCCAGGGGTTCATCAACGCCTCAAGAGGCCAAGAAGGCCCTCAAGAGCAAGGCGGCGACCCTGTCAAGGAGGAGGCCGCCAAGCCGCCCTCAGGGCAGCGGCAAGAAGCGCCGGGGCCTCCCCAGTGCAAGCCGAGGCCAAACACAACCCGCTCCGAACAATAGGGGCGGCAATGCCTCGACGAGCCAGGAAAAAAAGCGGCCCAGGCCGCAACGGTATGACGCCTATACCGACAATGGGGATTGAGGACGCCTACCACGAGATCAGCCATCTTTCAGGTGTTACGTCGACCTCAACCCATGAGGGCCGACCCGGCAACACGGAGAAATCCGAACAGGTACTGCCGCTTCCACGGCGAGGCTGGTCACACCACGGCTGAGTGCTACGACCTGAGGGACGAGATCGAAAGGCTCATCCGGGAAGGGAGGCTCAACGAATATCGAGCCGACCGCCGGAACAATAATAGGCGCCACGACGACCGGAGGGACGAGAATAGGCGCGACAATCGCGATAACCCCCCTGAACCGGTTGGCGTCATAAGAACGATTTTCGGGGGACCATACCTCGGCGGCACCTCTCGACGTGCCCAAAAGGACTACGCCCGAGAGGCGAAGGAGAAGTTCAATCAGCGCTTCATGAACGTCTCCGGGCGCGAAGCCAAGGTCGCCCGACACGAGGACGCCGAGATTACCTTCTCGGAGCTCGACGCCAGAGGTGTGCACTTCCCACAGTGCGACGCCCTGGTTGTGGAGGCCATGATCGGCAATCACACGGTATGCCGTATCCTGGTGGACAACGGCAGCTCCGTAGACATTCTCTACGCCGACTGCCTCGACAAGATGGGGATTCCCCGCTCAAGGCTCCAGAACAGTGCCCAGCCACTGTATGGATTCACGGGAGACAGCGTCATCCCGGAAGGAGCCATCGAGCTGCCCATGACCATTGGGGACCGACCGCACACCGCGACAGTGATGTCGAAATTTCTGGTTGTGAAGGGAGGCGACCAATATAACGCGGTCATAGGGCGCCCGACCTTGAGGGCGTTGCGGGCGGTAACGTCCATTTATCACCAGACGGTGAAGTTCCCCACGCCGAGCGGGGGTCGGCAAAGTCAGAGGGAACCAATATGAGTCGAGGCTCACATACTCGGAAACGATCCGCCACTATGCCGAACCAACAGAGGTACGCAGAGAGCTGCGGATGGTCGAAACCAGAGCTGAGGGCCTCGACTTAGATCCGAGATTCCCTGGGGAAGAGCCTGAGGCAGGACCAGTCGAGGAGCTGGTCGAAGTCCCCGTCGATGAAAGGGACCCGACCAGAACGCTGAGAGTCGGCTCAGAACTGGCACCTCAGGACCAAAGGAAGCTGGTCGGATTTTTAAAGGGAAACCTCGACGTGTTTGCTTGGTCCCACGAGGACATGGAGGGGATAAGCCCTGACGTCATGTGTCACCGGCTGAATGTCGATGACAAGTTCCCGCCAAAGAGGCAGAAACGCCGGCCAATGAACGCAGAGAGGTCTGAGGCCCTGCGAAGGGAAGTGGACAAGCTCACTCGGAACAACTTTATCCGAGAAGTCCTATACCCTGAGTGGGTGTCCAACCCAGTCCTGGTAAAGAAGCCAAATGGAGAATGGCGGACGTGCGTCGACTTCAGCGATCTGAACAAGGCATGTCCCAAGGACAGCTTCCCTTTGCCTAGAATTGACCAGCTGGTCGACGCCACGGCGGGGCATGAGCTCCTGAGCTTCATGGACGCCTACTCCGGATACAACCAAATACCTATGCTCGACCGCGACGAAGAGCATACGTCATTCATAACGGACAGAGGGCTCTCATCTACAAGGTAATGCCCTTTGGCCTCAAGAATGCCGGAGCGACATACCAGCGCCTCGTCAATAAAATGTTCGCGGGGTTGTCGGGAGGTCAATGGAGGTATCGTCGATGACATGCTGGTGAAAATGGCGAACTACAGACCATGAAGAAGACCTGGGAAGGATGTTCGGCGTGCTCGGGACGTCTGAGATGAAGCTGAACCCATGGAAGTGCGCCTTCGGCGTCGCTTCAGGGGAAGTTCTTAGGCTTCATGGTGAGCAGTCGGGATTGAGGCCAATCCATAAAGATTCAGGCCCTCCTCGACATGGCGTCGCCAAAGCCCCAGGAGGTCCAGAAGCTGACGGGCTGTGTGGCCGCGCTGGTAGGTTCATCTCTAAATCCACCGACAAGTCGTCCCATTCTTCAATACCACGAGGGAAGCAAGCCGTTTCTGTGGACGGAAGAGTGCGAGCAGGCGTTCCATCAACTGAAGGAACACCTTGGTAGGCCTCCAATCTTTGTCTAAACCGGTAACCGAAGTGCTGAGCCTTTACCTGGCGGTCTCGGAACACGCCGTTAGTTCGGTGTTAATCCGCCGAAGAGGAGAAGGTGCAGTCGCCGGTGTACTACGCCAAAAAAGCGCCTCGACGCAGAGACGAGGTATCCCCAGATGGAAAAGCTCGCCCTCGCGCTAGTTGTGACAAAGAAGGAAGCTACGGCACTACTTCGAGGCCCACGGCAGATCCAGGTATTGACCAACCACCCCCTCAAGCAGGTGTTACAGAAGCCCCGACGATCCGGACGGCTCCTCAAATGGTCAATAGAGCTCACCAGTTCGACATCAACTACAAAACCGCGAACCGCGATCAAGGGTCAAGCCTTGGCCGATTTCGTGGTGGAATTCACCGAGCTTACCGCCGACCCGTTGAAGAAGTCCAACCCGCACGATGGAAGCTCTACGTCGATGGTAGCTCGAACGATAATGGCAGTGGCGCAGGACTGGTGTTGCACACTCGGAAGGACACAAGGTCACCGCCGCCATTAGGTTCGATTCACAAAGATCCAACAACGAAGCGTAGTATGAGGCCTTGCTCGCTGGGCTCCGATTAGCGGATCACCTGAAGGCGGAAAGCGTCGACATCTTCAAAGGATTCCCACTCATTGTGAATCAAGTGAAAGGTCGATGCCAGACCAGGGATGAGAAGATGGCGGCATACCTGAAGAAGGTTAAGGAGGCTCTGGGAAAATTCACCGCCTTTGAGATACAGCAGGTACCAAGAGCCGAAAATAGCAACGCTGACGCGCTTGCCAGGTTAGCGACGTCGAGAGACGCAGATCTGTTGAACCTGGTACCACTAGAGGTGTTAAAGGCCCCATCCATAGAGAAACGACCAGAGGTCACACCGGTGGAGCTCCAACCTGGCTGGATGGATCCTATCATCAGGTACTTGGTCGACGGCGAGCTGCCAGAAGAAAAACGGCAAGCCAAAAAGATTAAGTACCAAGCGGCGAGATACACGATGCACGACGACGTCCTTTACCGTAGGGGGTACTCGACACCTTTACTTAGATGTCTCGGCGCAGAGGAGGCGAAAAGGGTCTTATCGGAGGTGCACGACGGGGTCTGCGGGAACCACGCGGGAGGGCAGTCCCTAGCCTACAAAATATTGCGGCAAGGGTACTACTGGCCTAGCCTCAGGAAGGACGCAGTAGAATATGCCAAAAAATGCGAAAGCTGCCAGAGGTATGCCCCAACCCCTCGACTACACTCGGAGGACCTTACATCCATAATGTCCCCCTGGCCTTTCGCTAAATGGGGAATTGACCTCATTGGCCCGTTGCACAAAACACCAGGGGGGTACAAGTTCGCGATCGTCGCCGTCGACTACTTCACAAAGTGGGTCGAGGCTGAACCGTTAACGGCCATCTCAGAAGCGAAGTGCACGAACTTCATATGGAACAACATCGTGTGCCGATTCGGGGTCCCGCACTCTCTTGTGTCCGATAACGGGAAGCAGTTCAATAACGATAACACTACTCAGTTTTGCGAACTTCTCGGGATCCACAAGAATTTCTCGTCGGTCATCTACCCCCAATCTAATGGGCAGGTCGAGGCTGTCAACAAGATCATCAAGGTCACCCTCAAAAGGCGCCTCGACGCCTACAAAGGGAAATGGGCCGACGAGTTGCCAAAGGTACTATGGGCCTACCGAACAACCAGCAGATCCACCACAGGGGAAACCCCCTTCTCCATGGCATATGGGTTCGAAGCGGTCCTACCGGTAGAGGTGTCAATCCCGATCGACCGGGTAACCCGCACGAGGAGGTAGGAACGCCGAACCGATGACCCAGAGCTCGACCTCTTGGAAGAACGGCGCACGGACGCACGCCTAAGGCTCGCCGCGCACCAAGCAAGGGCGGCCAGGTACTATAACAAGAAGGTCAGGCCGAAGGCGCTTCGAGTCAGGGACCTAGTCCCACGTGTCGTTACCCCAACACAAAGCCCAAGAACTCCGGGTTCTGGGTCCCACCCCAGGAGGGCCCCATCGAATCTGAGAGGTTGTGGCCAGCGGTTCATACCGGCTTGGCAGAGCTCGACAGGCAAGACATCAAGCACACCTGGAATGCGTACCACCGAAGGTCTACTACCAGTGACTACAAGAGGTGTCGACACGGTAGATCGGAGCCCCATACTTGTATTATTTTTCTTCAATTTCTTATTGGCAGGGAGCCACTTTTGTAACCAATGTTGAAATAAATGAATGTCGACAAGTCGACTGATTTTCTACACCGAGTTTGATAATCTACCAAAAATTGTCGATACGTCGACCGAAACGCGCCGATACGTCGGCGCAACGATACTACGGGCAATACGAGCCCTAGCTCGACCGCACTCCAACCACGCACTACAATCGGCATCGACCATGCGCTAGCGTCGACTTCAAGAACTCGACCCTAGCGAGGGGGTACTAAGGCAGTCGAGGACTGCATGCGCGTCGAGCATGCGCCTGGCGCACACCGCATACTTGTCAAAAATAATATACATTTTTCCCAACAAAAACCAGAAAGGTACGCAAGCAGTAAACATCATAGCATGAATATTGCGGGAAATCATAAAGTATATATAAAAAAAGAATAAATCAGTAGTCTCGACCTTAGGGCCGTTACAAAACATAGAAAAAATATTGTGCGGGCCTTGGCCCCACAAAAGAAAAACGACAAACAAAACAAGAAGAGAAGAGCAGCTCAAAGCTCGCCGTCGCCCCCCGCGGTCCGGTCGCCGCCTGCGTTCGCCCCCTCAGCGTCCTCAGGCTCTGGCACAGGCTGGACCGTCTCGACCTCGGCCCCCTGCACCGGCTCGACCACTTCGACCTCCTCGCTGTCCGACTCATCCAAGAACGACAAGTCGACGTCTGGACGCTTCTTGCGGAAGCGGTCGAAGATTTGGTCCCCCGCAGACTGCATCAGGGTGAGTTGGAGCTCTTCAAACTCCGCCGAGGATTTGTACTTCGACCACATCCGCAATCAGCCCCTCAAATTCCTCGGACGCTTTGAAGGCCTCCACGCGGGCGTCGGCTATGCGGCCGAACTCCCCAGAGGCCAAGAAGTCGGCAACGGCCTTGGCGGCCACTTCCCTCTGCCGCTGTTGATACTCCGGCGACGAGAGGTAGGCCTCGACCCCTTTGGAGCTCCCCTCGCTGAAGCCCGCCGCGAAGCTGCGAGTCTTCGCGTTCTCGACGCTCTCCTCGAGGGTCTTCAGCTTCGCCTTCTCGACCTCCAAGTCGGTCGAAAGCTCGTCGCGGATGGAGCGAAGGGCCGTTATCTCCCCCTTTCGGCCGGACGCCCTCTCCCCCTGAAGTGGACCTCCAGGTCCACATAGTTTTGAGAGGCGAGCTCAAGGCCTAAATTCAACAAGAATAAAGTCAGCAGGAAACCACATGGAAATAATCAGACAAAGGATGGCGTCAAGCCGAGCCATACCGAGGATCACACTTCACGGTCAAGCGCTGCCGGTCCATGATGCTCTCCCTCGGCGTAGGCCTCCCAAGTGCTCCTCCTTGAAGAAGGAATATATGGCCTGGAGAGGGGGTGGAAGCCCCGGGGCAGCTGCGCAAACCAGGGGTCAAGTCGACGTCGTCCACGTCGAAAACGGGATACTCGGGATCGCCGACCCTCGACCCCGGCAGGGAGGAGAACTTGGATGCCGCCAGGGCAGCCGCAGCAGCGACGGCTCTGAGCTTTTCCCGAGCCCGACTTAGGCCGGAGGAGCCCTCGGCGGCAGGTGGGGCCTGTTGCTCACCCACCTTCTGCCTCTTGGAGGAGGGCTCAATTCTGAGAACCCCCCCCCTCGGGGTTGCAACGACGTCGGCAGTCGGGGCAGCTTCGACTGCCTTTTTCTTCGACGAAGTGCTCGTCGAGGCCGGCGCCTTATCCTTCCGCTTGGTGGGGAGGCTGAACTTCATCTCGGGGGGCACGGCTGTTCAGAAAAGCAGGTTAACCTGGGTACGCGTCGACCATACCCGCCAATAAATAGGAAAGAAGGAAAGAGGCGACTTACCGCTGAGAAGGTCTGCAGGAGGGACGATGGACTCTCGCGGAGGAGGGAGCTTGATCAGCAGACCGTAGAGGAGCTTGTTGGCCCTGGTATTCAGAACCGAGGCGCGCCTGCGATCCGGCGAGAGTGATAGGACCTTCTCGACGCGAGAGAGCGCCGACGCCGAAAGCGTTGGACGGTCGACGACTTCACCTGCAAGCACAGACCGGACAGGGATGAATCGACTTCCGCGCAGAGATTTTGAAAGAAAAAGAGAAGGAAAACCCATGTTATTTATTGAACACTGTCTGCGTCCCAACGCGACGCCCGGCGTCGAGGGGGTGCGAGTTGAAGTCCCCTCCAACAAAGAAGTACTGCGGTTTCCACCCGTGGGCGCTGGAAGTTTTCCCGATGACCACGGGTGGGACCGGAGGTTTGGACTGTGCGTGGGAGGCGATATAGAAAAATCCCTTCTGCCTCGGGGAAGCCCGAAGGGAGTAGCAGTACAAAAACTCCTCGACGCTGAGGTCGAGGCTCAAAAATTTCCTCCATAGTATAATCATGGAGTTAATTGTCACCCAGCAATTAGGTGACAATTGTGCGGGAGAAATCCTGTGAAGGCCGCAGAGGGCCTTCACGAAAGGATGGAAGGGCAAGGTGAGCCCGAAGGTCAACGCCCGGTGTACACGGTTATATGACCCGAGGGGAGGGTTGTGAGCCCTATCATGAGGAGTCGGGAGGATGAGATAGAAGTGGTTTGCATCTATCTCGGCGTCCATAAACGCCTTCCTGGCAACATGGGGGCGGATCCTCGAGGGCTCGAGGTCGGTCACCAGCCCCGAGAGAGTATCCGTAGACGCAGCGCCGTATCCCAGGCGCTCTTGGGGATCGACTGCCGGCGCGGCACCCTCGTCGTCGAGGAGGACGAGTTTGTCGCCTTGACTCGACGACGCCGAGATGTCACTGTACTCGTCGACCTGGCGGAGCAGGGAATCCCCACTCCCCAGGGACGTGCTCGGGGTGGCCGCATCCTCAGGATCCCCTCTGACCATAGTCTCTTTCCCCTTTCGACCTCTGATCTGCTGCGACGGCATTTCCTGAAAAGGAAAAAAGCACAAGGGGAAATCAACTCCTAATGGTCGAGAGGCCCTGCGGGAGAGGTTGTAGGACAAACAACGCCGCGAGCCACGGAGGCTCAGAACCAAGTCCGGTGGCTTCGACGGCGCCCGAAGGGTCGGACCGCGCCAACCACCCCGTCGGCTTGACGCCGGCAGCGCCAAGGAAAGGGGCGTTCCCGCCTTTCCGCGGCAATATTTGACTGATGGCCGCGAACACGACGGCCGGACTCAAAAAGAAAAAGAAACGGAAGAAATGAGGAAGGGAGGAAGCAGACTTACCGGAGTTGCTGGACGCGTGGGTTTGAAGGCGGCGAACGGCGTTAGCACGGGCAGGAGCTCGGGAGAAAAAATCCGCAGAGTAACGGCTTGGTTGAACGAATCGGTAAGTGGAGAATGCCGAGAGGGGGGTATTTATACCCGCGAGCAGAGAACCCTCGAGGAAGCCAAAGGCCTCTCGATCTCGACCGTTGAATTTGAATCGGTCCCATCCAACGGTGAATCCGAGAAGGCATGATCTAACGGCTGGGGACAATGCTACGGGAAGAGACATCATCCGACGGCGAGGATCCATTTCCCCATCCACGTGGGGATTCCCGAAGCGGCGACGTGACGGTTGGTACAGTCGACGAGACTGCTCCACTGCCCGAGGAAACAACCGCAATGATCACAGTACTCGCAAATAGCTGGCAACCGCAAAGCAGGCTCCTCTCCACGCGGCACCCTCGACGCCGTGTAGGCTGGAAAGCCACTCTGTGACACTCCAGCCTAGGGGGTAATTGTTACGCCATGGTCGATACCTCGACCACTTCTCCTCTAGAACGGCGTCGATGAATCCCACGGGAGGATCGACTGTTGACAATGAGGTAAAGCGCAGCGGACGTATCCTCCACGTCGAGGAGGGCCACGTAAGAAGGGGCACCGAGTAAGGTCTCTACGGGCACATGAGGCGACGTCGAGAGATATGCGTCGGCCACCAGAGGTCACATCAACCGGAGGAGGGAAGTACTGATTCGACGGCTACTTTTGGAGTCAGGAAATCAGGTGTCAGCCTGAAGAGATCCGCCGATTTTCCAGGGATTAGCTATCATGAGTTCTCACCTACCCTCACGGAGACCGAGGACGGGAGATGGCTTCTCTCTTGGGAACCGGGGACGTACAACGTGGGAGAGCTTGTATAAATAGAGCGGAAAGAACCCAGAAGAAGGGTTGGAGACCATTTTGTATTACAGAGAAAACGCGTTTGTACAGTTCAAAGATATAGTGCATGCACAAGTGGAGTAGGCACAACATTATTGCCGAACCACTATAAATTCGTTGTTTCTTCTGCATTATCTTTTAGTTGATTCCATTATCCGGTTTTTTAGCATGACTGTGAGTAGTTAAGAGATTATAACGAGTTGTCGGAAAAACACCGTCAACAAAAAATATCCCCAACATATCTTCATTTAATTTCATGCAAGTATCTTCTCGACGATTCAAAGGTGTTAGATCCGATTTTATATCGGGTATCACAAATAGTAGGAAAACTATCGAACACTGTAAATTACTAAACAAATTACTATATTCCAAAGAATTACAGGCACACTGCTAGATTTATACACTCAAAGAGCCTCTCCTCGACAATAACATCTTTGAATGAATCTCTACAAAGGATTGTTTAGCGTGCACTACACGACTTCTATCAAGACGGTGAACTCCTTTTTACTTGGCGAGCATGCTCCCGAAAGTAACAAGTCTATCTCCAGAAAAGCAAAATCAATAACACTCAAAGCTCACCAAATTCACAAACTTTTTCTTCTGAATATTTTCTTTGTAAAGGCCTGATTTTTTATGAGCTAACATTCAAATCCAAACTTAAATAAGATCTCTATTATCTCTATGCATGATTCAAACTTAGATAAGATCTCTATTAACTTTGATTCTCTCTCCTAGATAGGCTCTAAAATATCTTCACGTATTGTCTCATTTTATCTCTCCACGGATAGATAGGCTCCAAGCACTTGGCCTTTTGACCCCATTCAAGTCAAACTTCAATTAATCACCTCCATTCACAAACTTGTGCATGTAATGAAAGCTCACTTTGAAATTCAAACATAAAACCAAATTCAACTGTACTTATAATCTAGCATCCATAATATGTTTTATCTTCTTCACGGTCAAGAAACCCTTTTCACCACAAAATTCACAAATAAATTCAATCCGAAATCTGCTTCAAATCCACATAAACAAAATTCACAAATGCTCCACGTAAGCTACACCAAATATCTTATTCAAAAACCCCACAACAAGTGCACCAAAGCTAATTCAAAGTCGCTACAAATCTTTATAAAATCTAATTAAAACCAATGTGAAATCTGCACATAAATGGATTCATTGTTGCCACCAAGTCCAATCTGTAACCAGTCTTTGTAGAACCTTTATTGAATTTGTACGGACATAGACAGTTCCAAAAATTACTAACTAACAAAACCTAACAATCTCCCCCTTTAGTTGTTTTCAAAAAACTTAACAAACACTAAGAAAAGTTCCTAGTCACAAAAAAAAAAATTCAAAAACTTATTGTTGAGATCTTGGGAGGTTGATTTGTTATGTTTGGAATGGATTTTTAAAGAAAAGAGGTTCAGTTGTATGTCTCCCTATGCTTGATGGTTCAAACTATTGATATCATAAGGTCCGGATGAAGGTTTTCATCAAGGCCTTATATGAGAAGGCCTAGCATGTTGCTACAATTAAGCACTGAAGGGAATCAGTCTCTAAGGCTTGAAGCCTCATGGTCAACTAATGAAGAAAAGTTGGCTAACTACGATATGATATTCAATGGAGTCGACACCAAACAATTTAAGTTAATATCTATTGTCCGCTCATGAGGGCACCGCAGCAGTCATATTGTCCAAGTTACAAATTTTGGCTACCAGGTTTGAAAATCTCTGAATGTCTAAAACTGACTCGATTACAGATTTTAATTCTTGCCTTTGTGACATAGCTAATGAATCGTTTGCTCTTGGTGAAAAATTCCCGAGGCAAAACTGGTTAGGAAGGTGTTGAGATCATTGTCCCCAAGATTTACATACAAAGTCACCACCATTGAAAAGGTGAAAGATGTTGACTCTATGAGGCTTGATGAGTTGACGGTCTCCTTGCAGACATTTGAGATCAACTTGTATCAAAACAAGAAGCAGAAAGAAAAAAATGAGAATGGAATTGCTTTAAAAAAGGAGAATGGAAGTGCTTTCGAAGCTGAAGTTAAAGAAGTTGATTTCGATGACGGAGAAGACTTGGCTGAGTCCATTGCACGATTGTCGAAGAATTTTAACAAGGTTATGAAGAATATGTATAGGAAGGGAATAACACCAAACTACAGCGACGCCAACAACTCCCAGAAGAACAAAGCTGCAACAAGCAACTTAGAAGCAAAGATGAAAAAAAGAGGTATCCAATGCTGAGAATGCGATGGTTAGGACCACATTCATTCCAAGTGTGCTAACTATCTTAGGAAGAAGAAGAAGAAATCACACAATGTCACACAAGAGTGATAAGGATTCTGAAGGTAGCTGGGAAGATGATGATTATGTAAATAACTATGTTGCATTTAATGCCTATCAAGATGTTCCAGAGAACAGTGTTGCAGACCGTGTCTCAAACTATGTTATGACACAGTTTGTAACATACTCTGAAAATCCATAAGAAGATGGAGAATTTTCAGATTTTGACCATTCTAGTGATGGTGAAAAAAACCCGATCGGGAGAAAATCTAGGAAGCGATGAAACCATGTTCAACATATGGGTTTTGGTCGTTAAAATGAATAAGTATTTGTAGGAGCGAGTTGATGAGCTTATCAAAGAAAATGATGTGCATAAGAGGGCTGTTGTGTATGAATTTCAGGCTATTAAAAAGAGAAAAGCTGCGGAACAAGAGCTGAATTAGAGTATACTCAAAAGTCATTAAAAATGATGAATTTCAGCACCCCGAAACTGGATCACATTCTCCCAATAGGAAAAGTGAGTGTGATCACCATGTCATTGGCTATATTGGTGAGAGCTTAATGTCCAAGGGTGTGTTTTTGAAGTAGACGCCTATCCCTAAGTCTCTAGCTGCTCCCGTTAAGGAGGTTACTATCTCACCCCCTCGACATAGAAGGTTTGTCCTCACATGCCATTACTGCGGTTTACCTGGCCATATAAGCCTACAATACTACAAGTATTTGAATGTTTTAAAGAGAGGTATGCTCCCCTAATCTACTGAATTCCCAAGAAGGGCACCTAAAGTGAAGATTGATGCGTAAGATAAATTTTCTAAACGTGTATGGGTAAAGAAAACTTATTTGAGGTGGGTATTGTGATGGTGGTTGCACTAAGCAATCAACATGTGTTATGAGCATTATACATGGGAGAATGCTACATTTAGGCAGAGTAAGACACATAGAAGATTTAGGAAGAGTGAGCTACAAAGATCAATATCTTCAAGATATCTATTGCGTAGGTGTTGCACCAAGTGTTCCCACAAGTGTTACAACATGATATGTGACATCAACTGCTGAAGATGTGTGTAGGGAGTGATTTGTTTTATTATTTTTCTTTTGTGTCTTTGGCTTATTTTTTGACAAAAAAGGGGGAAAACAATGTAATGTTTGATTTTCTGTCTTTTTATTTTTTATTTTTGATGTTTTTTTAGTTTTGCCAAAAATACAAAAGGAGGATATCATTCGGTGTTTTGTCTTGTTGGCATAATTTGGCAATAGTATGTCAAATTTTCAAAAATAGGTTCTAGATGATTGGTGCATATTCAGATTAAGAGTTAGTTTTGTAGCAGATTTGGGGCAGACATTTTCATGGAATATTTGAATCTGATTTTATCCATATTGTTGTGGCATATTAAACTTGATTTGATTTTGAAATTCGAGTTATATTTGAACTCAAATTTGAAAAGAAGATGTAATTCAAAAATAGGTTCTAGATGTCTTGGTGTAGATTCAGATTAAGAATCAGTTCATAGTAGATTTGGAGCAGATATTTTCATGGAGTATTTGAATAAGATTTATCCGGATTGTTGTGGTAGATTTGGCTTGATTTGAGTTTCGAAATCGAGTTATATTTGAACTTAAATTGAAAAGAGTATGTGCTTTTGTGTTGCAGCAGAGCCGATCTTGATGCAGAATATTATGAAGTTTAAAGTTGCTAATGATTTTGCGTAAGAAAATATGCTTAGTTTCAAAATTCAAATATGGATTCTAGATGATTAAAAGCTAATTACATGGATGTGATAAGCCAGAAGTTCAAATTGCTTTATAAATGCAGAACATGGATTGAATTTTGAAATTAGAAAAGCGTGAAGATGGACATGATCGGATGAAGGTATTGCTTGCAAGACTAGTTGGATTCAGTACCAAAGTTGATAAGGTTGGCTTTGTGAAGATTAAAGCTAGGGATTCAAAATTCCGGATTATGTTATGAATTAGGTGCATCATATATAGTGATATTGAATCAGATATTGTGCAAATTCTTTGGGAAAATATCGTGAAGATATTTCAAAGATATTGTTGAGAGAATCATGGAGTTTGAGAAGATTCTCGAGAGGCCTTAGTTATTCTATTTAAAGGTCTCACTTCTACTCAAGAAATGTCTAAATTTAATAGAAAATTGTTGGTTTCAAATCGAATTTGGATGCAAAAGTGTGGGGAAGGCAGATTGTATATAACAAAAGTTTCATAAAACCTTTGAGATATTCTATAGATTATATTAATTTATGCACAAATAAGTTAATCACATTAATTTTTTATTACGAACTCAATTATGAATAATAATTGGCGGCGATTAGGATAATAACTTGAGTTCTTTAACCTCGAACAATCCTTACTCTAAAATTTTGTGTTTAGAAAATCAATGTTTTCCATGTCAATTCCTAGAATCTTTGAAGACGTGTGTGTGGGCACACCTGAAACGAAATGGGTTACAATAAAGACTCAAATTTTTACAAACATTAATGCATGTACAATGTGAAATTTTTGGAGAAAAATTTTCCCTCTCACTCTATGAGAATTTCGCCACCCTCTAAAATTAGAGCAAAATTATTTCAAAAATTGTCTCACACAATTTTCTGTCATTCTCTTATTTATAGAGTAGAAGTCAAACTTCTAGAAGGAATCCAATCTCTCTCCTCCAAGATAAAGCTTATTAATTATCTCCTATTTTAATTTGAAACAAAGTATCTCATTCCCTTATCCTTAGTGTGGCCGCCACCTTAGGGAATTCTCATCCCTATGTGGCACCAATTTGCAGATTGGGAAGCAAGAGAAAATCATCATTTATCCTGTTGTCTAATTTTGACTCAAATTCAAATTCAAATTTAAGTCAAACTTAAATTAATTTGAATTCTAAATTGAACAACTTATTAAGTAAGTTTAAATGGATAAAACTAGATGTGTTCAAATTTAAATTTAAAAATCACATTATTTAAATAATAATTAATTCTCAATTAATTATGTTCGAGTGTTTAATTTTAAAATTCCATAATTTTAAAATTCCCTTTTGCCCCTTTATGTCTTGTAGAATTACTAGAACGACACAGGAACTAATAGACCTATAATCCCAAGATCCAATAAAATTAATAATTAATTAAACATTTGAATTAATTAATTCTATGAATTCCAATAGTTATACCACTATAAACTTGGAATTGCACTTTCAAAATTATAGACATAAATTACTTCTAAACTGTGAAGTGTCCATTCAATATAGTCACTGCATATAGATCAATCCTCCATAAATAATTCATAATTAGAGCTAGGTAGAATCCATTAACGTCTCTAATTGTATCTTTATACTTGAGTACCATTGATTCTCTAATGGATAGTGATTCATAAAACACATTCATGAATCAGAGCTCCTACTGGTCCAAGTAGCGAATCAACCCTTAAGAGAATTATTTATCTACTTCTATCTCAAGAAGGAATGGATTCCATCTCATATAATAACATTCTCGACTACCTACTTCATCATGTCTCCAAAATACAAGGAATAGGATTCAAGATCTCAGAATCCATACCGAGTAAATCAAAAGAAACAAATTCATAAATTGGAGTTTGTTAAGAACTCATGATTAAGATCATTCTATATATGACCATCAATAGACTCAATTAGAATTTCTATACTTAACAAAAATTGTTAAAAATTCATATTGTGTCTGTGTCCTTGTTCCACATAATCTCATTATGTAAAATACACTCATTCAATATCTCGCCATATTAACAGTGTGGATAACACCGTTCCATTCTAAATGGGAATGACATGTATTAATAATGTTTTAATTAAATATTCTGAACTTTAATTAAATTCATTATGAACACCATTTTTAATTATTATCTTTAAACATTATTCTCTCGCATATAACACTTACATACAATGTTTAAGGTCACATAAATAATCATGGAACTTTCATTTGATATTCATAAAATATTCATAATATATGCACATAAAATAATGAATAAACTCTTTTATTAAATAAATAATAAATATCCTATTATATCTCATGCTTCTAGGACTCCATTCCCAACAATAATATCAAGAGAAAAAGTCTACGAGTTTGAGAGCTTTAATAGGTAAATATTCGAGAGAGACGTCCTGTGCTTTTGAGAGCCTTTGAGTGTTAATCATTACGCGTTTCAGGAGAGAAGCTTGTTACTTTCGGGAGAAAGCTCTATCGGTTGAAGAGAGTTCACCAAGTCATGAATAGAAGACATGTGGTGTATGCTAAACAACATCACTGTGGAGATTCGTTATAGCGGCCATTACCTAGGAGGAGTCTTGTGTGAATAAGTTTGTTAGTGTTTGTAATTTCGGAACATAGTAAATTATTTATCTTGGGTATGGCCCGTAGATGTAAGTGTGCACAAAAATTGTGATACCATATTTTTGTTCTTTTTATTTATGCATTTTATTCTCGCTATAGAAACTAAGTATAATTAATCCAAAACTCAATTAATCAACTAGTGGTGCGTATAATGTTCCAACACTATCTATGACACTTGATGTAAAATTTGTGGTACCATATTAAGCGTTTCTTTTTTATTTCTGCACTTTATTCTACCCCAGAAACTAAACGTAATTAATTCAGAACTCAATTAATCAACCAGAGATTTAGACCGTGTTGGGTGTTCCAACACTGCTTGTGGCACCCGACGTAAAAGCATATCTAATAAAATGTCTAATGATGATGTGTGATTTTAGGAGAAAACGGTACATTTTTCCATGCGGATAGGTGCCGACGAGTGTGAGTAATACTTGTTGCTTAGCAAAAAACCTATACATTTTTTTTTTCAGCCAAATTAAATCGTTTTGGCCATTGAAAGGAATTTTACTTTTTTTCTGACTCTAAAAGTTTAAAAATTAAATTAATTCACTTTTTCAAACTTTCGAGTCCGAAAAACTAAAAAAAAAAAATAAAAAGTATAGTTTTTTGTTTGAAATGACTTGATTTTAAAAGAGAAGCAAACGGTGAGAGAGTAAAAGAATGTAAGCGTCAACATTGGAAGAAAGGAAAAATTAATATAATTAATAGGCTTTTAACCAGTACTAACGTTTTCCCTTTGTAAGAATTGGTTGCTTTGTTGAAGGGTGAGGCCTTAGCCAATAGCCTTAGCTTCCGTACCCTTCAGCCTGTTCTTGTGTTTTTGAGTATAGTGAATGCATTCATAATTTTTTAACTTATCCAATGTTGCAACGCAATTACAAGTGTGGAAACATTTGATACAAACCCTTTTTTTTTTCTCTTTTCATTGTTGAAAATTAATATTAGACTTTCAGCATACGTACAAAGGGATCACTATTTAAAGAGATAAGATCCCAAGGAGATAAGCTGCAAGTACCGGTAAATACAGGGGGAGTACAAACTAGTACACTTTCTTGTGCTTTTAAATAAAAACTGACATAGACAATATTCCATAAAGCATAGCTTTCCTTATTCTCAACAGACCATAAAAGTCTTTATTAACTGGATTTATTCTGCAGCTAAGACTAAGTAGGGGATGGATTATAATGATCAACTGGGATTAAGTAAAGATCCCTTTTCTTCCAACCGTGACGCCAAAATGCTCGGTCATGTCTAGATTTTCATGGTTTATCCCATCGGGAAGTCTCCAATCAAAATGGAACAGTAACGCTGCCAGAGGAAACTCAATATCAGCCATAGCAAATGTTATGCCGGGACACATCCTCCTGCCAGCACCAAATGGGATGAACTCAAAATTAGTCCCTTGAAGTCAACCGGACTATCGAGAAACCTCTCCGGGTAAAATTTCTCGGGATCAGTCCAATGGTTGGGATCTCTTCCTATTGCCCATGCATTGATAATGACTTTAGTCTTGGCAGGTATGTAGTATCCATTGATCACACAATCTTCTTTTTTGCTTCTCTAGGAAGAAGAAGGGGACTAGGAGGGTGCAATCTCAAGGTCTCTTTGATAATTAGCTTTATGTACTTCAATTCATGGAGACATGTTTCATCAACTTTCCCTTTGCCTCCATAGACTTGTCTCACCTCGGCTTGTGCTTTCTCCATCACTCTTGGATCTCTCAACATCTCCAACATTCCCCACTCCAGGACTGTAGACGACGTGTCACTCCCCGCGACGAATATGTCCTGAAAAAATTGTATTTGTGGAGCTGTCATTAGTCATGTGTATGTAACACGACACATAAATTGAGGTAAAGAGATATACTAACCAGGATAATAGCTTTCATTCTTTGGTCATCCAATGGAAATTCAAGATCACCAGTTTCTTGAAGATTGAAAAGGACATCTAATAAACTATTTGCCTTACCCTTACCGGTCATCGCTACCCTATCTTCTCGCCAATCTTTGATAATTCTTCCTATTATTTCGTCAGTTTTCTTGAAATTTTTCTCTATTTTAGGCCCGAAGCCACTAATCCAACCAATACATTTTTTGGAAGGGAACACCTCAGAAATACTAAAACCTCCAGCAATTGTCAAAGCTTCTCTGACAACTGATATGAAAGCCGCTTGATCTTTGCATTTCCTGCCAAAGGCCGCCTTCGCTGTGATGCCATGTGTCATCGAATATATTAGATCGGTAAGATTGATTGGCGAGTTTACGCTTGCATGCAAATATCTGAGTAGACTGGACACCTCTTCTTCCCTGATTGATCGGAAGGATTGAACGCGCCCTGGACTCAGCAGTTCTTGTGTGCAAATTCTCCTAAGCTGCCTCAATATTCTCCATACGGTGATAAAATGATGTTTATAGAACCAAAGACGCTTGCAGCGAGGAGAAATGACCTCCCGAGAAGTTTACGTCATGAGTTTTAGTATCTCGTGCGCGATCTCAGCCGAGGAAACAACAACATTAGAAATTTCTCCAAGCTGTAGATGCATAAGGGATCCATATGTTTTGGCCAAGTCTCTTAGGCGATGATGCGGTATAGAACCAGCAAGAAGGTGGAGATTTCCTATGAGAGGAAGTTTCTTTGGCCCTGGGGGTATCTTTAGAGTTGAATTAGCAGTCCTGGATTTCTTCCAAGCTACTAATTTTGGTATCATTAACACGAAGAGGAGAGAAGGAATGAAAAGAACTATGATTGAAAGGAATAGATTCTCCATCTGATATAATTTGGAGAAGAGATACGGAAGTGAGACGCTTTGGGTCATTGATGAAGTTGAATATTGATATGATCAATACCCCGTTTTATAGAGGTTTGTGATGGATGCTAAGTTGAATATTGCTACCATTTCTTTATTTTTTTATTTTTATATATCGGATAATGACACAAAATTTGAGTATGAGAATAGCGGTGATATTATAGTAATCCGTGATGTCAATTGCTCACTCTTATTATTCAAAAACATTTACTAAATTATTATGATGTCACGTCTATTAATTTAATATTTTAACTAACATGGCATTTCAATTGATTTGGTAGAATATTTTAATTGACATGATATTATGGTATTCAAAGAATATTTGAACAAGAGGATTATTTACAGCAGTCAAATCTATCAATTGGTATGGTGTTCTTATCGTTAACTTTGAATCCTAATAGTTAATCGAGTTTCTTCAACGATTTTACTTGTCTTACTGCTGAACAAAAAAAAAAATTTCTCTTGTATTCGAGAAGCGTCCACTTATATATTGTTTATGTTCAATAGTCGAGATTCGAAGCAATTACTTAGATTGAAATTGATTTACAAAATTGATGCCTCCAGATGATTGTATTGAGAGATGAGAGAGAAGTAAGAGACTTGGGGTCATTGATGAAGTTGCATACTATTCATTTTACAAGTTTGAATCACAACTCAAATATGTGCTACAATATTTTTTTCTCATAAAAATCAAATTTGAACATAGCTTTCTACTATATAGAGTATTTTCTGTTACAATATTTTTCTCACGTAAATTCTTTTTTTTAACTTTAGTTCTCAACTCCAATGAGCAAAACGAACGGGTGAATATCACTCAGTTTTATAGTGGTTAATTTCCTAATTTTTCAATAATGCTAATAATGCTATATACTATTGATCCATTTTGTTTTAGTTCTATTTTATTTTGTTTTGTATAGATGTGAGTCAGGAGTTTCGTGTGGGACAAGGTTTCTAGTTGATACCAAAGTAAAAAAGATTATATCATCATTTGTAAAATCTGTGTGCTTGAGAGAGAAAAAACATGTCGTGACATTTATTCTTCTAACATACTGGAAGTGTAATACAAACTAAAAATTTGGAACTATACTATAACACAATAATCTTTTACATTCATTTATATATTTATATCTTTAATTTTTATTTTTTCTAACTAAACTTGTTATGAAGCTTAATATTAACTTTAAACTTTAGAACTCAAAATTTGCGAATTTATATAGTTGTATAGTTGATTTTTTTTATTTATTTATTAGAGATTTTACATTTGAAGTGAGAGTACTTAAAAAAAAAAAAAAAAAGCACCAAAACTTCATCAATCAACTGGGTGGATCTATATGATCCGGAGTGAGGGGAGACGATATTGTTGCTATGAATTTTCTTTTCGAGTTATGTTAGGAACAATAACTTAAATCTCAACTTTTTTATGTACTAATTTTTGTGACATGTGAGTTGTCATTTTTTTTATTAGTATATACAATTTATTTCATTAATTGACGTGCAACGTTTCAAATATGTACTAACATAAAAATGACAACTTATATGTCATATCAATTAGTATACAAAATTGAAATTTAAGTTGGTGTCTTTAGCATTATTAAGAAAAGTATGTATGTGTAAAAATTCTAACACAAATTACAATAAAAATTAGCCCTCATATGTAACATGAACTCTCAAAACAACAAGTTTTCTAACAAGGAAAAGTGGTATTTACTTGACTCCGTTGCCATCTCACCTAAGAGAAGGCGCTAACTTCTCATTTCGAATTTGGATAAACCAATGATGAGAGATTCAACTGGCAAGGCAGAGCTGAGCCACCTTCGGACGATGGTTGGCGGCTGCCCCACCATAACATTTTTTTCTTTTAATTTTGTTTCTAGGATTTTACAATTTTTTTTCCCTCTTGAAATTTTATATTTATTTGTCATCTTAGTAGTTCAGGCACGCACCGCTCCTCCTCCCATCTAATTTTTCTGACTCCACTTGTGGTAGCAACCAAAAGAAAAGTCCTGCTTTAAAGTTTAAGAAGTAAAACATGTTATGTCATCAGAGGTAACGGATAAGATATACAAACTTTGGTGGGATATTTAAATGTCATTAACTTTGCAAAAATGTCTTGCAGTCAAGGTTCCAGAATAGATGATTATATAACATAATTATCGAGTAATTTTATTGAATCAAATATAACGACTAATCAACTATATGAAGTCATGCTAATAGAACAATTTGATAATTTCATCTAATGCAAAAGCTAAAAAACCAAATCAGATGAGAAAAACGCCACTAGGTGTCGTAATTGTTAGAAATAAAAATCGTGAAATCTCATTCAAGGCCAAGATTTAAAAATTTTGGGAGAGTAAGGTCTCACTGATGATGTTGATTTAAGAAACTATTTCAGATGCGAAACGTGTATTTAGCGGATCGTGTAACAACTTTTTCATAAAAAACATTGAAACACACAATAGAAAATATAAATTTATAGCTGAATAAATTAATGTAATTAATTTATTAATTTACCGAATGAATGATTATGCCAATAACTTGAGTTCATTGACCACGAACAATTCTCGCTCCATTATACCTAAAACAAGCCACTATATGCAAGGGCAGAGAAAAAATTGTGTTTTTTAATTTTCTGCAGTCTCCTATATATTTATAGAACAGCTATTAGACTCCCAAAGACAAGCTAATCTTTATCTCTAAGATAAAGATTAATAATTATCTGCCACCTTTAATTTATTTTGGAATAAAATTCTGTCTCTATTATCCTTAACAAGCCAGCTACCACAAAGATAATTCCCCTGTGGTTGGTGTTTTTATCAAATAGGGGAAGGAAAAAAAATTTTCTTTATGTTATAGTCTAATTTTACTCAAATTTAAATTCTAATTAAAGTCAAACTCTAATTTATTTGAATTTTAATTGGATAAGTTATCAAAATAAGTTAATTGATAACTAAAAGAGCAAGCAACTGAATCCCAGAGAATTTTTTACAGTGTTGGGCATGTGGTACTATGTGGACCCCCTCCACATGTGTGTTCAAAAATTTAAATTAAATAATCACATTATTTAATATTTAATAAATTCTCAATTAATTATTCTTGAGTGTTTTATTTAGAGCATAATTTAAAAATTCTCATTTTATCCTTAGTGTTTTGTAGAATAACAAGGATGTTGCGGGGACTCATGGACCTATAATTTAGAACTCTAATAAAATGAATAATTAATTAGATAATTTAATTAATTAATTAATTCTATTAATTTCAAAGTCCACTATAAACTTGGAATTGCACTCCGTAATTATAGATATAATTTAGTTCCAAACTTTGAAGTGTCGATTTAATATAGTCATTACATATAGATCAATCATCGATAAATAATTCATAATTAGAGTTAGGTGAAACCGTTAACCTCTCTAATTACATCTTTATACTTGAGTATCATTGATTCTCTAATGAATAGTAGATTCATAATACAAATTCATGAATATGACTCGTTATTTATTCAAGTAGCGAATCAACCCTTAAGAGAATTATTTGTCAACTTTTTTATTTGAGAATGAATGGATTTCATCCCGTATATTAATATTCCTGGGTACCCACTTCATCATGTCTCCAAGTTTAAAGTAATAGGATTTAGAATCTCGAAATAAATACTGAGCAAGTTAAAAGACACAAATCTATAAATCGGAGTCTGCTAATAACTCAGGATTAAGATTATTGCATAGATGACCATTAGTAGACTCGATTTGAATTTTTATACTTAACGAAAATTATCAAAAATTCAAATTGTATACGTGTCCCGGTTCCACATAATTACATTATGTGTAATACAACTATTCAATATCTCTTCATATTAACAGTGCAGATAACAATATTTCATTCTTCATGAAAATAAAATGTATTAGCAATGTTTTAATTAAAGATTCTAAACTTTAATTAAATTCATTACAAACACGCTTTTGATTATTATCCTTAAATATTATCTTCGTATATAACTCTTATATATAATATTTAAGGTTACATAAATAATCACGGAATTTTTATAATATTTATAAAATATTCAAAAAAATTTTACATAAAATAATAAATAAAGTATTTTATTAAATAAATAATATTCTATTACATCTCATACTTTAAAGACATCATTTTCAACAATGGATGGTACTTTTATGGCGGTGGTAGGCATGACAGAGGCATAAGGGTTGGACCCGGCACCGAGGCGGGTTGAGCGGTGGCACATAGGTGACTGGTGTAGCGAATCTAAGGTCAACAGATCTGGGCTAGAACATCTGGGGGCAGGCTGTGGGCTGCGAAGCGGCAGCGGCAACAAGCTTGATGGCCATGGCCATGGTCATCGTGCTGGAATGGGTGATTGACTGAAGGGGGTCGCTGTAGCGAGGTCCAAGGTTCGCACACGGATAAGGGAGACAGAGCTTTGGTTACATGGCAATAGGGCGGCTGGGTCAAAGGGCTTTATAGGGGCGGCAAGGCCTGGAATTTTTCTTTTTCTTTCAAATTCTATGTTTTTTAATATATTTTTAAAATATGTTCAAATTAAAAGAGTATAAAAGTCATATTATGAATTTTTTTTAACTTTTTCTTTTTTACTTGTCACGTAGGCCCTTCAATTAGATTCATGAGTAGAAGTAGACGGAGAAGTTAATTGAACAGCTTTCTATAGATCACAGAGTGTATTGAATTGTTTTGAAAGAATATGAGCACTTCGAAATATGGTACATAATTTGAAGAGCATTTATGAAAATAATATCTTTTTCACACTGTGTAATGACGCAAAACTTGAGAACCGGAATAGCGATTGATAACCGGAATAGCGGTTGATAGTAAGTACTAATATAGTTGAGATATTCTAATAACCCGTGATGCCGATTGCTCTCTCTTATTATTCAAAACATTAAGTATATTATGATGTCATATCTATTAATTAAATATTTTAACTAACATGTATCTATTTATTAATTGAATATTTTAACTAACATGGTATTTTAATTGATTAATTCATAATTTTAATTGACACGATACGATATTATTTAAAGATATTCGAACAAGAGGATATGTACGGGAGTAAAATCTATCATTGGGTGCAGTGTTCTGATTGGTAACTCTGAGTCCCAATAGTTACTCGATTTTCTTAACGATTTTAGTTGTCCTACTCCCAGGACAGTTTTTGTTTCTTGTATTCGAGTAGTGTCCACTTATATTGTTTATGCTCAATAATCGAGATTTGAATGCCTCAAGATGATTACATTGAGAGAAGAGAGAGAAGTGAGACTTTTGGAGTCATTGATGAAGTTGCACACTATTTGTTTCGCTAATTTAAATCACAGTTCAAATTTTTACTACAGTATTTTTTTTTATAAAAAATTAAATTAAATTTTTTCTGTTATAATGTTTTTCTCTCACATGAATTCTTTTTTTAACTCAAGTTTTTAACTCGAACAAGTAAAACAAGTGAGAGAAATATCACTTAGTTTTATAGTGGATAATTTCCAAATTTTTAATAATGATATATATCGACCAATTTTTTTAATTTTCTTTTCTTTTGTTTTCAATAGATGTATGTTTGGAGCTTCGTGTGGGACAAGGCTACTAGTTGATACGAAAGTAGGGAAGAAAAATATCCGTGTGTTTGAAAGAGAAAAACATGTCGTAACATTTATCATACTAACATATATACCAAAAACTCTATCCTGTTAAGAAATACTGGGAGTACTGCAAATGTGTACAGTGGTGGAGCCTAAATTTATTTTCAAGGGGGGCGTTATACAAACTAAAAACTAGGAATTATAATGTAACACAATAGTCTTTTTACATTCATTTATCTATTTGTATCTTTTAACTTTTTTTTTCTAAATGAAATAAACTTGTTATGAAGTTTAATATTTGAAATGAGATTTTATTTATATAGTTGTGAATTTATATAGTTGTGAATTTAAAAGTGTGGGAACTCAGAGTTTGTGAATTTATATAGTTGCATAGTTGATTTTTACTTCTTATAAATTTTAAATTTGAAAAGAGAGTACTTAAAAAAAAAAAAAAAACAAAAAAACAAAACCTCATCAATCAGCCGGTTGGATCTATATGCTTCGGAGTGAGGTGAGACGATATTGTATTATGAATTTTCTTTAAAGTATATATGTATACAAATTCTAACACAAATACTATAAAAATTAGCCATCGCATGTAACATGATCTTTCAAAACTACCAAGTTTTCTAACGAGGAAAAGTTGTCTTTACTTGACTCGATCGGTTGCCATCTCATCTTCGCATTAACTTCTCATTTCGAATTTGAATAAACCAATGATGAGAGATTCAACAGCCAAGGAGGAGCCGAGCCACCTTAGAACGATGGTTTGAGGCTATTTACCTCTATCGACATCACGCTCTCTCTCGATCGAGATGGGATTCGGTCTGAGGTTCAATTAATATGCTTGATTCAGGTCTTGGTTTCTCGTCCCCGATTGTTCCATGACACGTGTCGTGATCTTAGGAGTTTTCAGGAAAACCCCCCAACTGCCACGCACGTGCTCCAAACTAATTTTGCTGACTCTCTGGTACTAGCAACCAAAGGAAAAGTCGTGCTTTAAAAATTGAGAACTAAAACATGCTATGTCATTAGAGAGTAACGGATCAAATATACAAATTTCGATGCGATATTTAATATCATTAACTTTGGAAAAAGTCTTGCAGTCAAGGTTCGAGAATATTTAATTATATATTGTAATTATCGAGTATTTTTATTGAATCAAATATAACTACTAATCAACTATACGACGTCATACTAATAGAAATGTTGGATGCGTGTGTCCCTATAACGGCGGAGACAATTCTTTTGGTTTCGTAATACAAACTGAAATTTTGGAACTATATTACTAACACAATTGTCTTTTTAGTTTTTTATCTTTTCTATATTTTATTCTTTTAAATGAACTAAACATGTAATGGAGTCTAATATTAGCTTTTAACGTTTATATATAAAAAATTTGCGAATTTACATAGTCGTATAGCTGATTTTTAATCTATTGGAGATTTTTAAATTAGAAGTAAGTGTACTTTAAAAGCAAAATTAGAGTTTAATTTGAATGTTTTTATGAGTTAGTGTTCATCCATCAGGTTGATCTATTTACTCCGGGAAGAGGTGAGGATATTGTATATGAATCTTCTTTAATGTACTAGTTTAAGAGCATGTGCTATGCATGTGAAGAGTAATCGTGTTTAAGTTTTAATCGCCATCTTTTTATTAAAAACATATAACATCTAAATATAAAATCCCAAAAAAAATCAAAATTGCAATAATAATAATAATAATAATAATAATAATAATAATAATAATAATAATAATAATAATAATAATAAAGCTTTAGGGCAAGTACCTAAAGAAAAGATAAAAAGGACTAAAATGAAATTAAATAAGTTTTAAGATAAAATGGACCAAAATAAAAAAAAATAAAAAAGGGGGTCAAAAAGGTAAAAATGAAGAAATAAATAAGTTTTAAAGCAAAATAAACCAAAACGGAAAAGGCAAAATTTTAGGAGTAAAATGAATAAATAATAAGTTTTAAGGCAAAAAGAACTGAAACAAAAAAAAAAAAAATCATTTTAATGGAAAAATTAAAGAAGGGTGAAAAAAAATGACTAATTAAAAAAGGTACAAAATGAAGAAATAAATAATGTTTAGGACAAAAAAACTAAAACAAAAGGAAGAAAAACTTCAGGACAAAAAAAAAAAATAAAAAAAAGATAAAAAATGGACTAAAATGCTGGAAAGAATAGGTTTACATTTGCAAAAAAAATAAAATAAAAAATAAATAATAATATTAATAATAATTTAGGTAAATGAAAGAAAAAAAAAAGTTAGGAAGAAGACTAATAATAAAAAAAAAAATATAAAACTGTAGGAAAAAAGAGCAAAAGAAAAAGAAAAAAATTTAAAAATGAACAGTGAAGTTACTGTTCAATGCCAGATATTTTCGACCAAAACTATGCGTTTTGGTCTGTTCCTTATAGATACCGAAAAGTACTGAACGCAAATTAGACAAGTTAGCCTTTGCATGTGAAAAAATCTATCAAAACTGCAAGTTAATTTCTAACTAGGAAAGGTCTTATCATGACTCAGTTTCCCACCCAAACTTGGATGAGCCTATTAGGGTCCGTTTGGTTGTGAGATTCGTCCCCGATTCTAATCATGATTTGTAGTTTGTTACAATAATTTCTCACAAAAAATATACGTAAATTGAAAATGGTTCAAATCACATGATTCTCAATTCCCCGAACCAAAACGGACCCTAACTTTTCAACTGAAATTTAGATAAAAGAATGATGAGATATTCAACTAGAAAGAATTTCTCGATAACCTCCTCAAATTTATATCTCTTTATTTATCCCATTTTATTAGTTCCATCACGGTGCTTATCTCTCCCCAAATAACTTTTCTGGCTCCGCTCGTAGCAGCGACAAACGTCAACTTTAGGAAAAGTCGTGCTTCAAAGTTTGAGAAGCAAAGATGTCTTTTTTTTTTTCTTTTTTTTTTTGATCGGCAGTAAAGATATTATGTCATTATGGAGAAACAAACCATATACCAATTTTGGTGTGATATTAAACTATCATTTACTTGGGGCAAAAGTCTTGCAGTGAAGGTTCGAGAATAGAAGATTATAAGTTGTCAATAATATAGACTAATAGAATATTCACTAATACATTAAGACATCGCTCATTTTATTGTGTATTTAATTTTAGTTTATACAGTTAAAAACATTAAAATAATGTTACATCAAATTTTCTTTATCATAGTTAAAAACATTCAGAAAAATATTATATCTCAATTCAACTTAAAATTCAAATTCTGAAACGAATCTAGACTTAAAAAGCTATAATAATAATAATTTATAACCGTATTTAAAGATACAACGGGTCTTTTTAGGAGTCATTAACTATGCAAAGTATTTAACGATGATTTTAAACCGATGATGAATACCACGGATCTACAAATATTCTCATTAGACAACGATTTTGACAAAAACCGTTGTTTAAAAACATTGGTCTATTTAATAGTTTTTTACTTTTCTTTCACCTTGACTCATGGCACACCAAACACTCATCTAACTATTCACAGACTTTCCGGTATAGCATAGAATCACTTGAGCATGCGTGTATCTTCTCATACTTTATTTTTTTAAGTGCTCAATGTCTTTTTAGCCTCACAAATAGTGGCTGACGCTTGATTATTATTGAATTTATCTCATTGTATTATTTATTTTTGATGTATTAATGGTTTTAAATTTGTAGTAATATTAATT